>JASFAU010000016.1:0-600000 GCA_039704465.1 Plasmodiophora brassicae
CTGAGCGTCATCAGCGAGATCTGCTGGACGCACCAGGTCGCGCCGACGGTGTGGAACCGCGGCTACACCAGGCCGATACCGAAGAAGAGCGAAGACCGGAGGCATCCGGGCAACTGGCGAGGACTGGCCATGTCCAGCCACATTCGAAAACTGCACGAAGTCGGCGTTCGAGCTGATGCGCGACAAGGGCCTCTACCAGGTGCACGAGCTGCAGATGGGATTCCAGCGCCGGATTGGCCCGATCGAAGCCGTCTGGGTCGCTGATGAGCTTCTGGAAACGTACGCCAGGAAGGGTGTACCGCTGATGGCGGCGCTGCTCGACGTCAGGAAGGCGTACGACAACGCGGATCGCGAGCTGATCTGGCGGGAGCTGGAGTCCCGAGGAGCTGAGGCGACCATCGTCTCCAACATGCAGTCGCTCTTCGACGTGTTCGCGGTCGTCCTGCTCGTCGATGGTCGTGCACAAGAACCGATACCAATGGCGATCGGTGTCGCTCAAGGCGTCGTCAATGCGCCCGACCTATTCAACCTGCTGGTCAACCCGCTGCACGAACGGCTCCGGGCGATTGCTGGCCCCGACTGCCCAGTACTGGTGAAGATTCGCATCCCCATTATCTCGTTTGCTGACGATCAGACGTTGTTCTGCCGCGCTGACCGCCCGGCGGTTATGCAGGCAATGCTCGACGAGTGCCACAAGTACTCGATCGAATACCACTATAGGTACAATGTCAACAAGTGCGTCCTGAGCGTGCCGAAGCACCCGGCGCTGCCGCCGCTGCCGACCCTGACGCTGGGTGGTGAACCCATTGCCGATGGCGAGGATCGCGCCGTGAAGTTGCTGGGCGTCTGCATGAAGAACGGGCGGATCGATCACGCGGCACAACTCAGGACGAGGACGGCGAAGGCCAGGTCGACGCTATTCGCGCTGAGCCAATCGGGCTGCTTCAAGACGAAACACCTGAACGTGAGCAAGAAACGCGTGGTGTTTATGAGCTTCGTGCGATCGCAGCTGGAGTACGGCCTCTGCATCGCCAACCACAGCAGCTCGACGCTGAAGGAGATCGACTCGTGGGTCATGCGAACGTGCGCCGAGTTCCTCGGCGGCCATCGCAACGGGTCGATCCTGATGATGCGCTACGCCGGCATTGTCCCGATGGCGATCCGGCAGGCACAGCTACGTGGCGGGTTCCTGCTCCACCTGAAGGAGAAGGCCGACGAGTACCCGAGGACCATGAGCGGCAAGATCGCCAAGGCCATGTTCGCGAACCCGGCATCGAGGCTGTCGACGATCGTGCAGAAGTGCCCGGTCTGGTCGCGGGTGCAGGCGCTGATGCGGCAGCAGGCCCGGGTGAAGGACCTGCGCGAGTGGAAGATCAGGCACGGCACCCGATTGGAGGAGGCGGACAAGAACGAGGGCGGACCCGGGGACGCGCTGGTCCAGGCGCTGCAGGAACGGGCGTGGCGGCCGTGGTCGCGTGCGAAACTGATGCGGGTCCAGAAGCAGGAGTGGAACAGACCGCACGCGACCGCGTTCAAGCGACGGCGGACGCGTACCGGATCGCCAACTGGCTGACGAATCGCCTACCGGGCATACCTGTTCCATGTCAGAACTGCAACAGGGCGTACGAGACGAATCGATACCATTGTACGATTTGTGTCGGCGCCCAGCAGCGGCTGGAGCATGTGTATCGCCCGGAGGTGCATCTGAAGTGGTTGACTGATGCCGACAACGCGATCGACGCCTGCCTGCTCCAGCTGACACGGCCGTCGATCATCCAAGCGCCGGCGTATGATGGGCGACCTAGGAAGCAAGCGTCAGAGGCGGCGTATCGACTCGACGAGCGAACCAGACCGGTGGCGACGGCGATCGCGACTGTCCTCAAGGACATCGACGAGCTGTGCAGGCCGCGACAGGGTCGTGATGGCGGCGACGACAATGGCGGCGACAATGGCGACGACAATGGCGGCGATGATGGGGACGGCGGCGGCGAAGATGGACCTGTCGAGCTCCGCATCCAGGACGGCAACGGCGACGATGATGGCAGCAACGGCAACGGCGACGATGATGGCAGCAACGGCAACGGCGACGATCAGGGCAGCAACGGCAACGGCGGCGACCAGGGCAGCAACGGCAAGCGGTACGAGCGGCGCCCGCCGATCTGGATCCGGGTACCGTGACGATCGCTCATGCCCGGCCGGATTTTTCCCATCCGACCAGCGTCTGACGCCCGGATGGGTTTTTTCATCCGGCCGACGAGGCCATCACCAGGCCTACCGCGACATGCTGGCGACGACGACCATCGGCGCCGCCAGCATCGACACGCACCACCCGCACTGCGCAGTCCGTCACAGGCGGCCACTGCGTAGCGCTATTTCTATCATGTGACCCTTCATCTACCTACTCAAGACGACACTGGCAATCGTATTATGCTCGGCATCGGTTGGAAAAGGGTGGTCTACGCCTAATACACACAAGACTAAAAACCCTAAGCGAGAGATCAACGATCCGGTTAAGAACGCGATCCTACACCAGAGGATCCTGTCGGAAGGGCCTGTGCGGTTGGGTTTGCCCGCCGAAGACTGGACCTTGGAGGACACTCGTCAGCGTATGTCGACCATGTAGAATTTCACGTTAGAGTCGTTCTAATTTGTCGAAGTCATCAAACAACATCGGAGGTCACTTCACCGGAAGTTGGGTCAAGTTCGTCGGCGAAACTCATCAGCTGCGGCGTCTGACCGTCCGCGGTGCAATGCTATTTTCAAAGATCTTTCACGTACGTCGAGCACTTTCGTCTCTGGGGACTAATTTGATAACGGTCTATTTGATGTGCAGTTGAAGATGATCACTTGTTCAACTTCTTGGCACAGATACGAAACGAGTTCGTCAATATGGCGGAACAGCCCATTTTCGCCAGTGCACTGGGAACCCATCGGGGTCAAATCGGGGTCAATTGGGCAACGCGGCCTCCAGAATGGTGGTCGGTCAACCTGTCATACAGTTATAGAGATCCCTTCATTCGGTCACACGTACGGTGTGTTTGGTGACTCTGCAGGAATTGCTACCACTGTGGGTCAATTCGGGGCATTCTGCTCCAGACTGGCCACATTGCGATTTTCACAACATAAGTATCGTTTTCGGAAGTGCGTGAGTCGCGGCGTCATTGGTGTGCGTCTGTGAATGAGTCGACCACGCAGTCTGGGATCGAGTAGCGACTCACCAGAGCATCCGGGCGGTGATGCTTCTCGGGACGTGAATATCTTCTTTGAGCATGTGCGCGAATACCAGCGTCGTCGCGCAGCTGCCGATTCTGATCGCCAGCGGAACAACGTCGCCGCCGGCAACCGTTTTCTTGAGATTGCTCGTCGAGCTCTGAGCGAACGGCGCAATCCTTCAGTCGACGTCATGCACAATCCGTTTCTCCGGCTCTTCGATGAGCACCGTCGGCGGCGCCAACGTCGACCGACGATGACTGTAACGAGGCATGGAGACAATGTTTCTGTGGAGCCGTTTGATATCCGCCCGGCGCTGTTGGAGAACAATGCCCGTTCCAATGTTCAGGAATTCAACGAGTGGCGCGAAACTAACTGCAAAGAGTACATGAATGAGCTCAGGCTTTCCGATTTCCTGGTGGCCGAAATCAGCAAGAAGCTGGAGGAACTCGAGGCACCGAACATCGATCCGACAATTCTCGACAATTTCGATGAGGTGATGCGGTCAAAGGGATCGTACAACTCCCTCAATAATATGCTGAAGATTGCTTCCAACCGTGCTAAGGAGTCACGTATTCGTCGAAATGCACTGGTAATAACACACCGCTTTGTTCACGAATGTAAGTTCTCATGGTCATTTGGTAGATTCGTGATATTTGTGAGGCCAAAGGGGTACCAAGTGACGACTTTACTGATGCTCTGGATGTGGACCTGAATGCTACAGCCGAATCTATCAGTGTGTTACGCAGACACCTTCTGGATATGGGGGTGACGTCACCCTTTATCAGGTACAAGGCCTGCTGCGGTGGTCATGTGTGGCCCGATGGCGCAGATGTGCCATCGTCAGAGGCCTGCTGTCGTCAGTCAGAGCCGTGTATCTACTTTTCGCGAATTTTGTTTCTGCAGTGTCTGTTCCGGTCGAACACGTTCTGCAAGATGCTCCACGACGAACTCGACCGCCATCGAGAAATCGCATCGGCTCCTTTGAGAAGTACGTATATGCAAGACTGGACGGATGGAGACTTCTTTTATACGGTGTATTCGCCGTTTATGAAGTCTTGCCTCGAGAACGGCGAGTTCCTCTCTCGTTGTCATCCATGATCGACGGGGCAGATCTTCTCAGCTGGGGATCTAAGTCAGTTGTTCCTCTTGTCCAAATTGTGATGGGGTTACCGGCTTCGGTTCGCTGCAATCAGGGCCTTATGTCCCCTGTGGCATTGATCCCAAACGTTGCTAAGGGTCATCGACGTGCAGTGCAGAGACTGGACGACGCTTTTGAGCTGAATTTGATGAACTACTATGGATTCCCAGTGTTCGACGCAGTCGAGAAGAGAGTCAAGCATGTTCGATGCATCTCGGCAGTGATGGTATGTTGTCCACATATAACAGTTTGTATGCTGCAATACCCGTATTAACCGCATCCATCAGCCAATGGATTATATCGAGCTCTGTCACACGAGCTGTACTAGCCAGAACGGCAAGCAGGATGCTTGCAATAAATGCAGCATCAGAGGCCGTTCAGCAAACCGATCTGTCAAGTACCATGGGGCATTTATGTTCGCGTCATCGGATGTCCAACGCCATGTCAGTATACTGGTAGCGTTGCTAAGTACGGGTTGATCACTGAAGATTTATGCTTGCTGATATAGTTCTGTAAAAAATATGAAGACATGCTGGAGTATCTCGACGCATTGCCTTCCGATAAAAGGCCGAGCGACGTGCGTTCACTTGATCAGCTACGTGATGATGTGCGCTGCAAAGACGACGACGAAGTTCGGCGTCGCATGACGTCGAGGAACGTCGGTGACCGTGGTGGATACCGTCACCCGGGTTATGACGTCTACTCCGTTGGCCTTCTGTGCAGTTTTGGACACGCGTCCAATTACGTGCACGATCCTATGCACGCCATCTGCATGCGTGCTGTTCGCCCGCTTTTTCAAGCGATCGACTTCTACGGATCGGGTTCATCATATTACAATCCTGAGGTAAGCGGGCCTGCTCGACTGCACGGCCAACTGTAACACCGTTTGCACAGACTGAGAAACTGTTCGGTCGTGGAGACTGTCCCAGTCCTGTGTGGGCTTGGCCCAATAACACTGCCTATCCCGCTAAAGTGAAGGCTGGTGTAAAATGGTCCTCCCTGGCTGTTGAAATCGATCATGTTTTGGAGAACCTTACGTGGGTATCGCGAACCGGTGGTTCAACGAAACCAAGGAACCCTTTGGTGAGTTCCTGGTGGAAAGCAGCTGACTCCCTTGTTTGGCTCGGCGACGTTGGCATTGGGATCTGGTGGTCTGTTGTTTCGCGGGTGCTGGTTCGAACCCGTCCAGACTCTCCCATTGCTTCGTTCTGGATAGCGATGTTTCGTTTTCTCGATGCGCTGTCATCAATGCTTTCGAAGGCTTTTGTTAGAAGCAACCTAGATCGTGTGTTTTCTAACTTTCTCGACGCTCTGGCGCATCTAGAATCTGTCATGCCCTGCGGGCTGATGACCATATCGGTACGTTTCACAAACGGCTTCACGGCTTCACCGATTTCATACTGTTCTGATGTTTTCGTGTCAGATGCATTCTCTTGTTCATTTGCCGGAAATAATCAAGCGATGGGGTCCGCTGGTCGGTCTTATTTGGGTCTGGCCAATGGAGCGATGGCTGCACTTCATGAAAGACGTTCTACAAGCGACCGTCTCTGAAACGGTCAACATCGCGTCCTACATGCAGCTGATCTGTGCTGCTACGTTCCTGCGCAGCGACTTCTACAGACAATATTCGCTGAGGAATGACTGCCCCTTGATGTTTGGTAATGCCACAGGCATGGATGAAATTCCTACCGCGCATCTGTCGACCCTACCCATCGATCTGCGCCCTCCGCTGTCGTCTGTAGAACTTAACGATACGATGCGGTGTTGGTTGCATGTTCATCTGTATTCAAATACGCACTGGGCCTCTACCAAGAATCATTCTTGGAGGGTCCGGTATCGGCGTTTGGTGGCGCTTTATGCGCAGGCGTCTGGGAATCCAAGAGGTCTGAATTCATTCTCTGGCATGTTTCGTCATCTTGGAAGCTTCGATCTGTTCTGCTCGTTGCACAAATCGTCGTTCGGATCAGTCTGCCTTCCAAAGTCTGTTCAATCCAGCTCTCGTGCTGACATCGGTACTGAGCTTGCCATTTTGGTTCACGACAATTGGTTTGAAATCATTTCAGGTAGATGTATGTTTCGGAAGCAGGACGTTGACGAGTCGTACAAGACATGCAACTCGAAGTTTGTTGTCGAATTCGAAGAGGCTGGCCTCTACATGGGTGACATAAGCAACCTCGTCAAGCTCGATCTAGGCTGGTCGCATCGGTTGGCACATGAGGCGGATTCGATTTGCTTAATTCTGGTTGGCCGATGGTACAAACTTCACGCCTGCGACAAGCCGTACGATCGAGTTCTTCCCAGATTTTATCCCAACCGTATTTATCAGCAGTTCTTCTCTTGGTTTTGTAACTGACTTGTCATTGTGTAGGAAATGGGTGGTATAACCCTGGAAGCGCAGATACGATGTGGCAGGCGCTTCACGAGGTCGTTCAAACAACATCGTTACGGTTCCGGCATCAGTCATCCACAACAATGCCGTCGTACAAGCGACAATGGTTTGTATTGAATCCAGAGGAAACATGACTGCTGAAACATTACAGTCAACAATTGCTCGAGATATCGGTGCGGCAGTTTGAGTCAAGGTACATTGCATTGTTGTTTGAACTCTTGTACGAAACTATCTGAATCAAGTACCTGTACGGTAGCTAGCTCCTAAGCATTTGCAAGCAATACAAGGGTATTGAGTAGTCGCGTCGATATTGAATTGCTTCGCGAATCGATACGGCCACTGCCGATTTCACGATCGCATTCGCCGCTGCCTGCCACGGAGGGCAGAAACGAGAAGGTGCGACTCGGAGTGCCGTCGCGCGCTTTGCTGCAGAGTGCAGCAACCGGCACCCGATGTCGCATGCAGTTACAGTGTACGGCCAGCCCGGTGAGCGCGTGCGGCTGCCTCGTGTGACGTGAGACTGGCGGTTGCTGCTCAAAAACGAAAGCGTATGGCGAGTGCAGGGTCGCATACCGTTTCCCTGAGTCTGGCGCAGAGACAAGCGGGCGTGCCGTCTGCGGAAGAGGAAGAACTTCTGAAGAAGTTTCGGTCACAAGGCGCGCGGCAAGAGCGCACAGCAGAGCGTAAACGTGTTGTATCATCTGATCAGAATTGCAGATTATAGAACACGAGGATGTACGAGGGCGGCGGGTATGCAACGTACGAAACTTGTTCCACTTGCCGATCCTTACGGCACGTCGACGTCGCGGTCGGGTGGATCGGCGCCCATCAAGAAACAGTTACAATAAACCATTCGTTGATTCTATTCTGTTGTAGCGAGAATATCAAATACGATAGTGTCTCAATGCCTGGGTACCATTCCATTCTATTACTATACCGGTAGGGAGAGCAAAAAACCATACGATGTTTTTTGGAAGAACGTCCGTTGAGCGCATTTTTTGCAAAATCGGGTCCCGAAATCGGCACCAAATTGGCACTACCTAGTGCCAATTTGGTGTCGTCAAGTGCCAATAAAGGGCTGACGGGCTAATCCACGGGATGGCACTAATTTGGCACTTCTATTTTTCCAGTGCACGTCGGCCTACTGAAGAAGCTCGACCAGCTGCAGAAGTCGGCCGTCGCCCTGTTCTTCGGTGGATACCGCCGCCGCATCGGCTCGTCCCTGATGCTCCGGTACGCTGGGCTCGTGCCCGCCGCCGCCCGCCATGCCAAGCTGCGCGCCCGGTTCGCGTTCAAGTAGGTCACGTGGTCGGAGCAGATCAAGGATGGCGATCGCGTCCCGTTCCTTGTCCGCGTCACGCGTTGGGCGCTCATCAACCCGCGCAGCCGATTCAACATGATGCTGAAGGGCTGCAAGGTCTACGCGGATGCGACGGCCATCTACAGGTTTGGTTTGGTTTGGTTTTATTTGTTTTTCGCGATTTTTTCCTTTTCACGCAGGCGCCTCGGTCTCGAGTCCGAGGATCGAAGGATCAGCAGCAGAACGCCAACATCCCCCGGCCTGGCAGTGCCGGCCCGTCACCTTTGTACTGGGTTCATCGCGCCTTGGACGATATCGGAACGGGACGTGATTCGCTCGGACTTGTCGACTGCACTCTTGTCGGACCTCTTTCGCCATACCGCCTATGCCGGGGAGCCGACATACACTTGTTACGGGCCGTTCCTTTACCTCCCAGACGCTCAAGCGAGACCCCTAATTGCTCTGGCACTTTGGGCTGCCTGATCAGTAAACACCCCTTCAACATTTACGGCTGTTGGTCACCGGGACTTTTTTGGGGGAGTTCGTGCCTCGAGCTGGGGACCTTGCGGTCCCGCGACTGCTTGCTGACCTGTTGCTAGTACTCCTGACCAGCTAGGCCACTGGGGCAGCGCCCAAGGCCATCTACAGGAACGGCGAACAGGCACGCGCGATGCGTAACAACGATGAACTCGCCGACGTCGAGGCCAGCCGACCGACACGAAAACGCCCACGCCTGCCCGATCGGCAAGACGCACTGCTGAAGGCGCTGCAGGCTGCACACATGGACCGCTGCCAACGCGTCCTGCAAGCTGATGCGCCTGCAGCTGCAGGCGTACAACCTGCCGTTCCCGGCCGCGTACCACTCAGGCAATGACGCATACGCGGTGGCGTCATGGGTCACAAACCGCATCCCGGGCACCAACGCCCAGTGCCGCGCCTGCAATGACAAGAACCTGTCGCGGTACCACATTGCCGCTCGATGTACTGACTCAATGCGCCTGCTCAGACCGATCATCGATTGGCGCATCTGGGCGCTACACTTCAACAGGGCCGACACCGGGATCGCCATCGACTACGTGGCCATTCAGCTGCCCGTCTGACGGCGCCGCCCGCCAGCGAAGCCGCTCGCCTGCACCCTCGCCGGATGCCGGATCCGCGCGACCCGACGTTTCGGCTGAGCGATCGCCAGCGATGCTGGCTGGCCGTCCTGGGCACGTTCATCCGCGCCGTTGCCGCCCGCTGCATCCGCGGCGAGTCGCTCGCCATCTCCGCTCAGGGCGTCGCTGCGCTTGCTGGCCTGGACGCGACGGTATGGAACGAGATCAGCGACGATGAGGAGAACGAGAACGCGCGAGTCGCCGTTGAAGTCGCCGAACATGTCCTCGACGACCCTGCACTGGTCGGGTTCCTGGGCGGTGCGGACGCAGGACCACCCGGTCGCCCCCGTTGACGATCCCGTGCCGGCCGATCGCGAACACGACGTCGCCGACCCTGCCGGGGGCAGCATTGCGAACGGCGACCATGAGGAGGCCGCCATCATGCCCGAAGATGATACCGCCGATCCAGGCAGAGACGCCGCCGCCCGAGCTCGTCGACGCGTCCAGCATCACACGCCGACGATGATGATGACGGCCATCGTCCTTCGCTGTATTGCTAACGCCGTCGGTCGGTCGACGGAAGTCAATGCTGGACCGGAGCATGAAGCATGCATGTCGTCGCACCACGACGCGCCGTCGCCTGCATCGTCGCCCGGCCGTGTCCCGTCGCCACTAGATGGGCACGGTGCGGCCGACTTAGAGCGCCGCGCGCGGTCATGGCGCCCGCCGTGAATGCGGTGCACTCCGCAGCCACCGCCATTACTCGTCCTGAGCTTCCCAAAGTCTGTTTGTCGACCCAATCTACGACGCTTTGTATTTCTCACTAATACATTAGAAAAGCCCCTAAAGGTATCGGACACCGTGTTCACACCGTCAACTCAAGCAAGGTTCATACGAGTACGTCACGTGCGTGCCGATATGGCGAGGTTCAGAGCACATTGTGCATTCGGTGAGATTGCAGGTCGGAATGCTCCCGCCCAGGCCCCAGCGGCCCAGCCAGCCGACTGTCCCCCACGCCCACCTAACACACGCCGTGCTGCGTCGGCCGCCCACTTACTACCGTGACGGCGCCCCCGATCCGACGCAGCACGGCGCCCAGCGCCGTCCAACATCAAAACCAGCGCCCCGCGACCTCCTCGCACGGCGCGCCGAGCACCGCACCGCCGCCGCTCGCCATTCCCGGCTGAGCGGCGCAGTGCGCATCATCATCAGCTGCTCGGGCGACTGGTCATCGCCTGCCGATCCGGCATCGCACCAGCCTCGCCGGGCGTCGCACGCCTGATCTATTCGCAAGAATACGGTACCTAATCGTCAAGAATCACCCCAAAACCACTGGGGCTGCTTGAAAGTGAACACAAACGCATTTGTGTACAGTTATATTTCGAACTGTTTAACTCAGCGTAATATACTATTGTGGCAACGAACTCACAGATCACATCACCGGAACGAAGTTATCGTCGACCATCTACTCGCGTAGTGTCTGCAATTGGTACAATGAAGCCGCCAGGTAGCGCGTACTCGTGTGGCCAGAAAGTGTACACTAGCTAGTGTACACTTCTGGTCAAGTTCATGTCAGATGTATCGATGTGTATCAAAATGCGTCACGAATGCGTTTCGAATGCCACACATTCCTGGGTTAGAGCGCACTTTTTGTCACTTCGGCTCACATATGTGCGGAAGTGCCACAACATGCACTTTTCATCACTTCAGTCAGGAATTGGCACATTTCAAGCACATGGGCAGCACGCGACGCCATGAATTGAATGTTGTTGGAGTTACTTTGAAGGGCGTATGCGGAATTAACAACTACCGGTTTCCCAATGAGAGGTATCTGACTAATTAATAAACTATCTCGAAATCAACCAATTCATGTAATGTACTTCCAAATGTACAGTTTCAAGCAGCCCCACTCGCCCCGGTTGCTCTACGGACTTTTGTTCCAGTTTGCCGTTGTTTTTCGTCGTCGTCATCGTCTCTCGCCATGTCCGATGCGAACGCCGCGTTCGCCTTGTTCAGGCAGGCGCACGACGACGCCGTGGCGGCGAACAAGGCTCTCAAAGACGTCCGCGACGCCAATCCGGACGACCCACGCCTCCCGGGCCTGAAATGTGACGCCGCGGCCGCCGACCATTCACGCGACGTTGCCCTGGCCGCCCTCCAGGCCGTTAGTGCCGCCGCCCCGCCCGCCGCCCCACCCGCCGGTACTTCTTGCCTCGATTTACGCGTGGCTATATTTTGATAACGCTGGTTGGACTTCTAGAGGACACGACGACCCTCGTAGGCGATTGGTTTCTCGTCGCTGCAAGAAAGACGGTTGCTCATGTATATGCTTTATTTCGGCGTCCAGGGCCGGATTGGCAACAATTGGGGTCCACTGCTGATAGTTCTCAACGGCGTTATCGCCAACATGCACCCGCCCTCAGCCGTAGATTTTCGCTGATAATGTTCGCGAACAGTTTTTTGATATTATAGCGCGCAGCCATACCTGTCGGGGACGGTTGGGATCGCAGCGCTGTTCCTGTTCCTGTTTCGAGTCTGCAATCGCCGTCGTTAAGGGCTGGTGATATTCGACGACGAGCGAAACGCAAATAAATATATCCTGTTGTCTCGCGTCTGCCGCCCAATGTCACACTAGGGTGTTGAACGCGTTTGAGCCACCGTTAGCTGGAACAAAGGTACCGTTGGAAAGGAGATTAAAAATCAGAAACAGGACGCCTGTTCGTGGTGCCGTAAGTGCCACTGTTCGTCTGCAATTGCGAAGAACGTGTCGCAATCTGGGCAAGTTGCTGGTTTCACTAAAATCGAAGCTGAACTCCGCGGGAGTGCGCGAAATGACGCGCGTGGACTCGTTTTGCGCGCCCGGTGCACCATGGACGACGGCACCGCCAGCTGGCTTCTCGTTGTCAGGCAGACGCGCGCTCGGATGATCAGCCATGAGTAGACAGCGCGTTCCACGACTGCCTCCTGTCCTGTTGGGGTCAGCACGTGATGCGCTGGCGGTAACAGCACATGATCCGGCGGCGCAGACGCTGTGCCGCATCTGATCCAGGCCTGCGTCCGCTGAACTGCCCCTAGTCATCAACGAGTTCCGCGCCCTGTTCATGGTTCGAACAACCACATCTCTGGGGTCAGGCTGCACCTTCACATCCGTCGATCCGATACTCGGTTCTCTCCAGCACCGCATGGCGCAGGTCGTCGACGCCCTGACCTGACCCGGCTGCCTGTAATGCATGCCTGCTGCCGCGCCGATTCACCTCCGTCCAGCGGCACGGGCCAACGGAGCCAGTACGACCACAACAGGGCGTGCTGGACGCCAGCCGACGTCCCCGACACGTCTGCGTCATCGCAGTGCTTCTCCGGACAGGTACGAGTCATCGTCTGCTGCACAGTCGCCCTAGGCCTCTGACACGTTGGAACAGGACACGTCTTCCGTCGCCTGCGGTCGAAGCGGGGCTGGGAAAACATCGTCCCAGCCTGCTGCTCAGCTGATGCGGCGCCCTGGTCGTCCGACGATCGCTGCAATCGGTTCTGCGCGCACCTGCCCTGCACCATGCGTCGATGACATCGTGATGATGGCGTGCTGCTGACCAATCAAGGGGCGTTGCCAACATCACCGTGTGCATTACGAGCGGTGCCTGCCTGCCTGCTCTGCGGCGGCACGCTGCTACAAGCCATCGACGTCCCGCTGCCATCACTGCCGGCGTTTCTTTCAACCAGAGCCGTGCCATACAAGCAGGTGAGCTTGACACGGCGTCCCAACCGGCGCTGAACGGCCGCGTTCGCTGCAATTGGTGTCGGATGACCGACTGAGGACAATGACGTCGTCCCCGTCTGCGTGTGGTCAATGGCAGCTAAGACTCGAAGGGCAGCGCATGCATGTCGGGCGACGCAGCACGCACGTAGGAGAGCTGGTTGGGCCGACTTCCAGTAAACGCGGTTCAGTCCGTATGTGACCGCTCGAGCTCATGATCTCTGACTTCTACTTCAGTGTGCCGGATGGGGAGAAGGATGTGATACAGTTTTGTTTGTACTGCATAGCGAGCGAGACAGTTCAGTTCGGCTGTGTTTACTGCGTTCGCACAGCCATAACCCTGTAGAACAGCAGCCGGAAGAAGCGCTGCCTCAGCAAGCACGCGACAGCCACGTCGGGATAAAGCTGGACGCGACTTGTGTCGCAGAACGCCCAGCCACCTGCTTGACCCAGGACACGTAATGGCCTTCGTCGTGTCCAGCGACGTGGGCATCACCCTGGTGGTCCACAAGGCCGACCAGCTCAAAGTAGGCGTCTGAGACTTGGACTACCGCCTCTGGCACCACGTCCTGTGCAAAGGAGAAATCAGATATTCCAAGGTATCCATCCATGTTCGTTGCCGGGCCCTGCACCTACCACCGTCGTCTTGCGGCGCGCCATCGTCACGAGCTGGCCATCCGGACCGCGCTCCCTGACGATGCGGATAGGATCTTGCCTCACGATCATCGCCTGTCCATGCACGACCTGCCCTTTCATCTGGCGCAAGGTCGTGCAGCGGTGCTCGACATCCCGACCGGAATTGCACGGCCGTTCTGAGGAGCATCTCCTGGTCAGCGTCGTCGTGTGCTCGCTGACCAGCGCCTCGGCGAGGGTCGTCCGGCCCCGCGAACCACCCAGCATAACAACCGGGAGCTCGCAGGGCGGGCGCCTCGTGGCATGGCCGCACGATGTGCACGTGTCGACGACGTGCTCAACGAACCCCACGATCGCCCTCTCGATGGGCTGACCGTTGGACCCGGTGACCGAGTACGACGACATCTGGTGCAACAGCTCCAGCGCGAAGTCGTCCGCGTCATGCTGTTGACCGGCATCGAATGACCTCGTCGCCCGGTCAGCGTTGCTGATGACCTTGATGAGGTCAACGAGCGTAGCGGATGCCACTTGGGGATCTTCATGTCGGTTCATCACCTGGTTGTTGAGGTCAACCCAAGGGGCGTGCCCGGAGACACGTTCCCAGCCGGGCAACGCGCGCAAGATCTGCATCGGTGCAATGGCGTAACAAATCGAACGGCAGACGCCTGCCTCATCATTGTTCGAAATGCCCGCTGGCAGTAACGATCGAGCGTCACGCTGCTCCTAAAAACCCAGTTAGCATCGACGGTGCCGATAACACAGTGTCCCGCACCTGTGCAGCACGTCTCGTGTTTTCAATCGGTTCGCGGTCGACGTGTGGCACGGGCCGGCGCGCACGCTTGCCAGGGCGGACGGTCAGTGAAGCAGACGGGACACCGACCGGTGCACGTGGCCTGCTGCGCTTGTTCGCAGGGCCCTTGCTCAATGTCATCGGCGCAGCCGTCGACGGTTTCTGCGACATCTGCCGGTTAACGATTACACCCAGTCCACTGTACGCTGTAGCAAACTGACCAAACTGGAGCGAAACCTTGTCGACGATTTCGATGTGTCCGTCGATGTCGCCCTCGGGTAATATCACAGTGACATCCGTTCCGCCATTGTCCATGAACGTCAATTCCGCGACAGCGTCGACCTCAGTCCTGCTTAGATAAGGTTGCCCCAAACGGCAGCGTCAGCAGCAAGTTCAAATCTCGGATCAACAAGCATCGTCTACCCGCGCCACTGATATCCGTCACCGTATACTCTGTGGCTAAGTGCAGGTCAATGTACCGAACAGGTTCTGGTCTCCGGGCCTTCGGTTTGGTCCTATCAGCAGGGGGGACACTGAACAGCTCCCAGCTTGCAGATCGCATGAACGCAAACGAAACCACATCGCAGCTACTCTGACCATTATAAACTGCCGCGTGATGGAGGCTGACGATGTATACCACGCTCTGTTGTCGCCCTGCTGCGTGCCCTGAACACATAGAGCTGGATCTTCTCTATGTAGGTGAACCGTGCTGGGTTTATTTCTTGGGTTCCCCGTGGAGGTAGTAGACCCAGGGCGGTACAGTGGCCTGGTCGGCGCCGCCCGTGCATGTAACAACCAGCTTGCCGTTCGTGGGCTGGGCCCCCTGGAACCCGACCTGTATGCTGACCTCCTTCTTCGTATCGATCGTTTCGCCCTTCTTCCCGATCGTGAACGCCGGATTGTCCACCGTGTAGACGAACTCGCTGCGCTGGCCAAACACGTTCCTGAACCGGACGGCCTGCGAGGCGCCCGCTGTGATGCTGATGGGGCCCTCCGGTCGTGGCACCGAGCAGTGCCCGTGCAGAGCGCATCGGTACTCGCCGGCATCCGCCGACGTCACCTTCAGCTCATCGCGGACGTCGTTCAGGCCGGACGGGTCGAACAGGACCGTCACCTGGCACTCCACACCAGTGTCGCCGTTCGCGTCTGCGCCGGCGCACGTGACCTTCTTGTCCCCGACAACCTCCAGGTCGCGGCAGTCAGACACCCATATCGACATCTGGGCTGCTACCAACCTGGAACGCTTGGCCACCGACGAACGAACACTCATATGTGGTCGGCTTCTTCGACCAGGACAGGAATCGGAAGCGCTGGGTGCAGGTCGCGCCGAGGTACGCGTCGAACCGCAACGACGCATCGACGGCGGCCGCGTGCGCCTGCAATTCGAGTTCGAGCGGGAAGTCGCCCAGCTCGGGGGACGACAGCGTCAGGCGGACGCGCTGTGGCCCGGCGGGATGGCGCGCCACGACCAACGGTCGGTACGCGATCGAGACCAGCGTCTCGCGTCGCGCGACGAGGCGTATGGGCAGGCCGCGAACGTCGACGTCGGGCGACTCGCACGTGAACGATGTCACCGAGCAATCGCGACTCAGCCTGTTGTCCAGCGACACGGTCGCGAGCGCGCGCTGACGCACAGGCGACTGCAGAGCGATGCGATCGATGACGCCGGCGTCGGCGGCGACGACCGTCAGGCGGTGCACGAGGTATTCGCCTGGGGGACAACGCATGTCAACACATGATGTCGGACCTGGTATCGTGTGCCGCCCACCATTGTCGTCGTTGACGAACTTGACGAGGGCGACCGTCGTCCCGGGACGGTACGCGTAGATCTGGAGGCGCACGTCGCGCGACACGCCCCCGGGGACGCCGACCGAGTCGCCGGCCGTGATCGACACGGTGTCGTCGGGCGGCGACTCGCGCTGGATGTCGATGCGGAACCGCTGCGGGTCGTGCAGCCAGTTGCGGACGGGCAACGTGTGGGTCGACGCGCACTTGGCCCGCACCTGGCACGCACCGTCCGATTCCAGCGCCGGCGCCTGCGTCCGACCCTGCAGCCGGTAGGACAGGGCCGACCCGGTCGGCAGCGCCATGAAGAGCGTCCCTCGGTGCAGGTCAGCGGCCGTGGTCAGCGGCGCGTACACGACGGCCAGGTTGCAGGTGGCACCGGCGGGCACCTCCAGGTCGGTGGCGGACCACGCCCCGTCGCTGATCACCGGGTGCAGCTGCCACACCGACGTCGACGTGTTCGTGATCGGCACCTGCACGGTCTGCGACCCACGTACGGCGGCGTCGAACGCCAGGTCGATGGCGGCGTCTGCGGGCGCGTCGACCGACGACCCCGTGACCTGCACCTGCACCGCACCCGCATCGTTGTCGTCCGGCACGCACCGCAGCGTCTGTCGCAGGTCCAGGCCCGGCACGTCCGGCGCGAACGTGACGTCGATCAGCGCGTGGTCGTGCGGGGCGATCACGCCGGTCGCGGGTTCCAGTGCCCACCTGAACAACAACAACGTATCGTCAGCCACCAGGCCGGCGGCCTGCGATCGCCCGCGACAACGTACGCCTGAGGGAGCCGCGCCACGTCCCACTGGAACCTGCTGGGCACGTCGCCGATGTTGTCGACCTTGACGCGCTTCGTGAGCGTGGACCCGGCGATGACGGCGCCGAACGGGACCAGGGTCTGCTCGAGCAGCAGGCCGACGCCATGGCAGGCGCCAGTCAGGTGCAGCAGGTGTTGTCGCACGCCCGACGCGTCCAGCTCGACGGCGACGTCGACGGTGAACGGCAGCAGGCGCCCGGTCGGGCGGAACGCGACCGTGAACTCGGCTCGGTCCCGAGGGCGAATCGTGGTCGTCGCCGGTGACACTGACAGCGCGTCCAGGAGGCGATCGGCGTCCAGGTCGGCCTGCAGGTGCACGGCGACGACCGCCGACTTCACGCTGTTGTTCGCCAGGGCGAACGTCGACGTCGACGTCTGCCCCGGGCGAAGGGCGCCGATCGGCAGGATGCCGTTGGCGACGTCGACCAGGTCGATGCGGGGCGCCACGCCTTCGCCGACGACGACCAGGTCGACCTTGTAGAACCCGTTGACGTCGAACTGGACCACGTCGCGGTACGCGGTGAACGCCCGCGGCGTGAACCGCACCTGGAACGTGGCCGACTCGCCCGGGGCGAGCATGACGGCGGGCGCGCCCTGCACGTCCAGGTGCGCCTGGCGCGTGAACACGAGCTCGATGGAGACGGACTGTTCCGGTTCGCGATTCGTGACGACCAGCGGGGCCGTATGCGTCACCGGCGTCGCCGACGTGAACACGTAGCGCCTGCCGAAAGCGTGCCGGCGCCAGGAGAAGTCCAGGTGCGGGCGGACGGCCTGGGCGCGCACCCCGATCGTGTACAGGTGCGCGTTGGCCACCCGGCAGCAGACGCGCACGTCGTCCAGGCACACCTCCCGGCGCGACTGGAACGCCACCTCGCAGACCTGGTCCTGGCCGGGGCCGATCGTTCCCCGCTGCGGGTGCACCTGGACGACCTTGGTCTGCTCCAGGGCGGCACGGCGCGACGCCCGGCCCGCGCCCGCCGGCACCAGGACGCTCCAGGCGAAGTCGAACTTGAACTTGCCGTTGTTCGTCAGGCGCAGCGGGCGCGCGACCCGCTCCACGACGTGCACGTCGCCAAAGTCAACGACGGGGGCGTCCGAGGGCGACAGGACGCGCCCGTCCAGCTCGACCTGGTCGTGGACGGCGTACCCGTCGGCCTTGATGTTCAGGCTGACCCGCTCCGATTTCTTCCTGATCCGGAAGACGACGTTGACGTTGTAGGTGCGCTCGTGGCGAGCGGTCAGCGTGACGGCCAGCGGGAGGCGCGCGTTCGGCGGCACGACGCCCTGCGCCGGGTCGATCCGCAGGCACGTCGGCGCCTGGTGCAATTCGACGGCGTCGGCGTGGAACTGGAACGGGATGTGCTCGTTGTTCACCAGGTAGACGGTCTCGGTGGCCGCCGACCCGACCAGCATCTCGGCAAAGTGCAACGACGACGCCGACAGCGTCACGTCGGGTTCGGTGACGGTGCCGACCAGCAGGAACGGCACCTGGACGCCCAGGTCGGCGATCTCGAACCGCCAGAACGCCTCCTGCAGGGCGGTCGCGTCGGGCGTGAACTCGAACACCATCTCGAATCGCTTGCCGGCCTTGACGACGCCCTTGGGCGTCGCGCACGTGAACGCCGCCGACGATTTCACCGGGTGCCCGTCGTGCAACCGCCATTCGAACGCCCACGACTGCCCGGTCGGGTTGACGACCTGGAAGCGGCGCGTGTTGCGGACGCGGGTGCCCAACGATGTGAACTCGACGACCTTCCACAGGTTGGCGTCCAGCTTGGGCCCCGGGCACGTCGCCGACCGCCGGGCGGCGGTCAGGTAGTCGCAGTTGACCAGGTCGAAGTGGCACTGCGGTCGGCGCCCCTCGCCCGACAGGTCAATGACGAGGTCGGCCAGGCGACCGGCCGCATCGCGAATGCTCCCGGTGAACGCCCTGGCATCGGTGGGCAGGAACTTGACGACGAACGTTTCCTGGCCCTTGCCGTCGATCGCGCCGGTATCGGGTGCGATCGTCCACGGCGGGTCGCACCGCCAGGCGTACGGCAGGCGGGTCAACGCCGCGTTCGCGATCGTGAACCGGTAGGCGCGCGCCTGGAACATCATGGTCGCAGCGAACGCGATCGAGCGTGTCGAGCACGTGTACGACACACGATCGGCGACGGCGTTGACCGCGAGTGCCAATGTGGATTTGCGTTCGCCCGGTGACCACTCTGGTTCTGGGACGGCCTCGGTGCGCTCCTGGCCGTCCGCGAACGACACCACGTGCATGGCGTCCGTCCAGGGTGAGGCATCGTTGGCGTCGGCCAGGAGAATCTCGTTGAGCTGGCAGTGGAGCGCCCTGCGCCTGATGTCGACGGGCGCCGGCGCGTTCAGGCCGACGAGAACGGTCAGCGACGAGTGCGGATGAATGTGGCCCGCGTTCGGCTCCACCGTGACCAGGTCCTGTGCGGCCCACTCGAAGCGGTACGTGCGCCCGGATTCGTTCTGCAATTGCACCGGGCGCTGCACAGTGACGCCCAGGTCGACGTCGCCAAAGTCGACGACGTCGTCGTCGGCGGTGACGTCCTCTTCGTAGACGAGCGCCGACAGGGCCAGGTGCGTCACCTCGAACACGTTCCGTAGGACGCCCATCCGCAGGCGGCCGCTTCGTGCACCGACGCGCCCGGGTGCGACAGCGAACCCGGCTTGGAAGTCGTGCTGGGCGCCCGGTGCAATCGTCACCAGCGATCCGAGGCCCGAGAACGAGAACTCGCCGGCGCCCTCGTCCAGGTCGAAACGGACCGTGGCCGGTACGATCCCGTCGTTACGCACCGTCACCGGGAGCGTCAGCGTCCCGCGCCGAGTGCGCCCAAAGTCGACCTGGCCAGACGACCGTTCAGTACTCGAGCAATGCGTTGCGCTCAGGTGCGTTGCGCACCTTGACGGCCCCAGTAGGTGTGCGCTCGACGGGCGCGATGGTGGACACCCGCGGCAGGGTCCCCTCGCCCTGCATCTCGAATTGCAGAACGCAGGACGGGTTGCGATCGACGGTGGCACTGAACGCGGCCTGATAGGTGCGGATAGCGCTCGGCGCGAACGTGACCGTCACGTAGCGGTGCTCGTGCGACGGGATGTGCAGGTGCGTCGGCTGCACGTCGAACGCGTTGTCCGTGTTGCCCGTCAGCGACAGGTTCACGTCGCACGGGATCTTACCCGGGTTGCTCATCTTGAAGCGCTCCTTGATCGACGACCGATCGTCGACGATGACGGGCGCGAACCGGAACTGGCGCTCCTCCAGGGCGTACGCGTTCCTGGGTGGACCGTGCCCATGTCCGGACGGCGGTACCGGCCCGTGCGCGCCCGCACCGGCCGGTGCCGCTGGTGGCGCCCGGCCGATGACCTGCTGCTCCTCGAAGATGGACTCGAAATCGGTGGTGTTCAGGCGTGGGTTGACGGCCTCGGCGGTCAGCTCGACTTCGACGGGCGGTGCCGCCGGGTCCACGCCGGACACAATGACAGGCAGGACGGCGCGGAACACGCCCTCCTGCGTCGCGTGGATGTCGACCGTCACCGTCTGTGTCGTGCCCGGTGCAATTCGGCCACGACCAGGGCTGACCTGTACGAATGGCTAAGGGCGAGCGAATGCTGCGTTTCGTGCCGTCTTTCGTACGGTGAAGCCGGCGACGGCCAGAGGCGCGCCGCTGTCAGCGCCCGGTGGATGATCCTCATCTGACAGGCGGTAGTCGAACGGGAACTCGCCCGCGTTCACCAGATCGAAGGTCTTCTGCCGCTCGACGTCCACCTGCATGCTGCCGAAGTGGATGGACCTGGACGGCGCCAGGCGGAACTTGGAGTACCGGGACGCGATCGACAGGCGAATCGGCGTGGACTCCACGACGGTGCTCTTGGTCGTCTCGATCAGGTCCAGGCGCAGGACTGGTTTCGCGCGCAGGTCCATCTCTCCCTGTCAGCAGCAGCAGCAGCAGCCGTCAGTTACGTATACCTTGGTACAGGCAGCGCTGAGCGCGGCGCTTACGACGGTCTTGAACCTGATGACGACATCGGTGCCGGCGCTCGTGCCCGCCGAAAGCTTGCCGGACATCGGTTCGACCTGAACCTGATTGGCGAGGTCGCGTCGCAGTCTGCCTGACCTGCCCGTGAACGCCAATGCGAACCCGACATCGTACTTGCCTGCGATAGGGATGATGATCAGAGGGGCGATCCCGGCCGCACACCGGTCGGCGCCATCCTGACCTCGGTTGTTCATGACGAATTTCCGTTCGACGACATCGCCGACCCGGGTCGTGCCAAAGTCGATCAATGCGCCCGGTGGTAACTCCACGTTGGCCTTCACGACGAACGCCTCTGCCTGGACGCGGATCGGGCGCGTCTCGACGTGGACGCCGTTCGTGTCGTTGATGAGCAGCTCCAGGGGCAGGTCGACAACGACCTCGGCGGCGGCCAGGAACCGGAACACGGGCGATACGGCGGCACCGGGCGCCAGACTGCCCGCCTTCGGGCTGACCTCGATCTGGGCCGGCACCGCCTGGTCCGGTCGCGGACGGATCTCCCATCGGACGCCGACCTTCGTTGTGTTCCTCAGGTGGATCGTCCGGGCGTCCTCGGTGCCGACCAGCAACCGGTCGAACTGAACCGACAACGGGTCGGCGTTCGGGGCGTCGCCGGCGCCCTCCACTGACAGCGCCGGGCGCGCCCCGCAGCATTCCATCGGGAAGACGATGTCCCTCGGGTTGTCGTCGATTCGCACGCGCAGCACGCGACGATGCGCGCCCAGGGTCTTGGGCACGGCCCAGACCTGCGTGGTTGCCGCCGCCAATCAGCGAGGACGCCGGCGACGCACACTGGGATCGTGCCCTACCTTGACGACGCCGACCTCGCCAACGTTGACCTCCAGGGTTCGTGGCTCGAACCCGAAGCTGTCGTCCACAGGTGCTGGGGCTGATGGAACAGCAGCAGCAGCGGCATCTGGTTCGGCAGGCGCCGCACCGGGCGCCGGCTCATCGTCCCAGGCAATGCGGAGGGTCGTGCGGAACAGGCCCGTGTTGGCGAACCTCCACGTCTCGGCGGTGTCGCCCGGCTGGACGCCGTTGACGAGGACGGCGCCAAAGTCGAACACGCCCGGGTCGCTGCACCACTGGCGGACGCCGAGGCGCGGGCGCCGGCCTCGACGCACGAACACGGACCGGGCGTCGGTGCCGATGTCGGGGCGCGCCGCTGTGCCACGACACGTCACCTACCGGACGCGCATGTCATCGGACTGCGCGCGCGCACCACCCCACAGCTTGGGCCATTCGAACGCACCCTACATACCTGATGGGTGACGCGCTTGCCGGCGGCGTCGGCGGCGACGACCTCGAACAGCAACGTGCCTTCGTGGGTGCCGCATTCCGACGATCGATAGGTCAGCGGCAGGTCCAGGGCGGCGCCGGCCGGGACCACCCAGCGGGTCGCCGACCCCGCCAACCGGAACGGGCCGGGCTGGCGACGGACGCGGGGCGCCGGCCGCCACACGATCTGTTTGACGGCGCCGATCGGGATGCGGTTGGCGACGACGGCCAGCTCGCGCGACGACAGGCGGTCGTTCAGGGCGGCACGCAGCGCGTCCAGGTCGTCGAACAGGAGCGTCTGCTCCGGCTGGCCGACGCGCCACTCGAAGTCGTCGGTGGGCGACGGGGCGCCCAGCTCCGGGTCCGGCTGGACATCGTTGCAGACGATCGTGTAGAACCGCCGCCCGACGCAATCGCCGACGTTGTCGATGGCGGCCTTCAGATCGCGGATGACACGGGCGACGCCGGCGGGGCCGTCGACGGCGACCTTGCACGACAGGGATGGGACGAGGATCCCCCGCGGGTACGGCACCGAGCTGGGCGCCAGCGGGGCACCCTCCCGGAACAGGACGTAATCGCGGACCAGCTTCGTGAGCACCTCGCCCGACAGGTACTGCGGCGCGCCCGACGCCATCGCGTCCTGCACGGATATCGATAGCGCCAGCGACGACGGATTCTCGTTCGACGTCGCGTCCGGCTTCTTCTTCTTCTTCTCGGCCGCCACCGCCTGCCCCATGCCGGATCGTTAGCGCACGCGCGCCTACCCGCCGTCGCGGCGCGTACCTTGGCGTCCAGCACCGCCGACGCGTAGTGCTCGACGACGCGGTCGACGTTGACGACAGCGAGCTGGAACTCCTTGCTGATCGTGTCCACGGTCGCATCGCTGGCGCCCGTCATGACGACGAACCTCCAGGGCGTCGACACAGCGGCAGCGTTACCGGCGTCCGTTACGCCCGTGTCGGGTGCCACGACGGCGTCGTCCAGTTCGGCGATGCGTCGTACGCCCGGGCGCCGCGGTTCGACCAGCATGCGGCCCCGGGCGTCGAACGTGCCCCGGTCGCGCAGGCGCTGCTCATCAGCGAGGTAGGCGTCGTCCCAGTCGACGCTGAACAGTTCGGCGTCGCAGTCGCCGTCGTTCGTCACGCGCACGGAGACGGCGGGCGACTCGGCGCCCGGCAGGACCGGCGCGAACTCGACCGTGCTGCGCTCCAGGCGCAGGCGCGTGACGAGGCCCCGGCCCGTGACGGCCAGGTCGGACGTCGGGCCATGCGCGACCCGGATCGGGAGGCGCGTGTTCACCGGGCGCCCGTCGATGGGCGTGAACAGCACGGGCACGTCCTGATGGGTGCCGGGCGCCAGGGTGCCCGCTCGGCACCCATCGGCCACGGTCACGGGTTCCTGCGCCGACGGCACGACAACGGACCAGTCGACGGGGACGGGCGTCGGGTTCGACAGGCGCACGTACCGGGTGCGCACGTGCCCGACGGGTACGTCGGCGAACTCGAGCGTGTCGCTCGACAGGCGGACCTCGGGGACGATCACACGGCACGACAACGCCAGGCGCCAGGCCGGTCCACCGCCGCCGACGACCACCAGGTCGAACACGGATGTCGTGACGGCACGGCCGGCGCCGTCGTCCGGGCCCACTGCCCTCTTCGCCGCCGTCGACGTCGCCGCGTACGTCGCCGTCACCTTGACGGACGCGCCGGGCGGCACGGCGACGATCTTGGCCGGGTCCAGGCGGAACGGCGTCGGCGCCGTCGGGGCGACCAGGTCGACGTCGACGGGGACATCGCCGCTGTTCGTGCACTCGAACGACAGGCGGCGCGTCGTGCCCCGAACAATGTACCCGAGGTCGCACGTGTACGTGCCCAGCGCTCCAGTGACGACGTCGACCGGGACGGGGCCGAACGCGCCGGGATCGGCGTCGGCCACCTGCAACTGCTGCAGGTACAGGTCGCGAGGGGCGCCCTCGCGGCCAGGCAGCGACGTCGACAGCAGGCGGCAGATGCCGACGGCCCGGACGGCAATGGAGACGGGGCGATGGAACGCGACGAACAGGTCGAACGAGGCGGCGAACGCCTGCGGGCGCCGCGGCACGATGCGAACGTGCAGGCGGAGGCGGGCGCCGGGCGCCAGCGACGCGCGGCAGGGGCGGACGGAGAGGCGCGAGCGCAGGTGGTCGGCGATCTGGACGCGGACGTCGACGGCGACCCGGCCCGTGTTGCAGACCGTCAGGTCGCGCTCGTGGACGGCGTGGAAGTCGACGTTGCCAAAGTCGATGGCGTTGCCCTCGGCGTCGATCGTGTACTCGACGGTGGCCGCGTCGCCGCGCAGGTCGATCGCGTAGGTCGGCCCGCCCTCCACCTGGCACAGCGCCGTGCAATCGGCGGCGACCTGCGCGTGCCCGAAGAACGACAGGTCGAACGCCTGCGTGCCGCCCGGGGGCACCTCGCCCCACGCGGGCCAGATGTCGAACACTTCGTTGACGGGGAACGCCGATCCAGGCGCCGCCGCCCGGGCCTTCTTGCTGGACGCTTGCGACGACGGTTCCTGCAGGGCCCAGTGGAACGCGGCCGGGATCTCGGACGCGTTCCTGGCGACGACGCGCTCGACGCGCGACGTGTGCGGCAGGACGGGGCCGAACGTGACGACCTGCTTGTCGAATAGCAGGTTGGGGAACCAGATCTGGGCGACCAAGTCGATGTGGTCCCTGGCAGGGTGGTTCCGATGCGACACGACAAGCTGCGAACGGATGCACTCCGAGTGGCGCGACTCGTTGGCGAGGTCGAACGTGACCTCGATGGGGATGGACTCGCCCGGCGCCAACGACACCTCCAGCCGGTCCACGGTGAACGGCGCCTTGACGCCCAGGAACGCCACGATCGGCAGCGGGCACGCGTTCTTCATCTTGGCCGTCTTCCGCTGCGTTCGGGCCTACGTCGACGCGTTGGGAACCGGCAGCGAGCTGGGGCACGTCGCCCGGCGACCGAGCGACGCGCGACGTACCGAATGGTTGCGGTCGTATTTGTAGACGAATTGCATGCCGTCGAGGGAGAATTCGACGTGCGGGTTGACAAAGTTGGCGACGATGTGCGTCTCGTAGATGACCGTGGGCTCCTTGTCGCCCTGGATCAGGCTGGTGATCGTCCACAGCTCGTCGATCGGGCCGGGCGTCGCCGACCGACTCAGGATGGTGAACATGACGGACGACATGGGCTGGATGGTCACACGGGCCGGCTCCACGACCAGGGCGCTCTTCGCAGCGCACGCCCAGGTCAGCGTCTGCGGGCGCTCCCCGTAATTGTCCAGACGCACAACCCGCCTGCATCGATGATTGGCACATGTGGGGCACACTACACGCCCCAGGCAGACACGCGCGTCCTTACGTGGCCACCTGCATGGTCATCAGGTGCGACAGGTCGATCAGGGACAGGTCCGTCGGGCTGGTGATCGTCGTGCCGACGCCTGTCGCGCGGCACGGGATCTGGACGTGCTCGCCCTCCTGCGCACCCGTCAGACACGTCTGTGTGTGTGTGTGTGCGTTCGTCGACCCCGGCCCTTACGTCGACGAGAATGTGGAGAACGTCGCGGAACGCTACGTTGTCGTTGCAGGTGACCTGGACGACGAGGTCGACGGCGTCGCCGGGCTGGACGGTGCCCTGGTTGGGGCGGACGCGGAACGGCGACTGCTTCCGGGCGTGGAAGGCGACGTAGCGCGCCTCGATGGGCGTCTCGTTGCGCAGGCGGACCAGGAGCTCCGCCGGCTTCAGGACGGGAATGTCGCGCCAGTCCAGCAGGGCCTTGGAGGGGATCAGGCGGGCCCCGATGCCGACGGCGCTCACCGTGACCTGCATCGGCGGCTCTGAACTGCCGCACGTTCGAACGTAGACCAGCATCTCGATGTCACCTGCACGAGGCGCCGACCCCATCCGTCAGTCAGGGACGATGCCCGCTGCAACAACAACCCAGTGTGCGTCCCGGCGCCTCACCGAGGGATTCGGCCTGGAACCCGATCTTGAGCGGCAACGTCGACCGCGGCAGGATCGTCCCGCTGTGGTACTCGAAGGATAGCGATCCCGAGCCGGCCCGGCTGACCTCGTTGGCGGTCAGCACCTCGAACTTCACCGGTAGGTCGCTGCCGTTCGCCAACTGAAGCGCCTGCTCGTACTTGTACCTGCCGACCACACACACACAAACGGTTAAGAACGGGCGACGTCCCGCGGGTGGCGCGCGCGCGCGCACGCCTACCTGAGGAAGCACTTCTTGAAGTTCACGGTCAGCTGCGGGAACGTGATCTCTGGTACGACACACTGGGCGCGTATCGGTATGGATTTCATGTTCTGGGCGACGCCCTCGATATCGACGACGACGGCGTACGCGTCGTACTCCTGGATGGTCTCGCTGCAGAGCGTGACGGTGATCGTTGCTGACTGCCGGGGAAGGATGGCGCCGACGGCCGGCTGGATGTCGAATTCCCGCCTGTGGAACGATCCGTCGCGTGGGCACCGGCAGACGTACTTGATCGGGATGTCGCTCGTGTTCTTGAGTGCCATGCGCCGCGCGTTGTTGAACCCGTAGGACACGCGGCCAAAGTCCAACTGCTCGACGTCGACGTCGAACGACGGCGCCTGCACGGTGCCCGATAGGACCAGCTGCAGTGGGACGAGAGAGCCCTTCAGCGTCCACTGCAGCACCTCCTGGAACGGGCCCATGGTCGTGCACGAGAACGTGATCGTGATGGTCTCCGATTGGCCGGTCGACAGGCGCCCCGAGGACGGCTCGAAGCGGAACCGGGTGGACCCGTCCGGGTTGGTCAGCGCGAACTCGGCGTCGATCTCGCCAATGTTCTTCAGGACCACCTGACCCAGCCAGCGCTTAGCGCCATGCAGGTGGAGACACACCGTGCGAAACGATAACGCCCCCCACCTGGTAGTTGTAGATGGCGTTGACGTAGACCTGCCCGATGTCGAGGGAATCGAACGAGAAGACGGCGGCGGGGCCAATGCCGGTCCCCTTCAGTGTCAGTGGCAGGCGACTGGACCTGCCGCCCACGTCGACGTACGCCGTACTGACGTACGTCTCCGAGGCGGTCGGGCAGAACGAGACGGTAAACTCGATGAAGCCGCCCGGGAACACCTCGCCGGCGGCCGGCTCGATCGTGAAGTGCTCGCTGGCGAACGGGAACGAGCACGTGCGCAGGTCCCGTTCGCGTGCACGACGCGCCCGTGCCCGCATCAGCTCCGGCGACACGTCAGCGCCTTCGTCGTCGTCGGAAGGCTCCCCGACGACGTCTAGCGCGGGCGGGTCGACCGGCGCCGGTAACGATGCCAGCAGGCGCTGACGTTCGCGTTCGTCCGTGTCCCGGTCCGGGTTGGCGTTCCAGGAGAAGCGCACGGGTATGTCGCTGTCGTTGAACAGGCGAACCGTCGACCGCGTCACGAGATGGATGTAGGCCGACGGTAAATCCACCTGCCCAGGGCGGCGCATTAGACGTCGCTGTGTGCCCTGGTGCGCTCAACGCTGTACCTGCTCGTGTTCCAAGCTGATGTCGACATCATGGGCGCAGGCGCTGATCGTCGTCACGCGCCGCTGCTTGCCTTTATCGAACGCGATGACGATCTGGCCGGCGACGTCCGCCAGGGCGCGCGCATCGAACTCGACCAGGACCTGGACGTGCGATTCCCGGTCGAGAACGCCTTGCGTCGGCGACACGCGGAACGGCCCCGTTGCCGTCATGGACCAGTCGACCTGGCGTCGCCCAGCGTTCCGCAGCAGGTGTGCCTGCGTCGTCGTGTAATTCGTCGGGCAGGTCTCGAACGAGATGACGGGCGGGAAGTCGAGGGCGGCGGGCACGCCGATGGCATGGACGGGGACGGTGAACTGTTCCCGTTCCGTGACGACGATCAGGTCGCAGTCGTAGTCGTGGTCGACGTCGTCGGCGGTCAGCGTGACCCGGAAGGTGACCTCCATGCCGGGGGCCACCTTGCAGGTCTCGGACGTCGAGAAGCGATGGAACGGCGAGATGGAGAACCGGGACGATTCCGGCGGGATCACACGGACGTGCCTGGCCTGCGTGTCCACGTTGCGAAGGCGGACGATCTGCGACGTCGGCACGAAGGCCCGGTACCCCGAGAAGGTCAGCACGGGCGGGTGCGCGGAGAACAGGGGCGTGTCGATCGGCACCGAAGACGTCTTCTGCCGCGGGTGCTGAGGGATCACCTCCGACACGATCAGCGAATGATGCCGGGCGCTGGCCGTCCCCGGCGCGCGCTTCGACGCGTCCATGGCGCCCTCTGCCGTATCGCCTTCGGTGCATGCGTTGCTGTTCATCATGCCGGTCGGCATGGGCAGCAGGAGACCGGCAGGGGCAGGGACCGGTGTGGTCCTAAGCCGCCTGGTGCGCCGCTCGAATAATGTGGCCGTGACCGGCGCGTTTAGGAGCGACTTCGCGTCACACAGCCAAGGTCGTCCATGTCGCGCTTATGGCTTGCATGATAGCAGCATCCCCATCCCCGTGCCGTGCCTGACGACTTCTGCACGGGGAGCCAATAATAATTATACCATGTCCATGTGCAAATTCCGTAAATAAGAGGGGGCTCACTGGCTGGACTGATAGCTCAACATTTCCGTCGCGCAGTTTGACGATGGCGACATCTGCAGACACGGGGCGTCGCAAGCGCCGACGACTGGACGGTCGCGATGCGAAGTCGTGGAGTTCGCTATTGACGTGGATGCTGGTCGACGACCACGCGTGGGCCATGTTTGACGTCGAATCCGTGGTCCGCGTATCCTGCTGCGATCGGCAGTGCCGGTCCGCCCTTCCGCAACTCTATCGTCCCATGACGATGGCAACAGTGTCTCGCGTGCTGCGTCGTCGCCATGAGGCCCTCGTGGAAGAGCTGGGGTCCAGGCGGGGTTACTTCGGCTTTGGTCCACTGCCGGACGGGCTCGTGCTGCCCGATCTGGATGAATCGCCCGCGGCAGTTCTGAGTGTATGCGGGCAGTCGGACGACTCGCCAGAGAGCTGGCGGAATGCCTTCCATCTAGCGCATACGTTCACAACGTTTTCCATTTTCAAGCGTCACCGAATTCACGTTAATTCGCTGTGCACGTTCGCTGAGCTAAAGGACTTTGTCCATCAGCGAATCACGAACAATCGCAGGTACGTCGGCGGCGCCAAACTCAACGTCCTGGGGATGCCTGGCGATGACGGTGCCATCGTCGTTAATGTCCTCGCTGAGCTCGACTGCGAGCGCATTTCCGCCATCTGCGACAGCCTTTCCACCCCGAACCTGTTCGATATCGTCCGGTGCGGCAGTAATCGACAGTACCGCGACTCCCATGACCTGGTCTTCTACGAATCTCCGAAAGTGCACATCGACCATCAGTGCAGTGACGCTGATCTGGCATTCCCGATCCTGGCCGATGCCATTCTGCAACGCCACTACAGTTTGACTCTGGGCCGGCAAAAGCATGACGTGCGACTGGAGATTTATGATGGCAGCTTTTTCCTGTTTCGAGCAGATTCGGTGACGTCGCTGCATGAGTACTTACTGCTGGCCAATGTCAAGTCATTACCGCAATTCGACGACGAAGAAGTTCCGTCGGGCCAGCGACCGCACTCGCCTGCGTCGTTCAACGCCGATGCCGCGTTCCCCAACCTGTCTCGGTTCGTTCGCGGGAAAACGTATCAGTCGGTGGACATCAACTCCTGGGCCTTCGGCCTGTCCACGGTTCACGTCGGGGCAAACTTCCTACCTATCGACATGACGTCGCTCGATCCCCGCCCGCATTCGCTGCACGCGATTCTCGCCGAATTGGACTTGCTTTGTGCTCCTGCGAACGTTCGCCAGAGACGTAAGGAGTACGCGGACACCCAGCATCAGGAGGAGTCAATCCCGGACGAATATCGACATCGACGATTCACGGTGCACACCAAAGCCGCTCGCGTCGCTAATCGCGGATCCATCTTCTCCAAGCGGTCGAGTGAACGCCATGCGAACGCTCTGGTTGGCAGCAATGTGTTTCAGCAGCCGTACCCCGACGAGTTCGTGTTCGAATTCGAGGTTTTGTCATGTCCTATGGATCCGGAATTCGATTATTTCGCCACGACCATGTTTGGGCTGGTCGATCCCAGCGAGCAGCCGAAAATGCGTGCCATGTCGACGTTCAGGGCGCAGTACTTTCAACCGATGCGCCCTGACCGGGTGTTCTTCGGCTGGACTGGACACAAGTTCTCTGTTCTGGGCAAGGCGGTCTTCCCCGCGGATATCAACGATGCCCCGGACGATGTCGGACAAGCACCATTCAAGAAGGGCGACCTCATATCGATCATTGTCGATCGATCGAAGGGTCACGTCTCGTTCGCTCTCAACGGTCTCGTTCAACCGTTCTACTTCGTCGGCGTCCGCATGCAGAATTTTTACGCGACCGGGCTGCAGGCCTTCGTCGCTCTCAATGGCTTGGATAATTACCTCTGCATACGGTGCAACGACCGGCCGAGGATGGAATTCGTGTACCCGGACAGCGCATCCCGCACGGCATTCGACCTATCGGAAATTGCCACGTGAGGCCGCTCTCAACGTCTACAGCAGTAAAGTCGAATATGTTCACGGCAGCAGGTTCTAAACCCTGTGTCATTTTAGCCATTAGGAATGTTATTGGAGATATGAGTTTCGAGGCCTGACTGGCGCCGGCCTGGAGTTGGTCCACCCCGACCGGACAAGCAAACCCGTCTGCAGAAGGCCACGACTGGCACGTCTGGGGCAATTGCCATCAAATCCCAAGTTAAATCCTATGGGCGGGCTTGCGCTGGCGCCGCGCAGACGTCATAAACAGGGATAGCGAACTGCTCCTCTGCAGTGACGACGACGGATCTCGTTGTAGTAGACGTGGTCGACGTCGTCGGCGGCCGTGGTGAGTGCCCCCCCCCCCCCTGAGGGCGACCTGCATGGGCGGGGGCCACCCTTGCACTGCAGGTGGCGGTCGGTCGGTCGCCCGGATCTCGTCAGCACACACAGTCGTCTACGGAGTTGCGCATCGACGACACCGGGCGAGATCGATGCCGGACGAGGCGCTGGGCGCCACGTCGTCGGCAATGGCACAGGTCGTCTACTGGAAGGTCGTCGATATCGTCAGGTCGGCCTCGGACCTCGACGCCAAAGCCGTACAGGCGAGTCTCGACGATATCGTCAAGATGTATGGCGCGGACGCACATCTGTTTACCGTTCGTGCGTTCCTGGCGCTGTCCCGCGATATGCCCGACGCCGGCACAACTGGCGGTTCCGACACCATCCACAGCACGTTCCGGCAGTGCCTGTCGCGTTTCGAATCCTCCCCGCTGTTCGAAGGCATTTTTGTCAACGCGTTCGAGTCGCTGGGCCTGCATGATTCCTTCTTCAGCGAGATGGTCGCGTCGCTGTCCTTGGACAATAACATTGCCGTCCGGTTAGCACTGGCCCTGAACCGATCCAGCAGAAAGTCTTCCGTTCAACAGGTACGTATCCGTGTAGCATGACTGGAATCGTATGGTTGCTCAGTCATTGCTGTAAAGGGTCGCCGGTGGCTGAGCGGGCACCTGGACAAGGTTGCCCATGATAATTCGTTGTCCGAACCTGTCCTTCACAGCCTAATTGAGTTCACCGCACGGGACTCGTCAGTGCCAGTAAACGTTCGCGATGCAGTCCTGCGAACAATACGGGATCTGTACCCGGAGCGCCTGACGTCCACTGTCCTGCACCCGGTTCTCTATGACACGTCGTGTACAAATGCGATCGCTAAGGTGCGTTTACGAGCCCTGGCTGTTGTGTAAGTTATCCTCAACATTTCTGCTCAGAGCCCGGACGCAATCACGATGCCGGACGGGCCTGGATGCCAGCTGCATCTGCTGCTGTCTGATTTGGGTTACAGCGTCTGTGCCTCGAAGGCGGCCCTATCCGATGTCGTCTCACAGTTTTCGAGTTGTTTGACGGAGAAGGATGTCGCGCTCTGCATTGGCAAGTTCCTGAGGACACATTCCGGCCTGGTTTGCGAAGACGCGCTGCCCAATGTACTCTCAATGGTCGTGCGAAAGAACTGGGAAACAACGGCGGCTGCCGTTGCACCGGCTAGCGATGCGAACGCGGCTAGCGCTTCGACATGGGACGTTGGAGTATTCGTCGACGTCGTTTCGTCCTTGTGCCCGTCAATTAAGTGGCCAGCCGTGTTTGACAACCTCGACCAGCCCGACTTCATTGTAAAAGATCAGAAGGCGCTGGACGTTCTCCTCGAGGTCCACCGATGCGCGCAACCTGGTCAGCCGTTTCCCCTTAACATCCTCTTCAAGCCGTGGAAGAATCGCATGGGCCATTTGTCGCTGGTTCGCATGGCCATTGGATGCCTTGTTATTGATTTCAGTCTATCCGAGCACGTCGTCCGCCCCATTCCGGGTGTGGCGATCGCCAAGGGCGGGTACGGCATGGCCAACAACAGCTGGGCGTCTGTCGATCTCGTCCGGGCTCTTGTCGATCTGGTACGTTTGTTCCTAGGTCCGATTTCCAGCTGTTACTGAAGCTGAGCGCGCGCAGGGCGAATCGGACCTGTATGGCGCTGTTCGGGCATTGTTCAACTCCCCTCTCGAGAATGCACCTGACCTTCTGCTGTGCACGCTGGCACAAGTTCGCGTCCAGAACAGCACGTTGAAGAACGAGCTGCTGGACATTGTCATGAGCAGGTACCTTCGTCATCACCCGTCGTCGGGTGCCGTACTGCAGCGCGTCTGGGCCGATGACCCGTCCATAATCGTGTCCTGGATGGTGCGCGTCTATCTTGACGACCGGTCATTTCTGACGCGCATCCTGGACATTGCCCAAGACTTGAAGGACGCGCTGACGGTCATCCTCGAGGCACAGCCTTTCCAGTTTGCCATCGACCTCGCCATCCTGGCATCCAGGCGGGATTTCCTCAACCTCGACAAGTGGCTTCAGCTGCGACTCGTGGAGCACGGCAACTCGTTCGCGACCGCGTGCCTGGATTATGTTGCGTCCGCCATCACATCCCATGTAGGGAATCGTTGCCTGCGTTTCGCGTACGCTGCCTAACACTGCCCTGCAGTCCCATTCGCCTGTGCCCATGACCGTCGAGCTGGCAACTTCGTTCATTTCGGGTCTACGGGCGAACGCATCGATTTTGTCCTCGGAGAATGCGGCACGATATGCGGAGCTGGCGCAGCTGCTCGCGCAGTCGGCGCCTGCGCAAACGCCGCATGTGACCATGCCGTCGGCGACGAACGCGATCGCGGCGCAGGCAATGGGCGCTGCGGCGCAGGCAATGGGCGCTGCGGCGCAGGCAATGGGCGGTGCGGCACAGCCGGACAAGATCGAGGAAGAGGCCAATGCCTACTTCCAGAAGATCTATGACGGCAAGATGTCGAACGACGAAGTCATTAGCATGCTGGTATGGTCGACGACCGGCGACCTGTGCGATACCGACCGTATTGATCGATGTCCGCTGTCAGATGGCGTTCAAATCCTCCACCTCGTCCCGTCGGGAGAATGAAATCTATGCCTGCATGATCCATAATCTATTCGATGAGTTCCGCTTCTTCCACAAGTACCCGGACAAGGAGCTTCGCATTACTGCTGTCCTATTTGGGACACTGATTAAGCACGAATTGACGGGCCGCTATGATATGGACACGGCGCTGCGATATATTGTCGATGGTCTATCGTCGCCACCGGGTTCGAAGCTGCACAACTTTGGCCTGTGGGCGATCGAGGAGTTTAAGGAGCGTCTACCGGAGTGGCCAGAGTTCGCGGCCACCGTTGCTGACGTGCCGTCGCTCGCTGACCAGACCGAACTCATGTCGTACCTTCGTGGTATTGTACATCCGTCGGTACCGCCGCCTGTCGCTCCTGTGAGTAGCAATCGTGTCGGGCTTGGATTCGAAGGCTAATTCCCGTGTTTAGACTTCCACTTCAGCTGCGCCAGTTGCACGAGTTTCTGCAACGCCTGTGACCGCCCCAGTGCCATCTGGCCCCGCAGCAACGATGGGGCTTCGGGTGGGATCTTCGGTTAATATCGACGTTCTTCTGGAGTCCAAAGGATTCGTTCTTTGGTCGTCGCTGCCCGCTGACATTGCGGATCGTCTGTCTTTCATTGTCAACAATGTCGACATTCAGAATATGTCCGCCAAAGCTGACGAACTGCGATCGCTGCTCACTCCTGACCGTTTCGGGCCGTTCGCTCATTACATTGTCGTCAAGCGCGTAACAACAGAGGCGAACTTCATCAAGACCTACGTCGGGTTCCTTGATACGGTACGTCCCCCGCGCATCACATGAGGTCCTATTGTCGCTGATTGCGTCGCGAATAATAGCTGAAAGTGCCCGCGCTAACACGCGTTATTCTGCTGTACACCTACGAAGCTATCAACATTCTGATCCAGTCGGAAACAATTGTGTCGTTGTCGCAGGAGCGGTCTCTGCTAAAGAACCTTGGTTCGTGGCTGGGTATGCTGACCATCAAGAAGAACGTTCCGCCGCTGGCGCGGTATCTCAAGTTCCCCAATATTATCCTCGACGCATACAATCAAGGGCGTCTGATCGCCGTTGTCCCTTTCGTCGCCAAGGTTCTGGAGCATTGCCCGGAATCGCGCGTGTTCCGACCGCCGAACCCTTGGCTGATGTCGCTCGTCTCCATGCTGGCGGAGATCTACAATGTCTCTGACTTGAAACTTAACCTCAAGTTCGAGATCGAGGTCCTGCTGAACAAACTCGGCATCACACTGTCCGATGTCGTTATCCGCAAGAACTTGCCGATTGTCAACCAGGTACGCTGCTACCTTATCCTATATCGTTTGACGGGGTCACCAATTGACGGCTGCACAGGCTTCGAACCCCAACTTCCGCAACCCGCGGGAGTCTCACGAACTAGTGTCGTCAGTACCGTCAATGCAGAACGCGTTCCGAGTTGCAGGCGACGCAGTGCCATCCCGTATAACGTCGGTCCCGTTCCCAGGAACTGGGCCGACACCGGGGTCGACTGCGGCCGCCCCTGGCGACGAAAGCTCGGGCGTTTACGTCACCATCAACCCGAACCTGGCGCTGTTCACTGCCAACCCGCGGCTGAAGGCCTGCGTCACGATGGCTGTCGACCGCGCCATCAACGAGATCATATCGCCTGTCGTCGAACGCTCCGTTCACATTGCCTGTATTACGACGCGTGAGCTCGTATGCAAGGTGCTCGCCGCGTCAATGCTGCATGTGTGCTTGTGGCTGACGATGTAATGTAGGACTTCGAAATGGAGGCGGACGAGCACCGGCTGCGGAAAGCCGCCCATGCCATGGTGCAGACGCTGACGTGCGCGCTGGCCCTTGTGACGTGCAAGGAACCGCTCCGACTGTCCATCTCGAATCACCTGCGATCGTTGCTTGTGGCAAACAATGCCGATCCGTCCTTGGCCGAGCAAGCCGTGCAGCAGGTGTCGGGTGACAATCTTGATTTCGGATGTTCCATCATTGAGAAGGCCGCGTCGGAACGTGCCGTTCGCCAGATCGACGAGACGCTGCAAGTCGAGTACGAATTGCATCGCAAGGCGCGTGAGCACAAGCAGACGTATGCCGATCTCGCGTTCCCGCAAGGGCGCATGTCTCGATACCCGTCGTCCGTCCCTGAGGCGCTTCGTCCACGTCCGGGTATGTCTGCTGCCCAGCTGCAGGTCTACGACGACTTCTCAGCGGTCCGTGCGGCCGTTCATGCGGCGACCTCGGCGATGGGTGCTGTTGGTGCTAGTTCCGGCGCGTCGTCGTCGTCTACTGTCCAGTCGACGTTGGACCAGCTGGCGTCCCTGCTGACGCAGATGCACGCCGCTGCTGCAACATGCACATCGCTGGGCGACGACCCGAACATCCGGGCCATGCTGAACTCCATCCAGATCATCCTTGGGGCATCTCTGGACCACGAGGAAGTCGCGCTCCATTTCACCAAGAATGTTTTTGCTTTGTACGCCGCACCGAACAACACGCCCATCTTCATCGAACTCTATCTTGCCGTCCTCAAGGTTTGTGGTTTGCTGCGATATGCTGCAGTGACATTGTCATTTGACTGGTTCGACCGTTGCTAGGTGACTTGCCATACGGTGCCATCTGGCGTCAAGCTGGTCACGTTGTGCGCCATCAGCGCGGATGCCCAGTCGCCCGGTCCATCGCTGTTCACGCTGAACGTGACGCTCATGCGTGGGCTTCTGCGGGATGGTCTTTGCCTAACGTCACAGCTCGACGCGCATTACGCGTCCCAGTTCGCGTCGTCCGTATCTGCCCTGTCCATTCAGCGCATCGCGGCCCTGACCGCATTGCTGCAAACGTTCATTGTCCATGAACGTGTCGTATCGGCTGTCGAGTTCCCGGCGACGCTCGACCTGCTATCACGGGTGAGCGATACATGTCGTCTCGCCGAGGGTACTGCGTGGTCTCTGACGCGATCTGTTTCCAGGTCTGCACTCCGCTGTCGAACATGAAGCCTGCGTTGCGGGACACGATCGTCGCCATGTTGGCTGCCATTGAAGCACTGCACAGCGCTCCTGAATCGCCGTCCGAAGCCGCTGGACAGGCGGCCGTTCCCGGGGATTCGCGCGAACAGTACGCTGTGCTGTTTAACAAGTGGATGTCGATCTGCCTATCGCAGTCGACCAGTCTCGACGATGCGTTCCATCCCTATCTTGGGCTGCTCAAGTCGCAACGCGTCCTCCAGAGCGAGGCGACTGTGGAAGAGTTCTGCCGAGTTGTCACCCTGATTGCCATCGAATCGGCGATCGCCCAGCCCGAACTTACGTTCCGGTCGATTGACGGGTTCTGCAAACTGATTGTCTGTCTCGTGAAGGTGTGTTTTCGACCCGGCGTCCCCTGCTTGTCCACTGCTGAACCTGAGTGCAATGCCGCAGGTGCTCTCCCCGCAAGGCGCGGTGTTTGTGTCAAAGATGGGGCTGCTGACGACGACCCTGAACGTTGTCGCCGATGTTCTGACTCGCGATTTCGAACGCGACCCAGAGGCGTTCAACCAGCGGCCGTACTTCAGGCTGATCGTCAACCTGCTGCAGGATCTGAATGCGAACGACCCGGAGCTGGACACTATCTCGGCGCAGATCCTGGCTGCGTTCGCGAAAATGTTCCACGATATGCGCCCGGTCGTCGTACCGGCATTCGCGCTGGCCTGGCTCGAGCTCATCTCGCATCGCACGTTCATGCCCAGACTGCTGCAGTCGAAATCGCACCAGCTGATGGGGATCTTCAAGTCGCTACTGGTCGATCTTCTCTCGTTCCTGCAGGTCCGCGTCTCTCGGTCGTCCTGTTCTCTGGTTCGTCTCACTGACGGTGTCGCTGAAGGTGTATTTGCGATCCGCCCATTTAACGGATTCCGTCCGCCTTCTCTATAAGGGTACGCTTCGCGTTCTTCTCGTCTTGCTGCACGACTTCCCCGAGTTCCTCTGCTCGTACCACTTCTCCTTCTGCGATGTCATCCCGCCGTCGTGCATCCAGATGCGGAACTTGATTCTGTCGGCGTTCCCGCGCCACATGCGCCTGCCGGATCCGTTCTTGCCCAACCTGAAGGTTCATCGCCCGTCCCTCGACCGTCTGCGTCATCCGTCTGGATGCTAACCGTTTGGGTGTCGCAGGTGGACAACTTGCCCGAGGTCAAGGAGCCGCCCATCATTCTGTCGGACGTGTGCGCGGCCTTGGTGCAATCTTCGTTGCTGTCCGAAATCGACGCGTTCATGTCCGCCATGCCTGGCCAGCGCGACCCGTCGTTCTTCGCCGACCTGCACGCCAAGATGCTTCGCCCAGCGCACGAGATCGCAGCGGCTGGCACCATCTACAACGTCCCCGTCATCAACGCCGTCGTCCTGTACGTCGGCCAGAAGGCCATCATGGGCGCCTCCGAGCCGAACAGCGCCGCCATGGAGATCTTCCAGACGCTGGTGACACAGCTGGACGAAGAGGGCCGGTACTATTTGCTGAACGCGATCGCCAACCAGCTGCGATACCCGAACAACCACACGCACTACTTCAGCGTCGTCCTTCTGTTCCTGTTCGTCGACGCCACCGCCGACGTCATCCAGGAGCAGATCACGCGCGTCCTGCTCGAACGGCTGATCGTGCACCGGCCGCACCCGTGGGGCCTGCTCATCACGTTCATCGAGCTGATCAAGAACCCGGCCTACAAGTTCTGGAACCACGAGTTCACGCGATGCGCCCCCGAGATTCAAAGGTACGCGCGATGATGCGGGTCCCGGGTCTCCCCATGCGCTGACAATGAATGTGTGTGTGGCCGCCCAGGCTGTTCCAGTCTGTCGCCCGCAGCTGCATGCCGACAGCGCCGGGCGTCAACGCTGGGCCGTCTGCGGACGATCCCGTCGTGGACTCGGCGTCCTGATCGGCGTCCCCTCCCTGCACAGTGCGACCTGCTCGATGGACGTTGACGGTGCGCACCTCGTGGCGTGCCCAGCATTACATGACCGGTTGCGTTTGTTTATTGTGTCAGCAGCGGACGGGTCGGATGGCGTCGTCTTGCGCCGCTGCGTTGCGGTCGTCGTCGTCGCCGGCCTTCGCGTCGTCGTTCGGGGCGCCGTGTCCTGTCGGTCTGCTGCTGCTGCGTCGGGCAGTGTCGTTGGCAATGCGGAGCAGGGCGTCGACCTCGTCGGCGTTGAGGACGGCCGCCCACTGGCTGGGCGTCCAGAGCCCTTGTCTGCCGGCCATTCCTGTGCGGTTGACGCGACGCGCCCGGCACGCGTACTCCTTTGTGTGTGTGCCCCGATGCTGACTCACTCTTGGTTGGGTCTGTTGCCCGCCACGCGCCGCCCCCATGACTCGTCCTTGGTCGTTACGGTCCCGTCTGTGCACGCCCGCTGGACCCCAGGCGCGTCGCGCGACTCTGACCCTGTGCTAGCTTAGGGCACACGTGCGCCCGACCATCAGGATTGTACATTCGTTCGGGGCCATCTCGACACGGAGGTTGGTGCCGCGACCAGTATCGATTGTTCAGACGGCAGCCGGGCCGCGCCCGACTAAGCCTAGCCCGGCATCGCCTGGATCAGAATCGCGGCAGTGAGGACGGCCGTCGTGTAGACGAAGAACACGGCTTCGGCGGTCGCCATTGTGCACCTCTTCACCATGGCCATCATGGTCAGGTTCGTTGCCGAATGCAACGGGATCGTCAGGATCGCAAAGTAGGGCGAACGCGCGATCAGGAGCGTCATCGCGATGTGGAACGACGTTGCCGAGACGCGCTCCAGGGCGCCCAGGCACATGGCGGCCGGGCTGGGGTCCAGCGCGTTCCGCATGGCCTCGTCGCCCATGACGTCGGTGAGTCTCGCCCGTGCCTCGTCGCCCTTGGCGTCGGTCCGCGACAGGAGCCGCTGCGCCACGACGCCTTGTACGATGCTGAACACGATCTCGACAGCACTCCATCCGATGCCAATGGAAGCCGCCCGCCGGAACGTGGTGGCCCCCGGGACGACGTAGACGAGTACGCAGCGGGCAACCTCTTCAGCGGGACCGGACATCGCAGGCATGAGGAGCGTGGACGCGCGCCGATCACCAACCCGAAGGCGCTTCAGTAGCAGGCCGACGGGTACCCTGGCCAGCAGGGCAATGTACCTGGCGGGTCACAGCAACGGCGCGGGTGTCAGCGTGGGCCCCGACGTGGCGGCTGTTGCCCGATGTACATACCATCCCAGGGCGCCGTACCCGAACATGCCCACGCTGAATGGCAGCCCAGCCAGCTGAAACGCCACCGCGTACAGGACGGGGATACCCAGCACCAGCAGGGTTACGCCGATCCGCCAGTGCACTGACGCCGCCGCCACAGAGCCGCCAGCAGCCTGCTGCGGTTCGGGTAGGTCGGCGGGTTCGTGTTCGCCGGGAGGCCCCATCGCCGAGGGGGACGGAGAGGCGGGCGCACACACGACCCGCTCTGGTCGTCGTCACACACTGGCTTAGGGTGCACAGACGAGAATCTGCCGCCCATTCGATATCTTGTCCCATCTCGTGCCTCACTGTGGGCCCGTGAATTCGGGCGCTTCCGGGCCACAGCAGCGGAACGTCCGCCCCCGACGCACGACGCCCAACCGGAACGCGCGACGTTCGGGACCGTTGCAGGAATTATCGGGAACCTGGACGGGCAGCAGTGGCCGTGGCCGTTGGCCCGGTCTGTTGTTGTACCCGTGGTGCTGCCGGCCGATGTCGGCCAGACCGATCATCAGCGCCCAGCCCTCGTTTTGGTGGTGGCGGTGGTGGTGCGCGCGGCGCGTTCCGGAGCGGCGTACGGCATTTCGCGAACGTCGTCGGTGGCTTCGAGCGAGCGCGAGCGTGGGAGAGACCGGCGTGCGTGCGTGCTGCAAGTGGCAAGCGCCGCCCGACCATGGTCAACGTCAAGCTGAAGACGCTGGCCAATAAGACGTACGATGTCACGCTGCAGGATGACCAGACGGTAGGCGGGTGTGCGCGGTCCAGGCCCCCCCCTGGTGGTCGTCGTCGCTGTGGCTGACGGGCCGTCCCCGACCAGGTCGCGTCGTTGAAGACGTACATCCACGAGGAGATCGGCCTCGGCGAGCCCGACCTGATTAAGCTCATACATACCGGCAAGGTCCTGAAGGACGACCAGACGGTGTCGGGCGCCGGCATCAAGGACGGCACCTTCATTGTCGTTATGGTCGGTGACGCGCGCGCGCGCTTCCGCATGCCGCCTGTCGCGTGCTGACCGTATTGGCAGGTGTCGAAGAAGAAGGAACAGGCAGCTGCGCCTGCACCTGCTGCTGCTCCAGCACCCGCACCTGCACCCGCACCTGCTCCCGTACCGTCGCCGGCGTCTGCCGCCGCGCCTTCTCCAGCGGCGCCGTCATCCGCGCCGGCCCCGTCGGCCGACTCGGGCCTGGTTCGCGGCGCCGCCTACGAGACCGCCGTCGAATCGCTGATATCGATGGGGTTCGAACGCGACCTGGTCGTCCGCGCCATGCAGGCCAGCTATAACAACCCGGACCGCGCCGCCGAGTACCTGTTCAGCGGCAACGTTCCTGCTGGGCCCGCCCAGGGACAGGGACAGCAGCAGCAGCAGCAGCAGCAAGGCGCCCAGGACGACCAGCAGGAGCAGGGGCACGGGGCGGATGCGGGCGGCGGCCCAGGCGGACCGGTGGCCGTCGACCTGGCCGCCCTGCAGCAGCTGCTGCAGGAGCGCCCCGAAGTGCTGGACGCGCTCATCAACCAGATCGCGGCGTCGAACCCGGCGCTGATGCAGGTGATCGGGCAGAACCGGCAGGCGTTCGCCCAGCTGCTGCAGAACCCGGCCGTCCTGGGCCAGGTCCTGCAGGCGGCCGGCCTGGGGTCCGTCCAGGGCGACCCCCAGGCCATGCAGGAGAACGTCATCGAGGTGTCGCAGGCGGACCGCGAGGCGATCGCGCGGCTCGAGGCGCTCGGGTTCTCCCGGGACCAGGTCCTCGAGGCGTACCTCGCCTGCGATCGCAACGAGGAGATCGCCGCCAACTACCTGTTCGAGAACGGCGCCGACGCCGACCTGATGGACAACGACCAGTAGTGGACCGGCGGCGGCCCCTGGTGGGCCGACCTGTCCCGCTCGCTCGTCGCTGGACTGTCGTCCCCGCTGGAACACACACACACGTACACACACACAGAGATAGCGGAATGAACCTGGGGATTTAGCGTTTCGGTGAGGCGGCGACGAACTCGATCTCGGGGTTGTCGATGCAGAGCTCGACGAGCGGCTGCCAGTCGGTGTCGTTGCCGAGCTTGACGGATTTGTGGAAGGCGGGCGTCGCCGCCTTGTACTGCTTCAGGTGGTACAGGCTGAACGCCAGCAGGTGCTGCGCCTCGCGCTGCGTCTTGCTCGTCCGCAGGCAGTAGGTGAGGCCGTCCACCACCAGGTGGTACTCCTTCGTCTTGTACAGGCCGCGACACGCGTACAGCCAGCTGAACGCGTCCCGCGGCGCCATCCCCGTCCGCTCCAGCAGGACGGCGCGCACGTCGCGTTGCCCCTGCCGCTCGTCCGGGTCGCCGTCCTGCTTGCCGCTGCCCTCGTCCAGCGGTTCCTTCAGCGTCGGCACGACCGGCGCCGCCGCTTCCGCTGCCGCTGGCTCCGACATCAATGTCGGTCGTCCTCCGGGCGTACGCCCCCCGGGCGATCGATCGATCCTGTGGTATTAGACGCAGGACGGGGCCAGCGGACTCGGGTCAGTGGACTCACGCGCGCCCGCCTGGGATTCGCTTGCCCGTCGACACTGGAGCGGATGAGTCACACGGGGCGGGCAGCGTGACGCCACAGGGCCCGCCCCCTGCGGCGACGACGATATCGCTAGGCGAGGCCAGCGTCCCCTCATTCTGCAATATTATCGATAGTTCGCCAACCTCGACCAACGCCTCGTCCCTCTTCTGCACCTATTCGGCACGGACGCCCCGCTCTACAATGAAGGTCACGCTGGCATCTGCCCTGCTTGCTGTCATGCTCGCCCTGGCATACGCCGGCGACACGGTCGTCGAGTACGTCAACGCGTATCGTGCCCGCCTCGCGCCTTGTACTGACCCTGGTGCGCCCTGGCAGTGTTCAGCACGGCGACGGTCACGTTGACAACCGGCGCGACGTGAGGGAGTGGGACGGCGAGCACGAGCACGGCGACCACGAGCACGGGCACGGCGACCACGGGCACGGGCACGACGGGCACGAGGGGCACGACCACGACGGGCACCTGCACGACGACTTCCTGCACGGCGTCGAGGGGTTCCGCGACATGCACGACTTCACCGAGCACGACGGGCACCACGAGCACCCGCACAGCATGGCCGGGCCGCACAACCACGACCACGCCGACCAGTTCGTCGACCACCACTACGACGAGCACCACCACGGCCACGACCACCACTAGGCTGGCGTCCGCTCACTAAGTAAACTCGACCGCGCGCGCGGTCTCCACACGACATCCCGACGCGTCTGAACAGGGCGGCGCGCTGGGCCCGGCTCACAGCAACGAACGTATACCGAGACAACCTGTAGGGCGGGTGCTGGGCGCGCCCGCCCGCTCTACAGCAGGACGAAATCGTCGTCGTCGGTCTCCTGCTCGGCCTGGGTGTCGGACGCCGGGCGATGCCAGACGGGCGCCCGATCGCCAATGTCGAACCCGGTCGGGGATTTCATCTGCGCCGACCACGGCCGTCACGATGGATGCGATCGGCGCGCGCGGCGGTGCCGACTTACGCCTTGCAGTCGACGCCACATGTCGTTGAGCGAGTCGGCGGAAGCAACGTAGAACCCTAGGATGGCAAACGACGACGCGCGACAGGCGGTCGGTCAGCAGGCAGCGGTGCCGCGCGCCGAGTCGCGTCGACGTACCAAGCGCCAGGCACGGATCCAGCTGGTCGATCATCATGGTGCGGCACTCCCGGCAACAGAACGTGGACACCTGTGGACGGGGCACACACGCGTCGTCAGCACACGCGCGCGGCGCCGGCGCCGGTGCTGAAACGCACGCTCTCGTCGGCGGACGTCACGTCGCCGACATGGTCGTGGATGGTGTGCGGGTCCAGGTACAGCAGCTTGCGGCCCTGGAACCCGACAAAGTACAGGGACGATCGCGGCCGGCCACCCTATCGCACACTCAGCAAACGTCGGCCCGGTCAGCGCGGCGACACGCATGCGACGAACAATGAAGCCGAGGGACTGCGGCAGCGTCATCATCTGCAGCAGCGACTCCATGTAGATCGGGTTCAGGTCGTCCAGACCGAGGCGCAGCGGCACGAGGACGACGACCGGCCGCCAGCCGTCGTGCGGTTCGCCCTCTCCGCGCGCCGCCTCCTCCACATCGCTCCGGAACAGACCTACGCCCGCAACGGTTGGTCAGTGGTCCGGCGTTGTCGCAGGACGCGACCGCGACGTACCGTCGGAGCACACGACGCTGGCGAGGTCGCCCTGGGCCGCCCTGCAGCAGGCGTGCATCATGCGGCAGACCTCCAGCGGGCCGAACCACTGGTCGGGCGCCTTCTGCTTGTCGGGGCACGCGTCGACGAGTCGATGGATGGAGAAGGGCGCCGCGGGCGTATCCAGGAACATGCCGATGACGCGGCGCCGGTCGGCGCCATGGCGCTGCAGGGCGCGCGCCAGCATCATCTGCCCGGTCCGGATCATGCAGCCCCAGCCCGCGTCCGACGTCGTCCGGGACGGTGGCGGGAGCGGCGGGAACCCCCGGCGATACGTCAGCCAGATCAGGTCCTGGACGTGGGCCCGCGCGTCCGCCACCGCCACGGCGCCCGCTGCGCCCATCATCACGACGCCGCCGTCGGCGTCGTCGAGGTCAGCGGCCTGGCCCACGCGGAAGTACGACCGCAGGCCGGACACGACACGGTTGAACGCGGGCGATGCGGCACCCATCCAGTCACCGGTCCACATTCGGCCGCCGCCGCATTCCCCAACAGACGCACCGCCCAAGCCGGTCCGTCAGGCACCAGCGCCCCCCGCCCGCTCGACGCAGTCGCCGACGCACTGTGCAACTGCAATGTCTGCACGCCGCCCGACGCACTCTGCAACTGCAATGTCTGCACGTCGCCCGACGCACGGTGCAACTGCAATGTCTGCACGTCGCCCGACGCACAGGGGAACTGCAGTGTCTGCACGTCGCCCGACGCACTGTGCAACTGCAAGCTGCACGCCGCCGTCGCACTGTGCAACTGCAATCTGCACGCGGCCGATGCACGTCTGCCAGTGCCACGCCCACGTGCCGCGTCTGCCTTGCACTAATACGTACAAGCGCGATCCTGTTTACACATCCGGGGGCGGCGTTTCGCTGGAACATGTGGCCACCGGAGGGCGGCTGGGCGGTCGGGGTCGGACCTCGGAACCGGGCGGGCGGCGTTCATATTTCGAGATCGTGTTGTGCCCTGCGATGAGGTACTATCGCGTGCTGGTTGCGGTCGGTGTTGTCCTGGTCGCCGGCGCATGCGCCATCAAACCGTGCGACGTCGTACGCAACATGACGGCTGCGGTCAACCGGCGGGCCGCCGGCGAGATCGTGTCGTGGTTCGCGCCGAACGCCACGCTGACAACAATCCATCCGAATATGTCCCTGGTTCTCAACGGCAGCTCTGCCATCGCTAGCGTCGTCCGAGGTAACCTCCGCTGACGCCTTCGAGGGTGGGGCCGCCTAACCCGGGAGAACAGCCCAGATCATGTCGCTGCCGAAGGGAAAGGGGCGGTTCCTGGCACGGACGAACGACAGCTCGATCGTGGAGGGGCCCAGCCACTGCAGGATCATTCTTCTAAGTCGCATGCGCGCCCTCGAGAAGTGTGCCGGCCTGAACAATGGGTGCGCTTCGCACTGTGGCACGCCGCTCGCCCCATACGCTATTGCTGACCGTGCCGACGTACAGGACGGTGAGCAACCTGGTGGAACTTGACATCAGCCCGGTATCGAACAAGGTGACGAACATGACGGTGTCGGCACCGGACAACAGCATGGCGCTGGCGAGCCGGTGCCTGATGCATAAGCTGACGACGTGATGGTCTGGCATGCTGCAAGGCGCCCAGGGCCGGCGCCGACGGGAATATATCGCGGTCGCAGATGAATGCATACATTTGCATGTTAGCTAGTGCGGAATCAACGACCTGCCAACCGGAGATGACCGCCATTGCCAGTTGTTTAATTGCGGGCGTTGATGTCAGTGACCCGGTCTGAAACGGTCACAGCGCGCCGCTTGCGAGAGCACCGCCGGCGAGAGCAGCAGCGCCTGCAGCCGCGGCGGCGGCAGCGAGGAGGCGCTTGCTGTCCTTGTTGCGACCGTCGGCAGCGCTGTACGCGTACCCAGGCGTGTACCCTGTTTCCCCGTTGCAGATGCACGACGTGCTGGACGATGTCATGCCCTGCTGGCAGACGACTTGCTGGACGCCATTGGCGCCGCAGTCGTAGACGCAGCGCTGTCTGACGGCAGAACAGCTGCCGAACGCCTGGTATGGGCAGGCACAGTTGTACTTGCCGCTGGATGGGTTACAGGAGAACTTGACCGCCCGCGTGTTGCAGAACAAGGCGCACTGCTGCTGCTTGGCGCCGCACGAGTCGTACGCGCTCGTGACGGCTCTATCCTGGACCACCGCATTGGCGGTCGGCGCGCGTCCCGCAGCAGACGTTGTTGGCAATCCGTCCGCGCCGGCCGACGCCGCAGCGGCGGCCAGCAGACCGGTCGTCATCAGCTGCTTCATCGTCAGGCGTGGACAGCGGCGACGTTTGCCTGGCGCCGCAGGGTCCACAGCAACAACAACGACGATGGCCAGCAGCACGACCACCAGGCAGGCCGTCGACCGCATCGTATTATAGGCACGACGGTCCTTCCCCCCAACCACAACGACAATGGGCCGTGTGTGTGTGTGTGCCCAATTTGGCGCCGCCAGACGACGGTCGCGCGCGCCCGCTGAGTGCCGGGCCGGGCACGAACGACGACGACGACGACCAAAAGTAAGGGCTGCCAGGGGGCAAACAGTCGTCGTCGCAACCGATGGGTACGTTAAAGGGCGCCGAGTGTGTTTTACATATACGCTAGGAGACTGGTAAGTGCAGGCAGGCCTGCGCGGACATGCCGATCAGTACTCGGGCAGCAGGACGTCGTCGTGCGCGACCGGGTGGCGCACGACGTCGTGGCCCAGGAACGGCTCGTCAAAGAACCCGCCGCCGTGTGCGTGCGCCACGTTGCCGTCGTGCGCGTCGTGGTGCACCGGGCCGTGCGGCTCCTCGTGCGCGTGGTGCGCGTGCGCGCCGTCGTGCACGCGATGGGCCTCGTCATGCGCGTGGTGCGTGTCATGATGTTCGTCGGGCACGTCGTGCTGCGCGTGGTGCGGCTCTTCGCGCACATAGTGCGGGTGGTGCGGCTCCTCGTGCACGTGGTGCGGCTCCGCGTGCGCGTGGTGCGGCTCCTCGTGCGCGTGGTGCGGCTCGTCGTGCGCGTAGTGCGGGTGGCCGTGAGCGCCATCGTGCTGGTCGCCGAGGCCATGAACGTGCGCCTCGCCGGTCACGACATGGTCGCCGTCGTGGGCGTGGCCGTGCACGGCGTCATGATGCTCTGGCGCGTGGCCGTGCTCGACGCGGGCGTGCTCGGGCAGCGCGTCGTGGCCGTCGTCGCCGTGATGATGGTGGTACTCGGGGACCTCGTGGTGGTGGTCGGCATGGTGGTCGGCTGCCTCGTGCGTGTTCGACGGCCCACGATGGCTGTACGGCAGCGTGTGCACGTCCAGGGCGTCGCCGAACGGCACGTTGTTTCGCTCGGCCGGGCCGCGGTTCGCCACGTGTCGTACCTCGTGGTCGCGATCGTGAAGTCGGGCGACGTGCGGCGTGGGCTCGAGGTCGCTGGGCGTCTCGGCCACGTGATGGGCGCGATCATGGACGCGGTCGTCGTACTGCTCGTGGGCGATCTCGTGCGCGAGTCGCCGGCCGTCCTCATGGTCATGGTGCGGGGCATGCCCGTCGTGGGCGGTCGCTGCGATCGTTACGATGGCGATGACGACGATGGCAACGACAATAGACTTCATCGTATCGATGATGGGCCAAAATAGAGAATGACCAGCAGAGTCGATATCTGCTGGCGTGGGCATGACCTCACACTGTATGGCCTGCCGACCGGCCTGCATGACTCAACTGGCAGAACCACGCTGGACGAGTCGCCCGTCCTGCCGCGTGACACGGCACCCCCAGCGAGGTGACCGCACGCTGCCACTGTACCGTACAAGGGGGGCGGGCTCCCAGGGGAACGAACTCGTCATGCGCACTGGCCCGTCGGACAGGATCGGCGGTGCTGGGCTTGGCGCCGACTCACAGGCGATAGTTGTCGCTCGCTGGCCGTTGCGATAAGCAAACATTGCCCATATGTTGGCAGGCGCGCTCACGCGCACACGTCGGAGGTCTGCCTGGCCACATGATGGCGTCGGCCGGATCGCGGGGCGCGGTCCACTATACAGATGGTACGCAGGATGTCGTCGTTGCGCTGGGTGCTGGCGTTGGCGCTGTTCGGGTGCGTCCTGGGCGTCAACGGGCTGCAGGGGACGAGCCTGGCGAACAGGGCCGCCGTACGTAAGCTGGTGGCGGCTTGCAACGACCACAACCTGAAGGCCATCATGGAGCTGTTCGACGACGAGGCGGAGGTGCACCCGCCGTGCTCGGCCGGGCAGTCCGCGTCGTGTACGCTGACGGGTCGCATGGCGATCCGGCGCGATCTGCACCTGATGATCCGGGCGTTCCCCGACGGGCACGACATCATCGACTCCATCGTCTGCGACGGCAACACGTGCATGACGCTGGACCGCTTCTCCGCCACCCATCAGGGCGCGTTGGAATCGCTGCAGCCGTTCGGGAAACGCATCGACAACGTCCCCGTGATGCACGTTGTTCGGTTCGGCGACAACGGCCTGATCAAGGAGATGCGCATCGTCCTCGACTACGGCGGCATCCTGAGGGCGTTGTCGGCGACGACCGACCAGGACCGGTTCATGCAGCAGGCCTGGAAGATGGGCGAGGTCTGGAACGGCGTGCGCCCGGCCGAGGACCTCGCCGACGTCCTCGCCGACGACTACGTTGGGTTGGTGCCGGCCGACCCGGGCCCGCGCAACACGCAGGAGACGCGCGACGACGTCATCGCCAAGATCAAGCTTTGGCGAAGCGCCTTCCCGGACCTGCAGACGACGTGCACGATGTCGCCGGGGTCGTCGCCCCGGGAGTTGATTGCCCGGTGGCACACGAAGGGCACGTTCCAGAACCCGCTGAAGGACGCGCAGCCGACCGGGCGCCCGGTCCACCTGGTCGGCGTCTCCGTCATCGAGTTCAACGCCGACGGCCTCGTCGCCAAGGGCCGCACGATCTACGACACGCTCGACCTGCTCAGGCAGATGGGGGTCGTTCCGCAGAAGAAGGGCAAACTGGTTCGTGACCTGTAACGAATGGCACGCGAACGAACGCACGTCGGGAGCAGCGTTAATACACGCTGCATGTGGCCCTATCTAGAAGGGATCTTGCGGGTACCGCCTGCCTATGTCGGGCGACGATGGTGGCGGTGGTGGCCCCACCAGACCCGCTCAGTCGCTGCGCTCGTCCTGTAGGCAGGTGGCACTGGTCGGGCGCCGGCCAACGCTGCTAACGGGAAGCAGGGTTGGCGCCGCTCGTCGTCAGCATACCGTTCTGGCCGGAACCGGGCGAGTTCGCCCAGGCCTGCCAGGTATACGGATCACGTTTCTCGATCGGGACCATTCGCGAGCCGGACCGATGAGCGCCTGGTTGTAGATGCGGACACGTACGCCGCAAGGCGCGTTGCTCATGGCCCTGATTGCGTTCGCGACGTACGCCCGGAGCCCGTCCGTCGGCGTACAGATGCTCGCCGAGTGCCTGCACTCGTCGTTCATCAGCGGCGCGGGCAACGATCAAGGTGCATGCTTCTCGGTGCGCGTTTCGATCCTGTCGCTCAATGTTGCAATGTGCCATGCAGTACGGCTGCGGGCGGTCGACAAGTCGTTCCTGCAGGAGCGACTAGGTGGACGCCCGGAGCGTGCTGAGGCGTACCTGCGTCGCGCACCTGGCAGCGAGGAGGTCACACTCGAGGCGCGCCTGAGTGGGTTCTGCGCCGATCCCACCATGTTCATGTCGCTGTTCGAGGCCAGCGACGACACGACGCCCGAGCAGCACCCGCGGCAGCTGGCGCCGGGTGCACCCACGCCGATCCTGCCCGCGCCCAAACCGGCCAGGTCGTATCCTAAACGGGCGCTGCACAAGCGCACAGCATCGTCGATCCAGCGGACGCTGGTGACCGCGGAATCGGTGTCGACGTTCTACGAACGCCACGTCCAGCTGCTGGTCTCGAGAACGGACTGGATCAGCGACGACGACGCCCCCGTCTTCGTTGAGATGCGCCTGCAGCATGGTGACTGGGGGTGATGCGGCGAACCGTGTCCAGGCAGCGCTCATGACGATATGCTCGGTGCAGGCCGCTGGGCGCTTCTGAACTGGTACGCCCTCTTCTCCCACAGCATACCATCGCAGGAGGCGCTGTCGACAATGTGACCGAGGACGACGACCTGCGTTGGCCAGTAGAGCTGTGCCCGTCGCGTTTCCTCATCACTGCATAATACAGTGTCACGCCGAACGATTATGTATTCGGCGAACGTCGCTGGACGCTGTTGACCTGGCACGCGTCGTTCTCCGACAGCACGCCATTACGGGAAGCGCTGCCGTCGACAACGCCAGCAGGGACATTGGGCAATCGCCACTGCATGGTTCTCGTTTCAGGGTTGTAGAACGCCTTCCTGTCGTACTGTTCCAGCCAGACTGCACGGAACAGGGACGGTTAGAGCGCGTGCAACAGGCAACGTTAAATCAGAACGCACCAACGCGCCAAGGCGGGGGCACGTTCGTCACCATCTCGGGGTCGTCCATGGCCGGCCGCTCAGGTACCTCCGTCGATGGCTGGCCGCCTTCCGATGATGCAGGAGGCTGTCGGTCCCGATACCGCTTCGCAGGCCGCTGTTGTTGCGCCTGGGCGATCAGGCGCTGGAACGGGTCCGCCTGCCCTGATCCGGGAACGACAACGTTATTCGCCCGGCGTGCATGATCGGAGGCAAGTGAACCTACTGGACCCGCGCAGCTTGGTCTGTGAGGCGGGCACGTCTTGGCTCAACGTAGGCCTGCTGTGGTCCTCTCGGTTGAACCGCTGGACCACTCTACTGACGGGGTCTGGAACGGCCTTGTCCTGGTTGGCCTCGTACGCCATCTCGTACTCTTCATAGCGTCGTACAAGCTCGGCCCGCGCGCCTTTGTCGCTCAGCCCATAGCGACGCAATCGCTCGCGAATCGTGCTGTCCTTCACCATCGCCACTGCCAGCCGGGGCAGACGCTCCCTGGGCTGGGCCATGGACGGGCACCGCTGATTCTGCGGCAGCCGCGTCTGGTTACCTTCGCAGGTCAGCACGGCGATCGCGTGCTCCAGCGCCCTACCCAGCGGGATCAGTTCCGTGCTGGCCTGTATAACTAGCCCCCCACGTACCGGTTGGGTATGATCTGCGACGGGTCGGCCTGTTCGCTACACACGGGGCAGGACTTCTTCGCCGACAGCCATCGTCGGATGCACATGGAACAATCTACGGGGCATCGGACAGCACGTGAACCGACGCGCCCGCGTACTAACGGGCCCGGTTACAGGAATGGGAGCATGGCAGGATGACGGGTGTGCTCATCGCGCTGTAACAGATGGGACACTGCAGGGCCGCCGACAGCGGCGTGTCTTCGTCCAGCGGCATGGCGCGCGCCGTCTCGTCAACAACCCGGGTGCGACTGCGCGCGCCGCCTTCGCACTGAACCCAACCATAGGACGTGTGTCCCGGCGCTATTTGTGGCCCGTCCTCCAACCTCCAGACGGGTACAAAGGTAGACGGGCGAACATTCGTATATAGACCTTTGATACGGTTCGACGCATGGCACAGTACGTCGAGGGGCGCAGCAGGTGGCGAACAGGAACGGGATTGGGCACAGTGCAGCGGTCGGCGGCTGGGGATCACCAGCCGTGGCCGTCTTCTTCGTCGTCGAACCCGTGCTCGTCGGACGCGTCCGAGTGAGCTTCGTCGTGGTGGTCGTCGCTGTGCGAGTGCGAGTGATGCTCGGTCATGTGGTTGATGGAGTGCGCCTGTGTTCATGCGGGGGGTCATCCCTGGCGCTGTGCACATCCGCGTCGCATTGGAACGTACATGGTTGTGCGAGTGCGAATCTGTGCCGGTCACGGTGGCTGATATCGTTGCCGTTGTCATCAGCTTCACCTTGTCCTTGCCAATCCCCTGTCGGGCGCGTGTCTCGTGTCACACCGTGCTCGGTCGTAGCGCATTCATGGCCAATATGGCTTACCTCTTTCCTGTGCTCGCCCTCGTCAAAGTGATGGTCGTCGCCGTCGGCATGCCATTCATGGTCGCTGAACAGAGCGTTGTCTTCAAGGTCGCCGTGGTGGCCATGGTGATCGCCGTAGGACACGGCACGGTCGACCGCGACCACGAATACAAATAATACCAGCGACATGGTCAAGGCCCTCGTCCGCATTATTGCGACCTGGCGATTCGCCCACCGATAGATATCTGGGTCCTGCACCACCAGGTATCACACCGCTTGCTGTGAAGTCCCGCCTGTGAATCACCCTATCCCTTCAGTGTGACTCAACAGGCGGGAACGCTGGAAGTGGTGTACCCTTCGAACGCACCCCTGCGTTTACCTATGCAGGGATCTAATTCGGACGCGGGCACAACAACGACAAATTGGTGGGACTGAACGATGCTCAGTGAGCGAACCAGATGGCGTTGTTTCGGTCCAGTGTGCAACCATTGTGCAATCAATGTGCGCCATCACCGCGTTGTGCCCGCACGGGTGTGTGGCCATTCGATGATAGCGCGTTACCAGCCAGACCATTCTGTGGCAGCGCATTGCCATCCCTTTGGATCAGGCGTGCTCGCGCTGCTAAACGACGTTGGCTGTCAGGGCGCCCGGGGCTGTTCTGTATGTGGTGGCGCTGAGCACGAACATGACGTCACGGTGCGTCTGATTGGCGAATGGTCGCTGTCGGTGAGTCAACCCTGGAGACGAAGGGGGCGTCACGCCGACCATAACGTGACGAGATTCTCGTCGATTGCAACCGCCACGGTCGCCATTCGATATTTGATAACAGAACAACCACATCGCGTGTGGCAGCCCCCCTCGATATGAAGCTGTTCAGCGTTCATCAACAAACGATCGTCATAGTGGTCGGCGCCATGCTACTCATGGCCGCTGCCACGATCAGGGCTGACGACCACCACGATCATCACGTAAGCGTACGTGCAATCGTCGACGAGTGCTGCTAACGGACAGGTGCCCATTAGGATGATCACGACCATCACCACGAGCACGACCACGTGGATCACCACGACCATCACGACGAGGAGGATCACGACCACGACGATGAGCATTTGGACCATGCAGGCAAGGACAAGTCGACAACGCAGACGACGGCGACGTTGTCGGCGTCGATGACTGCCAGTGACCAGCACTCCGACTCGCACTCGTTGGCGCACGAGGACACGTACGAGCACGAGGATGACCACCATGACGACCACGACAACGACCACCACCGGCATATGCAGGGTGAGGCGCACGACGGGTTCGCCGGTGGCGAACACGATCTCGGACACGGCCACGGGCACGGCCACGGCCACCATGGCCACGACGACCACGAAGGCGCCGATCATCACGCTCATGAATTGCACCACGGCGACGTCGGCGGGTAGGCTCCACGACCACATTCAGCAATGCGCCACCGTTGTCTGACCACATGCCCACAGTGACCTGTTCCCCTGGATTCTGGGCTGATCATACCGACAATGCGATCCCCAATAAAATGAAGACGAACCACCACCTAACGTCACACCACAGAGGCTTGGGGGTTCGGAGTACAATTCGTGCTTAGGGCTTGATATCCTGACAGTATGCGAGGGGTTCACGTACGACTGGAAACCGCCACCGGCGTGATGGGTTCGCACGACCACGCGCTGATCGACGTCACGTTCGTGCCGGGCCTGGACCTGCGACAGACGCTGCGGTGCGTGCCGGACGACAACGATGCGGGTGCGGTGCTGGTGCAGGTCACGGGTTCGACGGTCGAGGCACCCGCAGACGCCACCGTCGACCTGGCGTTCGACGCCGCCGTACGTGGGTCGCAGACCGTGCAGGTGCCGATCACGAACACGTCGACATGGCAGCTGCACCCGGTGATCAGCGACGGGCGTGGTCCGCCCCCGACCTGGAGGTGCCCGCCGGTGGCGCCGCTGACCAAGGCCACCAACCTGCACCGAGGGACGCGCTCCATGGCGCTGCCGACCGGGTCGGCCCTGTTCTACCGGCTGCAGGGTCGGACGCAGGCAGTACCCTGTGGTGCTCCAATTGACGATGACCGCTGTCAAACTGGCCCAGTACGGGGGTGCTTCGCAGGTACAAGCGTTGTGAGCTGGGGTTCTCTTGGAGTAAAGCTATTGCACGTATTCCAAGAGAACTCCAGGTCACAACGCTTGTACCTGCGAAGCAACTCCGTACTGGGCCAGTTTGACAGCGGTCATCGTCAATTGGAGCACCGCAGGGTACTGTGGCCTACTCTCGTTAAATATGTAACGTTCAACCACGTCCGGCTCAACCTTCATCGGCAACGGATTGCGAACCGTGAATATCTCCTGCTCCTTGCCCTCGAAGTATTGAAGGATTGATTTCGACTCCTCGTACTTTAGGACGTTGGATTTCATCGTCTGGTTGATGTAGAACTCCGGGTCCACGTTCTTCTGCGTATACGTGACGACCAGAGAACGACCGCTGGATTCGACGGCGTACTCGACGAGATGGTTCGCCACCATCGAAAGAAATGCGCTGGCCCGGGTACCCGACGTCCACCCATACGACCTCGAAAAGGCACAGGTTGGACTCGAAGCCACCCAGGCCCGTCCTCGTACGCTTTGAAGCAGGGAGATCATGAATGACGTCGTCGCCGTCCACTGGCGGCTTTGGGTGACTGGACTTGCTGATGACAAGTGGGGTATCCGTACTACAGTCGCCTTCTGCTTCATCGTCGTCAGCACCCACCATCCTATGCGCCGCAGCTAGAAACAATCACATATTAGATCAATCACGGCCTGGACGGCAATATACACCAACCGTTATACTTGTAGCTCGCTTAGGGTACTCCCGAATCTTCCGGTTCAGGAGGTTGCTGTCACGGCGGTCGAATTGAGGATCGTGCTGTTTACCGCGGCCCCGGTGACCTTGGAGCCGTCTAGTCCGTCGCCGAGGTCCACAAGGATTCGGGGCAATGCCTGGTCATGATAGGCTGTCCACGCCGATGCCAAGTTGTTGCTGCGACGTCTCTGCGTCATGTTGAACGGCCAGCAACCACGTATAGCGATGCCCACTCCAGCACTACATTGGCCGATCGGCGGCGATCGCCCATTCCGCTTCCCGAGCCGCACGACATGGATTACGGACCCCCTGCGAGACGTGCCGGGTGGTGCGTGAGCGTCATCCGCGACCACCCAGGCCCCGAAGAGCGCCCCGTCGACCGTCGCCCACGGTTACCCAACGGTTGACCTCCCTTGTTCGTCAACGATTGGCCTGCGAACCGGTGCCGTCGAGAATGACATGTCTCGGCGGCAGCAATGGCGTTGCCAGATTCAAAGTCGACGGCGACTTCAGGGTTGCCCTGACGCTCCGATTACGGATGTATCCGGCGCCGTTAGTTCCGTTGTCCCGGTATGGGATGGACCTGTGTGGGACTGAGGCTGCTATGTGTGCACAGTGCCGTGCATTGGTACGTCGACAGTGTGGATGTCGGCGGCAAAGTGGCCGACAGGCACCTCCAGAGGACGTGGACGCGCATACCCGATACTTCGGCAAGAACCAGTATCAGCTGGCCGCGGGCCGTCATGAGCTCAAGGTGTCAAGAAACTAGTCGAGATTGATGGATTCGTCACGTTAGCTGAGTGCGACGTACGAGATGACGACCCTGAAGGGGAAGAAACTTCCGTCGATGGGATTTGGCAATATATCTGCCCAGCGGGACGTTGAACGGCGCGTACCGAGGCATCCCACCCAATCGAGTCAATTGCCGCTGCACGCTCCTCCTCGCCTCGGACGAACTGATCAGGCGGACGGTCTTGGTCGCCTTCAGATACTGAAGAACGCGCCTCGCTGCCCGCCAGTGTGTAATGCCGGGGTCGACCTGTCGCACCTGATGACCATGTAGGTGTCCCCGTCGGCGTGGCGAGCGTCTCTTGCCTGTCCTGCACGTGACGCGCGTGCCCCGAACCTGCAGGTCGTCCTGGTCGGCAGCAGTCGATGAAACCGGTGCAGGGAGAGGCGCCCGTTTGCCGGTCGAGGGCACCAACAGCCGATCGTCACCGAATGACAGACAGTGGCAGCAACGCCCATGCCATGCGGATGCGAACGGGTGTGGACGCGAGTGAACACGTCCTCAGACAGTATTGAACTCGGATGATGACGAAATGTACAGCATCGGCTTGAGCGCGTGATTCGACAGGTTGGACCTCTGCAGCAGTCAGGCGACGTGAAACTGATCTGTACGAGATCCTGCTAGTCGATCGGGCATGAGCACGCGGACGTGGGATTATGCCAAAGTGGAGCGGTGCTCCTGCAGCTGTCGGCTGCATAGGATGGGAAATCAAAGGTACCTATCATCTGCGCAACGCTTTAAGTCGGTCGCTGACGTCGTCTGCCTGTCATCACCATCGATGGATGTTTCATCAGGTGCCGTCGCAGACTGATCGGGAGTGTCCACGGCTGGTGTACTTGACCGAACGCCGGTGAATCAGACTGCCTGTATACACCGGCGCGCGACGCAGACGGTCAAACGCGGCTTGCCCAGCCACAATCATCGCTGTCGCGTGCATCGGTTACGCTGAAGCACAACGTTTCCTAGCGACGAGTGAATCGGCATTCTCGGGATGAACCAGCTGCCCAGTTACCAGGACCCTGGACACTGAACATGTGCCCGAAGTCGTTCAGGAGCAGGCTAATGACGCCGTTCGCCCAGCAAGTTGCCCTCCAGGAGCGTCAACGAAGAGTGTGATAGAGGAACGTCGATATGTGTCACTGCTGCATGTTGGGTGGAGTCTCGTATGTAGACCGCGTCTAACAACGTTATTTGTTCACATCCGGGCACCACGTATAAACATCTAGGATGTCCTGAGAACGACCATGCGGTTGACAGGGGGATCGGCCGTCATTCGTCATGCGACAAAGCCGATATCACGTCCAGCGCTATGCCTTCACAAATCGAAGAACTAATAGACACGCGTAGCATTAGGGTTCACAGCGCAACGCCTGGCGCCCAGCACGCTCGCTATCAATGACGTCCAGCTCGGCAGGAACCATTAACCGTGAGACCAGGACGGCATCCACACAAAGGCGCCCGGCATGCAGCCAAGGCGCTATATTGTGACTACTGGTCAATAGGAACGCTGATGTGGTCCGCCCAGCTGGGCATCTGGAGGGAGGCTTGTTGGTGGGAGCTAGACGTCAAGACGATCGTCGCTTTGTCACAATCCACGAACAATACCTTCAAGAACGTGCTGGACTTGCTGCCGAGTAAGATGGACTGGTTCTCGACTTTGAACAATCGTCGAACGTTGCGGATCACGACACCCGGCCCCTGTACGTGACCAGTTACATCAATAAGGCCATCGCCTTGGATGACAAACCCTTGATATCGACTGCCTCTTCAACCACCCAGCCCTCGGATCGCTTGACGAGGGCTGTCACCGTCCGCTCGCCCAGAAGTTGGCGAACAAATAATTTCAGTTGGTGCGCCAGGGTCGCCCTGTTCCCCGCCGGGAAGGATACGGTGGGCGCAGCACAGCAGAAGGTGAGTGCAACGACCTACGTGTATACCTTTACCTGCATAAGCAGGCAGGGGTCCCAGCCCGCCGTCGGTGTCCCCGTCGCCACCAATTCAGTGTAGTTGGCGTGTTGGAAGGCGATGGTCGTACGCCCAGTGTCGTTGTCGATCGCAATCTGCACGCTGTCGTACGTTGGTGCGGCGCCGTCCCGTAGGATTTCCGCACCGGTGCCATGCCGTCTCATTCGGTTGCCCGACCGTGATCGAGTATCTGCGCAGCAACGCGGGACGGCGTGCCGCGCCAACCTACGACGACGTACAGATCGTGATCGACAACCTCACTGGGCATTCGACCGCTGCCTTCCAACACGCCAACTACGTTGAAGTGGTGGCGACGGGGACACCGACGGCGGGCCGGGATCCTAAAGGTATACACGTCATCAGGTTGCCGCACTCACCATCTGATGTGCAGCGCCCGGGGAACAGGGTGATCCTGGCGCACCAACTAAAGTTATATGTTCGCCACCTGCTGGGCGAGCGGACGGTGGCAGCCTTCGTGAAGCGACACGAGGGCTGGGTGGTTAAGAAGGCAGCCGATATCAAAGGTTTGTCATCCTGCCTCCAAATGTCAAGGCGATGGCCTTATTGATGTAACTGGTCACGTACAGGAAGTCCATCAGAAAGCGTGAAATGCACGACTTCGCATAGGAAGCATTGATGGCCTTGTTGCGAAAAATGCATTGGCCTTTGACAACACGGCACCAGAATAAAAGACAACAAGAGAAGAAGCTCGCGAAGTAGAGCGAAGCGTTTCCGATGGGCGAACGTTGCCGAACTCAGCTCGTATATGCGGCTGATTCGAGAATGCATCGAATTGCGCAAGACGCTGACGAATTTGGAGGTTCGAATTTGTCTGTGCAATGCCACCTCGAAGCCTCTCACGAGGCTGAAATATCGATGACGCCAGGAATGCGAATCAACCGCCGCCCATTGCCTCATGGTGATGATATGGATGTGCAGCCAGCAGCGCTCCAGAGAGGATAAGGTGTAAGTGCCGAATGACCCATGCAGAGAAATTGCCGGGAATAATGTGCCACCATTATCGGTACAACCCACGGAAGAAACGTGGCCAAACAGCAGCGGATCGTCGGAACGGCACGTCAGGTGTCCATGCATATCCGCTCTGATGAGAGTTGTCGCCATCGCAAGTTGCAGCTTCTTGCCGATACTGAACGCTTCCGATACTGTTGAGCTCAGGAGCTCTTTCATGAACTTGATCCAAAGCTCCATACAATAGGTCCACAGAAAACCATAAACGGGGCCCGATTATGTCACCGAGATGCGCGAGTGAATGCATCTGATTCCATTTCAATCAAACAAATTATGGACCATGCCTGGGCATATGTCTTACAGAAATTGTCAGCATCACTGGAGAAATAACAGATTCAAGGCGCGCTAGTGAATCCAAGGACGATTCGGACCGCCGGTTTAAGTCGGACCTGACAAGCGCCTTCGACAGGATCTGAGACGCCCAAGTCCCAACGCAAAAAGTCGAAGAACGTTATCCAGAACTTGACCGCGCGTTCACTGACGTTCCTTTCGAGGACGACTCGAGGAATGACCGAATACGAAAGTCCAATGCCCACGTTGCCGAGCCAACCGATGGGGTCTGAAGTTTTCCATGATTTCGACGTAGCCCATCACCTATTCGATATATCAGATATGCCGTTAGACATAGAGCGGTTGCCATTACCATCGATGCAAACGTGCAACGAACCACTTGACGAGAGGACTTGAATGCATCGTATACCACAAACGCATAATGATACATTATGTTTAGCTCAAATGCATGTAGGCGAAGAAAATTTCGTCGATGGGCTTTGGCAATATTTGGGATCAAGAAGACCGGTTGCATCAGCCCAACGTTGCAACGGACAGCTGCTGACAACCCCAGAACAATCTGTACGAGCGGTACAACCGATCTTGATCCCCATCTGAGGACATCCGCACCGTCAAGCATTGACGAAAGTCCCAGAGGGAACTCATCGAATCGCATGCACCGCCGCATGAAATCGGCATAACGCACAGAGAAGTTTGCCCCGTCGGTCCAGTCACGGAAGGTATCGGCTGGCTCGTCGAGTTGATTGATATGTCTAGCGTATTCTTCGTTCAACTGTTGAGCAAACGTTTTGGACCGGAACAGCGACTGGAGGAAGAGGATTCGCGAGAATTAAGGAAATGGCTCCGAAGTAGCACCGCAAGCATTGCCAGGCGCGTTCGTGTCCGCTGGCGAGATATGGCCCTCGGAACATACACGATAAGTCAGGGAAGGAATGGCTAGGCCGAGGTCGAGGAGATGCCTCCGCAGACGAGCGACAGAGGCGATGCCGACGTTTGTGCTGTTTCGCGACAACATGAAATCGTCAAAATCGCCGATGTCGATGCCTCTCGTGGTCGCCTATTCGTGAACCTACAGGGGTAGGATATCGTCAATCTGGGTTTCAGCATCCTTGCACAGTGCACCTTACCAGCGCGTTATGCTTCTCAACCAATTTCATCGACCTTTCACAGCTAATCTACAGTCGGCTGTCGACAGCCTGGCACGAATGGCCTCGTCGAAAACATCAACGGCGTCCGTGTCCAGTTCGTCAATTGCCACGGGCACCAGACGAGAGTTCATGTGCGTCATAAGATGATCGTAGAGAGCAAAGCTCGGCCATATATCCACCCTCGTTGTCACGACGCCAATCGTCGAACGAATCGGTGTTTTCACGAGCCGCAACGTCGAGGAGTGCAGGTCGAATGCCGGATGCCGCGACTCGTGGTGTATCATCAGGTCCCTCGAGTTCGAACTGTGCCGGACCGTCATCGTCATTCACGAGTTCAACATCATCACCGCCAGACATGGCATCCCCATTGTGGCGACGTCGGATCCATTGACGCAGGAAATACTCATTTGCGTCACCCTCGTCCGGCAGTTTCGCTTCGCCGTCATCGCTGGACTCCAACCATTCCCGAAGAAAGAAGTTGCCATCGACGTCGTCATCGGGCGACTTGGCCTCGACACCATCGCCACGCCTCGCCCATTCCTGCCAGAGCAGTCTCCCACTGCGTCATCATCGGTCGACGACTTCTCCTCCAGTGCGGCGTTCACATCACGACTCATCGGCGCGAATCGCACGCTGGACCACCCGCGTTCGTTGCGGAGTGCGTGGTACCTTCAAGTTTCAACTTCCATGACGATCCGGCCGCGCAGAGAATTGGATCCTGTAACCGATTGCTGTGGCTGCAAGCCGTCCCCAATTGACCGAAATTGACATTCTCTGTAATGTTGACCTGAATTTGACGCGGAATTTTCCCAGAGATGTCGAGACGTTCCGTTGAGACGTGCCTGATGTACCATTCGATTGCACGACGTTTCGATCTCGTGCACGTTGATCGGACCCAGGTCGACTTCACTTGAAGATGGCTCAGCGGAGTCTGGTTCCTGAGGGGCTTGAAATTGGTTCATTCTGGCAGCCATGCGGCGCACAGTCTCGATCGAATCAACGTCGACCGCAGCGCATCCTGAGAGCGTATCCATCTCGGTACATCCCGATGCGATGATGTTCTCCAATAGCTTATGCGGGTTAATGAGAAGAGCAGACAGGAGATTGTCATCAAACAGAATCACTGAAATCGTGTCGGAGACGTAGTAGGTCACATGGTACAGCTTAAGGTTGCCAACCTCAGTCTCCAGAGCTAGTCGTGACTGGAACTTGTACCGTACCATTCTCATGATTGTCCCGGTAACCTTGCCTTCTGCGGAAGTGACTTCTCGTGACTGGACGTCGCGAAATGTGGCTTCAGTCAACTGGTCAGCTAAATGACCAGGAATTATGTTTCCACCACGACAGCCCGAATCCAGCTCGTATGGGACGCGCATGCCTCCAGCACTATACTACATGTTGTAGATCGTCCTCAGTCCCAGCGTACCCGTTAGTCTTCTGGACCTTTATAGGGCGATTGGCGCGAACGAGCTGGATGCAGCGTTTCTTCGATGGCTTCGTCGGGCAGACTCGCAATCCGTGGTCGCCGCCGAAGTTCCAGCAAGTGATCTGACCCTTGCCGGCGTCCTTGTTGTCAGGGTCGTCCCTCTAGCTGTCGCTTCGTACCAGGTGTCTCATTCCCGTTCGGTGGTGCTCCAGGAGCCATAGCTTTCGATGCATTCGGCTGCGTGTTGTGAACGATAGCATGCTTCGGACGGGTCGGTCGGTTGGTAGCGGGCGATGCTGCGGGACGCGCCGAACGCCAGTTGCCAACGCCACTTGATACTTGTGACTCTTGTCGTTGAGGTGTACTTCGGCACAGGTCTTGTTAGACACTTCCGCGATCTGCGTGGAGCCTTGCACGAAGACCTTGTATCTGACCCATTCCAGGGCGTGCTTCATGATGGCCTTCAAGTCACCCTCGCCCTCATGGCCTTGTCGTCCTTGACCCACTGCCGCAAATGGTCCCATAACGGTCACGGCTGGAGTGAATCCACCAACAATCGACCCAGTGCTCGACGTCCACCGGTCGTGTCGCGTAGATGAAGTCATGCGCGTTTCCACTGGATCTCCGTCATCCGATCCAAAATGGACTGCACCCCTGATCCTTCAGCGTAGGGAGGCTTACGTCCATCGACAACTCCTTGGCAAACTTGGCTTCGATGTCCTGAGACGTGAGACTGTGGCTGGCCGGAAGACTCTTGATCTGGCCAGCGATCCACCCTTCAAGTTCGTCATCAGTCAGCATGTCGACGCTGAGAAGGAAGAGGTGATTCAGGGCAACAATGGACGTCAGCTGTGGCGTCGTGAAGCAAAGCGGATTGCTTGCGGCTTGATCCTAGCTGCCTCAGATCGTTGTCCTTCGCGATCATTCACGACGGCGCAGTACCGGTCACATCGCACCTTTCAACTTCAGGGTCGACGTAGCATCCAGCTTCGTCGCGCGCGGGAGAATGCTGATGTCGGCCGAGCTCTTGACGTTGCCGACGTTCACGCCTTGCGACTCTGATGCCATGACCGAACGAAGATATATGCGACGATCCACCGTTTGTGGACGTGATAACGTAGACCTGGGTGTCTAGCGCCCATTGGCACGTTCGCCGGTGAGCGCACCGAGCACCACGCGCACTGTCGTCGGCTCGCCACCCGGTTTGGCTGAGCCACGCACTGCGCATGGGTCATCGACTCATCGTGCAAGGCGGCTGGACAACGCCGCCGACCTGTGTCGCAGCTGCTCATCGCCGCGCCAGGTGTCGAATAGCCGTTTATTCTTGATAACGTTCGTTGAATGGCAAAATCCTGTGAACAGGCATTGATGGAAGCATTGCTTTGCTCAACTCACATCGTTATCCTCAACGCCAGTGTCTTGTTGCTCAACTCATCATCGTGCGATTCTTCCTTAGCTTCGCCCCTGCTCAACTCATCGTCATCTTCAACGTCAGCGCGCGATTCTTCCTGAGCTTCGTCGTCGCTCAATGCATCGTCATCTTCAACGCCAGCGCGCGATTCTTCCTGAGCTTCGTCGTCGCTCAACGCATCGTCATCTTCAACGTCAGCGCGCGATTCTTCCTGAGCTTCGTCGTCGCTCAACGCATCGTCATCTTCAACGTCAGCGCGCGACTCTGGTTGAGTTTTGTCATTGGCTAGCTGGTTGGTAATCCGACGAAGAGCATGTAAATCGCCAATGTTGTTGTTCACAAACTCAATCCCTCTCCGGCCTCTAATGAAATCATTCTGCCGCCAGTACCTCGCACCAGCCACAACACGCTCAAATTGGTTGGAGCTGATCTTGAATATGGGTGTCGTAATTTCAACCTGGCCAAGGACGAGCCTCTCTTTGGCCATTCTGGCGAAATTCATCGCCGTTTCGCTAATGTCGGTGAAGGTTGAGATATCAAGAGCACGTTGCTCTTCAATGTCGAAAGCAAGAACTTCGCGGTCATCTTTGAAGAACACCTTCTGCTTAATTGAATAGAATATTGCATAATGAGGGTCGGTCGTGAACGATATATACGCCGACATTTCTGTGTATCCTTCCTCTATATGCTGTGACTCGCTCCGCGTACTCAGAGGGGCGCCGGGTCGCAGGCACGGAACATCAGCGCCCAGTTGAGTTTCGTCGAAATTGAATTTATGGCACGCTCGGTACAGACGAACGTAACCTTCTTCGACGCTAGCAAGACCGGAGGGCGTCATATCGGCCCCTGTTAGCGAGTCGCCTACTTGCTGAATATTGCGGTTAACAGGCGACGACGACGACGACGATGACGATGCGAAAATACAAAATACCATTGACGGCTTCCACCCAAAACGAAATTTCCCCGCGTCATTTGTCAACCCTGGGTCCATCGCCATTATCAAGCATGTTGAGGGCATCAGAAGGGAGTTCTGCATTACAAGGGGTTGTTTGCGAGTTTGGGCCTCCGTCGGCTAAATACAACGATACCGTGCCAAGAATGCAGCACCACTTGGGCAGATTTGCTGATTTCACTTTCAAGTCAGAACTGAACTCCGTGGGAGTGCGCAAAATGCCTCGTGTGGACTGTTTTGGCACTGCCTGCGAATCTTGGATGGCATCGCCTGGCGTCTCGTTCTCCAGCAAACCTGCGCCCTGATGATCAACCATGGCTAGATCGCCCGCTTCAGCCCTGCCGCATTTCCAGTCAGGGTCTGGGCACGATGCGTCGCCGCCGGCAGCACTTCGTTTAGCTGTGTCCCGCGTTTCCGTTTGTGCTTCCTCCATGTCTGGCGTTCGTGCCGGTGTCGTCAGGCATGGCGTCGGGTGGCGACGCTGTCCTGAGGTCGACCCCGCTCGGCATTCGATGTCCAGGTGTTATGGCATCTGTGCCCGGTGGCACGCCTGCTGCTGGTGATTAGGCCCTGACGCTGCGCAACGGCGCCGTTCGGCCTGCAAGTTGCCCACTAGGAGCGTCAACGAAGGGTGTGATAGAGGAACGCCGATATGTGTCACTGCTGCATGTTGGGTGGAGTCTTGTGTGTAAACTGCGTCTAACAACGTTCTTTGTTCATATCCTGGCACCACGTATCAACATTTAGGATGTCCTGAGAACGGCCATGCGGTTGACAAGGGGATCGGCCGTCATTCGATGGAATTGGCACCCATTTCGCTCCATTCATGCGACAAAGTCGTTACATCGCCCAGCGCTATGCCTGCACCAATCGAAGAAGTAATAAACATGCTTACGAAGCATTACGGTTTACAGCGCAACGCCTGGCGCCCAGCACGCTCGCTAGCGACGATGTCCAGCTCGGCAGGAACCATTAACCGTGAGACCAGGAGGGCATCCACACGAAGGCGACCGGCATGCAGCCAAGGCGCTATATTGTGACTACTGGTCCATAGGAATGCTAATGTGGTCCGCCCAGCTCGGCATCTGTTGGGAGGCTTGCTCTTGTCCATGGTCGACGCAAGATGACAAGACGATTGATGCTTTGTCAAAGCCCCAGAGCCACACCTTTAAGAACTTGCTGGAGTTGCTGCCGAGAAAGATGGACTGGATCTCGACTTTGAAGAACCGTCGACCGTTGCGGATCACGACAACCGGCCCTGTACGTGACCAATTACATCAATAAGGCCATCGCATTGACATTTGGAGGCAGGATGGCAAACCTTTGATATCGGCAGCCTTTTTTACCACCCAACCCTCGGGTCGCTTGACGAGCGCTGCCGCTGTCCGCTCGCCCAGCAGGTGGCGAACATATAATTTCAGTTGGTGCGCCAGGGTCACCCTGTTCCCTGCCGCGAAGGACACGGCGTGCGCAGCACAGCAGAAGACGAGTGCAACAACCTAATGGCGTGTATACCTTTACCTGCATGTGCAGGCAGGGACCCAGCCGGCCGTCGGTGTCCCCGTCGTCACCAATTCAACGTAGTTGGCGTGTTGGAAGGCGATGGTCGTACGCCCAGTGTCGTTCTCGATCGCAATCTGCACGCTGTCGTACGTTGGCGCGGCGCCGTCCCGTAGGATTTCCGCACCGGTGCCATGCCGTCTCATTCGGTTGCCCGACCGTGATCGAGTATCTGCGCAGCAACGCGGGACGGCGTGCCGCGCCAACCTACGACGACGTACAGATCGTGATCGACAACCTCACTGGGCATTCGACCGCTGCCTTCCAACACGCCAACTACGTTGAAGTGGTGGCGACGGGGACACCGACGGCGGGCCGGGATCCTAAAGGTATACACGTCATCAGGTTGCCGCACTCACCATCTGATGTGCAGCGCCCGGGGAACAGGGTGATCCTGGCGCACCAACTAAAGTTATATGTTCGCCACCTGCTGGGCGAGCGGACGGTGGCAGCCTTCGTGAAGCGACACGAGGGCTGGGTGGTTAAGAAGGCAGCCGATATCAAAGGTTTGTCATCCTGCCTCCAAATGTCAAGGCGATGGCCTTATTGATGTAACTGGTCACGTACAGGAAGTCCACCAGAAAGCGTGAAATGCACGACTTCGCATAGGAAGCATTGATGGCCTTGTTGCGAAAAATGCATTGGCCTTTGACAACACGGCACCAGAATAAAAGACAACAAGAGAAGAAGCTCGCGAAGTAGAGCGAAGCGTTTCCGATAGGCGAACGTTGCCGAACTCAGCTCGTATATGCGGCTGATTCGAGAATGCATCGAATTGCGCAAGACGCTGACGAATTTGGAGGAAGGTTCGAATTTGTCTGCGCGATGCCACCTCGAAGCCCCTCACGAGTCTGAAATATCGATGACGCCAGGAATGCGAATCAACCGCCGCCCATTGCCTCATGGTGATGATATGGCCGAGCAGCCAGCAGCGCTCCAGAGAGGATAAGGTGTAAGTGCCGAATGACCCATGCAGAGACATTTCCGGGAATACTGTGCCACCATTATCGGTACAACCCATGGAAGAAACGTGGCCAAACAGCAGCGGATCGTCAGAACGGCACGTCAGGTGTCCATGCATATCCGCTCTGATGAGAGTTGCCGCCATCGCAAGTTGCAGCTTCTTGCCGATACTGAACGCTTCCGATACTGTTGAGCTCAGGAGCTCTTTCATGAACTTGATCCAAAGCTCCATACAATTGGTCCACAGAAAACCGTAAACTGGGCCCCAGTATCGTATTATGCCACCGAGATGCGCGAGTGAATGCATCTGATTCCATTTCAATCAAACAAATTATGGACCATGTCTGGGCATATGTCTTACAGAAATTGTCAGCATCACTGGAGAAATAACAGATTCAAGGCGCGCTAGTGAATCCAAGAACGATTCGGACCGCCGGTTTAAGTCGGACCTGACAAACGCCTTCGACAGGATCTGAGACGCCCAACGCAAAAACGTCGAAGAACGTTATCCAGAACTTGACCGCGCGTTCACTGGCGTTCCTCTCGAGGACGACTCGATGAATGACCGAATAAAAAAGTTCAATGCCTACGTCGCCGAGCCAACCGATGGAGTCTGAAGCTTTCCAGGATGTCGACGTAGTCCATCACCTATTCGATATATCAGATATGCCGTTAGACTTACAGCGGTTGCCATTACCATCGATGCAAATGTACAACGAGCCACTTGACGAGAGGATTGAATGCATCGTATACCACAAACCGATAATGATACATGATGTTCAGCTCAAATGCATCTAGGCGAAGAAAATTCCGTCGATGGGCTTTGGCAATATTTGGGATCAAGAAGACCGGTTGCATCAGCCCAACGTTGCAACGGACAGCTGCTGACAACCCCAGAACAATCTGTACGAGCGGTACAACCGATCTTGATCCCCATCTGAGGACATCCGCACCGTCAAGCATTGACGAAAGTCCCAGAGGGAACTCATCGAATCGCATGCACCGCCGCATGAAATCGGCATAACGCACAGAGAAGTTTGCCCCGTCGGTCCAGTCACGGAAGGTATCGGCTGGCTCGTCGAGTTGATTGATATGTCTAGCGTATTCTTCGTTCAACTGTTGAGCAAACGTTTTGGACCGGAACAGCGACTGGAGGAAGAGGATTCGCGAGAATTAAGGAAATGGCTCCGAAGTAGCACCGCAAGCATTGCCAGGCGCGTTCGTGTCCGCTGGCGAGATATGGCCCTCGGAACATACACGATAAGTCAGGGAAGGAATGGCTAGGCCGAGGTCGAGGAGATGCCTCCGCAGATGAGCGACAGAGGCGATGCCGACGTTTGTGCTGTTTCGCGACAACATGAAATCGTCAAAATCGCCGATGTCGATGCCTCTCGGGGTCGCCTATTCGTGAACCTACAGGGGTAGGATATCGTCAATTTGGGTTCGAGCATCCTTGCACAGTGCACCTTACCAGCGCGTTATGCTTCTCAACCAATTTCATCGACCTTTCACAGCTAATCTACAGTCGGCTGTCGACAGCCTGGCACGAATGGCCTCGTCGAAAACATCAACGGCGTCCGTGTCCAGTTCGTCGATTGCCACGGGCACCAGACGAGAGTTAATATGCGTCATAAGATGATCGTAGAGAGCAAGTTCGGCCATATATCCACCCTCGTTGTCACGACGCCAATCGTCGAACGAATCGGTGTTTTCACGAGCCGCAACGTCGAGGAGTGCAGGTCGAATGCCGGATGCCGCGACTCGTGGTGCATCATCAGGTCCCTCGAGTTCGAACTGTGCCGGACCGTCATCGTCATTCACGAGTTCAACGTCATCGCCGCCAGACATGGCATCCCCATTGTGGCGACGTCGGATCCATTGACGCAGGAAATACTCATTTGCGTCACCCTCGTCCGGCAGTTTCGCTTCGCCGTCATCGCTGGACTCCAACCATTCCCGAAGAAAGAAGTTGCCATCGACGTCGTCATCGGGCGACTTGGCCTCGACACCATCGCCACGCCTCGCCCATTCCTGCCAGAGCAGTCTCCCACTGCGTCATCATCGGTCGACGACTTCTCCTCCAGTGCGGCGTTCACATCACGACTCGACGACGCGAATCTCACGCGGGGACCAACTGATACCCGCGTTCGTTGCGGAGTGCGTGGTACCACCTTCAACTTCCATGACGATCCGACCGCGCAGAGAACTGGATCCTGTAACCGGTTGCTGTGGCTGCAAGCTGTCCCGAATTGACCAAAACTGACATTCTCTGTAATGTTGACCTGAATTTGACGCGGAATTTCTCTCAGTGCAACGTTCTGCATTCATATCCTGGCACCACGTATCAACATTTAGGACGTCCTGAGAACGGCCATGCGGTTGACAAGGGGGTCGGCCATCATTTGATGACATTCGCACCCATTTCGCTCCATTCATGCTACAAAGCCGATATCACGTCCAGCGCTATGCCTGCACCAATCGAAGAAGTGATAGCCACGCGTAAAACGTAGCATTACGGTTCACAGCGCAACGCCTGGCGACCAGCACGCTCGCGAGCGACGACGTCCAGCTCGGCAGGAACCAATAACCGTGAGACCAGGACGGCATCCATACGAAGGCGCCAGGCACGCCAAGGCGCTATATTGTGACTACTGGTCAAGGGGAACGCTAATGTGGTCCGCCCGGCTCGGCATCTGTTGGGAGGCTTGCTCTTGTCCATGATCGACGCTAGACGTCAAGACGATTGATGCTTTGTCAAAGTCCAAGAGCCATATCTTTAAGAACTTGCTGGACTTGCTGCCGAGGAAGGTGGCCTGGTTCTCGTCTTTGAACGACAGATCTCGGAATCGTCGAACGTTGCGGATCACGACAACCGGCCCTGTACGTGACCAGTTACATCAATAAGGCCATCGCCTTGAGACTTGGAGACAGGATGACAAACCCTTGATATCGGCTGCCTTCTTAACCACCCAGCCCTCGGGTCGCTTGACGAGGGCTGCCACCGTCCGCTCGCCCCGAAAGCGGCGAACAAACAATTTCAGTTGGTGCGCCAGGATCACCCTGTTCCCTGCCGCGAAGGACACGGCGGGGGCTGCACAGCAGAAGGTCAGTGCAACAACCTGATGGCGTGTATACCTTTACCTGCATACGCAGGCAGGGGATCCCGGCCCGCCGTCGGTGTCCCCGTCGCCACCACTTCAATGTAGTTGGCGTGTTGGAAGGCGACGGTCGTCTGCCCAGTGAGGTTCTCGATAGCGATCTGCACGTCGTCGTAGGTTGGCGCGGCGCGCCGTCCTGCGTTGCCGCGCAGATGCTCGATAACGGTCGATGGGGACTGCATCATATCCACAATGATTCTGACAATGGTAGGCGGTACCGGGTACGCTGACGCCGCAAAGGAGACGACGCTGTGTAACCAATGTAGGACCCATTCCACGCCGGCCTGTGCTCTGGATCCAACCATCACCTCGAACGCGAGCTCGGTTGTCCTTGTCAACAGCTTGGGCAACCGAATGAGACGGCATGGCACCGGTGCGGTAATGCTATGAACATACCGACCGGGAACGCGCGGGAGGAAGTGTCTGCGCACTCGGATGGAGCGCTGACAAACGCGATAGTGCCCGCACGTGTGTCGGAGGCGGCCGGTCGCAAGAGTCGACGCCTGATGATAAAACGAACTGACGTCGCTGCGGGATCGAGAGCCGTCTCGGTAGAGTGATGGGAGCCAGGCGCGCGCAAGGCTGGTGGTACGCACACACAATAGCAGAGTGACTGTATATACACATGCGGTCATAGGAATACGGGGGCTGCGATACGCGTTGCGACCCATGTCAACTGATATCCTCCTCGCGCGCCCCCATTTGGCGTGCGCGCTTAGCGAGCGGGCCTGGGCCAAACGGCTTCGTCAGGATGTCGGCTATGATTTTCTCCAACTCGATGTACTGGATTTCGACGACCTTCTCGTTGAGCTTCTCTCGCACGAAGTGATACTTAATACTGTCGATGTGCTTTGACTGACAACGCAGATCCGTACGTAATACGAGTCGTTGCCAACGATATGGCGCCTTCGCTATCGGAGTACATAAGCATTGGACGATGCACCTTAACCTCAGGGAACTTTGCGATCTCACTCTGAGCCAAAGAAGTTCGCGGGTTCCCGCAGTCAGCGCCATGTACTCGGCCTCGGCCGACGATAGGGCCACCGTCTTCTGCAGTGAAGACTTCCAGGCCACTGTGCTGGTAGCGACACTACAGATGAAACAGGTCGTTGAACGGCGCGTACCGAGGCTTCCCGCCCAATCGGGGTCAGGGGCCATTGCACGCGCGCTCCTCCTCGCCTCGGACGAACTGATCAGGCGGACGGTCTTGCTCGCCTCCAGGTACAGAAGAACGCGCTTCGCTGCCCGCCAGTGTGTAATGCAAGCCAGGCGCACCTCGACATGCAGGGCGCGCCCGCCGTCATGCTCGGTCCGGGCGAGTCGGCCACGTTCCAGGTGCTGTTCACGACGTACCGCGGCGTGCTCCAGTTAGACGCCAACGGGTTCTACAAGGTCGACCTGCAGGTCGTCGTTGGCGAAGGCGTGGCGCCCCGCATCGACCTGCTCGACGTCGCCAACGACATTGGGCGTGCGACAACACCTGCCGCGCCTGACCGGCACCTGCTACGGATTCGGCGTCCTGCTGGAACAGACCCTGGTCCCGTTCGGCGCCGTCATCGCCGGGTCCACCCTCACCAAGCGCATCAAGCTCAACAATGTCGGTGACGTGCTTAGCACTTTCAAATGGGGCGTGGCTTGGCTTCATCTGGCGTACGTTGCCGCGAACGATCGTGTGCCACAGGCCTGGTGGCTAACGATAGGTGGTTGTTGTTCAGGTGGGCACCGGACGTTCAACGGGACGGCACAATACGAATCGTAGCTATTTGGCAGTCAGCAAGGTCGGTAGAGGTGATTGTATTTACTTGCGGAAACAGCCAGGTATGGCGATGGTGCCGGCTACTGATGGTCGCTTGCCTCGTGGTGCCTCCTGCTGTCATCGCTGACGAACGATGCGCGATGGTGCGCGTTAGCGACATCATGATGGTCTCCGGCGTCGCGATCCCTGGAATCCCTCCTGTGATGCTCGTTCTCGTGATTATGGCTATCGTGGTGCTCGTTCGAATGCGAATCCGTCCCGATAACACTGGCACTGATCGATGCGGTCGTCATCACCTTCGCCTTGTCCTTGGCGACGCCTTCGACTTCTTCCACGCCCTCGTTGGCGTGCGCCGCTTCGTTCTCGACCTTCTCGCTCCCATGGTGGCCGTCATCCACGTTCGCGGCGTCCAAATGATCGTGTCCGAGCTCGTGCCCGTGGCCGTGGCCGTGGCCATCATCATTGTGGTCGTGCAGGTGAGACATGCGGAACCCATGGAAGTGCCCCCCATCGTGATGCTCGTCGCCGTCGTCGTCATTGTCGTGGTCACGCAGATGCGATGTGTGGAAGCCATGGAACATCTCATGGTCGCTCTCATGCTCGTGGTGCCCCTCGTCGCCGTGGCGACGATCGGCGCCGTGGTGGAACATGCCATGGTCATGATCATCGAACATGTGGTGATCCCGGCCGAACATGTGCCCATCGTCCCAGGCGTCGTCGTCGAAGCGGAACTCGTCGATCTCGTCGTGCATATCGTCAAAGTCGTCGTCATAGTCGTCATGGTCGAATTCGTGATCCCAGCCGTGGTCATCGTGACCGCCGTGGTCGTCATGACCGCCGTGGTCGTCGTGACCGCCGTGGTCGTCGTGACCGCCGTGGTCGTCGTGACCGTCGTGGTCATCGTGACCGCCGTGGTCGTCGTCCCCATGGTGATGGTTTTCGTTGTCATGGTGACCTTCGTCGTCGTGGTGATGGCCTTCATGCTCGCGGTGGTCGCCGTCCTGATGGTCATGGTCATGCTCGCCCAGATGGCCCTGGTGGTCGCCATCATGGTGATGGTCCCCGTGGTGCCCTTCTCCATGACGATCGTGCCCGTCGTGGTCATCATCATCATCAGTACCGTCATGGTGAGGATCACGGTGGTCGACTTCCCAGTCGAAACGCTCATCATCCTCATCGTCCAGGTCGCGCTCCAGGCGCAGGTCGTCGTGGTCGTCGTGGTCGGCCTCGTGCCGATGGGACAGGAGGTGCCCCCGGCGATTCATCCCGCTCAGGCGGTGGTGTCCGAAACGGCCGTGGCCGACGGCCTGCACGGCCACAGCCAGCATCACGAGGCATAGCAGAACGCGTAGTACGCCTTGCATTGGTCAAATTACAGATATGTTACGTTTGACAGGGCCCAGCGACCTGGGTGGCGATTCGACTTGCACCAAGCACACCCCATCCAGTGTGACTCATCCAGGTGACTCCAGCGCCCTGGTGAGCCGGTCTCAATCGGCGGCGACTCGTCTGTATTGCTACGTGTGCGGGCCTCGCCCCGATCGTCGTGCCAGACTCGTGTCAAGGCGAGCAACGGGTCGGTAGGCGCCGGCGAAGGCGCGGGCGATGCCGGCGGCGATCTCGTCGAGATCGTCGTGCAGGACGTCAGGGGACGCACCGCAGCAGGCGCAACGGTTCGCGCGCCTCGAGCAGGACCCGCACAGGGATACGCTCGACCAGGCCGTGGCGATCGTCGACGCGCAACTCGTACACGACGCCTGCGACCGTCCCAGGCAGACTCGCTTCGGGCCGCGATGCCGATGGCACAGTGCGTACTCATCGTCGTTGGGGATATCGACCGATGGGCACGGCTGCACCCGCAGGGCGCCGTCGTCGGGCGTGGCCGGCGACTTCACGACGATGCTGTGCCGCTGGGCGGGATTGGCGTAATTGACAACCAGGTCAGCTCTGGCCAGGAACGGTGCCGGTTTGCCCTTGCTTGGCGTCGTGTCGTCATCCGGTGGGACTTTTGCGATGTTGTCGTCGGCGTCCTCGACGACCGCCGGAGGAACCACGCCGACATCGCCCATTATGCAGACTGTATATAGGTCAGGTACCATAGGCGATCCGCTCGCCCGGTGGCAACCCTTTGCTGACGACGATGTACATAGGACGGGAATGCTCCTCGTCAGCAATGGCACGTCTGTGATGCACCGCAGGTGTCCGATGCGGTACGGTGGACGGCAACACGGGTGGAGAATCTCGCCCGATCGATCGGTAGACGGTCGGTGACGATGGGCGAACGCGACGACCAGCGCCTTCTACCTGTTGCTGATGTCGCTCACGCCGCTGCCGAGCCTACACCGGCGGCAACGAGCGCCGCCATGGAAGTGAAACTCAGGACCGTGACGGGGCAGACGCTGGTCGTCCACGACGTCCAGGACGGCATGACAACCGACGATCTCAAGGTACGCGTTTCTGTTGCACCTCCGCCCCCCAGGCGATCGTCCTGATTGGGGGTTCGTTCCGCAGGGGCTCGTCGAGCGCCAGCACATGGTGCCAAGCGACCTGCAGCGACTGATCTTCAACGGGCGCGAATTGCAGGCCGGCGACGTCATCAAGGATGCTGGCATCCAGGCAGGGTCGATCCTGCATATCGCCATACGCCAGGTGCGCGGAACGTATTCCAGCCTATCCTGATGACACCGGGCCCGGTCAGCCCTGATGAACCTCGCAGCAGGCACCAGCAGCAGCAGCAGCAGCAGCAGCAGCAGCAGCAGGACCGCTGGGCACGACTGCGGCCGACGGCGACGCCAGCACGGTACGAGTGCTGGCTGTGATAGAAGGAGACAGCGCCCGGCAACCTGACCCATACGCGATTGTCCGTTCAGCGAGTTGTGGGTGTGGGTTCCCTGACGGCCGGCCCCGCCAATCCCTTCTTGATGAGCATGTTCATCATCACGGTGCGTGCTGTGCCACGGCCCTCTATCGTCCACGTTCAATCGCCCAACCATCGACGTCTGGATCGTGCAGGGACCGGACCGCCGCGAACCCGTCCAGGACGTCCACGTGCCCTCGACTCGTCTCGCCTATCGCGTGCGGACCCTGGTGCGTTGCACATGGCCCGTGCCTCGTGCGCCCGCGCTGACTGTGTGCGGGATCGAAGGCGTTCACGTCTGCATTCCTGTACCTCGTCCTGATGATGCTCAGCCTGGTGAGCGCGGGATCGCGCGTGACTGTTTGCGGGTCGACTGTGTCGTGACACGTCGCCTGGGACAGACGTGGGCCCCGTTCCTGCTCGGGTCCATCCTGGGCATATACGGCGCCAGCCAGCGCAAACCCGACTGGATCACGATCGTAAGGAGACCCAGTGGGCAACGATACCATACACCCGGGTGCTGACCGCCGCTCTGTCCCCTGCTGTCGACCAGTTCGCGATCCTCGAGTTCATCTCCGGGATCCTGCTCACGGCCCTGGCGTACGCGCTGGGGACATCAGGCGACTCGACGTCGGGCGCGATCGCCCCGATCATCCTGATGATCGCCGGGTTCCGCTTCTACGTCGTCAGCCAGGGCGTCCGCCTCCTGAAGGAGCTGCGGCACGGGCCGCCGCTGCCGACCACGATCCCACGCGCCCGGCCCGAACCGGATCGCGCCCCGCACCTCCAGACGGCGCATCGTGTATAAACACGTCGGTCCTGGGGGCGACTGGGTCGCCATTCGATCACGACGGTACGCGTACTGCCTAGCGCCTGGGGATGTACGTCTTCCCGGTGTCGCCGATCACGCCGACGAACCACAGGCTGACCGCGGCCGAGTGCTCCGCTTGGTTCCAGTCGGTGCGGCCGGCCGCGTCCTACCCCGACGACGAGCAGCGATCGGTGCCCGCACCGGCGCGAACACGTCCGCGCTGTCGGCGCCCACGCCCGACACCACTGCCCGTGTCGCAGGCGCGATCGTGGGCGACGCCTCGCTTGGCGCCGACGTCGTTCCCGTCGTACGCACCGATGGCGATCGCGCACGCGCCGTCGCACGTCGACAGGTGGCCGGTGGCCGCCTCGCGGCTGGTGGCGTTCCCGGAGCGCCCGCCGACGCCGAACACGCTGCTGGACGAGATCCTGTCGCCGCGTACGCCCGTCACCTGCCTGCCGTTGCACCCGCCGGCGACGACGACGGCGCGGCGCCGCCACCATCAGCTGTTGCCGTGTCACAGCGCCGTCGTGCTCGGGGGCGACACGCGCGGCCAACGCCGACCGTCGTACTGGGTCCCGACGCGACCCGGCACCGATCGAGCGATTCGCAAGGCGGCGCCGTCTGCCCGGATCGGCCGGGCGTCGCGGCGCCTGGCGTCCCCGCCGCCGACGCCCGGCCCGGGGGCGTTCACCGTCGAGTACGACGCCGTCCTGCCCCGGGCGCCCGCCCCCATCCTGCCCCTCAACGAGGCGCCACCGCAGACGTCGAAGCGACCGATCCGGTACGTTCGCCAAGGGCGCGGGCGTCGCTGGCTGACGTTGTCGGTGGCGTACAGGGCGACGAGCGCCGCCGTGCTGCCGTTAGCGGAGCGCGTCAAGCGGGACCGGGCGCGTTCCGCCGATGCCCAGCGACGGCGCCGGGCATTGGAATCGGCGCGACGCGCCCGGTTAGACGACGCACAGGGCGCGTCGGGGCGCGAGGAGCCCGGCGACGGGCGGTCGCGGCGATGGCTGGCCGTGACGGCCGCCATTCTGGCCGCGCACGCGTTGACAGACGGCGCGAGGAGCGTTCGCACCCCCCGGCTCAGGGTACGGTGCGCGTGTGCGCCCGCCCCCGTTCGGGTATCGTGACGATACGCCCATAGTTCCGGGACGCGGCCATCATTGTCACGCGCCTGCAATGCTGGGTGCTTCGTTCGCAGGCGTCGGCGCGTGGCATGGCAATCGAGGAGCTGGACCGTGAGCAGTTCAGCCAGCGGCGCCGGGCGGTCGTACGGGAGCATCGGGTCGCGGCGCTCAAGTGCCTCGTCGACCTGTTCGACAACGCCACGCTCCGGGCGACGTTCTTCAGGTCGATTCACCGCGTCCTGGACTCGGTCACCGTCCTGCAACGATGGTGGCGACGCGTGCGCCTCGTTCGACGGGCGCGCCTCGACTTCATCCGGCGTCTGATCCGCGCGGCGATCACGTGTCGTCGCCTGCGCGTGCGTCGATCGCGGCGCTGCGCCCTGCTGGAGAACATCATCGTGTCGCAGATGGTGGACACGGTCTACGTCGAGGCGCAGCGCGCGTTCCGCGACGTGAACAAGCGCCGCATGGCGGGGATCGCCATCGAGATCGCCCCCGACACCGGCCTGCTGCGCCGTGAGTGCTGGTTCCGCATGCCGCTGCTGCACCGGCGCGGGCAGTGGCGCGCCAGGATCGTCGCGGCGCTGAAGACGGCCCGGCCCAGGAAGGGCGCTCGACAGGTGGCCGTGGCACGCACAAGGCGCCGCGGCGAGCGGTGACGGACTGGCGGGCCCTGTCTCCGCAGTGCGCGCAACTACAATCGCGCACCGCGCACTTTCGTTTTGCGCGACTCGCGTGTGGGACCACAAATAGCATCTGGGTCGACCGACCCCAGCCCCCAGGTAGGAATGCGACAATGAATTCGGTATAGTCATTTCGCTTCGTACCACGTGTGGACGATCTTGGCGTCGACGACGAGGTCGACGCAGAGCGGTGTGCTGAACGGGTGCTCCATGCACCGGCGGACGAGGTCCAGCGCCTCCTGGGCGGATTCCTGCGGCCCCTCGACGATGACCTCGTCGTGGATCTGCAACAGCATGCGCCAGCCGAGCGCCCGCAGCCTCTCGTTCCGGCTGATCTCGATCATGGCCTTCATGACGACGTCGGCGGCGCCGCCCTGGATCGGCGTGTTGATGGCGGCCCGCTCGGCCCCGCCTCGATGCGACGCGACCGCCGAGTTGATCAGCTCCAGCTTGCGGTACCGGCCCATCAGCGTCCTCGTGTACCCGGTCTGCTTCGCGCGTTGGATCACGAACTCCTGCCAGGCCTTCACCTCGGGGCGATCCTGGTACCAGCGCTGCAATGTCGCCTTCGCGTCCGCTATTGACGTCCTCCAGTCCCTGGCCAGGCCGCTCGCCGTCTTGCCGTACGCGATCGAGAAGTTCAGCGTCTTCGCCTGACGACGCTCGGCCCCGAACACGTCCTTCAGCAGCTTCGCATCAGGGGCCACGCCGGCACCCTTCTCCAGGACGACCTCGCCGGATTCCACCGCCGCCTTGATGTGGTCGTACATGCCCATGGCCGTTCGCGAGTGGAAATCGCCACCTGACCGACACCGCCGTTATCGAAACGCTGCCTGCGAAGTGAACGGCCGGCACACGTACCGGCTTTGAACGCGTCGATCATGCTCCTGCACCTGGCCATGTGCGCCAGGATGCGAAGTTCCAGTTGCCCATAGTCTGCGACGACGAGCGCCTTGCCCTCGGGGGCGGCGAACGCGTTCCGGATCCTGTAGACGTCCTTGTCGAGCGACGGCTGGTTCTGCAGGTTCGGCCGGCGGGACGACAGACGCCCCGTTTCCGTGTTCAGGTTCAGCGAGCAGTGGATGCGCGATTCGCTGTCGGTCTGCTCCTGCAGCGGGACGATGTACGTGTTCAGGAGCTTCTCGATGGACGACGCTTTGATGACGGAGTCGACGGCGACGCAGGCGTCGTGCCCGGCGACGCCGCCGCCGCATGCATCGTATGCGTCGCCGTACACGGGCGGCGACGCTAAGGGCGACCCGGCCAGCTTCTCCAATGCGTTCGCATCCGACTGCGCCAGGCCCGTTGCGGTTCGCGCCTTGCAGGGCAACCCCATGCCCGAGATGACGAACGACCGGTTCTTCAGCGGTTTCGTCTTGCCGGGTTCGATGTACCCATCCGTGTTGTCGGTCTTGAACACGCGTTCGTCGCCCTTGGGCGCGTACAGCAACTGCTGCAGCTGGACCTTGGATTTCGGGTTCAGGAAGCGCCCATCTGGGCATTGCTTGGCGACCCAGGCAAGGAAGACGGCGTACTGGGTGACGGCCTCGCCCTGTGCCTGCTGCTGGATCTGGGACAGGTAACCGCGGTCCACGTAGATGCCGGCGCGTTCCATGTCGGTCAGGATCTCGCCGAACGGCCTCCAGTACTCGTTGTAGAAATCAAACATGGTGGTCCCCTCCGTGCACGGCATGGCCCGCAGGCGCGCCTCCAGAATTCGTCGAAGCTTCCAGGTTGCTTCGGCGTCATTCGTGGCGTAGTCGATCCATTCGTCACGCGTTTCAGCGTTCCTCTGCAGTAGGGCGAGGTCGGGCATTACAGGGACCTGTGTTGGTGCCATTAGTGGAGTTGACACAGCAAGCACGAGACGAACGACCGACCTTGGCTAGGGAGCCGTCCTTGAGCTTCTTATGCCCGAAACGCTCCTTGATGGGGACCTTGCGGTTGCCGATCAGTTCTTCGGACAGTTTCTCGAGCGAGTAGCCGCCCGAGAACGTCCGCGACGCGTCCCACAGCCGGGCCATGTGCATGGTGTCGGCGGAGAACCCGTGGCAATCGATCCCGTGGTTGTACAGGATGTGCCTGTCGAACCCGTAGTTGTGCCACACCTTCAGGTAGTCGTCCGACTGGAAAAAGTCCCGGAAACGGTCGAGCGTGCCCTCGGCCGCATCGAGGTTGTCAATGAACAGTCGCGGGCCGTTCCCGAAATCGACGTCGCCGCCGGCGTAGACGGTTGCACAGATGACACGCCCTGCGCCGACGGGCGACTGCTCCTTGACCTCGATGTCGACCGCTTCCGTGTCGCATGCAAACTGCCGATGCGGATCTCGTTCGATCAGGTCGCGCATGGCGGACAGCGCCGTCCGCGCCGACGCGTCGCATTTGACAACAGTGACGCCATCGGGCGCGTCGGCAGCTGGTGCGGTCGTGTTCCCTGCAGGCGCTGCAGCAGTCAGGTGTCGCAGGCGGCGCGTTGCAGCTCCGCACCGTGCCGCCGCCGTACGGCACACGCACCACAGCATTCCACTGCGGTCCGCTGCTGCACGGCCGCCGGGCACCCGCGGGTGCGACGTCACGATGGGACTCCGCGGACGGACCCGAACGAGAACGACGTCGCCGTCTCCATCCTGCAGTGACCCCGTTAAGTAGAGGGTTGTGAGGGCAGAAGAAACCTCAGCGGCAGCGATGTATGTACGTCTGGTAGGTGAGCTTCGTACCGCCTTTGCGAATACCGCTCGTCATCTCGGCAGATCCAGGCCCGGCACAATGTGCGGGGGCACAGCACGGGGGCACGAGAACACTTGTCGTGAGTTGAAGTTTGCTGCGACGTTAGACACCTCGACAAAGATGCGTACAGGACTGCTCAACACAGCGTTCGCTAGCGTGGCCGAGTTGGTCTAAGGCGCCAGATTAAGGCTCTGGTCTTCTCCGGAAGGCGCAGGTTCAAATCCTGCCGCTGGCATGCGTTTTTTGCCCCATCGGGCGACCATCAGGGCTACCGTACACCGAACGTTGAATTTCGGTGGCCACCTTGTGGTGTCGGGTTTCGCAACTACAGTACCTATGTAGGTAGTGCATGTTCTTTTGTCTCCGAACAAAGGTCCCCAGCATGAAATGGATTGCGTGGACACGCACCACGATACGTGTCAAATTTCGCGTGGCGGTCGAGGTCCCGGTGCTTCTCTATGGTCCTGCGGATGACCACTGGACAGCATAGGTTTGCCCTGTTTGTACACGAGTTGGTGCGGTGAGGTCGGCCCATGCCAGGTTCCAAGATCGCGCAGTTTCCAGAGACCTGTCAAGGGCATCAAAAATTGCGCGTGACTGGCCGCTTGGAACGACGGGAAAATTCTTCGCGGCTGGTCCACCCGACCCAACATTCCATTGGAACCCTTCATACCGACACTTTGGCGGACTTGACAGGGCTGCGTCGTGGTCGTCACTGACTACTGTGTGCTGCGTCGATATCTGTTGGACGCGCCTGCCCCTCCCAGTGCCCCCGGCTGACAGAGGCGGCGCAATGGGTCACCCCAGGTCGGCGACGCGCATCGCAATCACCACCTGCCTCGTCTCACTGCAGTTACTGCGTTGTGTGGTACGCGCCGTGCTGTAAAGCGTTGTCGTACACCTCTCACAGTCCACCCAGGTGAAGCCGGAGCAACCAGACATCCGCGTAACAGTCGACCCTAGGGAAGGCACTCGCGTCGACTTGTTCCGCTTTGACGACGACCTTTTGGAGAGTTTCCACAAAGAACGCGTCGTGTCTCGCGGGTTGACTAATGGACGCCTACCGAAATCCGTGTCAGATACCCTTGAGCAATTATTTCATACTGGAACCGGTGCGGATGAAGGTGCCGGGTTCCAGGAACCCGAATGGTTCTTTGGGGCTTACGACGACGATGACGACTTCCACCGCCTTGTTAGGCAGCGTTCGACGGCGTCGAGGTTGGGCAACATCGACCAGGACGCGTACGTTCGTGTCGTTTCCCAAGCTGAACGCAAAGTGGACGCACGCATTGCTGTCGTCGAAATGGTCATGCGGTCGTTCCTACCAGAGTTCCGCGCAACTGGAAGAATGCTACAGGACATTGATTTGGTATGGGACGCGATTACATACGGGTATGCATATACGCGCATTGTGGTGCGTTGTTTTCCTTGTACGCTGAACGCTGTGTCCAGGTCACCACCCAGCTGGTGGTGCTCGTATGTGTCCTGGCTGTGTCCATCTACGTGGTCAACGGATCGTGCCAAACGGCGTCTGCTGGACCAAGTTGGGCATTCCCCTAGGCTATTCCATCACATGATGCTCTCGGCGACATCATTCTGGAATACCGTCGACCGCATTCTTCGAATCCAGCCGACGTTTCGCGATACGGTACGGTTGCTTGCGTCCTCGGCTGCTCTCTAGAAGTCCAGGTTAAGTCTAATGACCGCAGTTGAGGCGTCACTTCAAGGACCGTCCGAACTACCCCGTGTCGTTGTTCCAGGACGCCTGGCCGACCGAGATTTATCGTGTCACGACGCGACCCGTTCACATTCAATCGAATAATGTATCCGTCCCGGTTGATGCCTTGATGGTGTTCCACATCAGAAACGCAGAGACTCTTCGCGGTCGCTTCCAGGTACACAGACTCCAGCGAAAGCCACACGACCTATTCGCCTGTCTAACCAAAGTGTCCCAGAACTGTCCCGCAAGCACATTCATGACCGCGTTCCTCGAGAAACTGGCAAGCGAGTGTCTCCAGGACACACTGAAATGCCGGTTCGAACACGATCACTATTGACTATTTTCAACTGTGTCGATTGTCCACATTGCATTGCGAGCAGTCGTCGTGGGCTGTGCGCGCCACCACATGACCGTTGCCGCCGTACAATGCCTGAGGTGGCCTGAGAAGGGCGCCCTGGACCTTGACACGGTCTGAGACGACGCGTTTGTGGCTATCGATCATTTGCAGAAGTTGGGTCGCGAAATATGGTAGCTAAGGAACGTACCAGGTCGACGATGCCGTATTCGTTGATTCATTTCAGAGTGAATGCAAAGCGGCCGACCAGGGGTAGGTGGTCACTGCTGTGAATAGCATGGACGGCGGCGACGAACTCGAGGTTGGCCTGGTCGGGGTCGAACAGGATCTGATCCGTCCACGAGACGGGCCTGGTCGCGTCGTAGCAGACCCGGCCGGGGCCACAGTTGCCATCGGCCACGGGAGCATCCCAGTCGCGAACCTTCAGCAACCTGCCGATGTCGATGCAGGCGCTGGTGTCCATGCACAGGCGGGTGTCAGGTCGAACCAGCAGTTTATAGGTTGGCAGGTGCAGGCCAGCCGTGCAGACCAGTCCACGCAGGCTGTTCACACGGCCGACCAACGCCCGCGTCATCTCATCCTGGGCGACGAGATCGTGCCACGAGTGGCACTTCGCAACAATGTCGGACACGTTCGCCGTTGTCGTCGGGGAATCCGTTCGCGAATTCAGATCGCCGATCAGGAATCGGGCACTGCAACCGTCCCACATGGGCCCGAGCTGACCGCCCCGGAAGGCATGTCGCAGGCAAGCCACGCGCGACTTCATGTTGGCGCTGGGCAGATGCGCCGACAGGAAGCAGAGGCGGTGGCCGGACCCGGTGGTTAATGCCACGGCGGATATCGCTTTCTCGCCTCGCGACCACCACCGACAGTAGGACGTCCCCGATGTCACCCGTGGGATGGTGCTGTTGTTGGACGATGCGCGTCGCAAGACGACGACCCCGGATAGGTGATGGCCCCAGGTGCGGACGTGTTTGGGGACCCACTGGCCCCATCGTGACGTTGCCTCGCCGACAACGTCGTATCGCGTGCGTCGCTCCGCGAAATAGTGATCGTTGACGGCGTCGCGAATCCAGTCGGCGACCGCCCGCCGGGGTCGTATGCGCGCCTCCTGTACGCCGAACACGATCAGCTCGGGGAGGCTGTCCGCGTCGTCGTCGGCGGGCAGGCCGTGCAGGGCGAACCGCAGCGCCCTGGCGACCTCGACGCCAGACGGGAACCCATCCGCCAGGTTCCAGGTCAGCAGGACGACCCGCCCAGGGGCCCCAGCAGCGATCGCCGACGCAAGGCACACGGCGACGGAGACGACGACGACGCCCCTGCAACGGGTAGCGCCGCCCATCGACGTCCGCGCGCGACACAAAAGCGCCTTCGGACAACGAACGGGAGCGGTGCTCCTCCTACGTACCAGGCGCGGCGGTTTATACATTTCAGTCCAGATCGACGGTGAAGCGGCCGGCCAGCGGCAGGTGGTCACTGGTATGGACGCCGTGGACGGCGGCGACGAACTCGAGGTCGGCCCGGTCGGGGTCGAACAGGATCTGATCCGTCCAGGAGACGGGCCTGGTCGGGTCGTAGCAGATCCGGTCCTCGCCGCAGTTGCCGTCGGCGTGCGGGACGTCCCAGCGGTGTACGGCGAGGAACCGTTGCACGTCGACGCAGGTGCTGGCCGTTAGGCAAACGTTGCTGTTGTGTCGCAGCATCTTGTAGGTGGGAAGGTGGAGGCCAGCCGTGCCCGTCAATCCTCGCATGTGGGCGACCTTGCCGGTCAGCTCGTGCGTCATTTCGTCGCGGGCAACCAACGCGTCCCAGGACGGGCGTCGGTCGGCAATGTCAAAGACGTGGGCCGCTGCGGTCCTGCCGGTTCGCGAATTGAAGTCGCCGATCATGAATCGTGTATCGCAGGCGTCCCACAACTGCCCGAGTTCGTCGTGTTGGAATCCGTGCTGGAGGCACGCGAGTCGCGCGTCGCTCGTTGCGCTCGGCAGGTGCGCCGACAGGAAGCAGAATCGACGAGGTCCCGCCGTTAACGTCACCAGGGTGATGGCCTTCTCGCCTCGTGACCACCTGCGGCAGTACGATGTTTTAGCTGTCATGCGCGTGGCCACCTTGGACGATTCGCGTCGCAGGACAACGATGCCCGATAGGAAATGACCCTTTTCCTGGAAACGCCTGGGGATCCATCCTCCCCAACGCGACGCTGCTGCACCAACCACTTCGTACCGGGTTTGACGAGCCTTGAAGTAGTGATCATTGATCGCGTCGCGAACCCATTGAGCAATGCGCTGCTCGGATAGGTTCGCCTCCTGAAGGCCAATAACAATGAATTCGGGCAGGGAGCTCGAATCATCTGGCAGGCCGTGTAGGGCGAATTGCATCGCCTGCCTGATCTCGGCACCGTCCGGGAACCCATCGGCCAGGTTCCACGTCAGCAAGACAATTCGCGCGGATCCCTTGTCGAGCGTCGACCTCGACAGACCATAGGCGACGCAGGTAAGGGCAACAATGTTGCGAAATACATAAGCGCTCCCCATTGCTTGCAGCGTCTCCCGTCTGGTGGCGTCGAATAGTTACAAGTGTGCGTTCGCTGGAACGATGGCCCTGGGTGCCGGACCCGCTTCCGTCCACATGCCATGACAACTGATTCCAGTATCGATCCAGGTCGTCAGGCAGCCAACGATTAATCCATCGACGGCGAAAGCACGCGCCATACTGTGGCAGTGTCCACAGCAAAGCAGCGAGTGTGTTAAGTTGTGACAATCCAAAGCAACGTATCGACAGAGAGATGTTCGGCGCCCGGCTCGCGGCTTCAACGACCACAGACCAGTGCCCGATGTACACCCTTGCAATTGCGCTTCAGTTCGTCGTGGTGCAATGCGTATCGCCACTCTAAAGTCGGTGTACAATGTAGGCATGCTGTGCGCGCCGATGCGACATCGGAGATGACCCACGTTCCAGCCCATCCGTACGCCCTACGTGGAGGACGACAGGACCATGTCAACAGGGGAGGACCAGTCGGAACCGTGACTCACGATCCGGGCGAAATTCGTGCCAGTGAACACGGGCGCCCCCATTCCAGCAATCGTCCTGCTGACTTTGGTCGGTCGTCGCGATCACCATCGTCCCGTCCCCCGCCCTGCCGACACGAATGCCACTCCACATTCGCGTGCCGCAATGCATCCTGCTGCTGTTGTTGGGGGCCCTGGCCATCAGGTCCGGTTTCGGCCAGGACCTGTTCGGCCTAGGCCCCGACGACGACGACGACGACGCGTATGCGCATGATGTCGAACACGACCACGGGTACGAGCACGACCTGCGCAATGACGACAAGGTCGCCGATCAGGCGCACACCACCGGGCAACACGTTGCCACGGGGGTCGTAACCACGACGGCCACAGGGACAGCAGAGCACATCGACGAGAGCCACTCCCGGCAAGATCGATCCCACGATCACCTCCGGCTGAAAGCCAAAGCTGAGACGGACGCCAGCGACGCATTGGCGACGAACGCGGCCGCACCGGTCGGCGACGTGCACGCACCGCTGCCGGGCAACGAACACCCGGGAACCATCGCACCACCCGTCCTCGAGAACAGAGCCCTGGCGCCACACGCCCAATGGACTGGACTGCATGGCATGTAGGCGCGGGTTCTGGACCGCAATCGTTCCACGCCGACCTGGGGCCACACGGTCCTCCAATGAGAGCAGATGCAGGCCGGGCACACGCGCTTCCGGGCGCACGTGTGCCTCGAGACGCAGGCCGGGCCCGCCTTCTTGGACAATACAGCATTGGCGTCCTCTGCAAATGCGTTCCAGCTGGCCGGTCGCCCCTCACCCGGTTACGTGAGCTCTAGTGCCCTGCGACGCCTGTGCAGGTCGTTGCCTATGCTGAACTTGACGAACGCCCCCCGCCATCGTCTGTGCGTTCGTGAGCGCACATGGCCTGGTCAAGCACCGGGGACGTCCCGTACAGTCGACCCAGATCGATGGACAACGGACAGTCGGATGGGTTGGCCGCTGTTTGTCGACGTGGTTGTTATTAGACAGCAGGTTAGAGATCAGTGGTGGTCGCCATGGTCGCGGAACGCTCTGTACTCGCGCAGCGCCCTCATCTCGTCCTCGCTGAGGAACTCGGTGCTGTGCGGGATGCCGTCCTCGTGGTGCATGTGATGGTCGACGTCGGGTTCAGCGTGGTGCGGGTGGTGACGAGGGTGATGGTCCTCGTCGATGTGGTGATGGTCGTGCATTGCGTGCCATTCGTCGGCCGGCGACGGATGGTGCTCGTGATGGTGGTCATCGTGGTGGTGATCATCGTGATGGCGATCCTCGTGATGGTGGTGGTGTTCGGGCAGGTCGAAGAGCGTCAGCGCGTCGCCGTCGGGCATGGGGAAATCACGTAGCGCATACACGGCATGGTTATCGTTATCAACGTGGCCATCGCCGTGATCGACCCAGATCAGCGTGTCACCGGCCAGCACGACGCCGACCAGCACCGCCAGCGCCGCCGTCGTCACCAGCATCTTCCTCATGCCTGCCTGCGAGACACCGATTCGATATAATAGACAATTACGGGAGTGATGACGCACACGCGAGTCGAGTCACACCTAGATTACGTGCACGGTGTGTCGGGACGAGCCAGTTGACTCATGGGGTCACACACGCGCCAGCCACCGGTGGAGTACGTATGGAGAATCCCCTGGATTCGGACAGGGCCGGGTGTGATCACATCGAGGTACCCGGTCGCTGTCAGTAAAGGGGGGCCATGTCGGAGTCGGTGTTCCAGGCGGCCGCCCGAGGCGATGTTCGCATGCTGCGCCTTCTGATCCGCAAGGGCCACATGGATGACGCCGACGACGAGGGCAACACGCCGCTGATGATTGCAACGCGATGCAATCGACCGCAGGCCGTCGCCATCCTCCTCGAGCGCCAGGCGAACGTCAACCAGGTCAATGCGCATGGCGACGGCGCGTTGCACATTGCGGCCCAGAAGGGTAACGTTGAAGGGGAGCTGCGAGGGAAGGCACCTGTCGCTGACGTTGCTTGCCGCACGCCCAGGGATCATGCATGTATCGATTATTCGCATGCTGATCGAAGCGGGCGCGAACGTCACCTCGCAGAACGCGGACAGGGAGTCGCCCGTGTCGCTGATAGCGAAGAACACGAAGCTGGCCCGGCATCCGACGATAGCGCCCCTGCTGGAGAAGCGCCTCGCCGCCAATCGCCTACGTCGAAAGGTTTGGCGGGAACCTGTCGTTCGTAGGGTGCTTGCTACGACGCCCTTACGACAGTGGCCAGTCAACGATGCGTCTGTCGAGCATGGGGCGCTACCAGAAACAGGTCGAGCAGCTCCAGAAGAAGAAGAAGGAGAACGCGTTGAACGTTTACTCGCGAGCGGAAGACATGACGAGCTTCAAACAGATCTGGGAGATCCTGACCAGGTGGGACGGGCGCTGCTCTCGTGGCCGGTCGTTACATTTACAGGTGCACCGTTGTGTGTGTAGGTCCCCGGCGGAATCGTCGACGACGCTGGCAGCCGAGACGCTGACACCCTTCTTCAACCTGCTGGGGGCATCACTGAGCCCGGTAACCCGATCGCATAGACCGCACGACGCCGGTGCCTCTGATCAACCCGTTTTCAGCCCGAGACGGCGGCCCTCTTCGACCTGCTGGACGACGACCAGGACGGTTCCGTGGACTTTAGCGACTTCTACATGTCGATGGTCGGCCGGGCACGCTGCTGTCATAGCTTCGTACACACGTGTGTGAATGGGGCACACGTTGTCAGATGTGGCGCAAACCGCCGGACGCGCTGGAGTCTGCCGCCATCGACCTGCCGTTCGAGGTCCTCGACTCGTGCGCCGGGACGCAGGACCCGACCGGCATCATCGCGAAGTCGTCCTACAAGGCGGCGCAGCGCGCCCTGGGCCCCGTGTTCTTCGCCGACAGCGAACGCGACACGTTCCGCATCCTGTCCAGCCTCGTGCCCGGCTACGCCAACGCCGTCCGCCTCGACACGCACGCGGGCATCGACCGCAAGCTCTTCCTTCGCATCGTCAGCGGCCGCGCCGAGCTCCAACTTCGGAAACCGGCCCAGACGCAGGGCGCACCGCAAGCACAATCGTCATCGATCCAATAGACGCGTATAATAGTAACGTATCGGTGTGTCACCCCTTTTCCCTGTGATAAACTCTGTCGAGCGACACTGATTGAAGCGGACGAACATTGCTGGCGGCCGGTGCACCGCTGGCGGTTGCATATCATCGGCAGGACGGCATACAGTGGGCGATGTGGAGCGACAGTGGATGCGGTCAGACGACGGCCCGTTGCGTCACGCGGGCGAATCAGCGATCACGGCGGGGCCTGTGTGCGTCACGCTGGGGGAATCCCGTATGTGACTCAGCTGTCCTGCATGACCATTCGTCATGGTCATAACCCTGTTTATCGATTTATATCGACGACTGCCCGACGCCCACCGCGCCTCTGCACGCGTAAGTAATTAGCCCCACCCAGAAGCAGATTGCAGACCCGATGGCGAGGTTGGTGTTGCTGTTCCCGCTCCTGGTCGCGCTCCTGGCGGCCGCCGCCGTGGCCGACGGCGAGCACGCCGAAGAGATGCTGAACAGGAAGGATTCCGACGCGGTTCGTGGGGCGAACCACGTCGACATGCACGATTTCGAGCAGGGGGCGCACCGGGGCGCGAACTCGATCGACCAGATCGGGGGCGACAAGAGCACGGTGCAGACGACGGCCCAGCTGACGGCGGCGATGACCGCCTCGGACGCCCACGCCGACTCGTACTCGCAGCTGCTGGACGACCAGCACGAGGTCGAGGCCGAGACGGAGCACGACCACGAAGGTGGCCGCGACTCGCAGCTCGGCGTACACCATGGCGTTAACAGCGACGTCGACGTCAACGGCGATGCCCACCTTCGTCACGACATGGTCGCGCCGCACCGCCTCCACCAGAACGACTGGGATGGCATCGAGGTACGCCCCCGCTCGACACGTGGTTGCTGCTGCCTCTGGGGTTCTGACGAGTCGCGTTTCGCTTCAGTACGAACAGATGCACGGGCCGCACGGCTGGGGCCACGAGCACGCGGGCCACTACCACAACGACCTGCTGGGCGAGGAGGATGCCGGCGCCATGCTGATGCACGGCGGCGACGAGTTCAACCACGATGGCCCGCACGACCAGTGGTACGGGCACGGGCACGGGCACGACGAGTACGGGCAGCACGGGTGGGACGGCGAGCACATGCACCCGATGGCCGACGACGGGTTCGTCTACGACCACCGGCACGGGGACCCGTACATGCACCACCATGGCCATGGCGGCGACTTCCACGGCATGCACGGCCATGGCGGCGAGTTCGAGGGCGACATGATGCCCTGGATCGCCGGCGGGCACTAAATGGGCACCGAACGTCGCCGTCAACGCCCCGCCATAGACGCCGAGTACGATGTACCCCTCCTCCACCATCCAATAAAATCAAGACGACCCCCATGAGGTCTACCAACACTATCACGGCCGCGCCGTCGCTGGCGGCAACCAGGATGACGCCTGCTCTTAGCGAACCTGCTGTCACTGCTAGAAACTGGCCGGGACATCTGATCAGGTATCAGTATCACTAACGACGTCAGGCACTGCCACGAGGACGACAGCAACGGCAGCCCCCGATGGCCTCCCGCGTAACACGATTGAGCGGATGCGGCTGACCGAACAGCTGTCCAGTTCGCGTTCATGGGCCGAGAGCGGCTCGCGCTGGTGCCACGCTGCCAGAACGGGGTGGTTTACGGGAGGCCCGACGACCGCTGGTTGACTCAAGCCAAAGGGATTCTGTGATCTCTCATGTTGAGTCAACGCAGGGACAGAGTGCCATGACGCTGACTAGGTACGAGTTTTCGTTGGCGAGTGACGCGTTGGCCCCATTCCAGTAATTATCTCAGACGGACGACGTACCTGCACACACACACACCCACACACACTGCCGAACATCCTATCTCGTCAATCAGTAATGCCAGTCCCGCGTTCGGCCATCGCGCTCGGCCTGCTGGCAGCCACCGCCCTCATCGCCGTCACCGTGGATTCGCACGAGTACCACGACGGCCCCGCCATCAACGTCAACATTGCTCAGAAGACGAGTGACGAATTCAACAAGGGCGGATCAGGCGGCAGCAGGTCCAGGTCGTCGTCCGCGTCCAAGTCAGTAATGTGTTCAGCGGCCAAGAAGACCATTCACGTCGACCCGGCGAAGGTCACCGATTACATCCAAGCGGGTGCCACGCTGGGCAAATGCGTCGCCGTCCCGAAGCCGGCACCAGCACAGGCGTCGGCGGCGCCTGCCGATCCACCGGGTGCGGATCCTGAACCCGAGCCAGTTCCAGTGCCAACGCCGGCACCGGCAACGACGAAATCGCCAATGGTCCCCGTCTGCATCCCGCACCTTGGTGGGTCCACGATCATGGTCCCGTCCGCCACGTTGCAGGCGTTCCTATCCAAGGGTGCCGTCCTGGGTAACTGCACAGCGATGAGCACAGTGGCACCGACGCCGGCACCGACGCCGGCGCCGACGCCCAAACCGACGACACCGGCGCCAACGACGACGATGCCGACAACGCCGCCGACGTTGTTGCCAACGACGCAGCCGACGCTGATGCCGCAAATCATTCGGATCGGTGGTGAGGACTGTGAGTCGGGCGGCGACAATGACCCGACGCCGTACGGGATGGGCAATCGACGCGGGCGCGTCGAGATGCCCGTTCGAGCTGGAGCGCCGATGACGGCGGGTGGCCATGACGTGATTCCACAGGCGGCCGCCCCAAGCGTCCCCCGAATCCTGTCCCCGTGATCGATAGCATCCCACACAATTACTATTAAAACCAGAAGGCGTGCCATCAGCCATGACGTTGTGCCGTTCGTGTTGAGGAAGCCCTGAACGCAGGCCAACTGAGCATGTGGTGCTACTTGCAAGACAGCGGGCCTACAGTGCTCCTCGTTGGCAGTATTGGCCATGAAAGGTCTGCGATGGTGGGTAGCGATGTGATCGGAAATCACAACGCGACGTCGCAGGCACGAAATGAGGACACGTGCACAACCCTGAAGTACATCGTCGGCATCCAATTCGGGCCAGCCGGCAAGAACACGACTGATACGAATGCGCAGCCGACGACGTACTCGAGGGCCATGCCCATGGCGTCTCCCCAGGATCGGCAACCTCTTGTCCATCGATACTGATGAAGGCGGTTTAAATCTCGCACAAACGTGAATCGCAGAGCAATTGTGTGGTGCAATGCGACTGTCTGTCGTGCTTGGTGAAGGTGGCCCGGTCGACTATACACTCGTGTCGAGGCGGTGCGTGCTAATCGAACCCAACGCCAGCGGTGCGGAACCCTTGACCAGTTGGAACCTTCCGGAAAACACAACACGTACACGCGACACCATTGTCTTGTGTTCTGCGGTAGCCTTCAACTACTTATGGACCCGTGGCCGAGGCAAAACCGGGGCCACGACTGAATCAGCAATCTGCAGCCGGACAGTCAACGAACGCTGGGACAATGGTCCATGGAGACGCCGACACGCGTCCGAAAGGAACGCCGGAGAAACGGCAGAGCATCAGGCCGCGCGGATGCCGTGGCGGAGTGCGCCACCCGCGTACCTAATATTCAATACAGAAGGTAGACTGGAACGCTCCGCCTGGAAAGTCCGTGACGGACCAGCCGATCATGTCGGTCACGGTGCACACGTCTGCAGGCGACCTGAAGATCGAGATAGCATGTGACCTGGTTCCCGGCGCCGCCAAGGTGTGTAATCAGGCGTGTCTGGTATTATAACATGCACGTTGACGCGGGAGCAGAATTTCCTGGCGTTGTGCGCGTCGGGTGCATACGATAACACGCTGTTCCATCGCGTCATCCCTGGGTTCATGGTCCAGGGCGGCGATCCGACTGGCACTGGCAAAGGAGGACGTGCCTGGAACGGGGATTTCCTTAAAGATGAGTTTCATGCTTCCCTAAGGGTTCATTTCACCATTATGATGATCGTTCATAGGCGTAGGAGTTCTGACTGGGTCGCAATGTACCGTAGCATGACCGACGCGGGGTCGTTGCATTCGCCAACCGCGGCCCGAACACGAACGCGTCCCAGTTCTACATCACGTTCGCCGCGGCGCCCCATCTCGACAATACGTCGACCATCTTTGGAAGGTTCGGGACCGTTGTGGCCGCGCGCCTGACGACTTGGCCTAATGTGCTGTGCAGTCTCATTGACGGGTTCTCCACTCTGGATGCTATTGAAAAGGTGCCCATCGGTGATAAGCACCGACCCGTTACTGATATCGTCATATCGTCGGTCACGATTCATGCCAACCCGATCGCCGATCTGGAAGCCTGATGCCTACTTATTGTTCCAGTGGTCACCGTAAGCCGATGGTTTGTCAGACGTTCGGTTATCGTGACCTGCTACTTGTAAAATATAACCTGCGTAAAGACAAAGGTGCTGTTCGACTGTTTCGTGAGAGTGTATGTAGTACCTAATAGAATGACTTGACGATGGCGTGGTGAGCTTTCATTACGGCTGAATTCCACGCCATGGCCGCACGATCGAGGACGCGCGTCGGTATGGGCGTCGTCGAACTGTACACGTCGCCGATCGAGGGCCGGCGCGGCCCGCCCGATTCGGGGCGCCGTCGAGGCTGTACCCGGTCCAGAATCGACTGGTGCGCCGCGAAGATCGTCTCCCGCATCGACAGATACATGACGGCGCCGGCCGCCCCGCCTAGCGCCAGCCCCTGTGCCGCAACGCGAACCGACATCGTGTGGTGCCCCGGTTCAGGTACCAAAAAAAGACGCTCGCTGGCGATGCGCCCTCGTTGTTGTCCGAATCGTGCAGAGCGTGATCATTAAGCGCCAAGCACTGACGATGTGTACGTACCAACCAGGCCTTCACGGTAGCGCTGCATGGGTGTGAACCTCTCGCCGTATACATGGTCCTACGTAATGGTGGGCCTTCAGTGTACTGTGTATTAATTACGCAGTAGGCGCGAGGTTACAGCAGGCAGATCAGACACAGGCGCATCGTGCGTGGCGGATGCCCTCTTCGAGATTCTCGGCTGGGATCCTGCGAACGAAACGACACTGCAAAACCTTGAACGTGAGGAATAGCAGGCAACAGCTGATAGGATATGTTTCCCCAATGACTGGGTGGCGTCAGACCGCTTCAGCAGGTGCTCTGGTTTCTGGCGCTGCCTCCTGGGCGCAGTCGCGCGGGATCCCCCGCAGGACCGACCCTGGCTGTTGACGTTACCTCGCCGAGCACTATTCGACTCACAGCAGAACCTAAGCTGTCCTGTGAAACACTTTGGCTCTGCTCCTTGACGCTATCCAGTTCGTGACTGAGTTGGAAGCTGCGATGAGCGGCGATCTGTATCCAGGGGACCTGGTGGCCCGGCGTGTGCTGCGGGCGCTCAACTGTGCGGTAATGGGATGGATCCTGTTCTCCTCGGCGCTATACGTGAAGCGCAAGAACGCCAAGGACCGCAAACGCCTGGAGCTTGTCACAATTGGGTGCATGCTTATGTCGTTCGTCTGTGAGTGGGCTCGGCGTCTCTGTCGCTGGCCGGGCACTGATACCAGCGGTCCTCGTTTGCCAGGCGTCTTCTTGGTGACGATCAATATCGTGCTTCTGCCGTTCCGGGGAACGCCGGCCACCGACTTCGAATGCAACCTCTTCGAGCGTGGCGGAAACATCACCAATTTCGTGATGTACGCCGGCATGGTGTACTTCTTCTACCTGCGCACGGAAACGATTCGCAAGAACATCATGTCGACGAACTTCATCAAGACACCGTTGTTCACATGGCTCTGCACGTCGCTCGCCTACGCCATCATCGTTGGGTTTTTCGCCACGTGTGCCTATATCGAGTCGTTCCCGCTCAGAGCTGAGGAGTGCTTCTTCGGCGTTCCGCCCTTTGTTGGTACCCTGGTGATCAGCCTGCTAGCGGCGTCGGCCTTTACGTTCCTGATCATCTTCACGTACATTCTGTTGAAAGAAACGCTGATGTCTGAGGCCCTGCGACGCAAAGCGATAACCTGCTGGGTCACGACGTTGCTCGCCTTTATTACCGAGTCGATGTGCTTCCTCGTTCTTAACCACTACTTCGCCGATGAGCTGTGGAACATGGTGTTGCACATGGACATGGTAATCATATTAATTTGGAATTTCCAACTGCTGTCCACACGAAATGCCACTAACAGAAAATGGTGTAGACGTGGAACATGGTTCTTCTAGCGGTAAACCTGTCGGACTGGAAGGCCCGGCTGTTACAAAACCCGTTCAAGCCGGGAACCATCATCAACCTTCCGACGGTGTCTACCACGAAAGATCGAACAGTCAAGACAACTGGCAGTACTGAGAAAGGCAGCAAGGAGGGATTGTACCCTGCAGGCACGAGCCAAGATTCCAAGAGCAAGTCGAACGCTGCTGTCGTTCCTGTCCAGAATACCTGATTACATGTACCCGAAAGCCTCTCATGCTGCTCTGTTAATAAAGCCGCGGGTTTTGAGGCAATATGGCGTCTCACGTCTCGAACGGTACGTAGCAAATCTGCCAGAACCCGCTAGGACGGGTGTCAGCCGGCGCAGGCGCATGCTTTGAGTTGTGTACTTGTGCTGCAAGGCGAAAGTGCTCCTATTGACATTAACCCCAACGACGAGGACGCTGATACGTTGAGCCTACGGCATCATCGGGGAACACCTCGCAACGTCGTGCTGCCGGAGTCGTTGCTCGCTTCGTTGCTCGCTCTCGTCCTGAATAGTCCTGCTCGTGATATACTACAGCAGTTGGCATTCGTTGAACGATCAAGGCAGGATTTTATGAGGGCGGTCAGTGGTACCGGTCGTGGTGGTGATCAAAGTGCGGGTAACCGTCTTCGTCGTCGTACCCGTGTGCCATGCCCATCATCTCATGGGCGGAAAGCGGGTGCCCGTGCCCGTGGTGTTCGCCGTCCCCGTAGTCATCGTCGTGGTTGTGAGGGACTGGGGCGTGATCCTGCACGTCAATGTCAACCTCGACCTCGTGCTCCTTGCCTTCGTTGTGGGCTGCGTCCTCTCGATGATGCTTGTCCTGCCGGAAGTCGTCCTCGTCGGCGACGACCAGCGATGCACCAAGCAGCAGAGCAAACGCGACAGCAGCAACGGCAACACCGACCTTCATGATTGATGATCTCTTTGAACAGTGGCGTACCTGGGCGGGGCCGCACCACCGGAACCGACCAAGTGCATGACTCATCTGGGGCAGCGTGACATCACGCCGATGCTGTCTCGAACTACCGGCAATGGGAGCTGGCAGAGAGAGAGAGAGAGAGACAAGTTCCATTGGTGTTGGCCTGCGTTAAAAGCGCGAAACGCATAAAAACTAAACTAAACTAACTGCCGTTGGTGTCTCTCCAAAGTGCAATGCAATCTGGAAATCGTACTGGAAACGTGCTGTCTTGTACGATGAAGGCGAGCGCAGCACCGTCCCTTTGCCATGAGGTCATGTTGGACGCTGCCTTTATGCTTTCGTTTCGTCGGAACGACGCGACACGTTTCGATTGGCGTCATTGTACAGTACAAGTTAGAGCACGTCTCGCCGCCGATAAGCCGGATATACTCAGAGTCCATAATGAAGGGACGATGAGAGTTGCAGTAGTGTGACTCACGACATCGTGAGTCAACAGAGCCACACTAGTGAGCAAGTGCCCACTGAATCGTCCAGTGAGCAGGTAGCCCTGAATCACCAGTCATTCACTAACTATGGCGATAATGTCGACAAGAGTTGCCCTTGCACTGGCCGTTATCGTCGGTGTTGTTGCTGTATCGGGTTTCGATACCCACCACGATGACGGGTACCATCACGACCCCTACGCGCACCACGACGACGGGCTCCATCATCACGGTGACGGGCATCACCACGATCCGCACGAACATTATGACGATGACCATGATCACGAGGATTCGTCGCAAGGCCTTGATGTCCACGTTCATGTTCGGCGTCATGATCTAGCAGGTGAGAAGGACGGCCAACGTCTCGACCATGGCGTAGATACCGATGCGCATCATGGCCCCGAACACTACGACGAACATGGCGAATGGATGCCAGGACACGCCTTGCATGGACATGACGATGGGCACCATGCTGACCATGGTGAGCATCACGACCCGCACCACGATCTCCACCACGAATACGACACGTTCCCGTTCGAGCACACACATCACGACCACGATCACGATCACGACGATGACGCGTGGATGGACCACCTGTTGGGCCATGACGGCCACTTCCACTGATTACCCATCTCGTTAGGCCAGTAAATACCCGATTCGCCATGGCAACTGTCTGGCTAGCCTTCGAGAATGTATTTACGTGCCCCAGCAGTAACATTCGCTGGGGCGGGTGTACGGACTCCGTGGCGAGTGGTGTAGCTCACACTGGCCGCGTTGGCGCCGACCGACCACCAGACGCACCGCGACGATTAGCGTCCCATTCGCTGGTACCGACCGCTCTGAGCAGGACCGGGCACGATGGCGAGCAAATCGGCCCTGGGGAAAATCGCCGAGATCGAGGCCGAAATGGCAAGAAGTACGGATCGCTGTTCCGCGCGTTGCCTGGGCGGTGGCTAACGGATGCACGCAGCTCAAAAGAACAAGGCCACGAACCAGCACTTGGGATTGTTGAAGGCCAAGCTCGCTAAATTACGACGTGAGGTTCTTGATTCAGGCAGCAGCGGTGGCGGTAAGACTGGCGAAGGTTTCGATGTCACAAAGTACTGCGAAACGCTGGTGCTTGGCGCGTTTATCCTCATCTGACGGCTTGCTCGTGTCCAGGTCAGGAGATGCTCGAGTTGGGTTGATCGGGTTCCCGTCTGTTGGAAAGTCGACGCTGCTAACGAAGCTGACCGGCACGCAATCGGAAGCCGCCTCGTACGAGTTCACGACGCTGACATGCATTGTATGGCAGCAACTTGATTGTCCGCCCGCTGGATGTCATAGTTTAACGTGTTATTGACAGCCTGGAACGTTCCAGTACAAAGGATGCCGAATACAGCTTTTGGATCTGCCTGGGATTATCGAGGGTGCCAAGGATGGCAAGGGTCGTGGGCGACAAGGTATGAACGCAGGGTTTTCAATGTGTCGACACGTGTCGAACGCTGAAGTTTATCAGTCATTGGTGTGGCGCGTACCTGCAATCTGATCTTGATTGTGCTGGATGCTGCCCAGCCCATGACGCACAAGAAGATCATCGAACGTGAACTGGAAGGTTAGGGGCGCACGGTCGATCACCATCCTACCAAACCTGATGTTGATGTGCATAGGATTCGGGATCAGGCTGAACCAGAAGCCACCGAATATCAAGTTTACGAAGAAGGACAGCGGCGGGATCGCTATCACCAAGTCGGTGCCACTCACGAAACTGGACGATCAGACTATCCAGGCAGTGTATCGTTCGACGATGCCCGTTTATGCTGCTGACTTCGAGCCTGCAGGCCATCTGCAAGGAGTACCGCTTCCTGAACTGTGATGTCACTCTGAGAGAGGACTGCTCAGCAGACCAGTTGATTGATGTGATTGAAGGTTGGACATGAGCTGGCGTTGTGACGCACGGTTGTGTGTGTTCAACGCGCTGTCTAGGCAACCGGCACTATGTTCCGGCACTGTACATTCTGAACAAGATCGACACGATCTCCATTGAAGAGCTCGATCTTCTCGCTCGTGTCCCACATTACGTACCTATTTCTGCCAAGGACGAATGGAACTTCGATGACCTGATGGTACGTGTCAACCGGTAGCTGCCGTCCAGTTCGTTGACGTTCGCCTCCATGATCAGGAGACCGTTTGGAAGTACCTGAACATGCTCCGTATCTATACGAAGCCTAAGGGCAAGATTCCCGACTACGAAGCGCCGGTGGTGATGCCTGCCCACAAGAACACGATTCAGAACTTTTGTGGACGCATCCACAAGGCCCTGCTAGCCCAATTCAAATAGTAAGCCCCTGCTTGCGTGTCTCGCTCAGCGTCATTACTGAACGGCCTATCCAGTGCCTGGGTGTGGGGATCGTCTGTCAAGCACAACCCCCAGAAGGTTGGCCTCGATCACCTTCTCGCCGATGAAGACATTGTCCAAATCGTCAAGAAAGTATAAATGGCTGACGACGTGTCTCATCGCATCGTGCATGTGTGAATGCTGGCCAATTCGTTGCTCCTATATTCCTCCCAGCACGAACGCCGAGTACCGCTGGGCCCGTTGCTAGGGAGTAGGGCACGTCCAGTCGCAGGCGTCATCTTGGCGCAGCGTCCGGGACAGCGCCGGACGGACTTGTACCTATCCGGTGTCCGTAGCGGTGTCCGTCGCGGACACCGGAGCGACGCTTGCCGGTGCTGCGGTGGTCATGGCCAAGTCCAGGTTCGAATACGTTCGCGAGTTCGAGCAGCAGGACTGCCTGCTGAAGAATGCCTGGATTGTGGTCCGGATCGACGGGCGCGGGTTTCACAAGTACGCTTCGGCTGGCCTGCCCCAGCCGTACTCGGTGGCGCGCTTACCGTTACGCTTGATCGTAGGTTCACATCGGCGCATGGCTTCCTGAGACCGAACGATGCGCGCGGACTCAGTCTGATGAATGCTTGCGCCAAAGCTGTCATGGAAGACTTCGAGGACATTGTAATCGCGTACGGTCACTCGGATGAGTTTTCGTTCGTCATCAATCGTCATGCAACTGTCTACAAGCGTCGTGCGTCGAAGATCCTGTCCACCATTGTCTCTCTTTTCACTGCGAGGTGTGGTGTCTCTCTCTCCCTCCCTCTCTAAACCTGGTCACCTTGTTGTGTTCTCTGACATGGTGAACCGTACCCAGGTACGTTATGGACTGGCCGACCTATTTCCCCGATGTCGCCCTGAGGTCGACGCCAATGTTTGACGGGCGCGTCGTTCTGTATCCGACGAACGAGAATGTCATCGACTATATGAAATGGCGTCAGGCAGACTGCCACGTCAACAACCTGTACAACACGACGTTCTGGTGCCTCGTGCTGCGCGGCGGCCGGTCCAATGCCGAGGCCGAGCGCGACCTGATTGGTTCGTCGAGGCCATCGCCCGACTGTACCTTTGCGCGCACTGACCCACCTGTGTTCGTAGGTACGTCGTCCGCCGACAAGAACGAGATCATGTTCTCGCGGTTCTCCCTGAATTACAACAACGAACCGGCCATGTTCCGCAAGGGATCCATCCTGGTCCGGTACGAACCTCGCCAGCCCGACAGACGCCTGAAGCACCCCATCATCATCCACGACGACCTGATCCACAACGCCTTCTGGTCCGACATGTTCCCTAACGTTATCCGATAAACGCACAAGTCGGGAGCGTGCTCGAGCTGTGCGCCACAGTGGAATATCTTCGGCCTGAACCTCGGCCCGTCTCGGCACCACCAGCTGTTCGTGCGGATCCTGCCCTCCGGCGTCGCCGCCGGCTACTTCCTCGTTGAGCACGTCGCCGTCATCCACGCCAAGTACCTGGAGAAGGTCCCCGACGCTGTCCGGTCGCGCCGCCGCCTCCTATTGGAATTCACTCTGTCGACGCTGTCGTACCCGCACGCGGCGCCGCTCGTCAAGCTGTGCACGGGTGACGACCGCGGGCGTCTACCTGGCGATCTCCGGGCTCTTCGCCAAGGACGTCGGGGCTCCCGCGTTCCGGCTCCAGCGCCTGGGACCCAATCGCGGTAGAACGACGAGGGCACCGGTCATGGGTTTCAGCAGCGTGTTTTACATGTCTGCCAGGTTGTCCATCAGGTTACGTACGGCCGTTTCCCGAGCCCGTTGCTGGGATAGGCGACGTCGCCGCCAGATGCCAGCCCAGGTGACGATGAGGGCGACAAACAGGACGACGGCGACCCATGGTGAGACAGCCAGTGCCCAGGACGGCCAATGAATCGACGGCAAGCCGAACGGTGTGCTGTCGACAGTTGTTGGGCGGGCGTCTATCGCCTGCGCCGCCTTGCTGGTGCTAACCCGCAGCAGGCCACGAGGCGCACCACTCGAGGTCGCTTGTCGGCGAATTGGGATGCCTGTCGACGCCGTGCGCCTGGACGACGCGCCCGCGCTCGTGCGACGACGTCGCGATGCCTGGGACGATGCCTTACCGCGAATCGGGACAGCGATCGTGGCCGCGCGTCTGGAGGACTTGCCTGCGCTCGTGCGACGACGTACTGGCTTGGACGATGTCTTACCGCGAATCGGGACAGCGATCGTGGTCCTGCGCCTGGAGGACTTGCCCGCGCTCGTGCGACGACGCACTGACTTGGACGATGTCTTACCGCGAATCGGGACAGCGATCGTGGTCCTGCGCCTGGAGGACTTGCCCGCGCTCGTGCGACGACGTACTGACTTGGGCGATGTCTTACCGCGAATCGGGACAGCGATCGTGGTATTTCGTCTGGAGGACTTGCCTGCGCTCGTGCGACGACGCGCCGACTTGGACGATGTCTTACCGCGATTCGGGACAGCGATCGTGGTCCTGCGCCTGGAGGACTTGCCTGCGCTCGTGCGACGACGCGCCGACTTGGACGATGTCTTACCACGATTCGGGACAGCGATCGTGGTCCTGCGCCTGGAGGACTTGCCTGCGCTCGTGCGACGACGTACTGACTTGGACGATGTCTTACCGCGAATCGGGACAGCGATCGTGGTCCTGCGCCTGGTAGTCGCCAGCCTTCTCGATGTGCAGGCTAACGCGACGGTGACGATTGCGTTCACGGGAACGCTGACGTTGAACGATGCCGACGAGGCCGACGCGGACAACGAGACGGTAGGTGCCGCCTGCGTGTTCCAGGACGTGGCACCAGTAATGACCGGCTGGCAGGTTGGGCAGCAGAAGCCGTCGAGCGCGACGATTGCCGTCTGGCTGCTGGGTGACGCGTTGACGATGGCGACCGTGACGTTGCTGCCGGCAGTAGTCGTGGCCAGCGCCATCGCCGACAGGTTGCCATGCAGCAGGATCGGACGCAGGACGACCCCATGACGGGGCAAACGCGATGTGATCGCCCTGAACGCATCGTACACCGGCCTGGCTGTGCCGTCGGCGCCCAGCAGGCCCCAATCCGATGTCGTTGCCGACGGTTGATGATGGATCTCCCAGATGAGAGCGCCATTGGCGCCTGCATAGATGAGCTCCAGCAGATTGCTGGCGACTCGCGCCGCGTACGGGACCGACGAATGGTTGCCGGCGACGCCATTGAACACGAACGCCGTCGTCGCGAATTCCGTCACGATCAACGGGAGACTGGACGGGTACGAGCTCGCCGCCATGGCGGCGAAGTGTCGCCGCATCCACTGCTGCCCGTTGATCGCGTTCACGCTCGTATCCCATTCGTAGGCGTGGACGGACCAGGCGCCCAGCAGCGAGGCGTCCACCGACCCGACGTACCTGGTGGCATCGATCAGGCGCGCGGCAAACGACGAACGAGCGCTGACACACGTACTGGTCGACAGGTGCAACGTGGGACAGGCCCGGACCGACAATCCGGACGTGAGACAGGCCGCGTCGGTCCAGGTCGGATCGTGTCGCCCGCAGGACGTCCTGGTACAGGGTGCCGTTCACCATGTTGCTCCAGGTGCCATCCGGTTCGTTGAGCAGCTCGAGGTACGGGAACCGGAACCCGGTCAGCGCCTCGAGGTAGGCGACGCCGGCGGCCAGCGTCAGCCCATAGACGCGGCAGAACGGGGGCAACAGGACATGGTTGCCGTTGACCGCCTGCAGCCAGGTCGCTGGCATACCGGCCCGGATGCCGATTGTGAGGACGACGTCGACGCCGGACGCGTTCAGCATCGCAACCGACTGCCTGACGGCGCTGCCGGACGGGAACGCGCTCCAGACGGCGTCGAGCTGGGCGGGCGTGGCCGACGGCGGCAGCGTCGTTAGCCGCGCGATCAAATCGTCGGGAACGTCGCTCCATAGTCGAACTAGGCCGATGTTCAGGTCTGCGACGGCCTGCCTGATGGACACGTCGCCCGGCCAGACAGTGCCGCCAACCCCTACGCGCCAGAACACCAACCGTTGGATCGAACATGTGTGTGCCAGGAACAGGGTTCGATCAGCGCGTACCGATCCACGGTCGGGCGTTCGTGACGTTGCCGTCGAATCGGATATTGGCGGACGCCTGCGACGGGTCGAGCATCAGCCCAGCGACAAGGATGGCGGCGACGGCCACCTCGCTGCGAGTCATGATACGCGACGACAAGTGTGGCACCCAGATATCGGGTGCGATTCGAGCCGCCCCGCACCCACATATCTTCGAAAGCAAACCCCCGACGGCGCGGGCCCTGTCCGATCTGAACAGCGACCCGACCGAATCTGGCACCCGAATTGTCTGTGGGCCGAGCGCCGAGGCGTCAGAGAACGGTCACTGGAGTCACGGTCCAGTTTCGGCGGGTGCGGCATGTACGCACACGCACAGGCACGCGCCCTCCTGCACGCTTGACCGCTGCCGGCCTGCGAGCCCATTCCTGCAAGTTCTTACCGCGATGTACAGGGCGACGAACATGGCGAACGCGGCCCGGCTGTTGCTCGGGTTCGCCCTCATCGGTACGCTGGCGGGCGCGGAGGACGTCGCGTCGTCCTGCGCGAGCACCGCCGGCGGCAACGACTACAACATGTCGCTGCACATCGCGTCCATCTTCATCCTCATGGCCGTGTCCGGCGCCGGCATCTTCACGTCGCTGACGCTGGGCACGTACCAGAACTCGCCCAAGCTGATGCGCGTCCTGCAGGTCGGCGGCGACTGGGACGCCACGCCTGCCCGCCGCTAGTCCTCCCCCCTGACAGCGTTCGTCGCAGATCTTCAAAATGTTCGGCATCGGCGTGATCGCCGCGACGGCCTGGTGCCACCTGCTGACCGACGCGTACGCGCAGTTCTCCAACCCGTGCTTGGACCAGTCGTGGCAGGGGTACGGCGCCAACTTTGTCGGCGTGTTCGCGCTGGCGGCGTCGTTCGCGATCCAGCTCATTGAGCTGATGGCGGTCGGCCATGCCAAGCACCGCCGGACGGCCTCGGACCTGGACCCGGAACCGTCCATGCCCGACAGCCTGACCGCGAAACAGGCCCTGCCCGCCAGCCATGGACACAATATCGAACTCGAGGGGCACTACCACGAGGACGGAGCCGGCCTGGTACGTGTGGCACCGCTGCATGATGTACGGCGAATGGACTGTGACGCCTGCCTGGATGAAGTCGACCCTGATCCTGGAGGCCGGCATCCTGTTCCACTCCCTCATCATCGGGATCACCCTGGGCGTCACTGTGGAATCCAGCCATTTCCAGACCCTGCTGATCGCCGTCTGCTTCCATCAGGTGCGTTCCGCCTGCGTTGCCGTTTGCGGAACAGGGTTGCCCACTAGGCGAGGCACAGATGTTTGAAGGTCTGGCACTGGGGGCGTTGATTGCCAACCTGAAGCGCGGGACGCTGTTCAAGTTCCTGGTGCTGGGCTTGCTGTACCCAATGGTGACGCCGATTGGTATCGCGATCGGCATCGGATGGCACAGCTCGTACAATGATAACTCGACCGCGGTCATCGTCGTGCAGGGTATCTTCGATTCCCTTTCGTCAGTTATCGATCATAATACCCGTGATGGCAAACGCTGATGGTTTGTTGGCAGCGGCGGGATCCTCATGTACAATACCTACTGCGAGCTGATGTCTGTCGAGGTACCGACCAGACCAGGGGAATGTCAGCTGGGATCACTAATGTATGCCTGTTCCAGATCAACCATAACAGGTCGTTCCGCAAGTTCTCACGTCGGTTCAAGGTCGTGAACATGGTGGCGATGTACCTCGGCGCGGCCGCTATGGCGATCCTTGCCTACTGGGCCTGATCGCGCCATACCTCGTCGTCACAGGCCTATGCTCCTCAGTGCTGACGAGCATGTGGATACTGTCGTCGCCGTCATGCTGTATATACACTGCCGTACCGGCACACCTTTAGCGGTAGGCACCAGATCGTCAATGTCGACACGTGGACGTCGCGGTCGATGCCGAGCCGATCGTACATCGCGAGTCAACAATAACAGCCTTCGCCAAACGGTAGTAGACAATCTATTGTATAAGCATGACGACGTACGTACGTTACATAGACGGGCCGCGGTTCTACCACCAGAGGACCTCGACGTTCGCGGCGGTGGTCTGCCCAGGAGCCTGTACCGCGCCTGCCTGCTGGCGCTTAGAACGACATCGTCCGAAGCAGCAGCGGACGATGACGACGGTGAACGATAGTACAGCGACGGCACCACATGCCGCCACTATAGGGACCAGCGGCCATTTGGACAGCCAAGAGGCACCCTCGACACCAGCCTCCTGACCCGGTTCCGATGTATGCTCAGGCGATGACGTCTGAGCACCTGGGACAGACGCTGGAACGGCCTACGAAGCAACAGGACTTAGAGCCGGCGCTATCACACATGAAGGAAGCAAACCTGCTCTCTCGCAGGGGATGCGTCAGAATCCGGCCGCTCGATCTCCGGTTGACTCGCAGGTGCGCCTTCCCGCGAGGAACCGCTGTTGGCCGACACGGCAGGCGACTGAGGTGTGCCCTGTATGGTACACAACATTAGACTGCCTTGTACGAGTGCGACAATACGTTCTTCAACCTCTGAGACGTCAATAGGGTAGCGAGCCTGCTCTGTCGAATGTGATGCGTCAGAATGCGGCCGCCCGATCTCCGGTTGACTCGCAGGCCCGCCTTCCCGCGAGGAACCGCTGTTGGCCGACTCGGCAGGCGACTGAGGTGTGCCCTGTATGGTACACAACATTAGACTGCCTTGTACGAGTGCGACAATACGTTCTTCGACCTCTGAGACGTCAAGAGGCACTAACGCCGACGGTTCGCGGACGCTGCTGTCGGTCGGTTCCTCAGCAAAGTGCTCATCGTCCGGAAATGACGAGCCAGGTTGCCCTTCAGGCTGATCTGGAGGCGCCGCCGCTTGGCCTGCTGACGTGTAAACGTCGCCGTCGTCTCGCAACGCAGGAGCGCTTGTCGATGAACATGAATCGTCGACAACGTCGTTTGAGTCGGGGTCCGCCCAAACACTGGAACCTCCGTATACACTGAGCTCGCGCCCCGCTTCGGTTTCATCCTGGTCACTTTCCGCAACGTCGGGATCAGCAGCAGGAGCAGCAATTACTCCCGAGGACGATCCCAGGACTTCGTCGAGAGAAGCAACAGATAACCGGAACCAGCAGAACCAATGGCCCCATTGCGGTGCGCAAGTCCTGGTCGATGGCGGCGTCTTATCCATGATATCGCTCGTCACTCGAATTCCCCTAGGCAAGTAATTGCTGTCAGCTGGTGCCAGGTTAACATATCGATGGCGGCGTTACAGCGTGAAGTCTGTGCATCCAGAATCGAGGATAAGCTTGACGAATCGGAGAGGAAGCGTATCGTAGGTGAAAGGTGACGAGTCTTTCAATTCAAGGGCAACTCTTTCCACCTTCGTTATAGCGCTAGCCTCGTTCATCCGAGCTCGCATAGACGCAGCTTCCTGAAACGTGAATAGTGTCCTGCAAGCTAGAACTGAGTATGGCAGGTGCGTCGTTCCATCCGTCCCGTACAGGTGAATAACGTCGACAGAAGATGCCAGATCGGACGTGAGCAAATGGAAATGCGATGGGTTCGAGAGTCGCAGATGCAGCCGTTTGACACGGTGAGGCAGCATGCGCAGGGAACGGGAATGAATTCTTCCGTTGAACGACGGCTCGATGGTGATGGTGAGGCTACATCGACGATAAGGTTTCCCAGTTCCCATCGAATGTGTCCTTGCGGTGCCGCGTACCTGTCCTCCGTTGGGAACCCTTCTGCCCTGTCAAGGGACGGCAACTGGACCGGCTGACCGGTGTTGCGGTATCTGTGGCTGGGTGAGCGGCAGCCAGACCACAACGCTGGCGACGACGCTGTACCGCAGTTCTGAGACGTCAGGGACGGCATCTCGGGTCAGGTGCCCCAAATTGACGAACCTGGCATTGTCGACGGTCAGCGCTACGACGAAGGCGACTGGCAACCTCGGGACGCTTACGTTATCGCGTTGATCGCATCGTGCGTAATGCTCTGCAGGGCGCCTTCGACAACGCCGTTGACGTTGGAGAGCCTGGTGAGCCGGTTAGGCCACAGCGCGGCACGCCCAACGGTTATGCACGCACTGAAGTTGCTGGGTTTCCAGGCGAGTCGCCGTCAGCTGCTTCTTAATCGAATGCCCCTGGAAGTCGATCTCGAGGTAGAACATCGAGCTGCATCCGACCAGCCAGTCATGTGTCGACGGCGACGGCGGATCCGACAGCATCGTGCTAGACGCGCAACCAATTCAGCGGCCGGGCGTTCCATCGTCCACCGCGCACGTCGTTCACATTTTGTTGTACATCTCATGAGAGTCGCTTGAGCAGCGCGCCGCCCTGAACTTGGGCGAACAGGCCCGGCAGTCCGTTAACCTGCGCGCGGGCCCTGCTGATCAGCCGGGTGGCGATCACGAATATCGGACGTCGTCGGCGCCCCCCCTCACCATACGGCTCCGCAGAGCACGCCCGCGTGCACCAGCAGGACAACGGCCACGCACCGCCACGACATGTCGAATGTTCCGCCCACCGCGGGCGGACGCCCCCCTCAACTGTTACGCGCCGACGGTGCCCCTTACGATACAGGAACGCGTGCGCCGCGGCTCCCTTGGCTGGGGCGGGCCACGGCTGCAGGTTCCGCCAGGACCGCCACGCGCTGTCGGGCCGCGTCAAAATAGAACGCGCGCCGTGGGATGCCCCCCGAAAGATCGTGTGGTCATGTTCTATTTTGGGGGGAGGGGGGTGTGGCCGGGACGACCGACCCGCGGTCGCAGCCACGGGGCCCTGGGCCTCGTCACCGTCCGACGCGGTCATCATGTCGGTACGCGCGGGCGCAGGGCTGTCTGCCGTCGCCGTCGTCGCCCTGCTGATGAACTACACGCTGCTGCGGTTGATGACGGAAGAGCGTCCGTCGTCGACGACGGGCGCCCGGTCACCGGAGGACGTCGCAGGCCCGACCGCTCCGTTCTGCCCGGCCGCGTTCGCGTATTTCCTAACGGGGGAGGCGGGTCTGCCCGACCACATGCGCGACAGCCTGTCGTCGGACCGGTCCGTGATATTCACGCTGAGCTATAAGGAGGAGACGTCGTCGACGGACGTATTCCTGCCCGACTCCACGTGGACCGACGCGCGCAACCGCCTGTACGAATTCGGCCTGGAGTGGCAGCAGGAGCACAACTGCGTCTTCCAGTTCTGGACGTTCGTCGACTCGGATCTGCGCCTAACGCCCAAGCCCGACGGGGACGCGCCCGTGAACCCATTGATTCGCGCGTACGAGGATATGCTGAGGGAATGGGAGCCAGCAGTGGCGATCCCGGGAACGGGACGACAGCCGGTTCAGAGTCGCGTCTGGATGGACGCCATGTTCATAACGTTCCACCACGAGGCCGTCGGCGTGGCGCTGCCGTATGACGGGTCGCTGGACGAGCAGTCGTGGTGGATCTCGGGCCTGATCTGCATCTACAAGATGTCGAGATGGCTCGGGCACACGCTGCAGCTGGACGCCGGGTTCGACCTGGTGAACCCAGTCAGCAACCCGTATCCTCGGAATATCGAGAACGTGCAGAAGGTTGAGCCCAGGCTCAAGTACCTGGTGCCCGAGCCGCTTCGCGACTGCCTCCTGAACGAGCCGTTCTCCGCCCGGTCGATCCGGTTCGAATGGTTCGCGGGCACGCCTAAGAAGAAGGACATGCACTACCGAGACCAAGCCACATGGTCTATCAGCGAAATCGTCAATTGCCCGTCAACCCTATACTAAGTATATCCCCGGGCCGCCGCCCTGCCCGACTTCGACGTCGTGGCCGCCTCGCGCCCGACCCTGATATCTCATCCGCTACCGGCGAGTTCCTATGCGCTCGGGAGCGGATAGCGGCGTTTGCTTAGGCAATGGCTCTGGACGCGCGACATCAGGCCACCCGACGAGCAGGCATCGTGCCGCTGGGCGGCCATGCGATCAGGTCACTTCCGAATGCAAGTACTAGGAACGGCAGTACTGTCGGACACCGTTGCGATCCGTCCCACGGATTCACCTCAGCCAGAGCCGGGTTGACCGACTATCGTCAGTCCCCGCTCGCAAGTGATATATGACTGGTTACATGTCGATGCCAGACAAAGCTTCCTGCTCGGAATCGGTCGGTCCTTATCAAGAGAATAGCTGTACGCTATAGTATTGTGCAATGGAGCTATTGAACGGAGCAGCGCGGCTGATCAGGAGCTGGTGGCGGTCCCGGCGACGGTGCCGATGGCGGATCACCGTCCGAACCTGGCACCAGCTCTAGGGCGCCGGGCGTTGGGGTGCAGCTGACAGACTTGAGCTTATTGTCGATAAACCGTGCAAACCCGTACACGTTTCCATCCCCGTCGTAAATTGGGCACCCGCAGATTCCCGACATGTCAATGGCGTTGGGCAGCATCGTCGTAATCTGGAAAACGTGAAGGCACGTATGGTATGTGCCGTCGGCGTTCCCGAACGCCGAAACCACACCGACATACGTCAGCGAGAGTGGGCGAGCTGGAGCAAGGTGGAAATCCAGGTAGCACGTGGTTTGCTTCAGGGTAAGGTTGATGGGCGCGAACCGGAGAAGCCTGATGCCGCCGACCATGTTCTTGAACTGTACGTTGCCCAGATCAACCGAAAGCAGGGACAGGCCGGTAGTATTGTCACGGCAATCTGCATCATTGATGACAGGCTCGATTCGGTCGAACGTGTGGTGGAACACGCCCACTGGCTGCGTCGCGACGCAATGGTACACGACCTTGCCGTGCAGGCGCCGCCGCCGTTGCTTCCTGAACATCAACCAGTATTGCACCAGGTCGCGCGCGCTCTTGACCGGGTCAACGGCAGGCGTGTGAGGGAAGAACCCATGTGTCGAATACGTCAGCACGGTCTGACCCTGCCAGGTGCATAGGACGCCTGCCGACGTGATCGGGCAGCGCCGCGAGTGCCGGACGATGGACCCGGGCCGCAGGTTCGGCCACAGGTTGTGCTGGGCGATGAAGGCGGGCGAGAAGTTCAGGACGTCGCCACCCTGCGTCAACGGCATCACGCGTCGCAAGCGCACCGTCAGGCCGCCGATCGTCGCCGGGTGCTGCCACGGGTGGACGAACGTGCCGTGTGGAACGCCAAGCCACATCTCGGTCGCCGTGCACCAAATCGACTTCGCCCAGGGGAACGCGTCGCCGATCATCTTCATTTGCCGGCCGTCGACGGCCGCCCGAACACGTGTGCCGTTGGGCAGTGGGTCCATCGGGCGCTCGACCTCCCCCTGGAACGCGGGATGGGCGACGATATTCGGGTACAGGTTGGCGTGCATAAAGAAGCGCTTCCCGCCGACGTACTCGAACGCGAACCCGAAATCGGAAAAGTCGGGGACGACCGCGTGCAAGTACGGGCCGTCGACGTGGAAGATGGCGTGCGACCCCAGGCGCAGCGAATGCAGGGCCAGGAGTGTGTCCCATTGAATCTCGTCGCCGATGTCGACGCCGTCCAGCGGGTCACGACGGAATCCGACCTCGTCGTCTCTGGGATCGCCGGGCGTCGTCATGGCCAGACGACGACGTTCTGCGGGCGAGACCCCCATATGGCATAGCATCAGCACGCTCGGCAGGAACGGCAGGTCACTGGCCGGGGTGGAGTCGCAAAGCTCGTCGTCGACGCGCTCGATGTCGCACTTCAAGTGCACCAGCGACCTGGTGCTCACGAGAACGGCCTTGGCGTCGGCGTGGCGGCCCAGACGACGCAGTATGCCGGCCGACATCAGCCCCATTGTCAGGGCCTCGTAATCGGGGGCTCCCGGTTGGCGCCGCGCTTCCGTAAGCAGGGCGAGCGCGACGCGATCCTCCACGAGCTGGGCGCTGACGATCAGCCATGTTGTGTCGTGCACCGGGTCCGGCCAGGCCGCCATCAGCGCGGACAGGTCGGCCGACGACGACTTGCGCCCAATCTGTTGTTGGACGAACCGTAGAAACAACGCCTGACTACCGACGATATCGTTGGTCGTGTAGGCCAGCGCGCGGCGCGAAACAGGCTCCTCTGAGGTGAAGCACTCGTTGTGCACGTCGCGATAGTGCGACTGCGCCTCGCCGATTGGGTGGAGGTGGCGATCGCAAAGGATGCATTGGACGGGACATGCTTCCCGGTGGTCAGCGTACGCGGCCGCGTCGACGAACGCGCGGCAAGCCTCGCAGAAGCGAGGCCGCTCCCTGCATGATCGATCCTGGTGGGCGACCAGGGCCACCGGCGCGAGGCGTATGCCACATCGGCACGCGATCGTCAATCCAAGTAGTACGGGCGCCGCAGCGACGCTCTCCGCCATCGTCGCGGTGCCAGTTGCCACCACTGATCAGCTCCAAAATCACTGTGACACGTGCACGCCTCTCGAGCCCTCGACAGTCGAGCTTGGACTTCGTACGGACGCGACTGCGCTTCCTTTTAAGGGCCCTTTATGTTTGCTGGCAGACGGGGGAGGGGCTGCCCCAGTGGTCTACCTAGTCGGTCAGCGGGCAGCCCAAAGTGCCAGAGCAAAGCTTAGGGGTCTCGATTGCGGGTCGCGACCTGGGGAGGTACACACACCACGCCGTTGCGCTGGTGGGCAATTCGCCCGGCCTGCCCACGTTGGTGTGTACGATGCATCACGGTCCAGGTGGTCGACTCCGCCCGCTCAACCAGCACATACGCCTCCCGAATCCGGGTCGTCGTCGGCAGGGACCCGGCCTGCGAGAATATGCGCTGCGGTTACGGGTGTACACCACAGCATTGTGGCCGCCCTTGTCATGACGCAACTCGACCTGCAGGTCGACCAAGCGTTCTGACGAGACTTACGTCAGTACAGCCACAGGTAATCGACTTCGATCCTGGGTCTCCTGCCACGTTCCACAGTTGATGCTGCGAATCCGTTTGCGCGACAGCCACCGATCCGGCAAACTCGTCGTCGCTGACAGACGGTGGTGGTCAGCAGGCGAATCGAACAGATTGGCTAACCACGGGCGCGTACAGTTACGACGATGGCAGACAACACGAGACGCAACGGCAACGATGTCCCCTGCGACGCAGACGAGGGAGACACCGGCACAGGCGGGTTCGACGATGACGCTAGACGGAATGGGCAGTGTCGTCGACGACTCGCTTTGCGTGGTTTCCGACGACATGCTGCAGGTCTGCAGAGACACGTAGTGAGATCGGGCGCCGCAATAGAGTCAGCCTCGAGCGTACCGAGTCGACGACGGTAGCGGACAGTGCGCCAGGCAGCGGCAGTGACGACAACGTTGGCCAAGAAGACGCCGGCAGCACGATGGCGGCGATGCGGAGCACACGTGTCGTCGTCGTTGTCCTGATGGTCTCGACCCTAACGCGGTTCGGGCGGTTGTACCCGTCCCGTCTATCGCATCGGCGCTACCTGGCTACACGACAACGTAACATTGCAGATGATCTGCATGATGCCGATGTCGCATCCGTTATGGCTCGTAGTTGAAGCACTCGCCTGTGCAAGCTGCGGTTGGCCGCGGAACCTGTATTGGTAGAACGCGGATCAAGGTGGCAACGTGTCGAGGAAGCTGAGCCGCTCAGCCATTTCCCGTTCGCCGCGGTACGAAGAGAGTCCACCAAGTTCGTCGTCGGCAGCGCCGGCACCGACAAGGAGATCATGATCCTCTGCGGCTTCCCACGCGGACAGGATGGCGTATCCCGACAAATACAGGCGAGCCTGCTCAATACTGCCCTACAGTTGTTACTGCTTTAGCCAGACATGCAAGTAGGATCGCATCACGCATCAATATTACATACCGAGTGAATGATCAGCGAGTGCATGACGACCTCCGTCGGCTGGTGGAATTCTTCCACAAGGCGCATGACAACGGCTTCAACTGGCTCGGGAGAAGGATAGCTATTGCAACTTTGGCCAGGGTCAGCTGGCCTGCTTGTATAGAGGACGTCGATGCACCCAGGTTCGCGATGGACAGCTGGGGGATCATCGACGCCGGAAGGTACGACGTAGCGCACCCTGTGGTCGCAAGCGCGTCGATTTCGATCTTCAGTCCTCTGTGCGCATACCGATCACCACACAATACACGAATGTCGCCAACAACACTGACCTTGCCGTTCATGTTACTCGGCGCCGTAACGGCCCTGCATTCTTCACAAACGATTCGAGGCGGTGAACCAGACACAGGTGTAGGACGCAGTCGCATCTGCGACAGCAGTACTGAACTGCCCAGATCATTGACCTTCCTTGGGGACCGCTGCACCTGGCAATATCCATGAGTATGAATACTTACAGTAATAACGGTAACTAGACGACGACGAAACCAACAGGATGGCGGACTGGACCGGAACCGTATGGACGAGGCGGCTTTTGGTGAAGGGCTTCATCGGCTGCATTTGACGTTGTTGCCGAACGTGACAAAGAAGGACGTCGCGACGGACGTGGACGCAGACGCTGCTCCCGGTTGCCATCTCCGTTTGATCCTATCCCCACATCAATAACGGCAAGTGCGATCTGTATCATTATTATTTACGTACCTCGTCGTGACGCGGCCACATCGAACGCCTGTTGATTGGTTGCAGCATGCGACCCGGTCGCATTCGAGGCCTGTCACGAGGACGCCACAGCGTCAGGGAATGTGCTCCCTAACTAACCCGGTGCGTCGTGGACCTTCAACACCTGCTGTTGTACCTGTACCCGCGCCTCATGGCGAGCTGCCGCTTGCTGCTGGCGTCTCTTCAGTCGCCGCCGTTCCAGAATCGCCTCCCTATGCCTGTCGTAGTACCGCCTTGACTGTCTAGCGTCCCTGCTCTGACGGCCGATGCCAATGCGTCCCATATTCTCGCGAGGCGAACTGCGGCTTCTTTTTTGCTGAGACGTGCTCGACGCTCGTCGCCCATCGGCCATCGGCCATCGGCCCCGCACCATGTCTGACCGGGTTAAATTTCTTCACGGCGACCTTGAGCTCGCGGCAACCCGCGGCCAGCTGGAACGCCATCTTTCCAGACGATCCCGGTGTCTCCATCGATATCTTCCGGCAGTGTCACAGTCACATCAGCCCCATCGTCCACCATAAGAGTAAGTTCCTTGGTTGCGTCCAGATCTGAGTAATGTTTTCACGACCTTGAGGTCGCGGTGGACGGCAACCGATATGATTTAAACCGACCGCGATCGCGTTCGTCAGCGATGGAACTGGATCCGGAGACGGGCTGGGGAAATTTCAGGTACAAGCCTGAAACATTTCGAGACCTGCAGTCCTATACCAACTTATGAGAGACGCATTCGAGCTGAGGTGGTACCGGTCGTTCCGGTTTCGGCCAGAGTACGCCGATCTGCGTCCTGATTCCAAAGTTGCTGTTCACAAATCGGGAATTGTACTTCCAGGGGCGAGCGTACGCGACGTAGAAACCGCGGAACGTGATCTTCCAGTTGAGTATCGTCACTTGTATTGGCGCCTGAAATACCGCATTATTCCATACGAACATGCAGCAGATCGAGTACGTCCTGGTACAGTGGGATGCGATGTGGACCCGAGCCAGCACAGGTCCGATTCAGTATTTGGACATGATGTGGACAGATCTTAAAACGGTTGTTATAACTGCACTGGCCGTGACGTTGGTACTCGTTGTGGACACAGCAGCCAATGAAAGGTACAAGCAGGCGACCGGCACGCCGATGTCGACCGCGTCGAGGTCGCACTAACGTACGGCATCGTCTCGGCCAGACGACGACGTTCGACGGGCGCGATCCCGCGGTTCCCGCCCATGTAGCACCGCACTAGCACGCTCGCGAGGATCGGGAGGTCACTTGCTCGGACGGTGTCGCGTAGGTCATCATCGACGCGGTCAATGTCCCCTTGCAGGTTGCATAAACGCGAACGAAGCCACATCGGATCCACCCCCGCCGTTACCACGGTCGGCAGCGGGCACGCGTCATCCGTCTTGACGTTTTCGGACCTGCGTCGACGTGTTAGGAACGGTCGGCGAGCGTATTACGACACAGGGACAACGAGGTCGGCATCGGCGACGACATCGGACCGGACGCCTTGCTGGCCCTGCATTCGCCGCGCCTGGCGTCGCATGCCATCTTTCCACGTCGACGCCCCATACTTGCATGCGGCCGTGCCCGACTTCTCCGATTTCGGGTTCGTGTTCGAATACATCTGCGGGAAGAGATTCTTCATGCATGCCAACGTGTACCCGAACATCGCCCCTCCGCTCGCGTTCCAGGGCGTTGTGGAGAGCCCGCTCGACCCACTGCCCGACGACTCGTTCGAGCGAATAGTTCAGGTCACCTCTACGTCAACGGCATCACGCGTCGCAGACGACGCACCACGTTGACCTGCCCAGACGGACGCGTCGGCGACAGCACGGGTCGACGTCTAGGTACGAAGCCACACCAAAGCTCGTATCGTGCAGGCAATTTACTGAGCTGGTTTCTCCTGGGTCGCAGGTTGTGCCGGATCCGGGTTCGCTGCGGGCGCTACAGCAGCGCCGCCTGCCGCCAGGACGTCCAGCGCGGAAGCCGCCTGCTGCATGTCGGCCTCCTGATGCGCCGCACGTCGCAGGATTAACGCGTCATGCAGCAGGCCGAGGACCTCGTCGAGCGCCGACACGTCGCCCGGTCCCGCCTGGCGCGCCACCACCCTCGCTCGGACCTGCTGCAGGAGCGCCTCTGCGCGACTGACATCGCTGATGTCCATCGTTGCGTTGGTGACCAGCAAACCACCAAGCAGCTGGGCTGTCACAGGGCGAACCCATCGCTCGGCGGGCAAGATACTACGACCCTTGCGACCGATACACATTGACGATGTAAGTCACGGAGGTTCACCAGCCTCCGAACACGCCGAACACACATGGTTGACCAGAGCAGGACGTTCGGGACATGCACTCTTCGGTTCCAACAAACACATTGCTATCGCCACATGACCACGGCGCCTGCAGCGACCACTACGATCCGTCCAGCACACAATTCGGCACCCTGCATCCCAGGATCGCTCCAGCTAGGTAGCCAGTTGAAAACATCGACCGCGTGCACGAAGTCATTCGAGGTGAACCCGATCTGGTCGACGGTGCGCCCCACAGCGCCGATCAGCGCCATCGATTCCAGTTATTCAATACGATCCAGCAGCTGTGCTCGACACGGCTAGACAGAAGGTCTGTTTGGAGTTCTTGCTGGTCGCAATGCAATCGCAGCTGGAAGAAGTTCGAAGCTTCGCAGGAGAGAACACACTAACAGCGATCATTGCCAAATCGGTACCAACATGTCCTGACTCAGCAGCATCTACCCCCGGCTACATATTAGTTTATCATGGCTTCTCAAATTGACGCTCTGAACGCATGTATGATCAGCAAACTCCAACAACAACAAACTGAACCGGGCGAATAGTACATCTTGAAGCAGAATGACCTCCTACGAACAGCAGCGATCGTAAATCACGGAGAGCTTCGCCCAGCGATTCCAGGACCATCGAGGACGTCGCCGAAGAACGAAAAGCGAAGATACCACAACAATTCGCAGCAGAACGCCCCGGGACTCGTCATCGAGAAGCAATTGCAAGCTACTGTCGCCAAATACATGGCCAAACAGTTTGCAAGTTGCTTCTCGGTGACGAGCCCCGGGGCGTTCTGCTGGGCTCATTGCGCTGCGAATTGTTACGCCTTCTTCTTCGTGGCGCATCTGCGTCGGGCGGAATTCGAGGCGGAACTGCTGGCAGTTTGGGCTCCACGACGTCTTCGATGATCGGATTCGGGATTCTGAACCGGAAAAACACCACTTGCGCGTCGGCGAGCAGGTGGCGCAGCGTGCGCGCGCGCCCCGAGAGACGCGCGGTCCTTTACCGACATGCCCACAACGTTTCGGTCCGCGTGTATCCTGCTGTCTTTCGCCATCGGACTTCGTCTATTGGAATGGCCGCCCGCGACGTCTGTCAAGGTCGACGGCGATCGTTTGCGCCGGTACGCCATGACGAACGCATTCGCCAAACGTTTGGGCAACGGCCCCGCGTATGGCCGCGATAACAGATTAAGCCTGGTGCGTTTCACGGAACGCGACCGTTTGACGAACCAGACGATTGCGATGGTTCAGGAACAGGTCGCCCTGCTTCGTGCCATTCGCGTCGCGGTCGTCGCCGGCCACGACTCCAACCACAACGTCACAGCGTACCGAGACCGGGTCGTTCAGCACGACCAACGATGGCAGGCACTTCGGCAACGGCTAGAGGATACAGCGTCCATCGAGATCATGCCAGATCCGCTCCAGCAGTACGTCCTGTCAATGCCGCTGATCCAGCGGGCCCGGCACGTTCTGGCAACACGCGCCCGTGGCCCTGCCTTGGCTGGCAACCTGCAAGGCCTCATTGACGCGTTAGAGTCGCGTTCGCAAGAGCTCGTTGAGCACGATGCGCTCATGCTGGTGGCCCTAATCCGGCGACTGATCACACGAGGGACTGCGAGCACGTGAACGACGAGGAGCGCCATCGATGTAACCGACCAGTGTCGAAGCCGTGAAACGGCGGGCCCCCTATTGCTAATGTAGGAGGGCGAGTCTCTCTGCCGCTCACGATATCTTCGCGTCGTTCACAGAGTGTACCTGATCGGGGTACTGCCATCGTGATCCTCCGCATATCTCTCCAGCGTGCGGTGCCGCCTCCGTCTACGGCGGCGGGTGCGTCATGGGGAACGACCTCAGCGTCGAGGCCAAGACGGTCATTAAGAAGGTCCTCGACCTGCGCAAGGACGACTCCAACTGGAGGCCGTACGTTTGTCGCTTGAGCGGGCGATCCCGCGCGGGCCCTGGTCTGACCCCGGTTCCGTTCGGCAGGGTGATCGAGGAGTTCAACCGGGTCGTGCCGCCTGACTTCTCGACGAAGAAGTTCGACGATAGGCGGATCGTCGACCTGGTCCTGACGCTGCTGCAGACGCAGCTGAAGGACGCGCATGGCGACGCACGCGGCATTACGAACCTGCTGGAGGCGTCCCGTCGCCTGCTGAAATTCAAGGGGCTGTACAAGACCATCCCGGTCGGCGGCAAGACCAGCATCCTGCCTTGGATACAATGCCTGCAGCACGAAGCACCCGAGGTACGCGTTCTGCACCGTTGCCCCCCACCCACCGTGTAACGTCGGCCGCCCGGGTGCAGATCGTGGAAGCGTCGTTGAACGTGATGCGGAACTTTGTCGAGTACACGGGCCTGGAGACGAAGGACGACGTCAAGGTGGCGATCGAGTCGCAGGCGCGCGATCTGCTGTTCCAGTCCAAAGGGTACCAGGTCCTGGTCGACGTCCTGCAGCGGTTCGCGGCGACCCAGCACTGGGTCATCGTCGCCGGCACGTTGCGCATCTTGACGATCACGCTGCTGAACGGGGCCCGGTCCACGCCCGCGGACGTGGTCGCCCCGATCGTCGCTTCGCTGCAGAAGATCGTCGGCCCGCTGCTCGACCTGTCGTACGACCCGAACCCCGACATCTGCTACTTTGGCATCCTGACCGTAAGTAGCGCCCGACCCGACCCTCATGTGATCGTTGGCGTTCCCTGACCGCTCTCCGGTGCCCTAGGTGCAAGCGGTCATGATGCACAGCGACCCGAAGGCGACCAGGTCGATCCAGAACCAGGCGCTGTCGAGCGGGTGCCTGCTGAGGCACTTCCACCTGTCGGTCAGCGGCGAACGGGCGCTGCAGGAGCAGAGGCAGATCGGGCCGAACGCCAAGGCGATCGTGCTGGAGAGCCGCAACCTGATCGGGTTGCTCAGCGACGGGCACACGAAGGCGACGGAAACGCTGCAGCGTTGCCTGCCGAACCACCTGCTGAAGCACCTGTGCGAGAACCACCCGTACCCGAAGGTGTTCAACTTCGTCAAGGTGCGGTCGGGGCTGACGACGACGGACGCGACCTGGCAGCGATACCAGAAAGGGACGCACCGGGCGAACTGGATCGCCGTCTTCGCCGAGCTGGACAAGGAGCACAGCCTGCCGCACCTGATCTGGAACGACACGACCCGGAAGGAGCTGCTGGAGACGCTGCACCTGGAGATCGTCGAGCTGGAGCACCAGAAGAAGCGGAACCCGGCCGCCGAATGGGACTACGAGGGGTTCGAGCCCCGCTACGCCAGCGTCGAGGCCGAGCTCCAGGTCCACGGGTACTATCTGCGCATGCTGATCGCCACGCTCAACGACCCGAAGTCGACGTACGAGATCAACCAGAAGGACCTGGTCGTCCTGATCAACCACCTGTACAACCACGCCGTCATCGAGGACAAACCCGCCTGGAAGCTCGCCTGCCTGCGCTGCATGTCGGCCCTGTACAAACGGTACTCACAGGTCAGTGTGCTGCTGCTGCTGCTGCTACTGCTGTTGTTGTTCGGCGCCGTATCTCACCGGGCACACCCAGGTCCTGCTTGACTTTGAGCCGCTGGCCTACCTGGTCTGGCTGATGACGCCGAAGCACACCCGGCCGCTCTGGTACGAGGAGAGCTGGCCGCGTCGACGGTAGCACCCTAACGGCTGCTGGCTGCGCGTTGACAGGCGAGACCATATCCTGGACTTCTTCCGGGACCTGCTGCACCATCAGCCGAACGCGCGACGGTTCATGCAGGCGGACGGGTGCCGGCACATTGTCACGTACATGTGCCAGGTGCACAGCGGCCCGGCCAAGTACCTGCACGTACGGCAGGGCGCCCGCGTCGCCGACGATCGCGATCTGACCCGATGCCCAGGGCCGGCACATGACGCTGGAGCCGCTGTACGCCGTGCCGATCAAGGCGACCACGTCCGGGCACCTGGAGCCGGCGGGCGGCGGCGGCGACGACGACGCCGGCGACGTCGGCGACCCGAACGAATTCGGCCCGCTGCCCGAGCCGCTGAGCAACGGCGCCCTGGCCGACATCTGCATCGACCTGCTGAAGCTGCTGCTGAGCCGCGTGCCGCGCCTCTGCAAGTCGATCACGAAGACGACCGAGTTCCAGTACATCCTTCAGTTCCTGCTGTCGCCCGACACGGCCCAGGCCGTGCGCATCATGCCCGTCATCACACAGGTACGCCGCCGGCCGCAGACGTGGGTGGGGGACGCGCGCGCGCGCTGACCACCTGTGCCCCGTTGTCGCAGCTGTCGTCGGGGTCGGTGAGCGCCCAGTCGACGCTGTCGCAGCGAGGCGCGGTTCTGTTCGCGCTGTGCGCCATCGGCGACCGGACCGACCTGTCCATCATCCAGTTCCTGCAGACGTTCCACGCGAAGCAGGCGGACGACACGATCGAGTACGGCGTCAGCGCGCTGACCCCGTTCCTGCCGTTCCCCATGGTGCGCTACTTGCAACTTCAGACGTAGGCGCCCCTCGTCGTCGTCGTCGTCGTCAGCGGTTGCTGAGCGCAGTGGCGCAGGGCGGAACGCTTCCTGGAGGTGTTCGACGGCCAGGCCGACCAGGCGGACCTGATCTGGTCGCCGGCGCTGCGAGCGCGCCTGCTGGACTCGGTGCGCAGCGACGTGCGCCCGTTCTGCGACCAGCTGCGCGAGCGCCCGATGGCCCTGTACACGTACGCGAGGCCGACGACCGTGGTGTACCCGGAGCTGGCCGACGAGGTGTGCTGCGGCGGCATCTACCTGCGCAACCTGGTCATCGACCCGACGTTCGCCGTCGCCGACCCCGTCTTCATGGTGAACGGGTTCGTCGGCGCCATGAAGGCCGGCCTGAAGGACGCCGACCTGGACCTGCTGCTGCAGTCGCAGATCATCGCCGTCGAGCGCTTCCCCGACCTGTCCGACTGCAGGACGTACCCGGCGTTCGTCGAGCTGCTGCGCGTGCTGACCCGCGAGATCCGACAGGTGCGTATTCGTAGTGCCGGATTGGCTTCAGCGGGGGGCGGGCTGACGCTCCGCGCGCGCGCGCTCGCAGGACATCGACCTGCGCCTGGTGGAGAAGGCCGCCGACCTGATGCATCGCCTGCTGACGCTGCCGAACAGCCTGAACCTGGCGTCCTGCCTGCAGCACGACGCGTTCGTCGGCACGTCGCAGAGCCTGCTGAACACGGTGCAACTCGAGTCGGCCGACGGCAAGACGGACGGGCTCCTGCAGAAGCTGCTGCGCATCATGCACATCCTGGCGTTCGCCAACGACGAAGTAGGGCGGCGCGTGTGTGTGTGTGTGTGTCGGTGCGCATCGTGACGCTGAACGATGTCGGCCAGGCGTTCCTGACGGTGCACGAGAACCCGCAGGTCATCGTGGAACTCGTCGCGCTGATCGCGGGCCCCTACGCCCAGGACCATGCCGACATCGCCGTCGAGGCCGTCCGCCTGTTCAAGCTCCTCGCCGAGTCGTCGGTGACCTGTCGCGACCTGCTGACGAGGTTGGCGCGCGCGCGCTCCAGCGCCGATGCGGGTTGCTGACCGCTGTGCCCACCCCCACCACCCAGCGGCGCGATCGTCAACCTGCTCAACCTTGCCGTATTCTTCGACGAGCACGGCGACCTGGCCAAGGAGGCCACCGGCGCGCTCGTGTCCCTGTCGGGGGTGCAGAACCCGCCCGATCTCGTCGATCAGGACATTCGGTCTGTCGTGCTCGCGTGTGTCACCAGCCTGCGCCCTGCTGACGCGCCGTCCGCCGTCGCAGGCGCGTTCTACGCGGGTTGCTGACGCCTGGCCTGCACGTGCGCCTGGGCAAACCGGACAAGTTCGCCCACGATTGCCGGGCGGCCTTCTACCAGCCGTGCCTGATCTGGGGCAACCAGCAGAGGAAGGAGCTGCAGGACTACCTGAAGAAGCAGTCGGAGCTGATCGGCAAGGCGCACACGTGGGAGTGCTACGCGCCCGACAAGTTCAAGTTCGAGTTCACCGGGCTGAACACCGAGATCCAGGTCGGCGACGTCTACCTGAAACTGTACAACCTGCAGGAGGTCGGCCCCCGTCCCCTCGGCGTCTGTGTGTGTAGGTGCCCGCGTTCTGATCGACGACGTCCAGGATTTCGTGATCCCCAACGAGCCGGCCGTCTTCCTCGTCGAGCTCGTCGAGTACCTGAAGGCCCGCGCCATGAGCCTGGTCACAGACGGGCAATCGGCGATGGCGCTGGTCTGCGAGCAGGTCTCCACAACCGCCGCGTCCATCAAGCGCCTGCTGAAAGACTCGCCGGCGCTGATGAACTCGGAGCCGAAAGACAGGCTGGTACCGCGGCCGCGCCGACGTCGTTCCCCGCGACAACGTCGATGCTGAGCGATCGCTGACGCAGGTGGCCGTCGTCAACGGTCTGTTCGACTCGTTGAACCCGATGGTGATGCATACGGCGCTGCTGGTGATCGACGCGCTGGCGCAGAGCCCGGCGAGCTTCTCGCTGACGACGCAGTACGCGTTCGTCCTGCACCGCGTCGTCAACTTCAGGCGCAAGGCGATCGGCGAGTACCCCAGCCTCGAGTTCACGCTGCGCATCCTGCACAACCTGTGCACGAAGGATTCCGAGGTCGTCGACGCCTTCTTCGACGACGGCTTCCTGATCTCGATCATGTATGTGGCGGTCGTGCGGCGACCCCACCCGCTTGCCGGTTGCCGTCCTGACGATGAACGTTCGCCCAGGTACATTTTCGCGGAGAGTGGCAAGGAGATCCCCCAGACGCGTCGGCAGTGCACGGCGATCTTCGGGACGCTGGTCAACGACCCGCGTAAGGGCGAGGCCTACATGGAAATGCTGACGCACCTGCTGGCGCCGACCTTCAGGGAGCACCTGCTGAAGGGCAGCGAGAACCCGAACGCCCTACTGGAATTCTACGACGACGTCAGTCACGATCGCCGCGTGTCTCGGGTTGCCTAGCGTGTTGGGTCCACAGCAGCGGCTCGCATAGGACCACGATACGCCCGTCGTGTTCTGGACCGAAGGGTGCCGTCAGGATCTGGCCTGCTTCCTGAAACAGGAGCTCGAGAGCATCCTGGAACACCAACGCGTAATGACCTGTCGCTGCGCCTGGTAGTACGCCATGTCGTACGTCTGACGCGCCCCGCCCCGTCCGTCGTGCAGGAGGCGTTGAAGGCGGGCGTGAATTCCCCGCCCTACCAATGGAACTGGGCCTCCATCCCGGAACGATTCAGCCAGAAGACGCTGGGCGCCCAGCTCTACATCGACGGCATCTACATCAACGCGTTCAACGCCAACCCGTACTTCCAGGTCAAGCCGGACAGGTACGGCCAGACGCCCCCGCCCCCTCCCGTCCTGTCGTCGTTACTGATGGGCCGTGTCCCCAGGTTCTTCGTCAAGCTCGTCGAGGCGCTGTACGGCGTCTTCTCCGAGTACGAATCGTTCCGCGACGACAAGCAGACCGAATGGGTCAACCGCTCCGTCGCGAACCTACTGGTGACGACCGAGTGGAACGTGGCACCCCGTTCGCCGGCGTTGCTGATGCCGCGTGCAGGCGCTCTGGGAGGCGGTGCTGAACCTGCTGACGAACCTGCCCCACCTGCAGGACCGCTGCGTCGACTACCTCGACTACGTGTTCGGGTACTTCCACCCGTCGGTCGACGTCGAGCTCCAGCTCGTCGCCCTGCGCGTCACCTGCATCCTGGCGACCAACGCGCTGTGTGCCGAGAACATTGCCAAGTTCCGCCTGGTCAAGAACCTCCTCCCGCTGCTGGGCACCCTGCGCGATCGAGGTTCCATTCCTCAGGTACAGGACCCGGGGCCCGCCTCTGTCGACGTTCGTGAGCGTCCGGCTGACAACGCACGCGGCAGATCCTGTCCTTCCTGCTGGACGTCATCCGTCGGTCGTCGCCGGTGGTGGCCCAGATCCGGTCGACGGGCGGCATCATCATGCTGCTGAACGTGATCCTGGACAAGACGCAGCGGCGGGAGGACCGCGAGAACGCCGCCATGATCGTGTCGGCCATGGTCCAGGACAACGTGTACGGGATCAGCATCGCCGACTACGTCGCCTTCATCCTGACCGACAAGTTCCGCACCATCTTCCAGTCGCGCCCGTCCAAGTTCATCGACTTTGTCGACGCCGACCACACGAGCAGCGTCGACTCCCGCATCTGGAACGGCAAGACGCGCCAGGCCATCACGACGCTGCTCAAGTCGCAGACGGATGAGCTGTCGACCGCCATGTGGTTCTGGGACGGCGTCTCCGACGTCTGGGACGTGAACCTGCTGGCCTCCGTCTGGGACGACGTCGTCGTCAAGCCCAAATCGGTGCCCGTCTCGATGGCCACCGGCGGCGACCTGCTGCCGCCAAAGGTCGACGACCAGCCGCTGGACGCGTCCAAGGTGCCCAGCACCGCCATGCCGCTGCCGGCGTCCACCAAACCGGAAGGACAATGAACGAACTTAACTAAACAGGCACACGCGCAATCAGAGTACCCGTCCGCCCCCTGAACCACACAACGATGGATGATAAACGCCGTCTGGCCCGTCTTCATTGCACAATCAGCTGGTCGGCTCCTCGACCTTCCTCGTCTTGTCCTCGCTCATATTTACCTTCACTAACCGGACGGCGCCGAGCGTGCGCTCTACATCGGGACGTTTACCGAGCGGCAGCGCCCCACATGGAAGGCGGACGCGACCATACCTGGGAGCTCCTCGGGCGTCAGCCCCTCCAGCGTGAAGCCGAGGTCGATGATGAGCTTGGCGGCGGCGCCCTCGACGTAGCCGTAGATGAACTTTGCGACGCGACTGGAAAACACATTGATGTCGACCTCGACCTGCACGTCAGGACGCGGTCAGCACGTTGTCGCGCAGCGTCCATCAGGGCCCAACCAGGTTGTCGCTGCGGAAGAACTGGCAGGACAGCTTGTTGGCGATGATGGTCGGGCGGTTCAGGTTGACGCCGGGCACGCTGAAGTTCTCGATGCGCGGTATGAGCTTCAGGCGGTGGCCACGATCGTCGTCGCTCCATTCGGTGCCGAAGAACCGGTCGAGCAGCTTGCCGGCCTCGATGCGTTCGTTGGCCGGGCGGTCCGTCTCGACGTACGTCAGGACCAGGTACCGCGGGTGCACCTGGAAGACGACGACGAGCATCCGGCGCTGATCCTTGCAGACCTCCCGCAGGTAGTACGCGTACGAGTCCGGGCGCTTCGAGAAGTGATCGATCTTCAGCGAGTTCTTGCTGCCGGTGACCAGGACGATATCGGCGTCGACCAGCGTCATGAGCGACGCGTCCGAGTCCACCTTGACCTTATCGGTGACGTACGTCTTGGAGCGGACCTCGAACGGGACGGCGGGCTCCGACCATGAATGATCGCCGGTGCCCTTGACGAAGACGCGGGGCGGGGCGTCGCTGGCGAACGACACCGCCATGATCGGTCGCCGCTAGACGAGCGCGCGCGTGCCAGTAATATGCTCTGAAATCGCGGTCAGAGTGCCCCGTGACGCATGCGCGGCCACCGCCAGAGCGACCCCCACAGACCCGACGGTCGATGCGTCTCGCCCGTCGTCGCTGTGATGATGCGAACGGTGCCCCTTCCCGGGCTCCGGACTGGATCTGACGCCTGGGCGCGACCGTTTTTTGTTGCGGGGACGACAACAAATGACGACACGTCATCAGCCCCGTTTTTGTTGGCGTTTTGGTGTACGTACGTGATCTGGTCTTGGTTCGTCGAGAGCCCCGGGCCACCGCCAACTGGAAACAAAGGAACCCTTGGCAGGGGCGGGAAATTTGAGCGGCAACTGGGCCGTTTGCCTTGGCACATGTGCCGCACGATTCGTCTCATTTCGCGAGGAACGTATATTCAGTAGATTGGTCCGGTTGGTTATGGTACGGGTCGGTAAGTCAAATTGAAGTCCGTGGAAGTGCGCAACATGCCGCGCGCGGACTCATTTAGCGCGACGGCCGACTTGCGTTTGAGTCACGCTCTGACTGGGCGAGTCGGTCCACGCGCCGCGCGACTGCCCATTTCGAAAACTGCAGGTGAATCACCGGCTCGCGAGGCGTCTCGTACGTCTTGACGACCAGGTTGTGGACACAGCTCTGAGCACTCTTAGCCGCTCTGTCGATCCTCTGGCTCGCATGCTATGTAGAATCGGGACACTGGTGCGACCTCGAGTCCGCAGAGTGCCTCAGATCCGCAATCATAGGGCGCCCCGCACATATACCGCGCCGCACTGCCGTACGGCGTCCGTGGCGCACCAATCCCATTTGCATCATTCTGCTATCTGGTCTTGTCTCGTCTTGTCCGTGTCCTGCGTGCTAATCGCTAGTTTTACGAATAGCGTTTGAAGACGCTCGCGACCGCCTCCAAGTCGAAATGGGTGAAACGCAAACTCACAGGCCGACTGTCCTGTCAGCCCGCCATTGTGTCTGCGTCATAGTTACGCCGTCACAATACGTCCGCTGAAAGAGGTGGGTATTACCGCAGCGAATGCCACTGGGATCTGCAACGGCAGGAGCATGACCTTTCCTCAAATATCAGCCGGGCACAATTCATGACCGCATGCAGGCCGCAGCTGACGCCATCCTCCTGCCGGCTGATCGAGACAGGACGGCCCTCCAGCGTCCAGTCTTTCTCCTGCGTACGTTCCTGACACAGGAGCAACTTCTCGCGCCACGACCCTCCCGTACTCCTTATCATCTGCGCGTCGTTCAGCGAATCACGCAGGGCACAGTTGAGAGCGTCGTGGCGCGAGATGTTGCAGCTGTGACAGAAACATAGGTGAACGACTGAAACGCTGGAGGAACATCGATCCTGTCCTAGTCAACCAGCAGGGAGACACTGTCGGCTGCGCCGCGCATGCGATCATCAACTGTGCCCGCCTTGTCTTTGAGGAAAGGTCAAGTTCCTGCCGCAATGACGTCGCAGATCCCAGTGACGTTCGCTGGGCAATTAGTCAACTACCCACCTCCTTGAGCGGATGTATTTCGACGGGAGGTGGCCAATGGGCTATGACGCAGACACAATGGCGGTGGGTCCTCAGGCATACTTCTATTGTTACTGTGTCTGATTGACAGGTCTGTAGGCCTAGTGCAACTATCAGGAAAGAGCGGGAAGCAGCCCGAGCGGTACCTCCGATCTCAGGGCATCGTTGCGGCCATTCACCGAAACCCAGCCTGGTCTGACATGTGTTGCTTTCCCTGTAGGACCATGGGCGGACAAACAAGTGTGCTGTATTACAATCGGCGACGGCGTCGACATCCCGAACAGCGTACCGTACCGTACGCGCCCTCGAACCTAACGGGGGAGCAGGACGGGAACGTCAAGCAGCGCTGCCGTGAACATGTCCCTATCATAGTGGCGGTCGCGTAAGTACAGGAATGACGCCTTGATGACGTCATGACGGGACCATGAGTCTGCTGTACGCACGTACGTGCACTGGCCGGCTGCGTAATGCTGACGACCTGCGGCGGCGACGGCGGCTGCTGGAGTCCTTGGGGCAGCATATTGATATTGCCGGTCGAGATGATGTTGACCGGCAATAGGCCGATGCTTTCAAGTAGCGCGCCAATATCCCCGGTCGCGCTGACGTCGCACGACACGCCGGACCAGGCGATCGGCGACTGCTCGAGGCTGGACCAGACGACCCGAGAACGGCGCCTTCGGCTTGGTGCTACGGTGCCTACATGAGCTGAGTAGGGAAACACAGTACACGATAGGCCAGGCCTCATAAAAAGTGGTAAACTATTAATAGATGCCACTTTTACCACATTTAGCGGCCGGTTTGTACCACTTTTAAGAAATGTGTTGACAACTATCCAATACTACTGCAGCAGACGCTATGCGCCTCAGGGACACCAACAGGGACATTTGGGAGTCCTGTCGGACCTTTCCGGACAAGTTTCGACCTGGTGAGAGTCTGGCGAGCTGGACTGAGCTGGATCGGGGTCCGTCGTGCTCCTTCCAGACTGCGAATAACTATTTCTGGAGAGTGGAGAGTGGAGAGTAGTGGAGGTAGGTTTGCGTCTTGCTTGCGAGCCAAAGCCGACACTGCGCCCGGTCTCGGTCGAATGGCGTCGCGTGGCAAATGGCAGAGGACGTATGCGCGCAAGTTCGCCCTCGAGGTCACGTGCCAAGAAGGCCACGTCGTCAAGGAGGCGCGATGCAAGATGTGCCTGTACTTCGGCCGCGAGATCGTGGCGGCCGGCCGGAAGCGCGGTGCGCGCACGACGGACCAGTTCTACTCGGGCAAGTTCCGCGCCGACACCATGACCGGGCACCTGCAGAACCAGCACGCCACCAAGTGGGCCGAATACCAGCTCCTGTCGGCGGTCGACCTGGACGCGTTCTTCGACAACGTGCAGCCGCGCGCAAACCTTATATTCAACTATCTCGACATGGAGAGCGACGAGATTGTCGACGTGTCGACAGAGATCGTCGATGTCATCATCGGCCAAATGCTGTTCCGACCGGCAGACGAACTTGACGCCGACGGCGACGACGTGGCCGGCATCGACGACCGCAATCGTAAGATTGAGAAGCTGCGTTCGCGCGCGCTGCGGCTGTTCACCGTGAACGACGACGAGGACGGCTACACGGTGACGATCAAGACCGTCATGCGATTCAAGCTCGCCATCTCCCACGTGTCGTGCGGCATGTCGTTCCGCCAAGTGGCAGCCGCCGTCGAGCACACCAAAGTCATCTGCAAGATGGGCAAGCTCGCCGGCCTCAACGACACGATCGTCGGCCAGTACGTACGCGTCCTGGTCGGCTACGCACTGCAAGTCTTCGCCAACATCTTGGCCAACGACGACGTGTGGGCGTTCGCCCTGTCGTTCGACGGCAGTATGCATCGCGGCACAACGTTTTTCGACGTGCGCATCCGCGTCGGCGTGAAGGGCGTCGTGCACAACCTACACCTCATCGCCATGCCGCACTTCGACAGGCACACGGCCGATAAGCAGGAGGCCATGGGGGACGCCGATTCTGCGCCGGCCTTGCGACGGTCTTCCCGAACTCTACATCTGTCGAGGCTGACTTCTCGATACTCAAGTGGGAGCTTGACCCGTTCCGCCAGAACCTGCTCGACTTATCGCTGGAAGGAATCTTTCAGTCGAAGCAGTTCGAGCTGCTGGACGACATTCATCGTGGATTAGAGCAATAAAAGGCTGTCCTGACCCGTGACCCCGAATGCAGGGCCCCTTTTTGGACCTTACCACTTTTACCAGTTTTAAGGCCAGAGTCGTACCACTTTTAGCTTAAATACGGTAAAAGTGGTACGTACCACTTTTTATGAGGCCTGCGATAGGCATGCCTAGACAGTCGTCTGGTACCATTGGAACTTGCCCATGTCATAGCTGCCGCTGAGTGCATCCCTGCGAGTCATCAATGGCTATCATGCACACCTGTGCAAGGACCAGTTGAGTTGCTATAGCCTATACTCGAAATGAGCCGGAAACGGTCTCCGTCGATCGTCTTGTGCCCCTGAACGCCCACATGCCCAGCGCCTGTCGGATATGTGTTTGATTGAGTATTATGTTCTTGAGCAGACTCGCTTGCAGGATGTACAATACAAAGAATGACGCTCAACAATGTAGCATATGGATCGCATTTGTAATGACTAGCTGGCAGCTTGATCACATTTCCTATCCCGGACGGAACGTGTCAACCATAAAAGTGAGCACCCGGGTGGGATGTGTTGCTGGGCGGTAACTGGTTGTAATCTCCTGCAGCAATATTACTTCCAGAGTACAGGACCGGGGCGCCCATGCGAATTTCTTGCGCGTGCTCGAGCAGGAACGCACTCTGAGGCAGGCTGGCCTGGCGAGCTAGTTCGAGTGCCGTCCTGTGATACGTTCCTGTTGCGTGGATGTCGACGCGATGATCCCGAATGAGCATCATGATTACGTCAGGGCAGCTTCCCCAGGTCTGCAAGGCAGCTACCTGCAATGGTGTCCAGTAGGCATCTCCCACGAGTGCAGGTTCATTAACCAGGATGCTGTTAGATTTCAGCAATTCCGAAACGGCACCGATTTTACATAGCTTGGCGGCTAGTTCGAGCGGTGTCTCCCCGCCGTTTTCTTGGCGCCCTTTCGTATTGACGTCAATCTCGGGAGTGTTAACCAGCAAACGGATGACGTCAGAACAGTCATTGAGGACCGCCCAGTGGAGCGCCGTATAGCCATGGCGACCGGGATCATTGATGGCGAGGCCAGGCACATGACGTACAAGCAGGTCGACAACAAATTCATCACCAGAGTACGCTGCGCTGTGCAGGACGTTGCCGAAGATGGGGTCCCACTCGACACGATTCACCATGTTGATATCACCTCCCATGCGGGCAAGAATTTCGCGAATACGCTTGAATACCGCCTTCTGTGCAACCGAGCGCCCGTTTACGAACCTTCCCAGCCGGACGAGGCCAACATGGAACCGAAACGCTTTTTCGTCGACGGCTTCCTTCAGCAGACCATAACCGGGTTCAGCATTGGCGTCGTCGGGGTGGGAAGCAATTAGAGCGACGCTAAGCGTCCTCATTTGGAGGTTGTGAGCCAACTTAACCAGTGAACAGACCCGGCCGAAAGAGATTTCGTTTCTGCTCGAAAGCCAGGTCGCGGCCTGGTCAACCTGATATGTCGTCATCGCTGTCTATCAGGAGACCATAACGTACGAGCTTCGAGAAATTTGACGTTTACCTCATAGGTACCCGGACGGTTACCAGAAATGAACTGACGTGTTAGCTCCAAGTCAATCCAGGACAACGTATCCAGGGCAATGAAGTTATCGTTGATAAGGAGGGCGTATCGAATCATTTCGCGTAGCACAGGAGAATGCCAGGAAGCAGCCTCAACGTCGATGTCGGCTGTGTACAAACATTCCTTGGAGCGCAGCTTAAAAGCGTCGGCACTCCCCGCACAGAGAACCGCGAGCACGAGCAGGGGAGATGATGCGACACCAGCGACTCGAACGCGAGTCCGGGTCGACATAGGGCCCTGCGAACGTACGTTTCCCGGGCGGTGGCCAAATGGATGGTGCAAACTGCTGAGGCAGTACGATGGCGAAAACACAATGGCCGTACCGTGGCGCTCAGCTGCCGTGTCACCGAGCGACGCGGACTAGGAACAGGCCCGGAAACGCATTACCTACGCGTGGTGTGTGCGAGTGCAAATTAGGGGGGCCCGGGGCCGTGCACAATAGGCTGTGCCTCGACGAGAAGTTCGGACAGACCGCCAAGTTATAAACGGTAAACGGTATTAAGCGGTTCGTTGGCAGTTCGAGCAAAACGGTTTAGACCAATGGCTCCTTTCGGAACCTCAACGGGACGCGTGAGCGCGTATCACAACCCTCGCACAGCATGTACTTGGATTGCCGATGAACGGTTTGATGAAGGTCGCATTGACAGTGCTTACGGCATCGCAGATGCGCTTGGCGCGACCATACACTGGTGCGCTTTGAATTCGGGACCACGCCACGCCAAAGTGTCACACGCATATATACCTATGCCCACGTACTGCTCACATCAATTCAGTATTACCCAAGCGTGGGCGATCGCTATCAGGGACAGACGGATACTTGCACCGATGAAGTCGCTTGCGGACAGCTTGCGCAAAGGTCGGGTGCGCTCGGCACCAGGTTACCGTCAGAGGTAACGGCGGCGACATGCATCGCCGTCGGTCCCGAATCTCCAGCGGTACGTCGAGAGCAAACATGACGCGCGAGCCGCGAGGCCATCTCCAGCCAATGGTCGCATAGTCCACGCCCTGCACAGCCACATTGGTAACGATACCTCTTCAGTAAAGAGCTTGGAACGGCACGACCACAGGTTTCTGGACCCTGATCGCGGGAGAGTACAATAATTGTACGTTCGCGCATTTTTGGGCAATCACGGACCTGAGCCCAATTGAGGCGAACGTACAATTATTGTACGTTCGCTGGCCAAATCCTGCAATTTTCAAAGCTGGATTGTGAAGGAACCACAGCGTTGTGTGCACAGTAAATCAGATCACTCGCCAGCATGCACGTTATATTTAGCCCCTGCAGAAAACTGGGCTTCTCCATTCTGTGGTTGTCGAGTCGGTGTGAGCGCACATCGTTCGCACTGGCTGCTCGAAGGTCACATCGACTTTGGCAGCAGCTGTCGTCCGTGCATTCGCTCGGTCGCTCACTGAAGGAGAGATTGAGCTTCTGCACAGCCTGTACATTGACATTGCTGATGACGCCGAGGAACCGCCGATCGTTGAGTTTACTCGAGACGAGCTTAACGCAAAGACCGTCCATGAGCTGAAGGACTTGGCGGCGTCCCTGAACTTAACGCGTGTCTCGTCCGCCCCAAGCCAAGCCGGTACTGGTTGACCGCATTTTCGAATCGATGGCCAGCGTCAAGCTCATGACCAAGCTGCTGAAGCTATGGTTCATGAAGCCCGTTCGAAGCCCAGGAATGAAAGTGGGATCCGCCAACGAGGTTCACATCTCGACGGCGCTTTCTTCCTGGATGGACATATACGGCAGCGGTTGGTCTGTCGCGAACGGCGAAATCGTTCATCGCGGTCTCCTTCAGAGCCGCGAAGTTCCCGTTCTGGCGACGTCCATCGATGGGGCCACTGTTCTCCACAGAGTCGTCGATGACGTCGTTGTATCGTCGCTTGTCTGCGTGATTGAGTTCAAGACGGCGACGGAGAACTCGACGGAACGCGAGGCCAGATCGCGATTGCAGAGCGCCAGGGACATCGTCGGTGACAGCAACTGTCGCATGTTCGAATTCGACGCTCGCTCTCCCCTGTTCAAGACGACCGTCTGGACGGCCGCGTATCGTGGACAGTTGCTGCACCACTGCGCGACGACAACGTGCAACACAGCGCTGTTCGTTAATGCATCAGGCCAAACGATCGTCTACGCGGCGCTTGTATCGTTCAGCCCGGAATGTCTGCAGCAGTACCAAGCAATGATCGCCGCCTAGATGCCGAACTGCAGCCGTTGCTGACGGAAAGAGCACTTGCAAGCTATCCGCCGCACGTCTTCGGTCATGCTGTTGACGCATCAACGTTCACGCTTTGGCGCGATCTCGCGAGTGCAATACTGAAACGAAGGGAGGAAGGTCAAGCGCTTCCGCCTCTCCACGACGTTGTTCCCCACGTGGTGTCCATGTGGAACCACTGCAAAGGCGGCCAGGACGTCGTATCGCGGCAACTGAAGAACGTCAAGGTCGACTTCCGGTCCCTGACGCCGAGAGGTTTCATTAACGTCCGGTTTATCATGTCGTCGTTGCTGAACGCCCACATGCTACATCGCCTGCTTCTGAATTCGGACATGTGCTCCGATTTCAGCAGCTATCATAAGTGGAAGGCGTTCCTCAATTACCAGAAATCATTCAGCGACTTCCTCTGTGACGTCGCCACACACTGGGTGCCCTCGCAGAGAATGACGTCGGGAGAACTCGTCGGGGAGAAGCCTGCATTGCCAGGCCGAGCGGTCTGGACCCTCCGCGCGTACCGCGCTACAACAAGCTCGGCTTCTTTAACAGGGCAGACATGGCAACGTTCCGATTGACCATCAGCAACGACCTTACCCATTGGTCGGGGAGCGGGCCATCTCGTTCGTGTGTCGTCTGCGGTGGCCGTACCACGAGCTATTGCCAATCCTGCACGGTCAACCTGTGCTCGACCAAGCACAGTCGCAACCAGAAAACCTGCTACGAGTTATTCCACTCGTCCAGGACGATTCGCAGGCGAGAAGAGCCCGCACAGTCAAGCCGCCGGGGTCGTAAGCGATCAATCGGATCTGTTTGAACTCAATGAACTCTTTCCAATTCACTCATTTGTCACCGCATTCCCAACGTACAATTATTGTACGTTCCCCCCTTGAGCGTACAATAGTTGTACGATAGCTAAAATAAGCCGACCCCGGGGTGACCTGATTTGGCCAATTTTCGACATCGAGTTCCTTCTACCACCAGTGATGTAATTTCCTCGTTCTTTCAAAGGCATACTGTGTGGGACGCTGTTTATCTCAGGGAGAAACAACGGCGATTTTCGTCAAGACACAAAAAATTTCCGATGGGTCAAAGTTGAACGTACAATAATTGTACGTTCGCGGGGTCCGATCAGGGTTAGATTCGAATCCTCGAAACATCTACTGGGCTTGCCCGCGCGCGTTCGAATCGCGTCGAAGCCTACTCTTTTTTGCCCATCGTCTCAAGTCATCGACCATCGTGGGACGACTGACTGACTTGTGTCGTGTCTTGGAAACCGAATATGGATGGGATATGCGAATCCATCTGAACACGGCTGCAGGGTAGTAGGCATCAGAAGAAGAACTGATCAGACTTGTACCTGATGCTCGCCGTCAAACGCTGCTCTCTCACCCGTAAATGGGCGATCAGATGCAAGCCGAACATCAGATGCAAGCCGAATACAGCGCGCCGCCGCAACGAGTTTTAATAAAAAACTTTGCAAAGCGTCCAAAGTGAGCGTGAGCTGGCTTCGTGACCGAGTTGGTTAAGGTGGTAGATTCGAAATCTACTGGGCTTGCCCGCGCGCGTTCGAATCGCGTCGAAGCCTTTGTTTTTTTGCTATTGATTGATCTGTACAATGCTTCTCCGCCAAAAAACGATCGCCAACATCTGATGAGGGGCACCCCCTCGGGCCGTAGGCCACTTTGGGCGGCGGCGACGATGTACGTTTTTCCCGATCCGTGTCATTGCTCTGACGAAAGTGGGGCAACTACATGGTCCTTGACGAAATGTGAAGAGATGGAGGACAAGTAAGGCTACCAGATGCCCGGGTCACTTGGGTCCAACTGGACTGTGGGTTTCTCGGGGAATGCTTCACATCACGCTGGCATACGGACGGTGGGCGGCATGGTTTATTCGGATCGTCCAGATAGAAACCCACATAGCCGCCGTTACAATTACGCCCAGTGGCCGCTGCACACAAATCTCATCAGAAAGGGAGCTGACCGTCGTCCAGTGCCTCACGTACTGATGCCCATCGGTGGCGCCTTCGTAATGGTGGTCGCTGTTGGCAGCCAGTCAGATATGCATACACAACGTGGGCCACGTTACTTTGCACGTACTGTTCACCATCGGCGTCGTCGTGATATTCATGTTCGTGATCCTCCTCCTCGTCATCCTCCTCGCCCTGCCATCAGTGTGGTCAGTCTCTTTCACCATATACATGCCGTGCCGGCCACACTTACATCGTGATGGTAGCCGTGAGAGTGCGCGTCGCCTGTCCAGAACCAGGACGATCAGAGTCACATCGTCACATTCACGCAGCAACGCAACGAACCGTGGTGATGGCGGTCGTGCTCCGCCCACTCATCGCCGTGCACGTCGCGACTGCGAAACGCGTCACTTACCCGCATATAGACTGCGCCCTAAGATTCACTTACTGGTCGATATGGCCGTCACCGTGGAACACCTTCAGGCGCGTGTCGTCGGCGTCGACCCCGTTGAGGAACATCATGACTACGAGGGCCATAGCCAGGAGCAACCCAAATGGGGACGACAACATTTCGGGATTTTCGTGAATGGCCACCGCATTGCAAGCGCAGCTCGCCACGATCCGACCTCAACGGTGTGTCACGGCGCATGACATCACGCCTCGACCAGTAGCCAGTTTGTAATGGACTTCGGTGCTTCTGCAATGCCGAAAGCGGCTTGAAGTCATTGCATTCTTTTCTGGCCAAGGTACTTCTAAGACGATGTATAGACTACGCCAGCCCTAGCGCGCGCGCGTTGGACAGCGGTGTACGTAGCTGGGCGGCTTCGTGTGCCCCCCACCTTGGTAATGCGTAGTACACTAGTAAAGGTTTACGCAGGCGGCCTGCCGAGTTCTCCGACCACGATCGACACGTCACTGCGCGTGACTCAACTGGGCTCGGTCGGCATCGTTGATATGTCGAAGATGTCTACCGTCAGAGGCATTTCCTTCATATATTTAGCACAGACGCAGCACCGTTCGAAATCATAAGATTCATCGGTTGGCCCATGCGTGCACTATCAGTTGTTTTCACAGTCGCCTTGTTCGTGGTCGGCATGCTTGCTCCTGTTGAGGCCGGCGACACTCGGATGAAGGTCTTCCACGGCGATGGCCATATTGATCAGTACGTCGACGCGTAATTGCCCACTTCTCTTTCCTAACAGCAGCCGTAGCCGCGACGTTCATGGTGACGACTGGGCTGAACACGACCGTCACCATTACGGCCATGCAACATCTGAAGGATTCCACCATGACGTAAGTTACCCCTCACGTTTGATGATGCCGTCCGGCTAACGTACCGTGCTCGCAGGGTGAGGACAACGACGACGCGGAAGACCACGACCACGAATATCACGACGACGCAGAAGGAGAACAGTACGTATCCTCCGACTTCTAGCGGTCATTGGAATCTAACATGCGTGAACCACAGTGATCACCACTACGAGGGCGCCACCGACGGCCACCAGTAGGTTTCACTGCCAACTTGAATGCCATTGCACGATTAAGTGACGGTTGTTATGATGACAGCGGGCATTGGGCGTGAGTTGACCTGCGAAGTCCATTTGGACGCGGTAGTATTCTATTAATACAGCTGCCTGATGAGTGGTGACTGGTGAGCCTAGACGAGATGACCCCGACGTTTCGTGCTTCGTCTATACAAATGGGATATTTATACATTTAAGGGCAGGTCGGGAAGCGACTCGGAGGTGGAATTAGTAACTGCTCCCAGCCTCGCCAATGCCACAATCGGTTGCCTTCTCAGGATGTCGATTGCAGAGCCGAGACCTGTTCGGTCCCAGCCACGCAGGAGTTCGCCGAGAAGACGATCGCCATCGTTCGACAGCCCATGCCGGTCCAGCCGCAGTCCTCGATTCGTCATATCGAACTGGCAGCGGAGGACACATCTTGCGGATCGCTCAGCAGGAACATTCTAGCAACGGGACAATGTCAAACCTGATTCGCGTAACCATCTGCAGAAGCAAACAGACCTGCTGGATGAACTGCAGCTGAATTGTGAGAACGTTCTCGTTCTCCGGTTCCGTTGTCAACGGTATACCGTGCAAGATGATATCGGCTCGAAGAACATCAGGAACCGAATCATGAATGGTGACGAGTGCGCTCGCAATTTCGTCCAGCGCTCGCCTCGTGCTGACAAGTCGACAGAACTGGGTAACGCGTACTAGGTTGGCGACTGTGTACGGTGGGGCCAGCATGTTGTCGAAATACGCCTGAAGGGACGACTGTCCGAAGCCATCAGGCAACCGGACAGAAAGCCGGCCCGAGTCGGCATCGCCTTCGCCGGCTCCAGACAGCTTGACGATACCAACAGCTGAGGATGGTCGTTGCTTAACGAATTCGTCAAATGCCACATTCTCCTGCTGCCTGTGTGTCGAAACAACCGTCGAATGTGAGCAAGCATCCCATTCAGATCCTGCACTGGCTAGCTACCTAATGCATTTTCGGTGCCAGTTGCGAAGTGCCCACAGAATACCGTCCCGGTCATGAACAGTGAGCGAAGGAGCCGAACTGGGTAAAAATTCCAGCAGGATTTGATTGTCTGCGACCACGATACCGTCAATTAGTGTAGTGGAAAAGGAATCGCTTGATAGCCTACCTTTGATGATGCGCATGTCGATCCAGTGCTGTGGCATCATTTTCGTGTTTCGAAACACGATGCGAAGACAGGTGGCGGACTCAGGGACAATGTCGACATGCGGCAGTGCGTTCGCCATCGCCTGCGTCTGCTGGGCTTGCACTTCGTCAATCTACACAAACGTTATACATTCCGCACTGGTATACCCACATGTCCACGTACCCAATCAAGAGCTGCGTTTACTGCGACCCAGCATTGATGGACAGTGGCCAGAACCCTCATCAGGCCGCTGCTATCGGTATTCAGGATATTCTGCAAATGCAAACTGAAACAGGTACTCAGCCAACGCAACGATCGTTCACAGGGCGCAGACGGTCACGAACGTTTGGGGGAACTGCCTTGGCAGAACATGAAGGCCGAACCGCATGGTATGATCCGGAGCAGGTATAACGACAATGCGAACGGAGATTGTTGCCCCAGTTGCCGGATCGTCCCACCGAATGACGAGACTGTCACAGTGTAAGGAACATATGATGAGCCCTTTCAGTGCGGCATGATCCGATCCTGCAGGTGACGCTTAGTAAACGCGGGCACTTCATTCTGGGCACAAAGGTTGCTTACGCGTCTCTAGTAAAGACAGCAATGATGCGGCCAAGCTCACAAGAGCAACGAATGCAGATAGCTCGACGCGGAAAGTGTCGAAAACGTCGGCAAGCGGGCCCCTCTCGCCAATGACGTACGAAAACGCGACCGACTGCCTGTCTGCATTGCATACCATACCTGTCGTATTGAGAATTAGGAGCCGATTCGAGCCAGCTTGCGAATAGAGTTACCGGTCCTGTTCGTGACCTGACGGAGAGCAGGGATGGCTCGATCACCCAGCGCAGACAAATCCACCCTAGCTGACATCGACACGCCCTCACACGACAGCGTTGCCGGGAAAGCGCGCGGGCACGACTGCATCCGAAGAATAGCCACACGAACAGACAGAGTTCCCGCGCCGAGCTTTACAACTGGCATCGGCGACCTAGCGAAGCAGGTCAGGGCAATTCCCACGATACGTTGCAGGTCAGTACTAACAGATGCATAGCCAATGTCCCCATGATGACGTGCTTTTGAGCCGCTGTGGCTATTGCCCGGATGGCGTCGACAGTTAGGCAGCTCAGAAGATGGTCGGCAGCCTGCCCTAGGGATGTGCCCTTCGACGTATCCAGTGGTGCAGATCCGGCGATGGCATGAAAGTCAAGGCTGTCTGCTCGAGAGCTATCCCTTCGGGACACTTGGAGGGAAACATTGAACCCATCTTTGAGCTCAATGACAAGCTGGCTGATCGCGAACTCTGACAAGCGTACCGACACAGCATGACTCGCCTGATTCCCGGCAATGTGACGCCGATAGCAGTCATACCCGATAGCTCTGGAACCACATTCGTCAGTCCGCATGCGATCAAGCAGTGCACGAATCTGAGGACCTCAACAGCACAATTATGTGCTCGATAACGGCGTTGAAAGCAATGTTGGCAATAATGTGGTGCGATTTCAACGGCGATCGGTTCAAATGATCGGACATCAATCGCAAGAACCGATCCCAGAATGGCGAATGGAACTGCTGTAGACGCAGACCAAACCGACCGGTATTCCGACAAACTGAAACCCGAACGGTTACACCGTCAGGAAATGCAATAGAGCCCTGAGCCACGTTCATTTAGAAACACGGATCCGGGCAAGAACCAAGACCGACGAACCGTGGAAAAGATTTTAACCATCAAGGACGACTGTTCAAGGTCAAGCGATGCCCAGCAGATCACAGCCGAAGCAGCATCGTTCAGGTAACCACACAGATCGGCGAGACGAAAGCGGATGCTCGTTGATATGGCCTTATCGAGCAAGGTAGAGAGCTGTGTGCGCGAGACGGCAATCCCCACCATGGAGCAATCGAACGGCGGCGAGTGTGTAACCGACAATGGCGCGAGCGTGATACGCAGGACATTCCCAGTTGACCGCTGGCCTGGGACCGATTGCACGCTGTATGATCATGTTGGCATGATTTCAACAGGCATGCCGCGGACTGTACGTACCTCGACAGATGGCCTGGTGCAGGCACATCGCCAATGCCTTTCGACCAGTACCGAATGTCAAGGGACGCTCGGTCGTCGTCAACAGCAACAACAGTATCGGGACGCGTTTTCGCAATTCCCTCGGCCATCTGTACGTTCCGGGGTTGAACAACCCAGCAAGTGACCAGCGAAAGGTTGCAGACGAACCTCTTTCAATGACGACAGTTGCGCTCTCGCCCGGAACCGACGTATAACGTCGCACAGCACGTTGAGCTGCCCGCGCTCCGAACGTTTGTCGTCACCAGTGTCGGCGCGCAGCTCTTGGTTGCACTGATCGATGAGTTGCCTGTCGGCCCCTTTGCCGCCGACATCCACACTGTCGACGTACCAATGCACGGCACTGTGCACACATAGCAGCGTCAGTCCCACACAGGTCCATCCCATACCGGGAACAACGGAACTAACGGCGCCGGATGCATCCGTAATCGGAGCGTCAGGGCAACCCTGAAGTCGCCGTCGACTTTGAATCTGGCAACGCCATTGCTGACGCCGAGACATGTCATTCTCGACGGCACCGGTTCGCAGGCCAATCGTTGACGAACAAGGGAGGTCAACCGTTGGGTAACCGTGGGCGACGGTCCTGTAGAGACGGGGCGGCGCTCTTCAAACAAGCCGTTCAGCGCCGGGAACCATTTGTACCCCAATGTGCTGTACAGATGGACGGCACAGGGCACGTCCCACATTGGATACAGGGCATGGTCGACGCGTAGCGTGAACGGGCGCAGCAGCAGGGAGTACCGCCGGAACACGCCGTCGTTCGCACTGATGAACGATTTCAGGCGGTTCAGGGCGTGCAGCGGTTCGACGGATCGCAGCAGCCATTTCGCAACGATCAGCAGGCGCACGAACCGCTGCCGGGCGACCCACAGGAACCGGTGCAGCGTCGCCCGGTCGACCCGGCCGCCCGCCAGCAGCGCGCGGAACTCGCCCCGCGTGCACGCCGCCAGCGCCGCCAGCAGGTCGGCCAGGCGCACGCTGTCGGGCGCGACCCGCCGCTGCGCCCGACGACGGGGCACGGCGCGCGGCATGCTGCAGCTGCTGACGCGCGACGCCCCCAGCCCGATAATAAACGCCGGGCCTGCCTCCCGCCAACGTCACGCCCCGGCCTCCCACCCACCCCGGGCACAAACCGACTCTGACTGCACCCGCGCCCTGCGCAGTCTGCGCCCGTCTGCCTCCTCTGCGGGCCCCTGGCCAAGGGGCGTCGTCTGGGGATGGGAACGTATCTACCTATATACCCTATACATAGGTTGCATAGAGTCAGCGGCCCGACCTTGTCTGTCCTGATTCCGGCAGGTCGAGCCAGGCGATCGGCGTCTGGCAAACAACCGACCTGAAGCAGGTCGGGGTGCGATCAAGACGGTACCGTGTACATGGTATAATTATATCGGTGTTGGCTGTGTGACGGGGTTAACGAGCGTCGTCGTCGTCGTTGGGGATGTCGTCGAAGAAGGGGAAGAAGGGCAAGAAGGCGAAGGAGCCGGAGGAGAAGGCAGCCCCGGACCAGTACGACATGATGGATAGCGATCAGCTCAAGATGGCCATCGTCGAGATGACGGCGAGGCTGAAGGAATTCAAGAACCAGCGCATCAGCTTCCAGATCGAACGGGTAACGATACGCATTGTGAGCCGAGGTCGGGGACGCCTCTCCTGACCTGCCTGAACCGTCAGGACCAAGTCCAGCAGTTCCTGGACATTGCCCATGACGAAGTCAAGCTGAAGGAGGCCGCATTGGAAAACATTGAGAGCGAGATGGAGAAGAAGCAGGAAATGCACCTAAATGACATTCGGTGGTACATGTCGAAAGTGACGCACCTGGAGCTTGATCATCAGAACAGTCTGAACCTCGTACGGTGCGCGTATGCCCTTCTCGGCGGGCCTCCAGCTGACCTGTCTGTGCAGATCGAGCAAGAGAGTGAAGCAACGAGGAAGAACGAGGCGGAACGGAGCGAGGGGCGCCGAGCCCAACTTCGGGCGCAGCATGATGAGCTGGTCGCAAAGATCAACGAGGAAGGCGTCGCGCACGAGCAGGCCATACGCAGCCTGCTGGGCCTGCAACAGAAAGAGATCCGGAAGCTCAACCAGGAATTCGAGAAACAGTCGAACCAGTTGGCCAATCGGTACCAGGCGAAACTGGCCCAGCTCAGCGCCGACCTTGACCTTCAGCGCAAGGTGACCAATACCGTCGCCCGGGGCCAAGCACTGGAACTTACTCTTGCGATCAGATGGAGATCCATGAGATCGAAGAGCGCATGAACACGCACATCAATGACCTCATGCAGAACCACGAGAAGTCGTTCAACGAGATGCGCGATTATTATAATTCGATCACGCGCGACAATCTCGCGTTGATCAACTCGTTGAAGGATGAACTCGGCGAGCTGAAATCGAAGGCGATCATCAATGAGCGGACCATTGAGGAGATTGGCCACGAGAACAGGTACGTTGGCCGACCCGATGGACGATCCGCGCGCTGACAGTGGTCGACCACAGGAAGCTGAGCGAACCGCTGACACAAACGCAGAACGAATTGAAAGACCTGAAGGCCAAGCTGGCCAGCTATCACAAGGAGAAGCACTCGTTAAAGCTGGCCAAGATTCGGGCGGCGCAACTAGATGCACAGCTTAAACGAGAGACCGCACAGGTGGGTACCGAGGTCGGCGCTGGGCACCGTCACAAGTACTGACGAAGTCCCGTTAGATGGAGGTCCTGACGAGCAGCGTCAACGAGATCCAGAACGATCGCGATCGTCTGTACGCGCAGTTCGAATCGATCATTAGCAGTGTCCAAACGAAAGCCGTCGACAAGAGCAGCGCATTGGAGAAACAGCTGGACAAATTCATTGAGCGGTAACCTTGTCGAAGCCAGCACCGTAATCGCGTGACGTGCCCTGATCGTTGACACCAGGTTTACGAGGAAATCGAACCAGTTCAATGAAGTCGTATCGGCAGCCAACCTGGACAACAAGGTTGTCGGTGAGCTGACGAACAAGCTCGACGCCGTGCTGGATTCGAAGAACGCGCAGATCAAGCAGCTCGCGCTCCAGATCGCTCAAGCCACGAAGGCGCACGACAACCTGGTTCGAATCTACAACGCCAAGCTGCCCGAGCTCGGCATCCCGGTCAAAGGCATTGATATCGCGCTGCTCGGTGAACCGCAGCGACCTGGGGAGCAGACGATCGAACCATAAACAGCACGTCCAATGTATATTTACGATACGTTAACTGGCCTTCGGCGGCGCAATCCCTTTGGTGTGGATGAAGACTCTTGAGTGACCGCTCAGCTGTACTCGCTTCATGAAGCCTTCGACGTACTGAATCTGCACATTCAACGGCAGCCGTAGAGCGGCGCCTTGGACGATTTGCGTTACACGTCCCACTTCCGTTGCAGACCTTGCCAAAGCCAGTTGGCGGTCAGCGTTACAGCCCTGATGGTGACCACTACGTCGACGTACAGAGGTTTCAAGCTCCCGGGATAGTAGATATGAGATGCTTCAGGAAAGCACTGCTTGCAATACCATGGCGGTTGCGGTAACAGATCGGGAAGCCGCTGCATCGAATGGGAATAAGATACAGTCAGCCGCAGACAGCAAACGAGACAAACAGTGATGCAGGATATGTGCGCCATTCGAGAGCAACCGTCGCAGGTCAGCTGATGGGGGTGGCTGGGAGGAACTTTGCTAGAGCATGGATCGCATGCAAGGCCAGCCTGTAGCAACTGCTAAACAACCTATTTGCACAGGATACACGGCCAGCACGTACCAGGTTGGTCTTGCGAGTCACGTACATCTGAGCAAGATCCCCAATAAATTGAGGTGGAGGTCGCCGCTGAGGTTGCTGCTGCTGCTGTTGCTGGCGTTGCGGTTGTGACTGTGAAGGGAGTCGCGCAGGCTGTGTCCCCGCTGCCGGAATCTTCCGTGCTGAGATACACATGAAACCAGTGAGACGTGAGATGACCCATACAGTGAAGCACGCGTATGTACATTGCGGCTGTAGCGCCTGCTGTTGCTGATGTTGTTGGACAATTCGTTGGGCGATAGAATTTCCAGCAGCTTCTGTGGCCAGAATCAGACGGACGCGTGCCGCAGCATTCTCGGCGATTCTTACCGGGCGTACTCTTTGGGCATCGGCAATGACTTTGGCAACTCAAACAATTCCTGCACCGTTGAGCGATTCGGCATAGGCAGACACTGGATCCTCTTTGCTTCGCCATGAGCGCTGTGTGCAGAACGACAATGTCGGCCTGTACCAAACCCGGCTATTACTATGGAGCATCAGGGACAACCGAGAGCGGAGGTCACCTGCGTTCCTTTCGACGAATATTCACTGATAAACGCTTCAAAGTCGCGCAATTCTGCATTGGTGTCCTGGAGAACCTCTGCTCAGTATCCACATTTCGAGACGACACGAAGAGGACACGACTACCCGAGCACGATTCCCGTTCGGCGATGCCTGCTTCTCAGAAACGGCGTGATCTCCGGCAATCATGGTTGGACTTCGGGCAGGTGCCGCAGCAACATGAATATTCGTAGGCGTCATCAGCCTATTATTGTTCGGCACAGGTCTCGTTTGGCTCGGAAATGCTGGACGGAGAGGGGAAAGCCGCTGAGTGGGATGATACAACAGACGCGAACGAGAGCCGTACGAGGTTGAGGAGTTGTCGGCATTGGTGGCGTAGACGTGGTTGACTGCGTGTGTCTCTACGATCGAATATGAATCATGTGGTGAATGCAACGAGGGTCGGCGCTCACCGGTGCGGACGACATCGGCTCCTCGTCGGAATCCTCGAAGTAGTCCGGCGTGACCGGCTCGATCTCCATGAACCCATCCGTGAACGACATGTCGGGACGAGCGGACGGTGCCAGAAGCGGAGACACGCCCGCCGGCCAGCCTGCCCCGAGCCGCCCAGGTTTGGAGCCCGATCCCCGAACTCCTCAGACGTCGGTGCACTTCTCACTGGACGTTATAAATAGCGACCCAGCCAAATGGTCAACTGTCGGCAAAAAACAACACGGGCGCGGTGTGCGCGCACAACGTCGTCGGGGAATACGGGAATGGTATGCTGGGGCCTAAACCGTTGTTTAAGCACAATCCCGACTTTAAAGACATTGCCCTAGGAGCAATTGTTGCCGTAACCATACATGGGCTCTATGAATTGTGGGGGTAAATAAGAACGGAACAGCATTGGACCGCGGATGCGACTCTGCGTTGAAAATTGTCTCGAGAGTCTGTAAAGGGATACAATGGCTACCTTCCAGCTTCTCATCGAAATCTGCATAGCCTGGGGCACGAGGGCACGTGAGTTAACAGATCCGTGCTCTCCACAACGATGCAGACTGCGAACGCCTGTCCTGTTGGTGTATCTGCTCAGCCAGACATTCGACACGGGAACGATTGTAGACGCTCGCGTGTTTTATCGTCAAGTTCGTTGTCAAACTCTTTCAGCACGACTGTAGAACTTCTCCGGTGATGTCGACATCGGGTTTCGCACAGTCGCCGAATCTCGCGTTTTATCTGCTAGAGCGATCAGCGTCAAAGCGGTCTGCGGCTGCATGCCTGGTGAGACGTGCCGGGATTGCTTTCGATGTAATCTATCCTTTTGTGTCGGAAACGAGCAATAACAGAGGCGAAACGAGAAACGGTGCCCCCGCTGCGGGCATCCCGTCATTTACTGGATCGTTTGATCTCCTTCTTGGCTGCTTGAGCGGCAGATTTCATCGATGCACACTCCGTCCGGTGCGCTTTCTTCCAGTGAGCTGCCTGGCAGGAAGGACCGCAGTACCTTACGACCCTACATTCCACGTTGCGTCAAACCGAGTTCGAACGATGACGATTAGGCATGCTTTACCTGCACGACGCGCACAGCTTTGGCGGCCGCGGTTGCCCACAACTGGCGCACAGAGATAGGTCTTTGGGATCCTTGACTCGGTTCACCGTTTCGTGCATAAACGAATTCACGAGACCAGAGTCGCCGCAGTTCGATACAACGTCGGCTTGCCCGGGACGTCCTCGACGGTGAAACTGGGCCGCTGGGTGAAGGCTGTGCTCGACCACTTTCGAGCCGTTCATCGCGCTGATCGGGGACGCCAGCGCTTCCTCGAGGACGCGTTGAACACGCCTTACGTCAAACTCGAAGGGGTCGAATATTCCTTTGCAGTTCTGGGCCTTGGACGCCTGACGAAGGTTCTTCTCTGCCTGCCTTGGGTTGCGTTCGAGCAGATCCAGCAGACCCTGGTACCCGTCGTTCCCGGCATGGTCGACAGTTCCATTGGAGTCTTCCGGCGGGCAGCGCATCGCACCATCGAGAACAGCACACTTGCCCGGCCTGTCGGTGACTTCGATTACCTTGATCCAATGACGCCAACGATCGCCGAGGTCGTATTCGTAGCCGAGCGTGTCACCTGGCTCGCGAAGCAGCTGGCCAACCTGAACCGCAGCGGCGTCGATTGCCGCGTGTCCCATCAGGGGCATGTGCATGAGATCGATGAATGAACACGACGGTCCAGGCCCAAACTGGCTGAAATCTCGGGGGTCCCGGAAGAGGAAGCCGTGGTAGTTGCGCGACCAGCCCATGATCGGGGACAGAATCTTATCCTGGAACACCAGCAATGGAATGTTCGCGGCGCATCGAAAGCGTCGCCAGACCCGCGGGCGGATTTCGTCAAGTTCGACCTCCAGTATCAGGTCGACGTCCGGGGATGGCCCCAGGCTGTTCAACTTCTTCTTCATCAGCCCCTCGATAAACTGGGTCTCCGGGTCCTTTTCGTACTCGGTGCCCGGCCGATACTGTGAACGCAGACCCGAATCAGCAGCGCAGATCGATGCCAGCAGATCGCTTACCAGAGTCTGCGTCGACATCCGACGCATCATTGCCGTCAGTGGATTGGCCGGCTCGATGCCCCAGGCCCCATCCCAGAAGTTGTCCATGTCCAGGTCAGGGACAAACTCGTCCGGATCACAGAGATAGATGTCGGGAACGCTCCTGTCACTCGGGTGGACCTTGACACGAGAGCTGCGTGCCACGCCAGTGGACGGCCGCGACGTTGCCGGCCTCGACGACAGGCCAACCACACGATCAACGTTCAGACGAGATCCCGACCTAGATTCCGGATCGTGTTCGCTGGCGTTGTGATCGGAACAGCAGCATCCGTCGTCACCGCATTCACTGGCACTGCTACTGCTGACCTCGAGGTGGTCCCAGCGGCTGTAGTCGATCGGCATCCTGCGACACCTGGCTGTGCGAACAACCTGTCGCGAATGCCGGGGCCGGCCCTCGCAAATGGGCGTGAATCACTGCCTGCCGCAGACGCCGTGACGCACGCTGACCAGGGGCCCGGGGCGGCCCAGCGGATCGGTATTCTGGCAGGCGACATAAATATCCCACGTCAGGTAGTAGTATACCTGCTCGCGACGATTCCAACGCGAGAACATCATCATCCACGTTCGCGTTCGATGCCCGACAGCTGCCTGCCCAGTTGAGCACATGATGCTTGGTGAAAATCATTGGCGCTGATGCCTGTACTGATACAGCGTACTGCCTGACGTTTGCATGCACGACTCCTGCCATCCAGGGAATAGCGCTCGTCGACTATCGAGAGCATGGCAGCCCTGTATCGCAATGCTCTGTCTCAGGCGATCGGCTCCGCCTGAACGGATTGACCTCTGACGAAAATATCTGGGTCTGTGTCGCGCGTGTCGCGTGCTGACCTGTCGAGTGTCATGGCATGAATCGATCGGCGCCTGAGGTGGACGATGGCGTCGTCCTGGATGGCGTATTTCAACAGGTTTTCGTTGATGGAGACGATGACCGCCACGATGCAGCAATCGAGGACCTCATCAATTCGCTTACCGGGGGTCGGCGCAGGATCATGCAGGGGCGAGAGAACAAAATGCTCCTACTGAAACGCATTCGTGATGCTGTCTCGAATATGGAACCCCCTGCACCACCACCACCACCACCTCCACGACGATCATTGGCTGTGCGCCCACGACCAGCTCGGAAGGTAAGGTTTCGACAAGGCCCTCCTGCCAAGCAAGGACCAGACCATGTGCCTGTACCTGCACCGATGTACCCACTGTTGACGCCGTCTCCTCTAGAACCAGTGACCGGCGCGTTGCCCAGCGAGGATGACGAGGTGCCTGGTTACACCGAGTTCGAGAAGTTCCATGCGGTTCCAGCAGGCTTTCACGCTCTCCACACCGATTCGGATGACGAATCCGGCTTCTCATCATCAGGTAGGCTATCATAAGCGGCCAGAAACGTGGATATACCAGCTGAGTGTGAAATCCCGCAGGTGAGACCCAACAAGGATGGTGCGCACAGCCAGAGGACCCCGTTCTGCCACCGGTCCCTCGGATCGCTGCCCATCTCATGCGACACGAGCACGATCACGTCATCACTGGAATACGCGCGATGAGCAAACTGCTTGCTGTATCGTCACTAACCTCTAGAAACCATGTCGGCTCAGCCTACACGCAGCTGGCTATGAACCTGTCCAGACAAATGTATTCGTGAATACACGGTTTTAGGCATGGACGACCCTGTGACCGACCAAGGCTACCGGTACCGGGCATTGATGTACGTACAGACGTCGGGTGCCGTAGTCTACTGAATTGCAATGGAGCGATCGGCGGCAGCATCGTCTCAGGATGACTGGGAGGACCCACGTCATTCTCCTGAGCAGGACACGCTGCTAGCGTCTGGAAAGCATGTGCCAGCGCGTGTTGCGCTAACGAACCCATACGGGCCGTATCGCGACCTTCCATTCCTTCTCCTGTTCATCAGCCACCTCGTCATTGTGCTGTCCTTAGCAGGTCAGCGTTCTCCCCTTTATTGGTAGGCTTCACATCTCACATTCCCGAAGCGACGCAGGGGCCCTCGTTCCTGAGGGCACATCTGACTGGAGCTGAAGTAATCAGCCCGATGAGTCGCGATCAACTCGGTGCTCTTACCGGCATCGTAGTCCTGTGCGCCCTGCTGACCGCGTTTGTCGCCATCGCCACGCTTCGCCGCTGGGCCGACCGCATCGTCCCGTTGGCGTTGTACTCCGCCATCGCCATTGAATGCGTCGTTATGGCGCTGGCGTTCGCCACCGGACAGATCCTGCTCGGCATCCTCCTCGCGATCTTCATCGCCTTCACGATCGTCTACGCCATCCTCGTTCGCAAACGAATCCGTTTGGCTGCTATCATGCTCGAAGTACCCGCCGGAACGAATCGTTCGCCGTCAGCTTCTAATCACGCCGCAGATGTCAGCTGACATCGTGAATGCGTTCACCGGCCCAGTTTATGTTGCGTTCGCATTCACGGTCCTGGAGCTGTGCTGGGTGGCAGCCTGGGGCCTGATGGTCCTGTCGGTCATGACGGGCGACCGAGGCCTGCGCTTGCAGGAGCAGATGGGCAGCCTGCCCGTCTTCCTCTGCCTTATCTCCCTCTTCTGGACCGTCGAGGTCATCAGCAACATCGTCCACGTCACGGTACCGTAACTGACTCCATCTGTTCGCTGCCACGATTCAATGTGAACAGGCGGCGGGTGTCACCGGTTCCTGGTGGTTCTTCCATTCGGCGAGGATCCCGACGGCGAACGCCCTGAAGAGGGCAACGTCAACGTCGCTCGGGTCGATCTGCTTTGGTTCACTGGTCGTCGCCGTCCTGTCCGCCCTTCGCGTCATCCTCCAGCCCGCCAAGGACTCGGAGCGATCCTGCGCTGGGGTACCGTTCGTTCACATTCTGCCGGCGGGTGCAACCTCGACTAACAACAACCCCTACCTACAGGAGATCATGAGTTGCATTGTAGACTTCGTGGAATCCCTGGCGAAGGTCAGTGGTTGGGTTCCCGCAGCATGAGGAAACTGATATAGTCCGGAAGATGTTCAATTTGTACGCCTTCTCACGCGTCGCCATCTCGGGTGCCGACTTCATCACCAGCGGGAAGCAGACCGCCGAGCTGTTCCGCGTCAAGGGCCTCGATGTGATCATCAACGACGACCTGACGGGAATGGCAAGTCGCATTCCATGGCGCGATGATCATCTCCGTCCCGGTTCTGATGCCTCCGCAGGTTCTTGTGCTATTCGCCGCACTCGGCGCGATTCTATGCAGCGTCGCAGCCCTGGCCTGCTGCGCGCTTCTGAACGTCCCGGAACCCGTCGCCCCGCCCGCTGTCCTGATCGCCGGCCTTGTCGGGTTCCTCATCGTCTCCCTCGTCGTGAACGTCCTGCGCAGCTGCGTGGCGACCATGTTCGTCTGCTACGCCGACGACAGTGCCGCCCTGCGCGACTCGCACCCGGAACGGTTCTACAAGCTCCACGACGCCATGCGTCGCCTCTACCCGAACGTCATCGTCTGACGCAGACTAGTGTATATCGTACTACAGAAAATTATTGTATTCCCACGCAGGTCTGATGCCGCGCGCGCGCGGGTGCAGGTCCGACGTGGTGAGCTGCAGGCTGCAGCGCAGCGCACAGTGCGCGCCGCCGACCGCAGCGTTACACGCGCACACGTAACGTTACACGGGCACGTAGCGCATGCTGCCGCGACTGCTGCTGCTGCTGCTGCCTGCTCATGTGGCGGGACGCGGCAGCACCCGTCGACTGCTGTCGTCGTGTGCGGGTGCGGTGACGGATGCCGTCGCGCCGGCGTCGGCGCGGTCGCGCCCGTCGGTGCTGTACGAGGCGTTCCAGCGGGCGCCGTCGGTGGCCCTGGCCACGTCGGCGCTGAAGGAGGAGACGGACCCGGGCCGCGCCTGGGCGCTGTTCGAGCGCGTGACGCAATCCGGCGGCGGCCACGATCCCGGCATCCGGCTCTTCCAGACGATGATGGCGTTCTGCAAGGCGAACCTGCGGGCCAAGGCGCCGACCGTCATGCGGGCCGCCGTGTCGCGCGGCATCGGCCTGCGCGATGAACTGTTCCTGATCACGTTCCTGGACGCGTGCCACGGCGAGTCGTCCCGGGCGGTGATGCTGGACGCCATCGAGTTCTACAGAGCGGCCGGGGTCCGGTCCGCCCCCGTCCTCTGCCGACTGTGCGCCATCTGCCGACAGGCCCACCATCCTGAATCGGCGCTGTTCCTCGTGGCGGAGGCCCTGGAGAACGACGTCGCCATCACCGACCGCCTCCTGTCAACGTTCGCCGCCTGCTGTGCCGAGGCGGCGACGCCTGCCTCCGCCGACCTCGCCGAGCGCCTGCTCGACCTGATCCGCTGCGGGCGCATCGAACCGTTCGGCAACCTGCAGACGTTCGCCAACTTCGTGAAGGCGCTGCTGGCGCGCGGGCGCGTCGACGCGGCCGCCGCCCTGCTGTCGTGGCTGGAGGCGCACCGGATCCCGCCCACCTACCACCTGTACACGCACGTCCTGTCGGCGCTGTCGCGCGCGAACCGCCTCGCCGACGCCCTCGGCGTCCTGCGGCGGATGGTGTCCCGCCAGGTCAAAGTCGACGCCCCCGTGTTCAGCTCGCTGGTGTCCTGCGCCGGCCGCGCACGGGACGCGCCCGCCCTGGCGGAATTGCAGGCGTTCGCCAGCGACAGGGACCTGTTGCTCGACGACCGCGTCGTCTGCGCCTTCATATCGGCGTTCGCCGCCTGCCGGGACCTGGCCGCCGCTGAGCGCGTCTTCCAGACGCGCTCGGGGGCGTCGTCGTGCCCGCCGCCCGCCGACGTCTACAACGGCATGGTCCGGGCGTACCACCGGCGGCACCGGATCGACCAGGCGGTCGCCATGCTGGACAAGATGGCGTCGGCGACGTCGAAAGACGTCCAGTTGACGAGGGTCGCCGTCTACGCCCGGGCCGGGCGCGTCGCCGATGCTCTGGACGCGCTGCGCACGCTGTCGAGGCAGAGGGCCGACGTGAGCGCGACGACGCTGTCGACGCTGGTCAGGGCCTGTGGGCGCGCTCGCGACCTGTCGGCCGTCCAGAAAGTGCACCAGCACTGCCAGGCCAGGAACCTGGCGCACGAGAACGCCGTCGTCCGCGCGTTGATCGGCGCCTACGACCGGTGCGGCGACCTGGCCGCCGCCGAGCAGGCGTTCCTGGCCAGGTCGGTGGTGTCGTCCCCCGACGCGCCCACGTACGACGCCATGATCGCGGCGTACGACCGCCATGGCGACCTGCCGGCGGCACTGGCCCTCGTCGGGCGGATCGAGGCGTCGTCGGGCGCCTGCGTCCCGCCCGATGCCGCCGCCAGCGTCGCCGGCGTCCTGTGCAAGGCCGGCCGGCTGCCGGACGCGGTGGCGCTCCTGCAGAGAATGGTCGACCGGGGCCTGAAGGTCCCGCCGGCCATGGTCACCCGTCTCGTCGCTGGATGCGACCGCGCGTTCTCCATCGCCCACCTGCGGGTCGTGCACCGGCACGCGACCGCCCGGGCGCTGCTCGTCGACGACAACGTCGCCGGCGCGTTCGTCGAGGCGTACGCAGGGTGCGGGGACATTGGCGCCGCTGAGCACGTCGTCCAGGAGCGGGGCGCGCTGGCCAGCGTCCCCGTGTCCAACGCGCTGATGGCGGCGTACGCCCAGCACGCCATGCTGGGCCATGCGTTCAGGACGTTCGACCTGCTCAAGGAGCGCGGCCTGCGACCGGATGGCGGCACGCTGGGCGCCCTGCTCGCCGCCTGCAACAACGTTGGCGATCCGGGGCGCGCGAACGCGGTCGCCGACGACGTGTCGGCGACGTGGCAGATCGAGATGGAGGATGCGCATCTGGCCACCGTCGTGGACGTGTACGCGAAGGTTGGCGCCCTGGACACGGCCGAGGATATGGCGACCCGCAGGACGCCCGACAGCGTCGTGGCGTGGACGGCCGTCCTCCGCGCCTGCTACAGGCATAGGGACGTGGCGCGCGCCGAGCGCGTCCTCGACGTTATCGAGCGGTTGCAGGGTGTCCCCGGCGACGACCAGGCGGCGGCGTACTCGCTGATGGTGGGCGTCTACGTGGAGGCGGGCCGGATGGGCGAAGCGGCGCGGCTACGTGACGACATGCAAAGGCGAGGCATCCGGGAGGTCCCCGATCAAGCGATCGTACAGCTGCCGGACACGACCGTCGCGTTCACGACGAACGACGCGCGGTACCATGCCGAAGCCGGGCTTCGCGAGACGCACGACCGACTGGCCCGCGATGCGGCCGCTGTCAATCCTCGCAGCGAGACGCTGGCGATGGCGCACGCGCTGAACGCGTCGCCCGACGGGGAACCTGTGCGCCTGGCTGTGACGCGGATGACGACGTCGTGCCACGAGGCTGCCAAGCACTTCTCGCGTGTCACCGGACGACCCGTGCTGGTACGGGACGGCGGTACCCGTTGCCATCACCGGATCGTGGACGGGGCCTGCTCCTGTCGCGAGTACTGGTAATGGTGGGGGGGGCGACGCTGCCCCCGTTCCAATACGAATACAACACCTCATATTATATTAACGTCACTGGGTTAGGTCAATGACCTCCACGTCATCGTCGTCGCGAAGGTCGACCAGCTCGGGTACCGGGGCGGGGTCCTCGACGATGCGACGACGCGCCACGAAGCGATCCATGGGGCCTTGGTCGACAGGTTTGCGCTTCGCAGGGCGGCGTTCGGGAGCGCCGCCGTCATGGTCGAGGCGCCCATCGGCGCGAAATTCAACGTCGATCCGGCTGCCCTTGCCGGCATCGAACGTGCTGCTCAGCACGGCCAGCTTGCGCTTGATCATGGGCCACATGAGGTCGTCCAGCGTGTTCTTCGCCAGGATGTAGCTGATGTTCACGCACGACCGTTCCTGGCCGATACGATGAGCGCGATCCTCGGCCTGCAGCAGATCGGACGGGTTCCAGGACAGCTCACAGAAGATGACATTGGACGCAGCGGTCAGCGTGACGCCGAACGACCCCGCTTGAATGCTCAGAACCATGACCCGGCATTGTCGCTGTACGAACGGGAATTAGAAACGACGCAAGACGCGCGTGCGGCAGGGTGCCAACCTCTTCCTGGAACTGGCGGATCAGAGACGGTCGCACGGATTGGCTGACGCCACCGTCGACGCGCAGGACAACGCCAGCGCTGTCGATCTTCTTGACCTCGGCCGTCAGACTGCAGACGAGGCGGTCGATGACGTCCTTGTGATGCGCAAACACGAGGAACTTTTCCGTGTCGTCCGCCTGGAGCTTGGTGGCCACCAGCTTGACGGTCTCGGGCACCTTGGCCAGACCCGTATCATGGTACAGCTGCGCCAGTAGGCCTCTGGTGTCGTGGCCGCCGCCCATGAGGTCTTCCAGGTCGGAGGCGCTCGAGGAGGGAAGTTCATCCATGCGCGCCTTGAAGTCTTTGAGCAGTGACGGCGGCAAATCGGATACAGTGAACCCTTCTCGAAACTTGGGCGGGAGATCTGATGATCACATGCGAGTGTGTGATGCCCCAACTATCTACTGCACCAACGGATGGGCCATACATACCCTTCAGGACGTCCTTCTTCAGCCTTCGGATCATGACATTGTCGACGAGGATCGTGTTCAGCTCCCGGAGGTGCAATGCGCCTCGCGCCTCCCACCCGAACGGGCCGGTCTTCCCATCGCAGTACCGAATGCTGAAGGGTTTGTATGACCCCACCAGACTGGGGCGAACGCAGTCAACCTATACGGCGCCTACCTAGTCAGTCCACGTGATTCACGATAACAACGATCCTGGGCGAATTACCTGTGCAAACAGTTCGATAGGGCGAGCCATGGCCGGCGTGCCACTAAGCAGTAGAGCGCGGCGACACTCTGAGCATATCGGGTCAATGCCTGCACGAGGCACAGCAGACGCCAAGGCATGCATACGCTTGACGATAGGCGCGGTCGCCTTCGATCGCTGGGTTGTGGGCGTCTTGATGAAATGGCTTTCATCCAGGATAACGACGTTCGGCCTCCAGGACGACGCCTCGATGCGCGGCGCCGTCTTATCCATGAGGCTGTACGCGACGATCAGGAAGCGGACGGTATGCAGTTGGTTCTTCGAAGGGAAATCCACACCGCACGTGACGATGTAGATGTCCTCCTCCAGGACATGCGAACCAAGCCAATCCAATATGGCATCGCGCCAGTGAAACCTTAGGCTGTTCACATGTCCACATGTTAGTACGACAGCAAGCAAGGAGCGGCGACGATTTGCGAGAGAGCGCGCACCTGGATGGAACAACGACCAGCACTGGCCAATCCGATGTGTAATAGGCAGCAAGGGCAATCGCCTGCACCGTTTTCCCCAGGCCCATGTCGTCAGCGATGATGGCGCGCCCACCAAACTTCTCAACAACCTGCCCCAAACGGAACGTCAAAGACACAGCACTTGAAGTGGCTATTGAGGAACAGTCGGTACCTGGGCCACGCCCGACTTCTGAAATGGAAGCAGCTGATCCCACAAATCTCTGGGCAGCTTGTTGCAGTCGAACCGTTCTAGGAACGTCAGTTTAGACGTGCCGCCAGTCGTGGTACTCAGCACGGTGGCGTTACCGCTTCCCGACGACCAGTCCTGGGATGGCCCGCTCGGAGAGTACCGGTTCAGAACCCATTTCGGCATCGGCTCCACAGTCACGTTGACCTTCGAGGGCATATCGTTCTCCAGGACGTCGGTGAGGTCCTCGAGTAGCGAGATCGGGATGACCCAGGTCGGCATGCCGGCGGCCAGGGGCACCATTCGGCCAAACCGGTTCATCAGCGGCGCGACGGACGGGTCCCCAATCGGCGGCATGAATTTGACTTCGAATTCGGTCGGTGATACAAGCTCCAGGCAGGCGCGATATGCAGCAGCAGGGCGGCTGGGATCGGCGATGATCATACCGCGATCATCCACAGGGACAAGGTTGTCCCGCGCCCACCTGGCACCCTTCCTGGATATGTCGCTATCCCAAAGGAACGACTTACACTGCTCTGGCTGGCAGCAATTCCAGAACAGCCGCCCAGTGTTTGGACCCTCCTGCGTTTCGACAATGAACGCGCCGACACAGATTCGACCGTACACTTGCTACCTTGTGAACCGTATACTGCCGCATCGGCAGCCGGTGCGACGTGCATAGTGGGACCTACGCAGTACCACCCGCTCAGACACAGGACGACTCCTCGGGCAGCGCTAGAAGATAGTCGCCCGCACCTGCCGCCGGGACGAGCGCGCCGGCGACCCGCCGTCGGCGCCACGCAACGGCGACGAAAACATGACGGTCGCGCGCGCACTTCGCACGCGGACCTGACCCGCGTCCGTGCTGCTCAGGTGTGCAGCTCCCCGTCGGCCGGGTCCTGAGTCCTGACTTAAAATAACCGCACCTGTATTCGACGAAGCGGCCTTGCCTGCCTATTCTGCGCGTCCTAGCGGCGTTCGACCTGCTGGAAATCGTCGAGCAGGCCACGGACCAGCTGCATCGCGCTGTCCAGTTGGTCGGCGTCGACGCCAAAGTCCGCGACGGCGCGAGACACGCCGCGGCGCTGGATCGCGGACAGCTCGTCGACGTAGAGCTGCAGGAGGTCGTGGACGGGTTCGGCGCTGGTCCACTGCGCGACCGCTTTAACGGGAACGCGCGCATGCAGCTCGGGTTCACGTTCGCCGCCTTCTCCGGCGAACGGCGACGTTGCCGGAACGAGCGCCTCGTTGAGAACGCAGTCGGCGGGCCACGGGCGGGACGCGTCACGACCCATCGTGCACGAGTACTGTGCCGATGGAACGACCGACGACGATGGACGGTTGGACCACCAATCCTCGAACTGGACGGCGTTATCCGGATGCAACGGTGTCCCATGAAGCGTCCCGACACGAACAGACGGGTTCGTCGCCAACCGCTCGGCGAGGTCGTTACTGCTGAAGTGTTTCGAAGCCAGACGATAGACAGACGAACCCGCGTGCAAGGCCAGGCCGTGCAAGGCGGGTGTCTCGTGGTGATCAGCAGGGCGCATGTGCACTTGAAGGTTCGCAATTGGGTACAGCCCAGCAAAGGACACGAGTTCCTCAAATGCGGAACGACGACGAGCATGAGGTCGCGTGTGGGCGTGCACGGCGAAGACGAGCAGACGCTGCGACGACGACCCGCACAGATCGTCGCGAACGTCTTCCAGGACCGACATCGCAGCAGGGCCGAACATCGTGTCGATGTCGACGATGCTCTGGATGCACTGCAGCGAATCACACTTCTCGATCTGGAGACAGGCGCGCCTCGATGAACACAAAGGCGGACGGGAAACCAGCTTGGCGTTACCTGGTGGCGGGCGCGGTCGACCGCGTCTTCGAGCGCGTCCGCGTTCAGATCAAGGCCGGCTTCGGCGCCATCACCTGCGGTGGTCGAAGACAGCCGGCACTGGCTGGTGTCGTCGAGCTCGATGCCGTTCTCGTACAGCAGGTTCATCCACTACGCCATTGTATGATTTCTAATCCGGGACGTAGTTTGTCACCGTAAGCAACGAACCTGTCCCTCCCCGGGCGTAGCCGTCGCTGTGTACATGTCGCTTCGTCCAGCCCTATCGAAAAACGTTTCAGCGACAGTGCTCGAAGAGAACAGTGGACACCAATTCCAACCAGGTCTCACTGGCAAGTTCAGCACCGACAACGGGCAGATTCAGGGAGGGCGGGCGCTCAAATTTACTGCGGTCATCGTACATCACAACACGTGGACGCACACCATGATCTCCGACGTTGACGAACGCCTCGTGGAGAACGTCGCTGTCGCCGTGCCGGCGACGGTTTTCCTACGCGATGCGCCATATCACAGCAGGTCCAACCGGGCTCCGGTGTCCCCACCTCCATGTTGATCATGTGCGCGCCGATCGCGTTGGCGCATGACCCGAACTGGAGCTGGACGACCTCGCGCATCCCTTCGTTCTTCTGGTGCCTTCAGTCTTGTGAATGTGGCAGGCCACCGTTCTACGCAGTCCGTGACAAGTGACGTGCAGTTCGGACTCTGCACCTGTGGAGCGGCGCGGATGTCACGATTCGCGACCCGATTTTCCTGGACGAGTGCACGGATCTATGGAGCGCGGCCAACGTTCAATCCGGGCGGATTGCGACATTGCTCCATACTAGCGGTCGGGGCCCGCTTTGATTCGCGTATAACTTAGGTGTGACCGTTTATCAGTGAAGGGACGCTCGGTGGGACTTTCGAGTTCCAGGCACTTGCTGCACCTCGCTTGGTTGCGCGCACCAAACCACGGCGGCTGTCTTCCTGGCAAGGCTACTTTCTTCCTGGTGCCAAGTTCTGCGCGGCTGTCAGTTTGCTGCCTCGGCGAGAAGGACCCCCCCTTGTATATGAGAATGTATTCGAGCATCAGTCATCCTCGCTTGGCGCCCCTCCACGTTTCCCGCCTGATGCTTTCATCCATCCCCAGAACGTGTCGTACAGGTCGACGAGCACGTCGCCATCACCGATCTTCTCGAGCGCTTCTGGTACACTGGCCCCTGAGTAGAGAATTGACACGGGACTCGCGAGAAACTTGAAGCCGGGCTCGTCGTTCTTCGTGATGCTAACCCAATCGCCATGGAGAACGGGACCGTTTTTCGACCTCAGAAGGACGCCACCTTCCATCGTTTCGGCTTTGACGTCCCCAGAGAGCGCGATCACCATTTGCGGGCCGTCCTTCACCTGCAGGAGCAGGTCCGCTTTCTATTTGAGCGACAAGCTACGACCCTTGCCCTTCTTGCTTAGGCGGTGGTTCCGCAGGAGCGTGTCAAGTTTCGAGACCTGGGTCACATCTCCCGTGTGTTGCGAATGGGCCACCTCAATCTCGATTGGGCAGGACACCAGTTGCCCGCACCGTTCGCCTTCGAGCACCTCGCCAGCGACCAGACCGCCGTTGGTCCTCCACGCCGCCGACCCACTCCAGACCAATGGTGATCCTGATCCACAAATCGCCAGGTTACACTATGCATTCAATGTGCAGGAGCGGTGCATACCGCCGTCAAGGAGGCGGTCCCTCCAGTGGACGCCCAGGTCCTCCAGCTTGCCGTTCAACGACCTCTTGAACACCCCAACGGCGCGGGCGTGGGCGAGCGACTCCATCGACAAGTAGAGCTGACCGTCAATGAAAATCATCGGAGATCTCGCAAGTCGAGTACAACTGTCACAGATCGGTACGTCCTCGTGAATCCATCTACGAAATTCGTCCGTTGTGACGGAATCCGCTACCAGAACCGTCGTTCCGATCGGCATCTCCCGGACGCGTCGCCTGCATTCAATGCGGTCGTGGAGGCGCGACGCCGGGACCTCCATATTGTGTGCTGTCGGGCAACGGCTCGATTGACCGAGTGGCGGACACTCATCGCATTATTATTGTGGCCCCGGTCGCCCGGTCCATTGTCTCGTCCTACGGTACGTAAGCCTCGATGACGACGACGGCAACTTGCTCTTTCAAATTTCCTGAAACGCCAAATTCCACTTCGACTTGCTTCCTTGGAGGTTCCCGTTTCCGCACTACGGGAGACGAGTTCTGCAGAGGTAGACATACATTGTCATCATTATTGCATGCTCTTGAAAAGCAATGCTACAAAGTCAAGGTACTCCGACTGGCGCTTGCGATCGTCACCACATTGCTTTTAAGAGCACGCGATAATGGTGCCAATGTATGTCTACCTCTGCAGAACTCGTCTAAACATTCTAGCGCCTGTAGCGCGGAAACGGGAACCTCCAAGGAAGCCAGTCGAAGTGGAATTTGACGTTTCAGGAAATTTGAAAGAGCACTTTCATTGCGGTAACGAAGCTGGAAGGCGTCCGAATTGGGGTCACCCAACTCCAAACCCGGACGTTTCTCGAGAAGGGTAATCGTATAGTCGAAATCAACCGTAGGAAACGTACTATCCTATGACACATTCATGGAGAGCCTGTTGTGGTGTCGACGGGCCAATTGCATCGGATCCAATTCCATCCGAGGACTGACGACAGGATTGTTAAGGGCGTCCTCAGCGAAGAACCCTCTTGGAGGAAACTTGCGCACAATGGGATTCGGATGTTGCGCCATGAGCTCGCGCCGTGCAAGGCCCCGCACACGACTACGGCGACGATGACGACGGGAGACGACGCTTGCCGCACCAGGATCCTATTTAAAGCCCGCCCTTTGCCGAGCCGGGGATGGCCAAAAATACCTGTCTGCACTTGTCTGTCTGCACTGTCCCTCCCTGACGCCCGATGTACTACCGGCACTAATTCAGCACTTTGGGGCCTTTTGTTCCCAGTACTGCACTAATTCGGCACTATCGGGGGGTTCTCCCAGGTAGTGAGCCAGCGGCTACCAGAGGGTGTCGCACATGATAGCGCTGGATATTTGGTGTACGGGACGGCGGCGCATCGCGAGGGACGGGACGCTGAGCGTGGCGGCGCAACCAAGCACGCCAGTCACCACGGGGGCCAGTGCTGCGTGCATGTGTTTACTAGGACGGGGACACTCGACCACAAGCATCGGTCATCCGTGCTGCCAGGATGGGTCGGTGGTGCCAACGATGGAGTGCGCGTTGAGCGCCGCGACGTCGTCGTCGGTCAGGCGCCATCCGAGGCACATTGCGTTTTGGGCGGCCTGCAGGCCGTTCTTTGCCCCAGCAACAGGGACCGCTCCTGGAGGCGCCATGATCATTGCTCGATACGCCGTCACTCAGCCGCGTGTACCTTTGGACATGACCCAGTTGAGTGCGACGGCCGGAACAGGGACGGCATGGTGCTGGGCGATCCGACGCATTGTGTCGAGTAGCGGCTCCAGTTCCTCCATCTTGTAATCGCTGAACCTGCGCCCGGATGGAGGTGGATTCGACGCCGAGTACTTGCCGGTCAGGCGACCCATCCCAAGCGGGGAATACGCCAGCAGGACGATCCCGGCGTCTCGGCACGCATCGACCATCCCGTTCTCCAAAGGCAGCGTCCTCGTCAGGCTAAATTCGACCTGGTTCGTCGCCAGCTGGATCCCGTGCTCATCACGAAGACGCTCGTAGACCGTCATCAGCTCCTCGACGGAATAGTTCGACACGCCGACCGTCTTTGTCCAGCCTTGGCGAACGGCTTCAGCCAATGCATCCGCGATGGTGTTCAACGACACCTGATGAATCGGGCCATGGACCTGCACAGGGCACGATCTCGTCAGTGCAGGACATTCGGGAGCACACGCAGGATATACCTGATAGAGCTCGACGAAGTCGACACCGAGCCGCTGCAGGGAGTTCTTCAGGGCGTCAAGCAGCACCTCGGGGTAGTTGGTCTTGCCGGGCAGCGGCAGGAATTTCGTGGCAATGGCGACCTTGTCCCGCACCTTGTCACGAGCAATGAACCGACCGAGCAGGCGCTCGCTCTCGCCATTGCCGTACTTCTCGGCTGTATCGAACAAGTTGATCCCCGAGCGGATCGCCGTGCGGAACGCGTCCATGTCGTCGGCCTCGCTCTCCGGCGTCCACTTCCACGTCGGCCGGTCGCCCCAGCTCCAACACCCGACCGCGACCGGCGCGATATCCACCGTGTCCGCCAGCACGACCTTCGTCGACGCAGTCGGGATCTGTGCACGCAGAACACACCACCAGTCAGGAAACGCCGAAGCTGCACATACGCGGTCGCGCGCACGCGAATGCTCGTCAGGGGTTCGGTCGCATGCGGTTCGGCAACTTCCGCCTGCGAGCTCAGCAGCCGCCCCGCATAACGTCGCCCAGGCGCGACGATCCACACTCGCGCACGCATCATCAGAGGCCACGTAGGTACTGTAGTAAAGCCGGCCATGCGCCCGCAGATTTTCCCAGTTCGACACCTCGCACTTAACCGTCATCGTCGTCTTCCGCAACGGGGACGCTGCCTGGCAGCACGCGGCAGCGCTGAACCGTAGCCAGCCATCGGTAGACGACACGCGTTGTATATGGTCGTACTTGCCGCTATCTCCAGACGTCACGAGCAGGCCTGACGGCAGGTGTATTTTGGGAAACGGCGTCGTGATCAGGCGCTTTCAGTTGGGGAGATCATCTTCGAAGACTAGTTCGCCCAAGGGCGCATTGTCGGGTTCCACTGGCAGCGTCGCCTGCAGGATGCTTTCGTCGAACCGCGTTTCGTCGCCGACGTCGACAGGGGCGTAGCCGGTCCCCATCACGTCTCCCGCGGCGGCGCTCTCCTGCACCTGATCACGTGCGGCTGGGACTGCACGGGCGCCCGGCTTGCCTGTCATCGAGAACGCCCGGCACGGCCTGCGTAGCAGTCGTGCGGGCCGCCACATTCGCGCTCTCTGTGACTTGAACGGAATCGGAGGCTCCGGGCCCGTAACTCACAGTGACTGCACGAGCAATCATCATTACCACGATTCAGATGCCCGGAAGGCATCGCCCCTTCGGAGCTCGGCAACGACGTTATAATGCAGCCTACAGCCCACTTTGCCATCGCCACTGTGGGCCGTCCTAGTTGCCCTACAGATGGCAACCAACCATGGAGCTGTAAGGTCCCCAGTTCAAGGCATGAGGTCCCCCAAAAAAGTCCCGGTGACCGGCGTGGACGAACGGCCCGTCCCGCAAACCGCGCCCCGCATGGCAGCAGCGGCAGCGGAGGAGGCGCTGTTCGCCCAGCTGAACGGTGCGTTTGACAGCGACCCGCTGATGGACGAGCTGGGCCTGGTGCTGTCGGCAGCCCCGACCGAGTTTGGCGACACCAGCGGCGACGTCGGCGCGGGTGGCGAATCCGGGGCCGCCGACGGGGGTCGGTTGCTGGGGACGGCGGCAACGGGCACGCTGCTGATTCGCGTGCCTGTGCAGGGCCGCCGTTTTACCACAATCACCACAAGCTCGGCATTGCGTTCTATGCCATCCCGATTCTTATGCGGTACGTGTCCAGGCTGTTCAACGACATGCGACGAAGGCTTCTCGGTAAACCGCGCGCATCGTCATCAGTGCTTCGACGCCTGTACTTACTGACCCCCACTTGTACAGACGAACCGGGCGCCCCAGTCGACGCGATTCTCATGCACCAGGTTACCCGGGCCCTGCTTCTGGTCAACGCAGACCATTACACGGCCTGGGCGCAGCGTCGTCGCCTGATCACGCGTTCCGTCGTTGACGAGGCCGACGAGCTCCGCCTGGTCAATTTGATCTTCTCGAAGCACCCGAAGAGCGGCGAGGCCTGGGCGCATCGTCGATGGCTGCTGGGCCGGCTCGGCCCCGCGTACTTTGACGCCGAGCTCGCATCGTGCGATCGGTTCTGCGACGTGTACCCGCGAAACTATTACGCCTGGACGCACCGCCGATGGATCACTGATCAAATGTCGGACGTCGGCGCGCTCCTCGAACGGTCTCGCCAGTGGATTGCCGTCCATGTGTCCGACTTTAGCGCGCTGCACCATCGCGAGACGCTGCTGGTACGCGTCGCCGACCTGGCCCTGCTGGACGACGAATTCGATACCGCCCATCGGCTCTGCCGGCTGTACCCTGGGCATGAAAGCCTGTGGCAATTCCTCCGTTTCCTCTGGACCCATTTCCGGCGTCTCGCCACCGACGACGACCTGCTGGTGCGACGAGCAACGGAGATGGCGTTTGCCGACGAGTGCATCCGCGATGACGACTCCGCGTTCTTCGAGCGTCAACGTGGGTACGCGGCATCGTACCAGGTCTGGCTGGTCCAGGACGACGTCGCCAGCAGCGACTCCGCTCGAAGAGCGGCCATTGACCTGTGCGAACGACAGCGCCAGTGGTGCCCGGCGCATCGTGTCTTCTGGCGCCGACGTGCCGACCAGCTTCTGAATGTCGAATATACGGCCCGATGATGAAGCGCTGCTATGTGCACGCCGTTATCAACACGTCGTGGCGTTGCACTAGCCCGGTGCTGTTCGTGTGGCGCTGTCACGACCTATCCGTCGGAGGCGCGGCTCCGAGTAGCCGACTCCGCGTCCTGCCGCATCAGTTGCCGGTTGCGACCCAATGACAGCAACGCGCGCATTGGGACAATTGTATTCGTTATGGACATGGGATGGCGCGCAATCGCGCTGGGGGGCGGGGGCAGACGCTCAGCTGACTTCGTGGAGGGCGTCGTAGATCGTGCCTTCCTCCGCGACGAACTTGCCGGGCTCGTCCTTGAACCGGTTCTTGGCGGCGCTGGACGGCTTCACGATCGTCCAGGAGATGTCGTCCGGTCCGCCCTCCTTCGCGTCCGGCACCGGATGGCCTTCAGGCGATTCGTTGGCGCTGGCCCCCGGGGCGGCCGTGGCTCCGGGCCGGTGTACCCTTCCTGAATGCGCTCGACGATCAGGGCCCGAATGCCGTCGGCGTTCGGCGCTTCGCCGAGGCCATCGAGCATGGCCAGGGCCTCCTTCAGCGATCGCTGACGCATGGAGCGCGCCGGCAGGCGATCGATGGCGGGTAGGCGGTCCATGATCAGGCCGATCTCGACGTCCGCGCTGGACAGGTTCGGGTCGGCGGGCGCCGGGCCGCAGTCGACGGCCGTCGCCGGCGCCTGGCTAGAGACGCACCACGTGAACGCGCGCTTGAGGCCCATCACCATCCCCACACCCAGCTGTCGGTCTGCTCCTCTGTCCACAGACGCGCACCAGTCGCCGCTGCCGGTGCTAGTCCTACGTGTCCACACTGTGCCCGAGTCCTGATGCATGTTCCCAGTCACAGCCCCGATCGGTAACATTGGCCAGTGGGCGCGGCGCCGCCAAGTACGTAGGTAGGTGGCAGCGCTGCTGCCCCCCAGACGCCCCCGCGGCGAACCTTCCCCTCGCTGTGGCCGAACAGGCCCAGCACGTCCCCGCCGCAGCGACCGACACGCGCTCTCGTCTAGTATATACAGAGAAGCGGATACCTATCGACCGGTCTATTATACGCTAGCCGAGCGTCGGCACCTGGTTCCGGACCAGCCCCTGCTGCTTCTTCCGGGCGCGGTGCTGCCGGACGCGCTCCCGAACCTTGGCCCGCTGGATCTCGATCTGCCGCGCCCGCTCCTCCGACGGCAGCTTCTCGATCTTCGCCTTCTGGTTCAGCCGGTCTGCCGCACACACGGTATCGTTAGCCCAGCGTGCGCGCGTCGTCGTCGGTGCGACCCCCGTAACGTGGGCGTCCCCTTACAATTGCGCATGTACGTCCGCATCCGCTGCCGGTTCGGGTTGACCCTGGGCGCCGCTGCCGCCGACGGTTTAACGTCGACAGGCGCCGCCGTCGACGGTCGGTCGGCGCTGGCGTCGTCGGCGCCGGCCAGATGCGCCATCCCGTTGTTGTCGTCGAGGCCCATGGCACGCACCGAGGTCGGGCCGCGCCGCGCGCACTGCGCTGACGTGCCGCGCCGCTGCCAGGTTGGCTGCCGGGGCACCGCCACGGACCAATCGCGTTCGCTGGGTCGTTCGTTGTTCGGCGACAGCCACACCTGCCTGCCAATTGGGGCCCAACGCTGGTATGTATGTACAAACAGGCGCAGGCAACGGTTTAGTGGGAACGACTGCGGATCAGGAGAGGAGCGATGCGATGCCCGGGAGGAAGTGGCGTCGACAGAAGACCCTGCCGTCGAAGACGTGCACGGCATCGCTCCTGCCGAGGGCGTGCGGCGCCGAGTGCTCGCACACGAGGCACTCCTGGTGGAAGACGGCGTCGGATCCGGTGGCCGAGAACCCGCCGAATGCCAGCCCGCACTGGACGGCCTGCTTGCACGCGCCGCACGTTGGCAAGGCGCCCCGCGTGCCCTCCGTTGCATGGTGCTGCTCGCATCGGACGGTCATGTCGCGCCCAACGTAGAACCGGGACGCGGCCAGCTTCGCCGGGCAGTCCTTGCATCTGAAATGGTCGTCGTGCCAAACCCTGCCGAGCGCTCGGACGACAGTCTGGTCCAGGTGCACCGGTCCGTCGCACGCGTCGCAGGTCTCCTTGAAGCGCCTGGCGAAATCATCGGCGCACAGCACGTCGCCGTCGATGATGACGTGCGGCGCGTCGCGAAGTTCGCACCGACAGGCGCTGCAGACGTGGCAGTGCACGTGCAGTGTGCGATCGCCGATCTGCAGGTAGTCTCCAGGCGGAATCGGCAGGTGGCACTGGGAGCACGACATGCACTCGTCAGGGACCGGCGCCGGCGCGTGCGACATGCAGCAGACGTCCTTGTCGTCGTTCTGGGTGAAGGAGTTGCTGCCCAGAAGGCTGACGTTGCAGACCTTGCAGCGGAAGTGGTGCTCGTGCCACGCCTGGTCGCCGATCTTCAGTGCCCGGCCCAGTATCGGCTCCCGACAGGTTGTACAGCGCGGGGCGAACCTCTGCGACGACGTTAAGTGCTTAGCAATTCAGTACCGGGTGGCTCCCTGACCTCGGCAAAGCATTCCGGGCAGTACGCGGCAGCGTTCCGCTGAACATAGCCCAGACCGGCCAGGCCCGTTCGACACGCGGAACATGTGAAGCATGCGGCGTGTAAGTCGCCAATACCGGGTACGGTCACGCGCCGGCTTTCCAGCGCGTTGTGGCAGCCAGTGCACACGGTGGACATCAGGGATGACGTTTGCTCGCGGCCAAGGGTCGTCTGCGGTCCCGAGGCAGGCGAACGCAGTCTAATTTCGGAAATGGAGCCGACCGTAATGGCACCAAGTTTAGAAGGCAGCGCCGAGCACCGGGTCGAACCTTGCATGGCGCGTAGCCGGCGTGTTCCAGCACACGTTTGTACAGAGTCGCAAAACCGGCGACAACTGGCCCGGTCCACAGCACAGAGCAGAGCCGAATCTCGACACGCGATCGTCACAGTCTGGCTGCAGGCGAAACCCAGCGATGCTGACGGACGCGTCTGCGTACCCTGGCGCAGGTGCCGCGATGGGCCTGATCGTCGTGCTAGTTATTAGCCTTGGCGTCGCACTGGCGAAGAAGGCCCTGATCGACGAGACACCTGGCACGAAACGCCTTCCAGGGGGAACGGGGCTTCCCTTCGTTGGCGAGTCGCTGTCGTTCCTGTGCAACATGCGTGGGTTTATCTCAGAACGCCATCGTCGTTATGGTCCTGCTTTTCGCACGCACCTGTTCGGGACGCCAACCGCCGTCCTAAGCAAGCCTGACGACGTCAGGAAGGTCCTTCTCGGCGAAGGCAAGATTGTCCAGATGCGGCTGATGAAACCGATTCACAACTTGATGGACGGGTCGCTGTTGTCCCAACATGGCGACGAGCATCGACAGTACAGACGCGTATTCCAGCAGGTCTTGTCTCCCAGCGCGCTGGAGAATAGAATCCCCGAGATCTCCCACATCGTATCAGGTATCGTTGCACAATGGCCGGCAGGGAAGGCCATCGATATCAACAACGACATCCATCAGGTCGGGTTTCCATATAAATCAGAAGTTGCGATCACCTGACCGGCCCTGTCCACCAGATCGTGTTTCGGCTGAGCCAAACCGTCGTGTTTGGGAGATTCGACGAGGAACTTACGAAAGTGATCGATCCACTCTTCCAGACCTACAATCGGGGCATGATTTCGCTGCCGGTCAATCTTCCCTGGACAAACTATGGCTCGGCGATTCGTGCTCGTCGGAAACTGGCTAACGTTATCGCCGAGGAAGTCGCCAAACGCGACAGCGGCGACCACGAGCCTGGCCTGGTCGCGGCCTTACTGGACAAGGAAGGCGCACAGGTGCCAGCCCAGGCAATGCTAGGACTACTAGCGGGTTACGAAACGACAGCGTTCACGATCGCGATCGTTCTGCATACGATGGCGCGGTACCCCGATATCATCGAGCGGCTGCACAAAGAGCACGTCACGATTATGGGGTCGCCGCAGCCGATCACACAGCAGAGCGACCTTAAACAGCTAACCCTGTTAGACGCCGCGGTAAGGAGCATTTGCAGATTCCAAACTACCTTTAGCGCCCTCACCCTTCCGTCAAGGTTCGCGAGAGCATGCGTCTGTTTAGCACGGCGCCCGTCGCTGGCCGGGTCTGCACCGAATCGTTTACGACGTCGGACGGATTCCTCGTTCCAGCAGGGTACATGGTGTTCGTCGGGCTGGACGCATTGCCGACCCGGTTCGCGTCCATCGGGCAGCGCGAACAGTTCTTGCCCGACCGATACCTGAACTCGGAAACAGCGCCGAAACGGTGGGACGAAGCGCCGTTCGGTGGAGGACCACGAAGCTGTGTCGGATCAGACTTTGGACTCCTGATGGTCAAGCTGGTCGTGTCGGACGTCGTCCGACGATATCGGTGGAGGTTGCCGGACACTGCTGGGGAATTGCCTCCGTCGAAGCACTCGCTGGAAATCATTCTGGAGCCCCGGCCCAGCAACGGAACCCGATAAACGTCGAGATGTGCCCACCATCCGTCATTCAGTGCCCAGAATATGAACCCTCCCGGCGCCATCAGCGATGGCGGCCAACTTCGCGCATGGATGCCACTCCACACAGGATACGTTGGCGCCGAAGTCGGCCTCCAGCAGCGCCCCGTTCGACGTCTGCAGCACGTCCCAGATGGCGGTCCGCCCACTTACAAACATCAGCACCAAGAAGGACCCAGAAGCCTGCAACCCGCATAGGACTTCCCTTTCGGGAACGAGACTGCTCAAATCAACAGTCGCAGATGGACGTGGGCCGACGCGTTGTACAGTGATTGCCCTGGCGGACAGCAGAGAGGCCACAGCGAATCCGGGCGAACCTTCAGGCTGAAGAAACGAACGCGATAGCGCGTGTTGCGTATTGGGGAGCGAACACATAACGTCGCCACTCTGTAGGTGAAGGACGGTCGTAGAACCATCCTCAAGGACGACGACGACGACGGAACCGTCGTTGGAGACATCAAGCGCGGCGACTGGCACCGAGGGAATATCGGGCGCATACCGCCATTGCTGTCGCAGCGTTGCCGGATCCCAGCTGGAGACAAACCCGATCCCGGCAGCGACGATGTGCCCCGACGTGCAGCGTAATCGCTGAACGGCATCAGCGACCTGTATCGACCGAGCGCCCAGCCATACGCGTTGCCCGTCAGCGGCGACGGCGATCCGCCCATCGCGACCCCAGGCGACGTCTTCCACCGACCGGAACTCGTACGCCTGCAGACGAACCCACTGCCGGCCGCGCCGCAACGTCTCCCCGAACGTCATGACGGAGCCAACCCCGGCGACGACGGCGACGACCGGTGCGTGACGCGCGAAACACATCTGCCACCGACATCGTCAGCCAGCTGCGACCGACCCAAACATTATGGACGACTCGTCAGTGCAGCAGCGGCAGCTGCCGCCGCGAACGTCTCGAGACACACGCACGACCTTTCGGATGGGGTGGCCGACCGCAACGCAGCAGCGGATCCCGAGCTGCGGCACGTCGGCAGCGGTCAGGCGACCGGGTGCCTTCGCGACGGACCGCCTGCGCCGCCGCGACGGTTCCATTCGAAAACGCCGCCGTCGCCCGATCGTATCGCGACGAGTGCAATGGGGAAACCCGCTGTCGCAGGCCCGCCCCGCGATCGGTGTGGGCCTGTATAGCGACACGTTTGGTGCGTTGTTCCACTTCGGTTGGTGTGCCCCGCGGTCAATGAATCGCACGAGTGGCTTTGGCCGTCAAAATGGTGATGGCGTCGCGGCGTGTCGCGTTGCTGCCGGGGGTTGTCGCGGGCGCCGCTCTGCTGATCGCGGCTGCCAGGCCGGCCGTTGCGCTGCCGGCGCTGATTGCCCAGGGCATTGCCGTGTTTGCGGCGATCATGTGGCGAGGGCGCCCGTTGCCCCAGGATCTGGCGTACCACCGCTTCGTGGACCAGCGCACGGGTCGCGTCTGTTCGCCGCTGCTCTCCGTGCCGAACGCATCCGACGTCGTGAGCAACATCGTGTTCTTCGTGTTCGGGGTCGACGGTGTCGTTGCCGTTGCCCAACCCGGTCGTATTCCATTGCGGTCGCCAGCAGCCGAGTATCCCGCCCTACTGACCTTGTTCGTATCTGTCACGATGGTGGCGTTCGGGTCGGCGTACTACCATTGGAGGCCCTGTAATCGTCGCCTGGTTTGGGATCGGCTGCCCATGTCGTTCGGGTTTGCCTCCGTGATCTATTTAGTCGTATGCGAGCGAGTCCCAGCCAGCGTTGCATGGCTGTATGTGCTTGTAGTTATCAGTGCTACGAGTGTGATCTATTGGGCTGTGGTCGACGACCTTCGCCCGTACCTGTTCGTGCAGTTCTACGGAATCGTCTTCCTCATTCAGGTGATGGCCGTGCTCCCGTCGCTCTACACGCACGCGTCGTTGTGGCCCACCGTTCTCGCCGTCTACGTCCTCGCCAAAATCGCTGAGGTTCTGGACGCCCAAATATTTCGCTGGACGAAGCGCACCGTTTCGGGCCATACCGTCAAACACCTCCTCGCTGGCGTCATCTTCAAGCACGTCACCCTGACACTTAAACAACGCCGACTACTAACTGGGTGATTATTCCCAGGCATTCGAACCAGCATGGCAGTTGGAAGTTCCCCTAGACTACGTAGGCGACCTGAAGCAAGCGCAAGGCAGCCATTGGGGCGGCCTGCGACCCACGAGGTTACGGAAGCGGAATGTTCCAGTCGTCACTTGTCTGCACAGTCACGGAGTTTCTGGGAAGGCAGACGTGTTCGTGGGCCATGAGCGCTGCCCGAATGTGGCTAATGGCAGTCGGCATTGCCGTGCTCGGGTCTGTGGCGGCGCAGCTGGTGCCAGTGCCGACCTCGCCAGATCCAGCATCGCCGTCTGATGATCCGGCGCCTCCGGTGCAATCGGGTCGGGCGCGTCGACAGGCGCGGTTCCAGGCCGAGCGTGATCAGCTGCTGTCCTCCGTGCAGATGGCGCTCTCGGTCAATGCTTCGATCCAGGGTCGATTGAATGCGCTGGATCATATTGCGGATTTGACGATGGACCTGGAGCACGCCCAGGCGCTGTCCGCAATGGGCCTGTTCAGGCAGTTGGTCGGTGTTCTAACGGCGTGCCTGAATACGACGCCTCAGACATGCTCGGCATCGGAACTATCAAGCTTGCTAAAGCGTCAAAGTCGCGCGGATGGATGTGATGCTCTTGCGGCACAGATTTGTATTGTCCTCGGGAGCGCGGCGGCCTACAAACCTTCCATCGCAGCCGCTGTTCGGGAAGCGGGAGCGCTAACGCCATTGGTATCGCTGGCGTTTGTGGCCCCTCAGTCTCGTGAATCAACTCATCGCGCGCTGTATGCCCTGAATGCTTTGGTCAGGCATGACGATACCAGTGCCGTGCTTGTTTCTGCCGACGCTGCCGCCGTCAATGCTCTGGCCGCGCTCGTCTACAGACGGCAACATCACACGCGCGCTCTGCAAATGGTAGAGACCCTGGCGCATCTACTGCCCGTTCGGTTGTGTGATCAGGTTGCGGAAGCGATTGTGGCCGGCGACTCCAGAGGTCAGGCGTTCCAGGCGGCCCTGGCGCTTATTGACCACCATGGTAGCTATACCGTTTTCCTGCTTTTGATTTGTCTCTCATTGCCGAATGCTGATTTCCGTATTCTAAAGGTGAGGTATGCTGCCAGAAGGTGATGCGGCCCGATGTAGTCGCTATATTACAAGGCCACCAATGCGACATCGATGACGACCACGAGCGCGCTGTCATTGGCCGTCTTCTCTCCCGGTACGACTCCGACAGGAATGTCACCGCGTTCTCGCAAGGCATGCCGATTTAGCAAGCACATCGACTCCACCATGGTTCCAAAGTCTGTAAATTGAACAGGAAATTTATTTATTAGGTGTCGGCGCATTGTCGGCTTTTCGCATTAACCGGGCCTGAGCGCGGCGCATTGTTCTATCGCATCGCCCAGCACACAATTTGCGGTTCTGCGATCATCCGCGGATGCATTGCGGAACGCACGCAGCCACGCACCTCGACTGCCGTTTTGTTGTACGGTGCCCTTATAGTCCGCAAGACCGCATTCCGGTTGGTATTGCTGCGTTGTGGGTGCCCGGTGATCCACACTCGCAATGATCAGATTATTGAGCGTCGTGGCTGTTCTGATGGTGGGCATGGCCATCTCTGTCGCGATAGCGATGCAGCCGTCGCGCGAAGACTACAGCCCTCCCGCAAACAGTTACGTCGATATTGCAAGTGACGATTCTGATGGTCCTCAATCGGACGCCCTATCGATGCGTGAAGCAGTGCTGGACTCTGGAAGGCCATTTCCGTTCAACACGTTGGTCAACTCCCGACGGCATATGAGCGAGCTGGCCGACTGCTGGGTTCCAGTACCTGAATCGACATCAACTAACCTGGCTATCAGCACGACTGTCCTGGCAGCCCTGATACAAATCGGCATCGTCCAGATAGCCATCGTCCTGCTTTGCAGTGCCAATGCGGGCGGGTTTATCGCAGCTCTCCCTAGGGACGACCGCTCACCACCGAATCGCGCACTCCCCAAGCTGATGCTGTCCTCGTGGGCCAGTGTAGGAGCCAGCACTGGAGTTCAAGCCCTTGCGGCCGCCATAATCATCAATGTGTTCAAGACTCTCCCTCGTCATATTGCTCGTAAAGTGGCCTGCTTCATCAGCAGATACATGCAGTTGGCTGGATTCTTCGCCGGCGGTATGGCGGCCAGCGCTGCCGTGGGCCAGGACATCGGCATCGGCGCCAGGTGCGGGCTCATCTACGCAACCGCCATGCTAATCCCTGAATGGTGGATCTATTACCGTGGGAAACGTCTGTCTCGTGCCGGTGCGTTTATCAGCCCGCTATGGTGGGTCGACCTGGCGATGTCCGTGTCGTTCGTCTTCTTCGCCGTCCTTGCACTGTTGCTAACCGTCCCTGTGCCTTCGCGCAAGCTGGCCCTCATCGGTGCTGTCATGGGCCTGGCTGGCCTCGGTGACATCGCATGCGTGGCCGACACGTTCGCGGCGCCGACTCCTCCACTTGATCCCAAGTGACCGGTCCCCTCATTGCTACCCGTAATAAAACTTTGATCTGGACCATCATTCCAAACGAAACGCTGCTGGGCTACACTCTTGGGGGAGCTTCAGCCACGTGACGTGACCTTTTGGTTTGCGCGCGGTTGGGGCGGCCGACTTGCACCGCGCAAATTTGCGACGCCTGTGCTCATTTCCGCCCTCGTTCGGGAGATCGTCCCCACTGTGACGGGATGCGCCTCCTTGCCGCTGTGAAGGTGTTCGTCGCCACACTTTGCCTGTTTCGAGGTTGCGTTTTACAGAGCGGGGACGGTGGTCGACCGTGGAGGGGGCCGATGTCGACCTCCGACCAGCAGCAGGCGCCCGCACCCGTGATCGGCCGGCGCATCACGCCCGACTACGGTGTCATGGTGCACCCGGCCGCGTCCAGCCATCCGCAGGTGATCGTGGTGCAACCGGCGGTGCCGTCGCGACGTGCACCCGTCCCTGCAACCGCGCCGAAGAAACGATCGAAGAAGGCATCCGCTGACGTCCAGCCCGATCCGAAGCCGATTCCACGTCCTAAAGAACGCGTGCGCCCTTGGGCAATCGAGAAGGACGGCCCTCCTCATGCCAGGACGTCTCCTCAGACCGACAAACCAACGGTGTTATCATCATCTGCACCCAGGAAGCGATCCAGGGACACGCCCAGCTCTCACGTCGAGTTAGCGCGTGTCGATGGTGATGCCCCGGCCGCAAACAATGCTCCAGGCGTGTTGAAGGAGGCCGTTACGCAGCATATGAAGCAGCGGTTTGCGCTGGCGACGAAGAAGCTGCGAGAGGAGAGCCTGCTCCAGGAGAGGCGCCTCCGTGAAGTGGAGGAGCGACGCGCTCGTCTGGATGAGCTGTCGAACAAGATCCGCCGCGGGAATCGACGTCGCGTCTCGATATCCCAGCACGACGTGAACATGTCGAAAAACAAGGAGAACTCGCACAGCAACAACGCTGGCAACTTCAGCAACGAGGAGGCACCGCTCTGCCCAGTTTCGAAGCCGTCGCCTGTGTCGAAGGCGTCTCCGTCGAGTATTCCCATGACAGCGCCGATCTTCACGGGAAAGACGGCACTCGATGCCAAGGCGAAGCGGAGACGAGCCCGAATGATAGCAGATGCCGCGAAGAAGCGAGCGGAAGCTGTTCGTCAGGACGAGCTCTCCAAAGTAAGTGACGCATGGCGTATTGTGCAACTCCCTTTCTGACCACGACCTTCAGCCGGCTCCAAAGACTTCGCCTCGGGAGTATGGGACGGAGCAGATGAAGGCCTACATGAAGAAGAAGAAAATGGAGATGATCATACGCAGAAGGCAGGAGCGCAAAGAGGAAGAACAGGTTTGCATCTGTACTCAGAGCGCAAGAGCATAGTCTCATTGAAAGTGGATCATCATGTGCAGAAGCAGAGACACCGGCTCGAACAGTTGCGGTTAGCGGAAGAGATCCACAGGAAAGGTGCTCGTTTGCACCGTTTGAAAATGCAGGAACGACGCGTTACGCAAGAAGCCGACGGTCGCCAGCAGAAATCGCCGAGCCCTGTCCCAGGAGGTACGCCCGGGGGGTTCACTCTCTGTTGTCCATCTAACGGCTGGTAGGTATTGCTGGCATGGCAACGGGACCGGAACCATCCACCACAAGTGTATTACGTCTCACGAAGCTGTGTACTTCTCCAGCTAAAGATGAACAGGTCTCACTGCCGCAGCCGCAACTGGCCGAGTTGTCTGTGAAGAACTCGTCTCTTACAATTGGCAAGCAAACCCAGCTGAAGGACGCCGTACTGGCTCGTCTTCGGGAGGGTCTTCGTCGCGAGTTTCAGACGGTACCGTTTGTCCCGGAATTACCCACCGGGCCATTGACCTTCGTTCATCAGGATGAGGTGCCAGAAGCGGCCGTAGACAGGACGGAAGAGGAGGCTGCTGTTGCTGAGGTGGAATCCAGCCCCACCGAAGCTCCTGCAGCTGCTGATGACCTGTGGTCTAAGCTGGAGCATCTTAACCAGTTCGCCGGAGCGCTCTCTCTGCGAGCGTCCCATCTGGCGGAGAGGCAAGGACGCATAACCAGGCAAGTATCGCGTGCACCGACCCCTGATTCCGAAGCGCACGAACCGGCAAGTGCTATTGCCCCAGCAGGCGCCACCGAAGCTTCGCCATCTGAACCTCACGTTTTCGCTCCCTCCTCGCCGTCCAGCCGTCCAGACAGTTTGCCCGGTCCACCTGAAAGTTGGTCAAACGCGTGCCAAGCTAATGCCTCCGTTATCAACGATTCTTCTGCGGGAAACACGGCCGATGGTATCGACTCCTCTGGATCGGCAGGACGGTCACCTGTGCAGCCGTCAGCCTCCCCGTTATCTGCTGCTCCGCTCACCTGTTCGCCCGATGCCCATGCGCTATCATCCGCCATCGCCAGCGTTGCAGATGCGTTTGACCAGGCACCTGATTGTTCGGCCTCTATCGATGACAACGCTGCCGAAGGATGTGCCGATGTCGTTCCATCATCGAACACGTCAGTTCGTGACGCTGAAGGAAGCTCATACGCGACGGATTTCGAACTTGATGACGTTGACGGCAGTGACTCGCGCCACAGCACGCTCTTCGATCAGATCGAAGGCGAACTGTCTGCTCAGCGTCCTCAAGCGGATCCGAACAGCATTCTCAACATTTTCGCCCAACGTCTTCTGGCCAGTCGCGAAAGGCTTGCTCGTTCGCCGCCTAATGCAGATAAGGTGTCGTCGAAGTCGGACGACGCCCATTGTTCGCCGCCCTCGACCTTTGCTGCACCTGCAGTTGACGTTGATGCTCGGCCTAAAACGCCTCCGAAGACGCCTGGCGTCACGCGTCCAAGCAAGTTCTCCCGTACCGCAACTGTCGCGTCTGACAATGCTAAGCCTGTGGTTGAGGTCCAGCATGACCAGAAGCCCACCCCAGAGGTGAACGACCATTCTTCTCCAGCGCCGGCGCCAGCTGCTACGCCAGGTTCCGTGTCACCTACTTCAAGTCCATTGGACACAGACGAGGTCGTCGTAGCAGATGAGTATGCGCCGTCGCGACTGGGCGAATTGCTGGACCTCGCTCTGGGTGAAGAGGACGTCGATGCTGTTCCTGAGCAGTCCGATCCGAAGTTGTCGCCCCACTCACTGGAGCGGAAGCTGGTTTCCGAGTTACGTCACCTCGAAGAGCTCGACAGTGCTCGGCTCCAGATCGCCGAACTTGAACACGCTGAGGAAACGAGGGTCATGAGCAAGCTGTTGCAGGAGTCGCGGCAGGAATTGCACATCATCACCCAACGAATGGAACTCGATGCGGAGCGCGCGCAACTCGATCGGTCCCTCAAAGAGCCGCCGAAGCCAGATAACGCACCGGTGACTGTGAAGGAGCTGGACCTCATCGCTTCGAAGATTGTTTCGGCCATCGACTCGTCTCGCGTTCACGTCGCCAGTACCGCACTCCTCCATGAAGGTACGCGCCCGCACAATATCGAGGAATGTGTTGTATCCGGCTTTGACATGTGGACGAAGACAACGCGGACGTGCTTAGGACGTTGGAAGGGCGCGCCTCCAAGCCAGACGTCATTCACGACCAGGGCGTCAGTATCGAATCCTCTACATTCTGGCCGTTACTGAGTATGACCCGCAGAACGAAATGGCGAAGTTCAAGGGCCTAGAGGCGGAGATGAACGAACGGGAACGTATCGCGAGCGAAAAGCGTTTGCTCGCCGAGAGGATCATCGTCGACAAAGAAGAGCAGAATCGACGTACCCGAGAGCTTCGCGAAATGGAATCTCGTGCAAACACGCTCTTGGAGCATGCCCTCCGCATGCCAGTTGAGGTACGCTTGACGACGAGCTGTTCCAACCACCACGTCTAACCAGTATCGGCAGGACGGCCATCTTGAGGTGGCCGTGCCGACGCAGCGGTCACCTGATCGATCCGTCTCCGTCGCCTATTCGGAGAACTTCGAATCGGAGGCGGGTTCGGGCAGCGCCGCAGATGGGACGGACGAGCCAGAATGCCAGGAACGAGCGCCAACCTCGGCTCTTCCCGTTGAGCAGCGGTCAGTCGCTCGGGCAGATATCGATCATTCCGGTCCGCTATCGTCCTCCTCTGTTTCCGTTGACGTCCGCTCCCGGGAACCGTCGGATGCATCTGCTGAAATTGAATTTAGCGAAGATGCTCCTGAAGCGTTGCCTGATCCTGCCCGCAATGTCGGCAAATCATCTGACGAGTCGATCGAGATCGAGTTCAGCGAAGACGACCGTGACGCATCTCCCACGACGCCAGTGACCGCCGCTGCCCGTGAAGATCGTCGCGTTTCCTCCCTGTCGGACGATATCAGTGTTGCGTTCGAGTCAGACGCGTCCCCTGCCCACCAGAGCGACGTCTACAGTCAAACATTTGGGAGCGTGTCGCGTGGTGATATCACTGACGACAGCACCGCGTTCAATGACAAGGCTGACGATCAAGGCGAACGCGGTTCCGTCTCGTCGGCGATCCCTGAAGCGTTCGTTACCGACAACCGCACTGGCTCGATCGCATCCGATATCCATGAAGGGTCTGCTGCTGCTGAGTACCAGACGAGTTCTGTCGCGTCGGATATCGCTGAGGAATCGGCCGCAGATGACTGGGCCAGTGTTGCGACCGGACAGACTGATGGGACGATCACGCTGGACATCCCGGAGGCCGTTCCTGAACGACCTGACCAAGACCAGGACCGTACCGACGCTTCAGAGCTTGACGATCGCGATTCTGTCCCTGAAAGCGTGTCGACTGCCGACTCTGACTCGGTCGGCATCGATCAAGGCCATGGCACGAGCATCGAGGAGTCGCTCGCCTCAGTGGATGGCGCCTCTGCGTCCGTTCCGCATGTCGTCGAGCGCGAGGACGAGATTGCAAGCGAGCCCGGCCTCTCTCGAAGCGCATCGCGATCAAGCAGCGCCTATTCGCTGCCTGATGCGTGTGACGATGTCGCCGACGCAACGCTGGACATTCCCGACACTGTCCCTGAGTACGTTGACGAGGCGATCGCCAGCAGCAAGGTGGCACTCGCGGTCGAGGTTCAACCAGGTACGCGTTCGTATTGCACAGGCGCTCGTTATTGCTGACAGAATCATGCATAGGCGAGGGTGCTGTTGAGGTTGTGGCTGTCTGTGATGCGTTCAACGAGGACGAACCTGGACCGGCAGTTGCCGAGGTGGCTGATAGAGGCTCGCAGAAGGGTTCGGGCGGCGTCGAAGACACCGATGCGGGTGACGAGGTTGAGGCCGACAGCAACGACAACCTGACGGCAGACGATGCATCATCGGTCGATATTGCAGAGTATTACGCTGCCAACAGGGCCTGCGATCACGTCGACGTGACCCAGCAACGACCTTCCGATGAAGACGTGGCGACCGAGGCTCCGGGTTTCGTTGAACATGTACCTTATGCAAGTTCGTCCGACGTCCAAGACGAGCGTCCATCTGTTGGCGTCGAGTCGCAACACGACCCGGCTCTGCCTGCCGAGGTCTCCGACGACGACGTTGCGAGCGAGCTTGACGAAACGACCGATGCTGTGACCGTTCGGGCTGAGATCGATGCACTCGGGCGTATGCTCATGACAGCGTCTGTTCATGGTCAGGTTGACGCGGATGACCCTGTCGAGCACAATGAGACGTTGCAGCCGGAAACCGACGAGCCGCCTGCTGCGGTCGATCACCCACGTTGCCTGGTTTCATCAGACGACGCGCAAGAGGGCCCAACGGCGGCGCCTCCGCTGTCTAGTGAAGCCCTGATGGAGCAACCGATTCATGAGCCCATGTTGACACCTGTCGCTGCGCCCGATGACGACGATGGGATTGAAAATGGCGAAACTGTCGATGAAGTGCTGGACCGAGCGCATATCGACGAGCTTGGGCGAATGCTTACAACTGTAAGGGCGTCAAACGAACCAGAACCAGGCGATGCGACCAAGAAACAGGAGAGTGTTGATGAAGGCGCGGCTGCTAAGGCCACTGCTGGTGACGACGAGCCTTATTATTCCACCGACGCCTTGCCCTACGATACTGCCACGCCTGCCCCGGCCTTATCAGCGCCGGTTGAACCAGGCGCCGTGCCCGAAAGCGTCGCGTTCCACGAATCCGTTGACGTACGTGTGACCACGCTCGTCTTCCCCCTGTCGTGACTGATCGCTCGTTGCCTGGTTTAGGAGTCCGAGCTCGTCGACGACGACCTGGGCCTGCTGAACGTCATCGATGAAGAGAGGAGGAAGTCCAGGGATGCATCCGAATCGCAAGCAACGGAACGCGAGCGGATGGTGAATCTGATTACCGATAGCATCCTTCGTGACCTGTTGGTCGATTCCGATACCTGTACCGACTCGTGTGTGTATGTTTATTCTCTGCAACAACACTGACGCCCCGATAGTCGACGTCGCTACGGTTGAGGACGTTCTCAACGAGCACGTTCCTGACGAAGAGTTGATCATCCTGCACGACGCAGCGGTCGAGCACGTGGAGCAACGGATGAACGGAACCACTGTTGCTGTCGTCAATGCCATCACGGACAACATCTTCGACAAGCTGGTCGACGACGTACTATCTGACGACAGCATCAAGCCAGACAGTGATCGCGGGCTGTTCCGAACCAGTCAAGGAACGTCGGCGTCCAGCGAGCAAGTAGGGCCGAATGTCCAGTCTGAAGCAGCTGCGATCGTCCGCGCGATCCTGGACGCCAATAGCCCAATCGATTGGCGAACCGGCGTGCTATCTGTACGCGACCTGCCTGACACCAGGACGACGACGGCTGCCGAGGCGTGTTACAGGCGGATGCTGTTCGATCTAACGCAAGAGGTCATTCAGGCCAAACGCCCATTCGGGGGACGCCCGGCCCCCGAGCCCTGGCACACGTCTTCGAGAAGGTGGCTCTCGTCAGGTTCACATCGGATGGACCTATGCTAACGCGCACGCATCAGGAACTTGAAGGACTACTTCTGGAGAGCGCCCACGACGGACACGTTGTGCCAGGAGGTCGTCGCTCTCGTACAGGCAACCGCACCTCGACCAGACGGCGCGCTTGTGTTCGACGACATCAACGCCATGGTTGACGCCGATGTACGCAACGAGAACCCAGAATGGGTCGGGTTCGACGAGCAGGTCGCCTCCATCAAGTTTGAGATTGCCGATCGCGTGTTCGATGACCTCATCATTGATCTTGCGCGCGAGCTCCGGTCGACAATATAAACTGTACAGCAATTTCCAGTACGAACCCTACTCTACCGATAGTCGGTTCAGCCGGTGCAGTAGCCTGTTCGTATCACGAAGAGCGCATAGGTTCCATGTACTCGAATGGAAGGTGTTGTCCGAAAGGTGGTGATGGTAACGACGGCGCGAAGCGCATCTGTATGTAGCAGTTAACGGCGTCGATACATCTTCCTGGCCTAGTACTTGATCTTGTTGAGAGCACCATCGTAGGTCCCGCGAAGTGCAAACCTGAGATGCGAACAGTGGTCCAGACGCCGCAGGTCAGAAGAACGGAGTTTGGCTTTGATCCACGCCAGAAGGTTCCTGTGGTACAACAAGGTTGGACGGGCAGGGCCGTCGAGCACGACGCGTTCTGACCTGAATCGAGACTGCTTCCGCCGGAACACATGGGACAATGCGTGCAGAGCCAGCCACCTGACTTCGTTGCTGGACAGGACGAACTCCATGTCACCGCCTACGTTAGTAGGCGTTACCCGACCATGATACTGCCGCCACTGAACAAGGACGTACATCGGCGTCGTCTGGATACGTGAAACGCATGGATCAACCCTTCAGCCAGACCGCACTGGAACGGCGTACTTCGTAGATGACGCAGCTGGGAGAGCCATGCGTTGAGTTTACAGGCGCCGAACCGAAACAGCTGTCGCTCCATTGAGCCCTGTATCCCGGTGATGCACACGCCACCGTACCTGGTACACGTTTAGGCAAATGCCGCGTTTGGTATTGATGCGGCTGTCGAGCAGCAATGGATGCGTTTTCGATTCCACGAACAGGCGCAGGCCACGTTCTCTTAGTTTGTTGCACGGCCGGCCTACATCGACGTGCATCAGAGCCAACGGTTGTCGAAAGGGATGCCCGATGCCTGACCTGAAACGCGTGACACGGTGAGGGTATCGGCAATGGAAGTCGACGTGAACCGCGAGTAATCGCCTCGCAATTCCAGACCCCGACTGGAGTCAAACTCAAGACCACACCAGGTCATCACAGTCTAAATACGACGAGGCGGGTAAGTATTGTGCATACACCAGTCGTACCGCATGTACCTTTATAGGCTCCTCAGAGCCCGGCATGCCAACCGCAAAGTTCGCTTGGGTCTTTCGCGCGTTGACAGAGAAGTTGTACTCGGGAAACCCGCCCACCATGCTCGCGAGAAACGATTCCGCGACGTCTTTACAAGTCGTCAGAAGAAGGAAATCGTCGACCTGCCGAAGAACAACGCTGTCGGAACCTGAGGAAGAGACAGTGAGCCCCGGAAGTGCCCCACATCAATTACGTACATGACGCTTTGATTGTCCAGGACCTCTGGGAAAGCGCTGAGTCATTTGAGGGAAGCGCCGATTTCTCTAGTTGATTTCGCTCCAGATCGGCGATGTACATAGAGCACAGTAATGAGGATATGATGCTTCCTTGTGGAATGCCAACCGCCTGGCAGTAGAACAACTTTCGAAACTAACCACTTGTCAGATGAGGCTTCTAATGCGAACTGACCGGGCAAACCTTCACGATATTGTCATGGATGTGTTCGCGAATCTGCTGGATGATGGATTCGCAGGAGATGCGTTCGGCACCAGGCTGCCTTCTAGTTCAGTGAATAATGAAGGGTCGGCCCACATACAGGCGCAAACCTGCTCGACGAAGACGGTGTTGCGACACTTCTTTGACCGTTCAAGGGCAAGTTCGTCCATTTGAGGCACCGACGTCACAGATGCCGCGTCACGATGGTACCGTTTCCGCGTGTACCCATTGCCCCACGCTGCTGATCGGTTCGCCGTTGTCCACCGGTGCACGAAATAGTTTTTCTAACCGACACTGTTGAGCCAGTTGGCAAAGACCACGAGATCCAACGTTGCACGACCTCGGCCAGAGCGTTCTGTAAAATGTCCATGACCCTAGATTCAGCACCAGTCAGCGGCGATCGCCGTGTCACAGACGGAGCACGACAGAACCTGGGACGCAGAATGGAGTCGTAGCACTTCTGGATGTCGGCAGACACCATGTACACCTTGACAAGTTTTTCGCCAGCGGACTGTACCTGTGAGAAGGGGGATGATTCGGCACGGGAGCCACACCATTGTACGCTGCGTCCCACAGACGTTGGCAAGAGAGATCACGAAAGGCAGAAGGCGGTCGTAGACTGCATCCAGGTTGGGGGCATTACTGATCCCACACAAACCGGGATTTCGAGCCTGCATACAGTTGCATCAGTTCACCGCCCAAGTGCTGAGAGTCAGACGGCCCGACTCTCTCGAACGACAGAGCAGAGAATGCGTTCTTCAGCGAATCGTTAACGGACGGTTGGCGGCCCACGCCCACAGCGTTCCGGTTGGCGCAGTTGACAATGGGGCGAACGCAGTTCATCTTGGGCAATATGCGAAGTTGGGAGTACCCGACGCCACGAGACACGACCATCTGCTGCGCCGAACCCTATGGACGGATGAGGGGCACACTTGCGGACAGGGCACGCTCGAAACAGACTTCATCAATCTGACGAAACTGGTCGGCACACAGTTCGGTCACCGCCATGTCTGATATTCGGTTCCACACCTAATTCCCATGCCGTCAAGGACAGTGGTGGGCGGGAGAACGAACACGTGTGGTATGGACCTCGTGGCGGTAGAAGAATATGCGGTTGCGATACGGTTCAGATTCTGTGACATAGAATGCGGATCGTACAAGAGGGACAAGCAGCTCGGCGAACAGCCAATGCAGCCATTTCGCCAGCATCGTCCTGGACAGGCTGTATCAGAGGTAGAACACGTGGACCACAGGCGGCAGCGTACTGTTTCGAGATCGCAGCACGGGCGCCGACGCCGTCGCCAAGCCACGAGCAGTCCTTCGTCCTCAGACGTTGCATGATGAAGGTAACGTCAATACTCTCGAACCTATCCCAGAGAGACAATGAAGTGCAACGATGGTGCGCACAGGTTGGCGCGAACCTTCGAAGATGGACGAATGTGTGCACCGCTTGACAGAAAGCCATAAAGTTGTTCTTGGATCCCCACAACACTCTCGGGATCAGGCGCAGCACAACGTTGCGAACGAACGCGCTGACGTTGTCGGCGCTCGTGTACTGCCGAATCGCAGCAGTATATCTCGCCGACAGGTCCGAAGAAGCTGTCGGAACGGTCATCTAATGACGGCACTGAAGCGAAACGCCCTTTCCATACTAGACGCCGAACGATCAACTGGGCAGTGCTGCTCTAATATCGAATGGTAGTTCAGGTGACGATGAGTCTACGGGCACGATGTCAGCATCCAATCGCATGATATAGCCAGGGAGCAACCTTAAGGATGCGGCGGAAGACGGGTGCCAGCCTCTGAACGGTTGGCCGCAGCGATGGCGGCCGTCGCGCCCGTCGCTTGTTACTTGAAACGAAGATGTCAGCAAGCAGGGCGTGCACATTGTCGTTGACCTGGTTCAGAATATGGGTAGACGGGAGCCCAGCACGAGACACGCTGCTGCGGCAAGCGTAGAGCATTGACGAGCATTGGACAGTCGCTGAATACGGCGACACGTGCTTCACAGGACACAGTGGCACCTTGTCCCGCGTAATCGCTTGCCCGGATACCTGCAAGAAGCATCCGTTCTCGAGGGCTTCGAACACACTGCAGCGCGACAGCAGCTGGCGCATGGCATCGTCACCAATCCGCGACAGCAGGCGCTTCCAGGAGCGGTTCTGAAGGTGCGTTCGTATCGTGTTCCACTGCGACAGGGGACAGATCAGACCCGGATCCGGCAGCGAAAACGGTGGCTGGCAACCGTGAAGATGTTCCCACGGCCGTTCGTCGAGCGCTTTGCGATCAGCACATGCGACGGCTTGTTGGATACCATCTGAACGCCAGGTGAGCTCAAAGCGGAATGACATTTAACGGGTACGGCACCTGGACGACTTGATCCAGGACCTGCCGCTGACTGCATCCGACACTGAAACCGGGGACGCGTTTCGGCTCATGTGGGGGCTGCCCAGCACCAACACATCGAACGACCTGCGTCGCGTGTAGGAACTGAATGTACCTGTCGGCCAAGCACAGTCAACAGTGACATGGCAGGCGATACCGAGTGCGGCCGTTACTCGGGCGGGTCGCCGGCGTCGACCAACGCCGGCGCATCGTCCGGCCGGATATGGTCCAGGTACGCGACCAAGCCGGTAACGAGCGCCGGGTCGAACAGCGCCCGCAGGACATCCATCGGACGACTCGGCAACTGTCGCGGGCGCAGCGGCCCCGGATCCGGTCACCAAACATAGACCTGCCCAGGCTGTCGGCACTGTGCGGTGCGACACTGCACGAGGTACGTGTGGGCGTTTGCCATGGTACGTAACGCTGTACTGGACCAAACGCAGTTGTGTGCGTGTTGCTTCCACAGGAGAGCCCGGGGACAGAGCAGAGGCGCGCGATTGAACGTCGTCCCACTGAGCACTGTCTGACACTGTAAAGGTGTCGCGGTTGTCACCAGTGCGGTAGTCCACAGAAGGTCAGTGCCGTCCGTAGGACCATCTGCACCGGTTGCCACGCCCCGTTGCCTGTAACATCCTCGGCTGAAGAACAGTCGCTTCCGTCGGTATCGTCGCCGTCAGGCGTTCGGGCGCCAGATCGGGTTGCCATGTGTACGTTAGTTCGGCAGTTCGGGTCAAAAGCCAAACCTGGTTCTTCTGCTCAGCCACGCCCCAAGTGTGATTGGGAACGAAATAACCCGGCCCGTCGGACACGATTCGTGGGTTCGCGGGGGAATAGTTGGCGAGGGCAGCGGCATGCAACGTCCCATCGGCGTCAACTTGATATCTCGCTGCAGCTGCCACCGAGCAGCAACACGGGACGAAGGTGTGGACGATAACTCCTGAACGCTGAGATCACCACATCTGCCGTGCATGCCTGACGCAGCACAATCCACCATCGCTGACGCCGATGTCAGTATCGAACTACGCCCATGAGGGAGATGCACGTCCGTTCCCAGCGGTAAAACGACAACTTCATCTAGGTATGGTACATAAGCCGGAGGTACAATATGCACGTTTGTCATCCAGTACGCCTCCTCTTGGCTGGGCGGGGGGCCACATCATCGTCTGATGAGATATCGCTGACTATTGTGGCCGTCTTCCCCTGCGTTGACGTGGGACGGGTTGAGCCAGGGACACGGGACGCAGCGGGAGCCCGAGGAGGATCGGCTGTAGAGAACTGGCTGCGAAACGCAGTACTCGCCGGACATTGCTTTGAGGTTGATGTCATCCTTGTTGCAGTACTCGCCTGAGCTTGGTTCGCAGCAGCCACTATCGTCGTGCGCGATGGTGGACCAGTAAGTCCCCGAGCCTGATAGACGTCGCGAGGTTGGTTCAGCATCCGACGGCGTTGAGGCTCATCACCTTGTCGCAGACCAGGCATAATAAACAGACGATCAGCCGCCGGAACCCGTGCGTCAATGCGACATGGTTGCGCAGAGGGCAGCGCGTGCTGAAGACGTGCAACTGTAGAACTTGCCAAAGGTTGATTCACACGAACGGTCTGACTGCTGGCCGGTACACGTCGCCCTGCAGTTGAGGATGGAGCGCGACGTGCAGCGTTTGCTTGGATGCTAGACGCAGCAGTACTCGTACGGTCCCCAACCGGGATGGCCCGTACAGTGCTCGATCCGGTAGTCACGTGGCGTCGGTTCGCAGTGGCCGGTAACGGATGACGCTGAACGGACTGCACGACATTACCCGTCGTCGACAGAGCTGCATCTGTTGCCGAACAGTCCACAATGGTACAGATATGCTTGACGACGCGTTCGAGATGCAGGTTTCGGAAACAAGGTCCGATGGAGCCGGAGAGCGAAAGAAGGTAACCGGACTTGTGTACAGTGTACGGAGGCGCGATCTCCGTCACGAAACGTGATCGCCCGTCCTTGCAGATCCAGATCGTCTTCAGCAGTTTGACCTTGACCCACTGGAGGACCGTGTCAGGCACCCGGCCCTGCCGAATGCTGCGTACGACCGCGTCGGCATCCTTGATAATCCTCATCAGGTCCACGTTCGCAATTGCATAGGTGAACTGGTCAGGAATCGGGCATACACGCCTCGCCTTCGGTCTCACGAGCGTTGCCTTGTTCCAACAAGATGCATACACGTGCTGCAGGTCGTAGGTGGCACCATCTGCCAGGTTCACCATCATGTTCGTCACACGCATCGCCAGCGGGCACCTGAAGAACGTCAAGTTGGCAGCGTTCAGAACATGATTCGCACGCTCGGTTTGTCCATGCGTCATCACAGGCAAGGCCAGGGCGTTCATCGGAAACACTGGAGGATAAACGGCAAACGCACATCGTGAGATACATACTGCAAGCAGAAGCGCAACTAGCACAGCCATCGCTGACGAGCAAGGTTCCAAATACAGAGGCGCCTACGTGGTGTTTTGTAAGGACGATTGCGGAATGACGCGTTGATGCCGCGGCGGCAATCGCTCAGCGAAGCAGAGAAGAGCCGCGCAGTTGCGCGTCGAGACGGCGAGACCCGTCTCACCCGAGAGCCGAAAAAAGGGGGCCCAAACGAAGACTCGGTACGTAGCTCACGGACCGAACCACCGAGGTTCGACGCGCTGCCAAACAGGTTGCCCTTGCACGGTACTGGCATGCGACGCCCTCCCAGGGGACGTGGCGGTGAGTGCGAACCTCGCGACCTGCTTCGGCGTACCGCGTACCTACAGGGCGCGTTCAACGATGCCTGGCCGCTGTCCGTACTACCTTCGGCATCAATCGCGTTCAGTTGCAGCACACTCGAGTCTGCGAGACCAGAGTGCCAGAGAGACGGAAGTCAGCTTTAACGCCGTGGACGCCAGTAGGCGCCCGTAAGAGATGTCGTAACGTTTTCTATATACGTACAACACCCAGCCTAGGGATCGGAGGCCATAGGACGATTGAACCGAAGTAACTATGGCCGGAAACAGAAAATCGCAAACCATGATCGGTGTCGACGTTGCCGATGGCCAGAAAGGGTGGTTGAAAGCACCGTTATAACATCGTAACGACACCGCCGTTCGCCTGATACGTGTCGGTACGTGCCTGCACCAGCTGACGACTGTCACCTGCTGCAGAATCGTCTAACGCCACGTGCCTGAGGCTCACCCGCACCGGATACGCTTTGCGAGAGGTTGGTGGCTTCGCGCTACATCTGGTATTCATATTCGGGCGCGTTCTTATCGCGTCCCGGGACGTGCATGAGCAACCCGACGGCCGATGCCAGCTGCATGAGTGCGATTCATATTGGCGAGGTACCTGGCGGCGCTCAGCAGAGCGCACTGAGTCTGAAGCTCCATCTTGACGAGGTTACCTGGACCCGTTGGGTACATCGTCTTTCTGTTGATATTTCATATATTTTATAGCTTATTGGGGTTTCGCGCTTTTCACCAAGGTGCCTTCCTCCTTCTATGGGATGCGTAAACCGATTTATGGCAAGGCAACTGACAGCGTTCACCAAGAGGCGGCCTGCAGCGTGCAGTTCAGCACTGTCGCAGTTGTGCGGATTCGGCCAGTCATCAGTGCGTTTTGCTTCCACAAGGGAGCCTGGGGACGGAGCATCGCGACAGGGGGACCTGGGCGTCGTCCCACGGAGCGCTCCCGAGCAATGTGACATTAGGAGCGTGTCGCGGTTGTCTCGGGTGCGACAGTCCACAGATAGGTACGTAGTCGACTGACATCGACTCCGTAGGGAGGACGTTTATTTGTGGACGCTGCAGTCTGTCCCGGTCACGCGGTGATTACCGCCTGCGGAGCCGCGGTCCTGCCTTGTACGGGTATTTCTTATGGAACTCAGAAATGGCGCGATCCAGGCTGCCGGTGCCATGAAGGTGCCGCACGGGCTCCCATGTGCGTGCAGATGGGGGGTAACCCTCCCAGTCCACCAGATAATGTAGCGAGTTGCGGATGTAGCGGGAATCCAATATGTCGCGAACCACGTACAACGGCTCCTCCTCACCTTCGATGACTAAGGGAGGAGGAGGCGGTTGCGCGCGCCCCGGAATTACGTTTGGAACGTGTGGTTCGAACAGGGAGACATGAACAACGTCATGAATCTTCATGGCAGGGGGCAATTCGCGTTGAACGGCAACGGGGTTGACGATGCGGCCGATGCGTAATGCTTGAGCACCTACACGCTTCCTAGTTTCTCCGCTGGTTGGCGGATCGGCTGTAGACGACTGCCTGCTAGACGCAGCACTCGCCGGGCGTTGCTTTGAGATTGATGCCATCCTTGTTGCGGTACTCGCCCGATCTCGATTCGCAGCCGCCACCGTCGCCGGAGGCATTGAAGGAGCAGTCAATGCCCGAGCTTGCTCAGATAGACCCAGTAATGCTTGAACAGCAACATGCACCGTAGTTTCTCCACTGGTTGGTGGATTGGCTGTGGACGACTGCCTGCTAGACGCAGCACTCGCCGGGCGTCGCTTTGACGTTGATGCCATCCTTGTTGCGGTACTCGCCCGAGGTCGATTCGCAGCCGCCACCGTCGCCGGGGGCATTGGACTCGCCGGACGTTGATTTAAGGTTGATGTCATCCTTGTTGCGGTACTCGCCCGAGCTCGATTCGCAGCCGCCTCCGTAGTCAGGCAAATTGCCGGAGCTTGAAGCAGAATCGAACATACTTGAGAAATACCATCCAAATATAACTGAGCAATTGCACCCGTCAGAGTTCGTCCGCTGGTCGCGATGGCTCATAGGATGCTCGTTACGGTAGTCACGTGGTCTCGGTTGCCAGCTGCCGAGACATCACCCCCCACCGACAAAGCTCCATCCGCAGCCGAACAGTGCACAATCGTACAGATGTGATTGACGACGCGTTCGAGACGCAAGTTTCGGAAGCAAGGTCCGTTGGAGTCGGAGGTCAACAGGACTCGCCCTGATTTGTGTACAGTGAACGGATGCGCGAACGACGTAACGAAACGTGATACCCCGTCCTTGCAGATCCAGATCGCCTTCATCACCTCAATATCAGCCCACGGGCGGATCGACTCAGGCATCCGGCCCTGCCGCATGCTGTCTACGACCGAGTCGGCGTTCTTGATAATTTTCATCAGATCGAGGTTCACAATTGCATAAGTGAACTGATCAGGAATCGGGCCTGAACGCTCCAACAACGGCGTCTTGAGAGTTGCTTTGTTCCAACAAGATGCATACACGTGCTGCAGGTCGTAGGTGGCACCGTCAGCCAGGTTAACCATCATGTTCGTCACTCGTCCCGCCAGTGGGCACCTGAAGAGCGTCAAGTTGGCAACGTTCAGAACCTCATTGGCATGCTCGGCTTGTCCATGCGTCATCACAGGCGAGATCAGCGCGTCCGTCGGAAACACTGGAGGATACACGGCCAGTGCACAGCACAAGATGCATACTGCAGCCAGGATCGCAACTAGCACTGTCATCGCTGACGAACAAGGTTCCAGTACCTACAGGGATCGCCTGCGGTCGACAACGTCGCCTACTGAGGAGGAATGGCTTGCGGATGCCGCGGCTGCAGTCGCGCAGTTCCTTGTCGAAAACGGAGTTTGGAAAAAGGGGGGCCGAGCCGACGAAGACTCGGGACACTCAGTAACTCGCGGATCGAGGCTCGATGCGTCGCCAGCGATTCGCTTACAAGTACGACGACACATGAGAGTTTACCAGGACACGCGTGTGATACCCTCCGGTTCCAACACAGGCACGTAGCGGCGATGGCGAACCGTGAGATGCCCGTATAGGGCGCGTTCGACGACGCGATCCCCGATATGCCGCACCACTTGGCGGCTGCTCGTACTACCGTCTGCATCATCCGCATCCTGTTGCAGCACACTCAAGGGCGTGAGCCCAGAGGGTCAGGAATAGTCGGAAGGCAGGTTGAACGCCAAGGACGCCCAGATGAGGGAGGTGATCGACACGATTGAACAGAAGGAGCAGTTGTCAGAAACAGAAAGCTCATCATCAAACCATGACGGTGCCGACTTTGCTGACGACCAACCACGACACGCGGAATGGAGCGTAAACGACACCCTCGTGACTCTGTTCGCATGACGAATGCCTGTGGCTGCTCCAGCTGGCGGTTCTGCATTGTCCCCTTCGATCACCTGTCGATTGGCCAAGGCCACGTGCCTGGGGATCACCCGCATTGTTTGTGCTTATCCTCAAAGTCGCTCGTCGGTGGATGCGATTTGCACGAAACGGGTGCTGTCCAGCCTCGAGGTTCGCGTTCCCGGCGATGAACTCCTGCAGGAGCCCTGCGAGCAGCCTGCATGGTTCCTGCGGTATAGAAGGTCAGTGCGACGTCGCTGGCTGGAAGGTTCTGGGCACACTTCGCCCAGTAACTTTATTTGACATAGACGCCAGAACGATCTGGACATGCATTATGTTACGACGAGGGGCGCCCCCGCGTCTCAGTGGGACGGGTGGACAAGGCGGATTCTCGTTCAGCGATGGTCGTTGGGATCGCCGATGGGCGAGCGGGGAGCGCTCATTCGACGATGACGATGGTCATCGATCCGTTAGCGGTGCGTTACGTGCCTGTGCCGGGACGCCCGTTCGACCCCGTTAAACCATCCGAGACCTGTACGAGGTCGGGCGTGTTGCGTTCCGTTGCTTGGCTCGCGCCCACGTCCAGGACAGGTACACGCCGGTCTGCGGCCCAGCGGAATCGTTCAACGGGTCATATCTGTTGAACTCAACCTTGAAACGACGGACGATCGACACGATGGTCGCCGTCACGATGTACAACGAGGAGCCAAAGGACCTCGAGCGGACCCTCAAAGGGCTGTGCCGGAACCTCGACGCGTTCGTCGGGCAGTTAGGGGAGCACGCGTGGCGCCGGTTCCAGGTCGTGATCGTGTCCGACGGTCGGCGCCAGTGCCACCCGAAAACGTTGGAGTACCTTCAGCTGCTGGGCGCATTCAACCAGGCAGTGATGGACGACGCCCTGGAGGTCTACATTAGGGCGCCGTGTCATAGATGGCGGTAGCTGACGCAGCCCCGCAGGCGTCCACTGACATCACGATGCACCTGTTCGAGACGACGGCGATCCTGTCGGACAGTCTGACGGCGTACCACAACCCGTTGCAGATCGTGTTCGTCCTGAAGGAGGACAACGGCGGCAAGCTCGACTCGCACCGATGGTTCTTCAACGCGCTCGCCGCCCAGGTGCGCCCAACGTACACGTTCCTCGTCGATGTTGGCACGAAACCCGACCCGACCGCTGTCTGGAAACTGTATGGCGCCGCGTTTCTGTTTCCAGTACGGGTTGGGAAGTCACGAACGGTAGGTACGAGGAGATGGAGTCGGATGAGCGGATTGGCGGGTGCTGTGGGGCGATAGGAACGATTGGCAGCGTTCACGTCAATCCGTTCGTCGCCGCGCAGCATTTCGAGTACATCGTGTCGACGGTGCTGGACAAGGCCATGGAGAGCGTCTTCGGGTTCATCTCTGTCCTGCCCGGTGCGTTCAGCGCCTACAGGTTTGGGACCGCTGTTCATCGTTCCGCATCGTCTGACCTTGTGAAGGTATTCGGCAATCGAAGGCAAACCGCTGGCGACGTATTTCAAACTCCTTGAGTCTGATCTGGGCGACCTGGGTCCGTTCCAAGGCAACCTGTACCTGGCCGAAGATCGTATCCTGTGCTTCGAGGTCCTCGCCAAGAAGGACTGCGCCTGGAAACTGTCCTACGTCAAGGGCGCGACGGCGTCCACCGATGTGCCCGACCGTCTGACGTCCCTAATCAAGCAGCGCCGCCGATGGTTGAACGGGTCACTGTTCGCCACGGTCGGCGTGCTTCATAACCTGCCCAAGTTCCTACACGAGTCATCCCACAACCTATTCCGGAAGGTGATGGTGTAGGGAGCGCCTGCACACACAAACGTTGTTGCTGAACGGGGTCGACGTGCATGCAGGTCGCCATCTGTCTTCTGTTCGCGTTCTACGCTGGATCAACGGCACTATCGTGGTTCCTGATGGCTAACTTCTACCTGATGTTCGTGTTTGCCAGCGACCAGGTGTCGGACCTGTTCACAGCGCTGGGCACCATGTTCTGGTGCGTGGGGACCCAGACCCTGCCCAGGCATTGATTGATTGGTTACTGGGCGTGCCCAGGTTGCTGACCATTGTCCAGCTGGTGATCGGCCTCGGGAACAAGCCCGACCAGATGGAATACATGTACTTCCTGTGTACGATCGGGTACGGCGTGTTCTTCTTCGTCACACTGGGCATGTCGATCCAGTACCTGGTCGGGCAGTCGCACGCCGTCTACCTGTCGCAGCAGCAGTACAACCTGGAATCGAAGGTCGCCGCTGTCATTACGGTCTCCGTCTACCTCGTCGGCGCCTTCCTCCACGGCGAGCTGTTCCCCGTCGTCTGCTCCATGATCCAGTACTTCTTCATGCTACCCACCTTCCTCATCGCGTTCCCCATCTACTCCTTTTGCAACATTCGTTAGTCGACGGCATTGTTCTCCAACACAGTATCGCTGCTGACGTTGCCTGCTCAGATGACATCAGCTGGGGCACGAAAGGATGTACGTCCCAGATGACGGTACTTTGGGGAACGGGAACGCGTTAACAGCCATCTGGTGCAGTGGAGACCGCGCAGGAGCGCGTCGTGCGGGCGACGAACCGGGCGGAACGGGAGGCGGCGGAGCGCAAAATGGAGCAGCGGCACCAGCACGTCCAGCAGACCAACACGCGGTTCCGCACGTTCCGGTCGTATCTGGTCCGTTGGGCGAACGTTCACTGCGCGCCGTGCGGACTGCGTTGTCAGGTGCTGACGTACAGTGCCGCACAGGTTATTGCGTGGGTCGGCAGCAACGTCGCGTTCATCGGCCTGGTGTCGACGTTCGGCCTGAACACGACCATGTACTTCACGGTGACGTTCTACGTGTTCGGCTTCTTCAACGTGTTCCGGTTCGTCTTCAGCCTGATTTACATTGTCAAGTACCGGCTCGTGCAGTGCTGCCGCCGCCGTCGCCTGCCCGTCCACGATGCCGCCAGGCTGTCGGCATAGACGCCGTGTGTCTGATGAAACGTGTATATGAGCTATGCGCTGCCGGGATGTATTCGTGATTAGTCATCGGCAGAGGTACAGTCCCGCATGTGGTTCCGTTTCGGCGACGTCACCAGGCTGAAACAACGCGGCCGATGGTCATCCGTCCGTGTCAGGTTGACGACGACGGCGATGGCGTCGTCCGTCTGGAAGTGGTTCAGGTCGACGCGATCGTGGTGCCCGGGCACGGCCGCGATCACGAACCGGCACTCGCCGCACGACAGGTTCGTCCAGGCCGCCCGGTGCGTGCGCGGGCGCACGTACCCCGACCTGGCGCGCGGATCGTTAGGAAACAGTGCACGCGACCTGGAAGCGACACCGCATACACGACGAGGTTGTCGAGTCGGCACCGCGACATGACCAGGTCGCCAATGCTCCATTGCCGCCACTGAAGCCGGGCCAAGTCCAAGCCTGTTGCACAATGAGCGTTGCGTTCGGGGGTACTACAGTAGGTCACTGGGAGAGCCCCCTGGATAAATGATCCACAACCAGGCGAAGCGACCTGCTCATTGCGTCTTCGATACTCAAGCGCGTGTGTGTGTATATATAGACTAAAAGTTCCATATTATCCCTGAATGAAAGAGGGGCCCGTCAGTTTTATTGGGTAAAACGACAACTTCGTCTGAGTACGGCACATAAAACGGAGGTGCACGTACGTCATTAAGTACGTCTCTCCTTGTCTGAGCGGGGTGCCGCACCGTCGCCCGATACAGTACCGATGGGTCTCTTGGCTGTGATCCCCTGCGTCGCAGGACGGGATGAGCCAAAGATACGGGATGCAGCGAGAACTCGATGCGGATCCGCCGGAGAGGAGGGATCGATAGACGCAGCACTCGCCGGACGTCGCTTTGAGGCTGACGCCATCGTTGTTGTAGTTACGTTGGCCGCTGAACAGTCCACAATCGTGCAGATGTGATCGACGACGCGTTCGAGATGTAGGTTTCGGAAGCAATGTCCGACGTTGGAGCCGGAGAGTATCAGAACCATCCCCGCATTAACAACCTTGGTAGGATGCGCGAACGACCAAATGAAACGTGATCGCCCGTCCTTGCAGATCCAGATCGGCTTTAACGGCTTTTTAGTCTGGACCCATGGGCGGATCGTCTCAGGCACCCGACCCTGCTTAATGCTGTTTACGAGCCCGCCAGCATCCTTGATAATTTTCATCAGATCCACGTTCGCAATTGCGTACGCAAAGATATCGGGAACCTGGTATTCTCGCCACATACACTCTAACGTGAGGGTTGACTTCTTCCAAGAGGATGCATACACGTGATGCAGGTTGTAGGTGACCCCATCCGCCAGGTTAACCATCATGTTCGTCACACGCATCGCCAGTGGGCACCTGAAGACCGTCAAGTTGGCTGCGTTCAGAACGCGATTGGCATGCTCGGCTTCTCCATGAGTCATCACAGGCGAGGTCAGAGCGTTCGTCGGAAACACTGGAGGATAGACGGCAAGCGCACATCGTGAGATGCAAACTGCAAGCAGGATCGCAGATAGCACTGTCATCGCTGACGAGCAAGGTTCAAGTACAAGAGTCGCCTGCGTTCGACAACGTCGCCTACAGAGGAGGAATGACGAGCGGATGCCGCAGCTACAGCCGCGCAGTTCCGTGTCGAGAGCAGACACTGGAGAAAAAGGGGGGCCCCACCAACCAAGGAAGACTCGAGACTCACGGACCGTCGTCCGACCGCCGCTCCGCCTGGCTGGGCCTGGTGCCGACATTCGACCGGAACACGACCATGTACTCCACGGTGACGTTCTACGTGTTCGGCTTCCTCAACGTGTTCCGGTCCGTCTCCAGCCTGATCTACATTGTCAAGTACCGGCTCGTGTAGTGCTGCCGTCGCCGTCGCCTGCCCGTCCACGATGCCGCACGGCTGTCGGCATAGACGCCGTGTGTCTGATGAAACGTGTACTTGAGCTATGCGCTGCCGGGATGTATTCGTGATTAGTCATCGGCAGAGGTACAGTCCCGCGTGTGGTTCCGTTTCGGCGACGTCACCAGGCTGAAACAACGCGGCCGATGGTCATCCGTCCGTGTCAGGTTGACGACGACGGCGATGGCGTCGTCCGTCTGGAAGTGGTTCAGGTCGACGCGATCGTGGTGCCCGGGCACGGCCGCGAACACGAACCGGCACTCGCCGCACGACAGGTTCGTCCAGGCCGCCCGGTGCGTGCGCGGGCGCACGTACCCCGACCTGGCACGCGGATCGTTAGGAAACAGTGCACGCGACCTGGAGGTGACATCGCATACACGACGAGGTTGTCGAGTCGGCACCGCGACATGACCAGGTCGCCAATGCTCCATTGCCGCCACTGTAGCCGGGCCAGGTCCAGGCCTGTTGCGCAATGAGCGTTGCGTTCGGGGGCGTACTACAAGACGACGACTCCTGACCGTAAAGATTCCGGGTCCGACGAATAGCGCCCCAGCAGGATACGGACGGGCAGTTGATGTCGTCGGTCTCCTGCAAGCAACGATACTAAACGGGACGCACGACGTGCTTTGGGGCGCGCGTGCGTACCTCGCAGGCGCACGGCGTCACCTTCGTATCCGTCTGGACCTGCGACGCCATCTTGATGATCGACATCGCGCACAGGCAGCTGAACTGGTTGTGGGACGAGGCACCTGTGGCCACGCGGGCGGTTATGACACACACACACGACGTCATGCAGTGACCGGTCCCCGGCGGTTACCGTGGAAGATGGCGCCAATGGTCTGCTTGGCCCAGCACTGGACGGCGCGGACGATGGTCTCCTCGACGGCGCCGATGATCCCGCGTTGCTTCAGCGTCAGGACCGCCTCGAGCAGCGAGATGCGGTACGTCACCATCAGGAAGACGAGCACCATGACGACCGGGCCGTTCCGGTCGCGCCCGACGATCACGACGCGGTCGCCGTCGGCGATGCAGCGCTGCATGGCGATCGCGCACGGGTGCACCGACGCCCGGATCCAGGCGGCCAGGTCGACGACCAGGCGCACGTCGGCGGCGTCGCCGGCGAACCGCCCGATCGCGCCCAGGCGCCCCGCGTACTTGCCGGACAGGAGCACGAGGCAGCCGGCCGCCACTGTAGCAGTCGCCGCGGGCATTGTCGCAGTCGGCCCGGCGCCGCAGTGCACGACGCGGCTGAACCCGAGGCGCTGCACGATCGGGACGGCGCGCGCCGGCACGTCGGCGTCGACGACGACGGAGCACATGGACGTGACGCGGTGCATCGAGGAGCGCACCGCCGACGGCAGCAGGGCGCGTTCCGGGTGCGTGTCGGCGAGCGCGTCGAACGCCGCCCAGCAGGGCGGCGCTGTGTCGGCGCCCTGCTGCGCGAACGGGGCGACAACGACGGCGGCGGGTGGCGTCGCGCCCGGCGGCAGGCGCTGCGAGGCGGCCGCCGCCGCCGTGATGATGTCGTCGAGCGGGTCCAGGTTCGGCGATCGCGTCGACCGCGCCGACGACGAGACGGACACGGAGCGCCGCCTGTACTTCCAGGCGGCGGCGGTGGCGGCGCCCGCCGGGGCGACCCTCCCCCGGCGGAAGAAGAGCGGGAAGCGTATGGCGGCCGCCTGCTTCTCGTTCTGCAGCGTCTCCGCCTTGACGTGGTGCAGGCGGGACCGCAGCGCGTGGTACATGGCGATGACCTTCTGGATGGGCGGGCGCCGCGCCACCGAGCGCACCAGGACGCTGCCGAGGAAGTCGGCGATGGTCTCGCCGACGCCCTCGCCGAACATGCTGGCCAGCGTGAACTTGTTCTTGTGCGAGATGATCGGCTGCGACCGCGAGATGACCTGGAAGAAGATCGGCATGCCCTGGCGGTCCTCGAACATGAACTCGCCGGTCAGCAGCTCGAACAGCAGGCAGCCGATCGCCCAGATGTCCGCCCCGGTCGACACGACCTGGCGCTCCATCGCGCCCGACCGGGGCGTCGACGACGCGCGCCGCCGCTGGTCGGGCGAGTTCGGGTCGGACAGCGACAGGATCTCGGGCGACTGGATGTTCTCGGTGCCGCGCCCGACCAGCGACTGGCCCGACTCGCCCAGCGACGGGTTCCACATGAGCGACTCGCCAAAGTCGGCCAGGCACACGTCGCACTCGTCCATCATGTTGGCCAGGGCGGCGACGGGGACGCCCCCGCCGGCGCGCTTCCCGCGTATCAGCACGTTGTCGCACTTCAGGTCGAAGTGGATGCAGTGGTTGTCGTGCAGGTCCTGGACGGCGACCAGCACGCGATGGTAAATGTCCAGGCAGGCGTCCAGCAGCTCGAACGTCTTGCCGAGGCCCATCCCCTTGGTCGGCGTGGGCGCCTCGCCCCGGTACAGCGACAGGCGCCACTGGCGCAGGCTCATGGCGTACAGGTCCATGACGACCTGGTAGCCGTCGTCGGTGACGGCGTAGTCGAGCACGTGCGTCACGTTCGGCCGGTGCCGGAAGCGCTCCAGGATCGTGATCTCGCTGAACAGGTCGGGGACGACCTGGTAGTCGTGGTACGTGGCGGGCACGTCGACGACCTTGACGGCGCAGGGCTCCTGGCGGCCCTCGACCCGGCTGGACAGCACCTCGCCGAAGCGCCCCTTGGCGATACGCACCCCGTGCTCCAGCAGCGCCGTGTGTGCCGACGCCAGCGACAGCAGGCGCACGAGGCGGTGCGCCGACTCGCTGGAGGCGACCTCGAGGCGCTCCAGGTCGGCCAGCGCCTTGCGGTTCGCCGGGTTGTTCACGTGCTGGTGGACGATGAACGGCAGGTTGAGCTGGTGCGGCAGGTGCGACGTCGGCGTGCGATGGCACAGGCGCGGGCTGAGCGCCATCCCGTTCCGGTCGACCATCAGGCGCAGCAGCAGGCGCAGCATGGCCAGGTGCAGGGCGCGGTCGGCGTACAGGCGGCGGCGCAGGCGCTGCTGGAAGTACCGCTCCTGGATGTGCACCGGGCCCGTGCTGCTGGCGATCGACCCGGTGCGGACGCGCGCCGCCGACGACTTCGAGTTCAGCGACTTGGACTTGAGCGACGCCGCCGTCTTGGACGACGACAGCGCCTTGCCCGAGAACTTGGACGCCGGGTCGGACCCCAGGCCGCGCACCAGGTTGGCCAGCGCGGTCGACTCGGCGCTGCTGCGCCCGAGCGAGCTGCGCCCGAGCGACATCAACGGGTTCGATATGCGCCGGAACACCTTGCCGATGATCGTGCCGTCGTCGTCCACGGCCTCGTCGCTCGCCGACGACGCGTCGTCGCTGTCGGTGGCGTCGTCGTCGTCGTCGTAGCTGGCGTGGACGGCCGACTCCGCGTTGTTGTTGCCGCCGCCGCCGCCGTCCTTGTCGTCCTTGAAGCTGCGCGACGAGCGCTTCGACGACCGCGCCAGGCGCTTCGCCTCGGCCTCCTGGCGCACGCGCTGCTCGATGTACTCGGTGTTCGTGCTCGTCGCCGTCTGCACCGAGTTGCGCTTCAGGTGCAGGCGCGGGACGACGGTGATCGTGGCGCGCGGCTCGTCGTCGTTGTCGTCGTCGGCGCGCGATGACGGCTCCGGCACGAGGTTCGGCGGCGGCGCCGGCGCGTCCGCCCGGTCCAGCGCCATCCGGGTGCCGGTCGGCAGCGAGATCGCGGCGACGCGAGGCGATTCCGGCTCCGGCTTGGGCGACGGCGGCGACGCTTCGGTGAAGTTGCTGACGGCGCAGCAGGACATGGCCAGGGACGACAGGCGCCGCCGGTGGATGTACCGCAGCGTGATGTGCGGCTGCAGGCGCGCCTCGAACTCGAGGCAGAACTCGTACGCGAGGAACACGGCGACCTGCAGGTCGTGCAGGCGGGCCAGCGCCGTCAGCGACCGCGTCTCGGCCAGCGACCGCAGCAGGTCGACGTGCAGGGAGCACACGCGCAGCGCGCTGCTCTGGTCGCCGTCGCCGTCGCCGTCGCGGCAGTACAGGCGCACGAAGCGCAGGACGTGGAACGTGACCTGGGCCGGGTGCGACGACGACCCGGCGGCGGGCTCCATGAGCGCGTGCGCCGCGGTTAACGTGCCGACGATCTTGGTCAGGAGCGGCAGGTCGCGGGCGCTGTCGGTCAGCGCCCGCATCCACCGGTACAGGAGCCCGTTCGGGTACGCGTACAGGGCACGCGTCGCCGCGTAGATGTTGGCGACGCGCCGGGCCATGGCTCGCATGCGCCGGCTGAGCGCGGGCAGGGCGCGCAGCAGCGCGAGGACGGCGTCGACCAGGTCGGCGCAGGTGCCGTCGGACGCGGTGGGCGCGAGGCCCGCGACAACGTCCAGGCGCTTGCCGTTCTTGATCAGGTCGGTGTAGAGCGCGGCGTCGATGGACGGGCGGTCGCTGTCGCGGATCACGGTCGCCCACAGTCGCAGCAGCGGTGCGATCAGCGCGAGCGTCTCCGAGGACGCGACGCGCCCGACGCACCCGGCCGACGCCTTGTCGAACAGCGCCATGGTCAGCGGCAGTAGCGTGTGGTAGGGGACGGCGCCGGTGCGGCTCTCGACGTAGGCGACGCCGAGGCGCAGCAGCTTGCTGGACGGGTGCGTGGCCGTCACGTACTCGTGCGCGAGCGCGTCGAAGAAGGCGGCGGACGATCGCGACTCGCACGCGGTCACCAGGGCGACGAACGCGTGGTGCGATGCGCTGTCGGGCGTGACGACGTGGTCGGCGACGTGCAGCAGGGTGCGGGCGGGGATCGGGCACGGCACCTGCTCCGGGAGCCCGATCAGCAAGTGGCCCAGCAGCGTCATGGTCAGGACGGGAGGCGACGTCGCCTCCACCGACGCCGCCGTCACCGACGGGCGCCGGTTCGCCATCGACGACGTCGTGATCGTGGTGCGTAACGGGCGCAACGACGGTGTGCGTTGCTGCTCCGCCTGGCGGTAGTCGCGAAGGTGCCGCAGCAGCGGGCCGAGCTCGTTCAGCACCAGGTCCTGGCCCATCTGGAAGAACAGGCCGTCGTCGTTGAGCGGTTCGACGCCCGCCGGCGCGTCGTCCGACGACTCTGGGTGCGGGGACGCCGCCGGCGACGACCTGATCGAGGGCAGGTTCAGGCGCGGGATTAGGTTGGACGGCGCGTCGTGACGATCGGGGTCCTCGGCGGGACGGGGCGCGGCCATACGTGCCAGCTGCCGGAGCAGGCGCTGGATGCCGTGCTGTTCGACGGTGGCGCGTGCCGCCGTCGGCGACCGGCAGACGAGCGCCCACAGGAACGTGATGAGCGCGAGGGACGCCGGTGCGTCCTCGAACTGGCGCAGCGCCATCGTGACGATGGCGCGTGACGCACCGGCGTCGTCGTCGGCCATGGCGACGAGCGCGTCGACGACCTTCCCGAACACCGCGTCGCTGGTCGGGCGCGCGACGCCGGCAAGGGCGCGCAGCAGCACGGGTGCGGCGCCGCGCTCGAACCAGACGCGGGGCGGGGCACGCACCCAGACCTTCCAGATCGCACCGAACAGCTCCGCGCGCTGCCGCGACGACCGGCAGTGGTTGAACCCGTCGACGGCGCTGTCGACGAACGCGACATCCAGGGACGGCGTGGGCGCGCACGCACCTGGTGCGGAGGGCGTAGCACGCGCCCAGCTCCAGACGACGTCCAACGGGACCGCACGCGGTACTGACCAGCGAGGTGCGACCAGGCGCGTACGCACCAGCCGGCCGGGCACCGGCACGGGCGCGTCAATCACGTGCCGGGCGAGGTCGACGTCCACGGTGAACGTCACGCGGGTGCCGGTCAGCACGCTGACGCGCTTCGTGAACGCGGTGTCGGTGGTGAACGCGCGGAACAGGGCCGTGCGCAGGTCGCCCGGCGTCAGCACGATCGGGTGCGCGAGCAGCGCCGCCCGGATGGCGCGATCGTCGCTGGCGGGGGCGTCGACGAAGAACGGCGTCTGGACGACCGCCTTGACGAGCGTGCGCAGCTTCGGCAGGAAGCGGTGCAGGGTGCGGTACAGGAACGCGCGTCGCTGGCGGCTCTCGACGCGCGCCACGACCTGCCTGCCCTTGGGGTTCGCGAGGACGCGCACGACGACGCCGGTCGGGATGTGGATGCAGGCGCTGGCGATCTTGACGGCGACGAACACGGCGCGGGGCACGTCGATGGGGCCGCGCTCGACCCAGATCGTGCAGGACCCGGTCGTCATCGTCGTCATGGCACGGGACACCTCGTCGACATCGACCAGGGCGGCCTGGACGGCGGGCCGGCGCGCCCCGAGGTCCAGCTCGACGTTGTCGACAATGGTCAGCGTGCTGAGCCCGTACTCGTCCAGGCGGTACGTGGGCGCCCACGGCGGCGCCGGCGCCGCTTCCGACAGATCCAGCGTCATGCACCGAACGCGTACCTGGCAATCATGATGGCGCCCTGGTCCGTCACAGACCGTAGGTGCACCCCCGCTAATAGTGGCCGGCACGTGCGGCACCCTGCGCATTGGCACGCGCTGACGAGGTGGCGCACCCGGCGGCGTGCGATGCGTAAAGGCCGCCGGTTCGAGTCTGGCCACGGAAGCCCTTAGAAATTCCGACCGCTCCGAGTCCACTGCATCGGAATGATACTCGCTTCCAACATTCTCTTTGCCGAATGGGGCAAACAGGTCGTGGCGGGGCGCGCGACAGAGGTTTAATCGAAGCGGCAGATCGGGTTGTCCCGGCACATGCGCAGGTCGACCTTGTGCCCGAACAGGTCGCGAATGTTCGACACGCCGTACTTGATCATGGTCGGGCGCTCCAGGGACAGGCCCCAGGCGATCACGTTGACGCCGTCCGGTAGGCCCATGGGCAGGAGCATCTCGGGGCGGAACACGCCCGAGTTGCCGACCTCCATCCACTTGCCAAGCTCTGGCGAATACCTGACGCACTGGATTAGGGCGACCTACAGGAGCGACGTCGTACGCGCGTACCCGAAGATCTCCATGCTTGGTTCGGTGTACGGGTTGTACGCCGGCTTGAACTTGACGTCGCTGATGCCGATCCGCTTGAAGAAGGTGGCAATGACGCCGATCAGGTCGCCGAGCGTCAGGCCATAGTCGGCGACGAGGCCTTCGACCTGGTGGAATTCGGCCAGATGTGTCGCGTCGACCGTCTCGTTTCGGAACACGCGGTCAATGGAGAAGTATCGCCGCGGCTGGAACTCCTTGTGCTGGCATCGCAGGAGGATTAAACAAGCGATGTTGCGTTGGGAGCCGGCCGCCTACCTGCGCTAGCTGATAGAGCATCTTGGATGAGATGGCGGTCGTGTGAGTTCGCAGGAGATTCTTGTGCGCCTCGTCAATCGACCATGGGTAACGCCACCCGATGGACCCGGTCGTGCCGCCGTTCTCGTGCGTCCGCCGGACGCGCTCCACGTAATCTGCAGGCAGCGACTTCGTTCGGGCTGGGTCTACACGAAGCAACGATGGGCGCGACGTCGCAACGCAACGATTATCGCGGCGTACGTGTAACGAAGAAGGTGTCATGAGCATCACGTGCAGGGTGCTGTTGTGGCTGAAACAGCGCATCAAAGTTCCAGAAGGAACTTTCCACGAACTGATTGGTCGGCATTTCTTCGAACCTGCGCCCGCGCCATCAGTGACAAGCGGTAATACGCGGGCCCACGTTATCACTGACCCCATCTCGAGCAGGATCGATCTGAACTGGGCGCGGACCTTCATCAGCGGGTGCAACGTCCCATGAGGAATCGGTCTCCCCTTGGCCTTGTAGTTGTAGGCCTTGAACTGTGCCGTCTTCCACGACTGCGACTGGAGCATTTCGGCGGTCAGGTCGGTCGCCAGTTGTCTACGCTCCAGGGCAAACTCGGCGCCCCTTGTTAACGAGTACCGTTTGATCGAACTGCCGACAACGCTGAGAAGAGGCACTCGTCATTGCCGCGCAAACGCCTACATCGTCTGCACCATTTTCCGCTTCTTCAGAGCCTTCAGTTCAGCGTCGGGTACGGTACACGACCCATCACGAATGGCGCACAGCGTCGCACGAACGTCATCGGTGATGGAGTTGACAAGCCGAACCAGCTGTCCGCTTTTCTCTACGCGCAACGTTACTGGCATGCGATGTGCGGTCTTAACGTGTTATGCCTACCAGGCTTGATCCACTTGAGACGAATTGCCTGGGACATGCCGATCGAGCCCATGTCTTTACCCAGGCGTTGCAGGAGAGCGTCCCTGGTCGTCGATCCGTCGGCACTGACAGCGTTGTACACTTGCGCTTCAGGCGACCCCGCCTTGGCGTACAGTTCGCCCTCTTCCGTCAGCTTGGGGACGTCCTCATTCGTCACCGTGAACGCAACCATGTTCGCCGTGCTGAGGCTGAGAATCACGCCGACGACGTCGAGGTGCGCCCATCCGTTCTCATGCGAAAACTGCAGCGAGTCGGCAATTGTCCCGGTCGCCTGCAACGTCTTCAGTATCCGGCGCTCAATCGCCTGCTTCGCGTCGTCATTCGGCGCGCTGCCTGCCGCCATCGTCATCGCAACCGCTCTGCAGAGCGTCGCCCGGTAGTCCGTCGCGGACTCCGCGACCCGTTTCACGTCGCGTTGCTGACGTTTGCACATCCGTAACTCTCTGTGATCGGATGTGTACTGACGATCGGTGTCGATGTGTGCGACCTACGTTGCGCGTCGGGGCGTTAGGCTTGGGACGCCGACGACTTGGAGGCGTTCGCAGGCTGCTTCTGTAGTGAGGAAGCAGCCGACGAGGCTAACGGGTTCGACTTGGGGGCCGACGGGTCGCTCGCGGCGGACGGGTTTCTCTTGCCGTCTTGCAGGACAACCATGTGCACGTGTTCGGTAGTCGCAGCGCCTTGCGACGGGGCTGGATTGCGCACCGAAATGATCTTCGACGTGCTCAGCAGGTTCGAGGCGATTGCGATGACCTGCGAAAGCCACATGAAGCTGATCGTCGTGGGCGCCGTGTTCACCGCGATCCCCGACACGATGAAACACAGGGTGAACACCCCGGTCAGGACGATCCTCTGCCCGAACTGAATCCTGACCTGCCGCTGCTCTGGTGTCATCGTCGCCATGATGTTGTTCATCACCAGCATCTTGTACACTCGACGGCCGTAGACGATGAACGCCACTCCGATCGGAACCTGAACGAGCGTGTACCCCAAGACGATCACCATCGCTGAGCTCAACTCCGTCCGCAGGATCCCGTACAGCGTCAAGTACTGGTCCAACGCCACCACCAATAGGATAACCAGTTCCCACACGATCCACGTCGTCCTGCCGACAGGGACGCCGTTCACCGCTTCTCTGTAGGCGACCGTGAACATGGCGACGAGGACCATGGTGCCGGCCCACCCGGTCGACATCATCGCTGTGTTGCAGTACCTCATCCAATCGTACGGGATACCTTGGCCATTGTTCCCGAACGCGAACGTGTAATTGCACAGGGCGCGTAGCGCGTTCGACCAGAACTCGAAGAACAGGATCGCCAACGGGACCAACCGGTTGCCCCCACCTGTCGGGTGATGGGACGCCCAGAGAAACGCCCGATGTAGGCAGGCGGCGAGGTTCGCCAAGGAGTGCCACGTGTTGATGCTGGCGACGACGTTGACGCCGACCCCAGACAGGCCCACCTGCCATTGGTTGACATCGTCCGGGGTGAGGTCGACTCGAAACCCATCGGCCAGGGCATCAAGGCGGGCACCGTCGTTGACACTGATTTCCACGATGGGCACCGTGGTGAACGACGATGTGGAAATCAGCGACGGGCGCCACATCCATGCCATGGCACCGGGCGCCGTGGTCAGTTTGGTCAGCCGGTTCACGATCGCCAGGCAGGACACGCGGCGGCACTCGTGAACCCAGGTCGACATGGGCCCGCATGGGCTGATATCACGGCGGATGACGACGACGTGGCCGCTGGCCGAGTCCGGCATCGTGCAGGACGACAGGTCGGCGTGGGATAGCTGGATCAACGGGGCGCTCGAGATCTGAAACGAGCGGTTCGCGTAGAACCAGGCCGGACTGGACAATTGCAACGGTGCGCTTGCGTTCCCTGTATTGACGCGCATGCTGGAGCATGTCGCGACGATCGCCGTGGACATCAGGAGGTGCCACGGCCGCGTCATGAGATTGAGGAGCGACGATGCTGATATGGGGCAGGTACCTCAATCGATCCGCGGCCAGCGAGCCAACCGTGTATTGATACATAGGGACACCACACAAGTCGACGACGCGGAATCGATCGGTCGTGACAATCCACTTGATAGGTATCCCATCAGACAGGATCATCCGATCCCGACCGGCTGTTAGGACGCGGATCTTCATCGACTGGTCTCCGTCGTCAGGCGAGCTGTGGCGGTTCCTGCAGCGTCTGACAGTGAGGAATTGTTCGACAATGTGGCTGGAACGCAGGATAATCATTACCATCCAATCCTTCGGCAGGGATGTTCCACAGCTGCTTGAACTCGGACACGATCTGGTTGGCGCGCTCTGTGTCACCAGCATAATCACAGGCCAGCAACAGGGACGATAGCGTTTGCCTATCGGGAACTAGTCCCGACGACTTGTGGCGTTCGAATACGTCAATGGCATTCAACAGGTTGCCAGCATGCGCGTATGCGGCAATCATGGCATTCATCGTGGAAACGTCAGCAGCCGAGTTAGCGTACTGCGAATGGAACACCTCCGCTGCATCGTTCAAGGCGTCCAGCTGGGCGAACACTGAAATGAACACGCAGACGACGGTATTGTTATTCCAGAACGAATGGTCTCGAGCCACGACTTGCAATGCCCGAACAGTAGACAGGTCATTCCAGCGGCCAAAAGCGGACACCAACGAACACATGGCAATGTCGTTGTGCAGAGCCCCGCTTTCGCTGGCATACCGGAGAAGGGATTGCAAGACAGGGAATCCCAAACGGCGAGAACACGAAGAGACCAGGCTGGCGAAAACGGTCGGATCGAGGTCGAAACTCTGCTCGATCATCACGTGGAACACGTTCAACGCGTCCTGGGCGCGATCAGCCTTCGCATACACAGAAACGGCGTTCGTATAGATGTGCAAAGAGCCAGGTCGCCCGGATCCTTCGAATTCTGCGAACGTCCTCACAGCGTCGTCTAGGCGCCCATGTTGGCTGTACGCGGCGATCATGGCGTTGAACACGGGTTCGGCAGGGTTGCGGAAGGAGCGGAAGACGTCTTCGGCGGATGCCAGGTCGGCGCAACGACCATACGCGGACACCAGTGCAGAAACAGCAATGTCGCTGTCACATAATTCAGCCTGCGTCTCGCGAGCGTACTTTCCCAGCGTTTGGACAGCCGCCAGGTTGAAGCACCGCCCACAAGCCGCGACAAGACTAGAGAATATTGGCACGGGAACTCTCACGTCATGTTCCGTCATCAGGCGGAACACGTCCATTGCCTTCGGGATGTCGTTTTCGGTGACGAACCCGTGCAGGACAATCGTGTACGTTCGAATATCGGGGTGCTCACCAGCGGCTTTCGCATTCTCGAGTACTTCGAGCGCTTTTGAAGCCATCTTATGATGAGCATACACCGATGCCAGAGACGTAAACGTCACAATGTTCGGGAGAGATTTCGCTTCGCTACGCAACCGGAAGACACGCTCTGCGGCAGCCACATCATTGCAATGATCGTATGCGGTAATGAGCGCCGATACGACAAAGTCATTCTCCAGCAGCGTATCCCGCTCTGCATGGCGATGGATTTCTCGGACCAGGGAGGCATCCCGCAATCGGCCACACGTGGAGATAAGAAGAGCATATACGGGAGCACCAACATCAATACAGCGCTCAGCGGCCCTGCGAAACAACGACACTGCTTGAGTAAGGCGGTTACCTTTAGCAAGGCCCGATATGAGAAGGCTGTAAACGTGCGGCGATGGGAGTAGCGCATCTCTGGCATTCATGAGTTCAAACGCTTCAACAGCTGCATCGAAGCGATGATTTGCCAGGAGTGCCTTAATCAGGTTTGCCCACGTTTGCCATCGATCGGGTGATGGGATCTGTTGGGTGCGAATGTTGCCAAGCAACATCTCGGCGGCCTCACCCGCCAATGGATTCTTGGCCTCCGAGCAGATCGCAGAGAGCAGCGATAGCAATTTCTGCGAAAATTCCACACGATTGGTGATAGCGTCGTTCACCAGGAACAGCGCCGACTCTGGGGCATTGCAGACGCGGCAGATGTTCGCAACGCCAAAGATGACGTTATGCGATCGTGGTCCACATTTCGAGTACAGGTCAAGCGCATCCTGAAGCAGGGGTGGGGACGCTGCTTGGCACGCGCTAAGAAACGTGCAGAATAGAACGTCGTTAACGACGACCCGACCCATAGCGGCTTCGAGAACGTCCGGGGACTTTGCCGGCATACGACGCCGGCAGAAGGTCATCATGACGTGGTAGAACCGGACATCGGCCCGAATGCCCAACTGGACGACGCGATGGAACACGGCCCAGCCGCGCTCCGCGCTGTCCTCCTGCTGCAGGCAGCGCACCGCCAGCGCCGCCGATCGCGACCGCATGAACTCGCCATACGCGCCCGCCGACGCCGTCGCCGGCGCCACAACCTTCACCGCATGACCCGACAGAAACCCGAATCCCAAATGACGCGCCACCGACAGTGGACAACGGCGCCGCAGCACGTTACGCATTGCTGCAACGTTACGCACGGCTACCCTAATAACACGTTACGCACGGCGGCAACGTTACGTCCTGTCCCAAGTGCCATCGGCGGGCGGGCCCTGCCTGTTCAATACCACGCGCGCTTCCAGCAGTCGACATATCATAGGTTCAGGCGAGAGCGAACTGGGGCTACCGGAAACGGACGCCACACCACTTGCGTTGCTCTCCGCGACGAACTGGATGCCCGTCAAGGGTTCGTTATTCGCGCCGCGTTTGAATTGAACAGCAACGGCTGCCTTCGACAGCGCCGGCAACCCTCTCCACAGGCGGCCAGGTTGCCCTGTTGATTCGCAACTGCTCGACAGCGCTTTCAAGCGAATCAAGAAACGGTCGTCGATTCCAGTACACGTCCCTTTCGAACCGCTTCGTCACGAACCGCATTTGCAGGAGCCTCACCGGAACGGTTTCTTGAGGCCAGAATAGGTTAGCTGAGACGTACTTTCGTCGTGGCGGTGCTGACGATCGCTGCGTACGTTGGGCGTAATATCTTCACCTACATCAAGATCTGGTTTACTATGGACCAGTCAGGTTCGTTGTCGACGGCGGTAACGCAGGTGGAACGACAGATCGCGTCGTTGCAATTCGTGCAAGCGACGCAGGGCGACAGGTTGCAGACGCTTCGTAGCCAGATCGACGCGCTGGTGACCAGCAATGAGTTTGTCGAGCGTCTGGCCCTCGGGCAGACCAATGACGATGTGGACTTGGCTGTTAGCGAACTGGACACAGAGGTCGTCACTCACGCGGACCAGAATTTATACACGGCGCGTGAGCTTCAGAACACCATGGCGCAGGCGGCGCCTATGGTTGACTTCCTGGCCCATGTGGACATCATCAAGAGAATCGCGGCTGCGTACCATTCCGATATCGGCCCTCCATCGACCTTCCTCAGGACCTTGCCGTCCCTTCCGGAGTGGATCCAGTCCACGCGGAATGACGGGTGCGATTGGCACCAGAAACTGGAATCGTTCTGGACGCGAACCGATGCAATCGAGGCAACGTGCAGGAAGATCGCCCCGTTACAGAAAGCAGTGCAGACTCGTACGAAAATGCATCGAGAAATGAATGCAATGGTGACGATCGCGGATCAAGAATTGACTGTCATTGGACCTCGCCTTTCACGAATCGCCGAGCACGGCCAGAAAGTGATGAGCGAGATCGAGGAGCGCGAGCGAGCGACGGTGGAATGCACATTGGCTGCTGATGAGCTGCGAGACAACGTCGCGCGTCTTATCACGACGGAGGACGGCGGAAACACACTTGAACTGGATAAGACCATGGAGGATCACGTCGAGGAGGTCGCGAAGATCCAGACGACTTTCGTCGACGTTTTCAACGCTTGGTCACGGGAGCATGCACGATTGCAGGGAGACACGAAGACATATCTCGCAGAGGTCAAGAAGGTGCATCAGCGGATCCAGGACTGTAAGAACGCCATGCGAGCAGCGCAAAGCGAAGTCAACCAGGTCGGGGAGCGCGTCCAAGCCCTCATGAAAGGTGCCGACAACGAGCGCATGCACGGCAGCACGGTCGACTGGGATCAGGTCGCCCAGCGCATCGCCGACATCGGCCGCGCCAACAACTCGGTCGGCGATGGCCGCGCCGCCGTCCTAAACGACATGCACGCCCAGATGGCCACCCTGGCCGACTGCAACGCTCGCCTCGTCCACGCCGTCCAACAGCTCCAAGACCAATCCAGGCACATTCGCGGCCAACTCTTCCTCCAACACAAACCAATATAACGCTTAACAGCAGCTGGTTGGTTCAGGGGCCCGGTTACATACCCGAAAGCCCCAAACTCCGTCACGCAGTCCGCAGTGGCGTCCTCGTTGACTCGCTCGTAGCGATGGCGCAAGGGAAACGATCGTTTGCAGCGAAGCCATTTGGCAAGACCGGCGCAGGGAAAAGCGCCTTGATGAAACGTGTTAAAAATGGTAGCATGGCTTGTAGGCTGGATTTGGCGGTTATTGACGTGGCATTAGCGCCGACGAAACGGAAGAAAGCGCGGGCGTCGACGATGACGTCGGCAATTAATCGAAACATTGAGGCGCTGATTATTCAGAGAGCGTCGGCTACGGGAAGCGACTTCAATGTTGTCAAGAAGGGCGCTCAGACTGTTGTGAAGGCACGGCGGAAGGACCTTGTAAAGACTGTTGCGAACCGCGCCGTACGGAAGGCCTCCGGAAAGTACGACCCAGAGCTCGCCGAGTTGAAGGAAGAGATTCAGGTAATCAAAGGCGAGCAGCCGAACGACGACGACTCATATGATGAGGGCGACCTCATGAGACTGATGTGACGGATCCGCAAGGAACGGTAAACTATTTTCCATGCACTTATTCTGTCACGGGTTCTGCATTCTTGGCGTCGCGGCCAGGACGTTCGACTCAATTCCGCAGTCACCGAACAGGATCTTGAACTTTCCGTTGTCGCCCCATCCTGGTCCCCAGCTTGGCTGACCGCTCCAGTAGGGTAGGCCTCCCGCCACACCCCATCCAGTGATCTTGACAGTGAGCGTACCGAGCAAATCGCCAGTGACGTGCCGGTAGACACCCGAACTATAACTGTCCTGCAAGGTCGGCAATGCGATCGAGGAGTTCGCACGCGATTGTACCTCAGGAAGTCAGTGTACAACAGCATAGACGCGATGACCGGGCCTTCGGTCATGATTTCCATTTGGATTTGGTCGGTGGCTGCTGGAACCTTGTAGTTCTTGTCGCCAAACACTTTGCTTGAGCCCCAGGCCATGCTGCTATTTGAGCACCTGGCAACCAGTTCAGCTATGTGGCATGTTGCGAGTGCCAACAGGCACCCTACGAATGCGAGCATGTGTCGGGCTTGACGATATCCGGGCACGGGTACGGATGTTGACAAGGCGGGACAGTGTACGGAAGGCAGGTTTCTGAAACGATCCCGTCTCGAACAAAATAGTAGAGAGGGCCGTCAGGCTGGTTCTCTTTACACTGAGATGAACAATAATCTGCCCCAAGCCTCCATCAGTAAAAGTCCCTGCAATAAACACGAGCCTGCTTACCGCAACAGGCGACGACATCTTGTGCAGACAGTCTCGTTGACCTGCCACCCTTGGATGCGATGCAAATCCTATCGCTGACCGACTCGACTGAGGCAATGGCTGATGATGATGCACATGCACCTTGGTCACGAATCGTCGCAATCCCGGGACATATGCTGCCCCACATCTCAAGTGACTCGAAGCGGGCGGGAATATTCTGTTTGCCAATCGAGCGAGCAGGCCTGACCTCCATTGTAGACGTAAACTGCTCTCGTGATTGGTAGCAAAGAGATCGAGCATATCCAAGAGACTTTCCAGCGAACTTGGAATTTGTCTTTGATCGCCACGAATGAGCATGCTTCTGCAGAGCGGACATCATCTCGTCCGAAAAGACGGGCGCGTCCGCATGTGTCGCTGCGCTGGGAAGCAGAACAACAGCCGGCGATCGTCGACTGGAATTAATCGTGAACCGAACACAAGCTATTGCGGAAGCGTGCGTGTCAAGGATCGAGAACGTAACAACATGCGCACCAGCGGGGAAATCAGCCTCGACGCTAAACGACTTGGTAACCGAGAACGGTGTCCCCACAACAGGACAGGCTCCAGGCTCAAAAGCCCAGCATAGCGGTCTGGTCATGGAGAAGAATGGCGCACCGCTCGCTGTCACATCAATCTGAAGAGTCGTGTCGTGGACTGTGAAACACCAGGGTCAACTCGGATCGACATCGTCATCACTCGCCATCGACCTTGTTGTAGGAATTTCCCGGTGACTACAATGGTAGCGCTTGTCGCAGCGACGATCGCCGGGGGCGACAAGTCAATCTGATCCGCCGTTAGCGGAAGGCATCAGCCATTACAGCGCCGTTCTGCCAACCTGAAGGCCCGCCACGACCAGCGACGTCGCCTGTGCGCATGTCTCGAACGGCACCTGGACGGCCATGCCACACGCCATGCCGATAAGAACGACAGCAACGGCCCTGTCGGCGCGCCCCATAGCGCATCGCATGGCCACGCTGGCACGAATCAAAACGAGGTTGTCACGCGGCACGCCGCATGCGACCCCAAAACGATGGAGCAGGTGGCGACCATTCAGGCGCCGTTTGACTGTCGCGCTCGCCACCGCCACTCACAACCTACCTCGTCATTTTATGAGGAGCTGGCGACTGTCATTTATATCCGCGTAGGCGCCTGAAAAGAGTTCAGAAAATTCGCCAAAGCGTTTCATAAAACCCCGTTGGTGGGATCGCTACTTGGCAGTAGGTTGCCGTGTCGATGACGTCGCGGCCGGATGTGAGAAAGGTACCGTCCGGGACGCGGCTGCCGCCTGTGTTCCCGACGCTCGGCAAGTTCGTCCTGTACGAGACGCGGATTGTACGTGTGTAGAGGATGTGGGACCCGCCGTGTCTCGCGCTCATGCCTCGTCCAGCGGTTCTACATGATCGCACATTGCCCATTGACCCGATCGTATCGCGTTATGAAGATCGAGCGGAACGATCCGACCCGCCTTGCTGTGACAATCGTTGCTAGCGATTACACTCGGAAGCAGGTTCGGTTGGCCTAGGCATGTTAAAAACCGGCTGCTTGTAACGACACCACGTGTCCAGGTGCATGATTTGCTGGATATGATCAAGGCTGCGAACACGAACGCGGGTGGACTATGCAAATGTGTCACCGCAGTTGGCATCCTGGGCTTCATTCGGGTTGGCTGGGAACCTGGCGCATCTCAACCAACGTATCCTAACGCAACGTTGATCAGTTCTTGCAAGGGTACTACTTGGTTCTCGCTACTGAACGCCGCTGCGTTGGGCAAATCGGTACCCACAGAATGTAGAACCTGATACGCCCTTGCTGTGGACGTAACGCCAACCTCATACAAGTGGTCCGATAGATTTAGCGTGTCTGGGACGGCCTTGATCCCTATCACATCGTCTTCGTTGCTCCAGGGCTCAACCAGTGCTCAGGTACAAAGCATTATAATTGGGAAATTCGTTTGGCTGATAGTGCGACGAGACGTTTAGGTTCGCATGGACGAAGCGCGGTATAAAGATCTATTGTCCACCTTGGACTTGACGACGAACTACTATTTCTCTTACACGTACGATCTGACTCGCACGCTGCAGACGAATATGCTGTCGCATGCGGCTGATGAACGGAGACCAGCGTCCATGTTCATTTGGAACTGGTTTCTCATCGAGGAGGCGCGGAAAATTGATGGGGTTCGTAAGAGTGGCGACATCATCAGGCTGAGATGTTGAGTTCCCCTCTGTCAGATTAATGATCCTCCATGGCTGCTGCACGTCATTCATGGGTACTTTGAACATCGAAAGTGTTCATTGTTCGGCGGCCGCTCGCTATCCATATACCTCATTTCACGAAAGTCTCGCTTGTTCGCGGGAACTCGCTATCTGAAACGGGGCATCAGTTTTGAAGGAAATTCAGCGAACGATGTCGAAACAGAGCAGATATGTCATGACAGGAACCAGGTTTGTACGGCGCTCATTGCAATGGTGTCCTTTGAAAAAAGGTTCATTCTTCAGGGCTGTGTTCGAGATTCGGGCTTGTTCACAAGTTACGTTCAGCATCGGGCGAGCGTCCCTCTGTATTGGACTCAGGTATCATCGTTGTTTGCAACTCCTTGGAGTACCGACATGTCGCTTTAGGAACCCAATGCAATGGTAGCCAGACCGACGATCATGATACAAGTCGCCGATCCAGTGGCGAGAGGAATGCGGCGACATTTCCAAGATTTGCTGCAGCGTTACGGCGCTCCAGTAATATGTTTGAACTTGATCCGGTTAGAAACTAATGGGCGTTTGTGCAATGACTTATCCGTGTACTACAGGCAATCCGAGCATGTTGTTCGGGAATGCACGCTTGGCGAGCCGTTCAGAAACGGAATTGCATTCCTGAACGAACTCGCCAAAGATGACGAGCGCATCGAATACATTGCATTTGACTTCAAGAGAGTGTCCAAGTCTCGCGACCACCACATTGCAGATGTAAGTCGCCAACCGCTCTGTGCAAGTATGCCAGTTCGTGACGGTATTTGATCAGGACCTTGAAGAGGTTGCCGAGGGTGTTATCGAGAGAACCGGAATGTTTTTCAGTGGTGATACGTACCCATTGGACACGACGTCGCCCGGCTTTAGACAACGTGGGATTTGCCGGTCCAACTGCATTGACAGTCTTGACCGGTATTCGGCTCCCACCTCTGAAATGCCTGTTGCTGAGGGTTGGCCAGGACGAACGTCGCCCAGTTCTGCATCGGCAAACGTGCCTTGGGACACCAGGTCGGTTTCGGCGTGATGCCATCTTTGTCAAAGGGCTGACCAGTGTGGATGTAGCTCCATTCCATGGGGTTCTTGTTGGATGCGTCGTTGCCTAAAGACAGTCCCCTTGTGAAACTGCTCCTTGATATGTACGAACGCATGGGAGATTGCCTTGCGTTGCAGTATGGCGGGTCCATGATGCATCGACAGGTACTTCTCTTGTGAGACTTTCATATTTGTGCAATTGAAAGGGTACCTGAGCAGATGCGGAAAGATCGTGCTCAAACAAATGCATCGGTTCCGGTTCTGTACCGACTTCGCACGCCGAACAAGCCGAAGGAACTACTCGTTTCCATTCTTCGTCACTATCAGGTACGGTTCTGCAAACAAGTTATCGTACCGGGTGCTGCTGACACTCTCAACGCAGAATAGTTTTCAAGACAAGGACAAACAGGATGCCCTCAATTTATTTCTCGGCAAGTTTAAGCCTCTCGAGTCTGCTGTGAACATTTGGGACCTTTCATCCGACTTTTACCTGCATAGCAATCCGCAGCGCGTTGCTGACGTTTCCCAGACGACAGCCAATTGGACAGAGGCATTTGTTGCCGCGTTTGATTCATCGATTCGTCGAGCAGGTCAGCCGCCATCGTTGGATGCGCCATTGCAACATGCGCAGTCAGACGCGTACTTCGACGAGAAGTTCGACGCGAGCTCATACACAATGCTGGACGACCTGTTCGAGAACAATCGCAGTCAGTTAATTGTCTTCAATCCTGCTGTTGAGGCGGGTCGAAAGGTCGCGTCTGAAGAATACCGCGCCCTGGATTGGCACTCAGGGAATTGGTAACAGACTGATACCGGATCGGCATCGGGCGGTGTCGTCTTTCGTTTATGGCGGTCATTCTACGTTCGCCACAGCGACCCTCCTGGTCCGAATTCGTGTCATGTGGATGGAAACGCTGATGACACCCTCGGCCTCGTACGTATGCACATTCACGATGCTGCGCTACATTGCTGATAATGGAGGCATATCAGGTTAATCCAAGCCTGGCGTATGGGGCGTACGCTTTCCGCTGTCCTGTAATGCCTACAGACACCTGCCGAAACAGTCCTGCAACCAATACGTTCAGGTTCACGTACCCAACCTCCTGCGAAACACACGAACGCTTCACCAGGTGCATATTGCCACTCCCGTGCCTTCAATGGCTTCTTACTCTCCGCGCCTCACATAGGTACAAGGCTGCCTGCCCTGAAACGGTGTCTCCGCTCGCTGGTCAACTACAACATCAACCGCATTCAGCTGTCGTCACTGAAATCGTCCTTGACCCGCGGGCGTACGGTCCAGATGAGTTCTCCGTCGCCGGTTTCACATAAACATGCGACGAAGAACGTGCGCACAACGAACACGGCCGACGGTCGGCGATGTGACTCCCGATAGCACGCCCTGGGGCAGCATCTCAAGGATGGTGGAATCGTTGCCTCGTCCCTGCCGTGTCCATCCAGCAAAGGTTTAGCTAGTGCCTGCTGTGTCCTGAATTGGGCAGTTTATCACGAAACGACGTTGCAGGTCGAACGTCTAGAAGTCGTCGCCGGTGACGCCTTCACCGCCGGCGCTGGACCCTGATGCGCCGGCCCCATACCCGGCGGTCCCGCCACTGCTGTCCGTCGACGCTCCTGACGACGATTCCGTGCCGTCGCTCGATGTGCTGGCGCCAAACCCGCCGCCGATCCCGTCGTCGACGTCCTGGAGCGCCTCGAACTTGCTGGACGCCAGCGTCGACACGATCAGCGCGATGACCATGATGAACAACACGAACGACCTCATTGTCGGAATGACGATCACGGCTAGCCGCTCGACGCTTTTCAGGGTGTTCCCGACATGTGGCCCGGAACGGTATCCCCTACGCGGAATGCTCCGATGGCCATTCCCGAAGACTTGCATGGCAAATGCTTCCTCGTCTATACTAATGGGTCACTGTTAGGGGGAGCCTTGCCGAAGAAGAGGTGCAACAGGTCGTCTCGTCGGTCGTACTGATGCACGATGGCGTACGGGGGCCGTTCAGGATGTCGTATGGCTACGACGGCACCATCGACAACGGGACCATCTTCGGCGGTCAAATAATGAGCCACGCTGCCATCAGGTATGTCGATAAAGTGCAGGTCGGCGACCTGGCCCGACCAGATGAGGAAGTTGTGGATGCCTTGGTCCGTCCCGACGATCTGACATGATGCATGACGTACGAGCTGGGACGCCAAACGCTCTACGTAATCGCGGACGGCCGCCGTCGTGCCCAGGGTGATACCAGAGCACGATATCTTCCTGTCCTTCAGTTCGTCCAGCACCTGCGGCCCGAAGCACAACTCGATCCATCTCTTGTTGTAGTAGCACTGAAGGGCAGTCAGGAACGGTAACGCTCTGTCGCCGGGGGCACTTGCTTACGGTTCCAATGGTGTTGTACGCTTCTAACGTCGGAAACAGGCCGGTCTGGTTCCCAATGACGTCGAACGGGTCCCGCTGGAACATTGTGTCGCGGACGTCGGCGAGGAGGATCCGAGATCGACCATGGAGGAACGGGCCTGCTTCGCGGAACCATTGCCGGATAACCAGCCACCGATAGTTCGTCGGGTGCGTCAAAGGCGAACCGAGAACGTCAATGTCGAAGACGTGCAGAGTGACGTCGTATGGGCGGACGAGGTCGACAATCGAGGACCCGGTGGCCTGGTCCACGAAGAGCACCAGACGAGGAGACGGTCCGGCCGCGCGGCGGAAGGACGTGACAAACAGCAGGAGCTCACGATGGCCAACGTTGGACGCCATCCCCAGGCAGTGGTCCTGAACGAGAACGGGTTGTTCCGCCGTCCTGTACGCATCGATGGGCGTCGGCTGGACCGGTGTATACGTCGACGACATATAGACGACGATGCTGATGAGCGAAACGCATACGACGGCCGTCACTGTGCACGGCACCCTGCCTTGCCGCTGCCGTTGCATGCCGAAACAGTCTGACGAATTCGAGAACAACCCGGTCGGACCCGTCAGGGTCGCGCCCCACCGCCCCCCCCCCCAACCTGGCCAGGCTGCGCCAGTGTCGTCAGAGGGCGCTCTGGCACCCTCCGAATGGCGACCAGCGGCCCCGACGCGACTGAGGACCCGGTCCTGAACGGGGATGGCGCCACTGTTCCCGCAGCGACCCGTGACGTCGGCCCGGTCGATCACTACGCAGACCCGGGTGGTGATCCATCTGCCATCCCATCGGATCGGCTCCTGGCGCAGATGATGGCAGCCTGGCTTGCCCGTCAAACCCCACCGCCCGCGCCGACGTACCTTGTCGCACCCAGCGGAGCGCTCAGCGGCCCCCGGAAACTGAATGCAATCGGCCTGACGTTCATTCCCGACGACTATGGCGACGACGGTAACGTTGTCCAGGAAACGCAGCCGACCACTGACGCCAAGCCCTCGCACCGCCAGCCCGATCCTACCTCGACCTTGTCGGCATCGTTCGCATTGGCCGCCACAGGGCACAATGCTCCGACCTGGATGCACCCGCTCTTCCTCGGCCTATTCTGCCAGTCCTGGTTCCGGACCGATGCCGATCGGCCAGGAGCGAACCCATCGGCAGCGTCGCGCATGCAGAACACTGCTGCTGTCTGGGCGGCGCTCGCCGACGTGCTCGAGAAGTTGCTGAATGGCAACCGGGACTGGGTCGCCGACGTCACCGCCGGCGCCGGGGAATTACGCCTACGCCACATGCGTTCCATTATGCAAACGACGTCGGCATTGTGCCTAGACCTGGTCGGCGTTGCCGCCGCTGGCGCACCCATCGATCGCGTCCTGTCGCTGGTGGCGTACCTGCGACGCGAGATCGCCGCCCTGATCGACGGCGAGGTCCTCATCGTCCCCTGCGGGTGGCGCAGCGACGACGACATCGGGTTCGCGCACATGGTCGTCATCAAGGACCCCGACGACTCGTTCACGGTCGGCATCGTCAACACATTGGAGCGCGCCGGCCTGCGATCGTACCATCCGTGCACGGCGAGGTTCCCGCCCGGGTTCCGATATCGCACCGCGCTCGAACTTCGCCGCGTCCCTCGTGACCGCCTGCTGAACGACGCCCTGTGGTACGCCATCGTCGACATGCAGGTCTCCCGTTCGCCGCTGCATTCTCCGGCGCTGTTCTACGAGGTGATCGTGCCGTTCATCCGCGGGCCGGGCTCCGACGCTGCCGCTCCGGAGGCGGCATCCGGGATGCCCTGGAGGCGCGCGCAAACCGCGCAGCGATGCTCGGCGGCCCTGCCGATGGCGTGCGTCGAGTACCTCGCGTACGCGAAAGGGTTCCCGGAGCACGACGTCGAGCGGATCGTGTACAACATCCAGCGGCAGGTGTTCGCGATGGCGCGGGACGACCTCCAGGCGTGCCGCGTGGACGAACGCGACGTCGGCTGGATGTTCGCGGCGTGCCAGCGGATGGCGATCGACAGCGCGGACGTGCTGGAGCGCGGGCGGATCCGGGGGCGGCAAGGGCCCGATATCCAGGCCATGATCGAGAGCGTCATGCGCGTGTGCCGGCCACCGTTGTCGACGTTGCCGCCCGAGGAGCTGGTCGGTCTCGCTGATGCTGACCTACCCGCGGACGAGGACGTCGGCGATGTCGATCACGGCGGCGAGGACGGTTCGGCGCCAGACGGTGCTGAGCAGCTGGATTATGAACCGCCGCCCGCCTTCGACTTACCGTCGCTGATCGGCAACGTGGACGTTGTCGACGGATCCACCCAGCACGTCGCGGCTGCCAGGGCAACGCGTTTCGAGCAATTCCCAGGCGGCAACGACGTCATCGACGCGGTCGCGCTCTGCCATTCGAGTTGCCTCTCGGCGGGGTCGTCGTCGCCCTGGATGCGCCTGTTGACAATTCGGGACATGGCCGTATCCGTCCCGATCCAACCAGCAGCCGACGCGCGCGCCATCTGCCCGCCTGTCGACGACCTGATGGCCTGGATGGTCGACGACGTGCAGGCGATCCCGATCGTCGACGTTGCCCTGGTCGGCGACATGCTGGTCGTCGGTGGTGCGCTGCTCGCGATCGCCCACGCGTCCAACCAGATCCGGCACGGAATCCCGAATGACGTCGTCGTCGACCTGATGGCGTCCGGGGCGACCTGGACGACGTCTTCGTCGACGGTCGACGCCCTGCGGGATCGCTCCATGGCGTACCTGAAGACGTGCATTCGGGAACCCGGGCAGGACGTCGATGCCATTGTCGGTCGCCTTCGCGACCTGCTTCGAGCGTGCGTCAGCTGTCGCCAGGGTGCCGATACGGGCCTTGTCGTGCTGGGCCCGAGCGGCCCAGGCCCCGGCAGCGTGAGCGCCTATGTCACAGGCGCCCCGGACGACCTCGACGAGTGCCAGCTGCGGTCACGTGTGGACCGGTCGGTCGGCGTGGGCGTCTGCCTGGACCTGTCCCTGGAGCAGAACCAGATCGCTGTGGAGCTGCTAACGTGCCCGTCGATGCGTATCCCGTTGCTGTTGGCGTTCGGCGCCGATCACGCCCGCCAGGTCTGTGCGTCGCCCCGCCTGCAAGCGTTGCTGTACTCGGCCGTGTTCGACCCTGGCGCTGAACGCGCCGCCGGCCAGCTGGCGTACGAATTCGCTCACGCACCCGATGCGACAATCGCACCGTGCACCGCTCTTCTGGAACGGGCGCTCGTCGAGGACGAGCAGCGCAGCGGTCTGGATTCGCTCCTGTTCCTGGCCCGGTTCGCGTCCCGGTTTGCGTCCGGGATGAAGGTGATCGCCAGGTCGGTTCGGTGTCGTAGAACCTGGGACTGAGCGCGTTCGACCAGGTGGCGAACGTGGAGCGCCCCGCGTTCCGGTTGGCGCTGGAGCGAATCGCGGAACGATTGACGCGACGAATATCGGAACGCGACGACGGCGGGCGTCCGCTGTGCCTGTACCTGTTGCATGCTGGGCGTTTGCTGCTTTCCCTCGACGACGACGATTGCCTGGCGAGCGCCGTCTTTATCGCGACCTGGACCCGGCTCGTCGTCTCCGACGCTGACGGCCGGCGGCTTCTCGCTCGGCATCACGTATCGATCGCCACCGTCCTGTCTGGCGTGTCGCGCGTCGTTCCCGTTCTCGCGATGCGCCTGAAGCAACGCGACAACGTGAACGCGTTCCTGTCGCGGCTGTTCGATGTCGGCGTCCTGATTCGACCTCGTGATGGGTCGGCAATGGCCCGCGTTTGGCGACTCTCCGACGACGACGGCTGGGTGTGGACATCGCTGCCGGATCCAGCAGCGCCCGCGATCTCGTTCGTGCACTCGCGCGCCACCATAGCGTTCGACGGGCGCGCCTGCGCGTTCCTGCTGAACGGGACGATCGCGTTCGCGGCAGTAGCCGACCGCATGCCCGACGTCGGGGTGCCGATCCCGTCGCCGGCCGCGTTCGCGCTCCACGTCGGCCCAGTCTGGACCGCTGTCGGCGTTCCCGACGACGACGTTGTCGAAGCCGTCGAACGGGTCGCCGACGACGTCCAGGTCGACGTGTTGACGTTGGACAACGCGTTATGGTTCCCAGCGCGGCCGATGCCGGCTCGATTGCAATGGGTGGAGGCGTGCCTTCCCAGCCACGTCCGCGTTCAGCTGAAGGAACGCGGGTGCGGGTCTCGTTGGCGTATCGACCGGGAACAGGGCCCGGTCGTCTGGTTGCGCTCCCCGCACGATCACGTCGCCGTTGCCGACCAGCACGCCCGTTCGGTCCGGTTCTTCCGACTCGAGCGCCTGTGGGGTCGCGGCCACTGGCCCATCCCGGTCGCATCGTACGACGTGGGGCGCGACCGGCTGGTCATCGCCAATCCCCAGCGACATGCGTTCGTTGTTCGCCACGCCCGTCATGGCCTCCACATCCCGCATGACGTGATGGAGGCGGTCGTCCCGCGTGACCTCGTCAGCGAGTATGCCTCGTTCTGGATGCCGTCCTGTGGCGCGATCACAGGCCTTCCGTATCGCGCTGACGATGCCCCCGCTTTGCGAATCGAATTCCTCCCCACGTTTCGTGTCGTTCGGGGCGCACCTGTGAAAGACGGGGACGGGCTCCCGTCTCGCCTACGACCGTACCATCTCAGCGTGTCGGACGCGACCTTACAAGGTGCCCTGAAACGTGCTCGACGTGATGGCGTGCTGGCGCACGCCATGCTGACGGCTGTGTCGCGTTCGTCGGGCGCGCTGGCTCTCGTTCGTGCCACACTCGGCCGGGCAGCCGTCCAGGCGCGGCAAGCGCTTCGAACGCTCATCGCGCCCGAGCATATCCTGCTGTGGACGCTGGACGGCATCCAGACGCCGCTGCTGGCGATGATCGAGGTGCCGCTGCTGGGCCTGCGATTTCAGGAGCGGACGCTGATGGAGGACGATCTGGACTGCGGCGAGAACGGCCCGTTCTACGCCGACGCGAACACGCCCGCGACCGTGACGAAGTTGTTCGTCCGGCGGGCGACGCACCTGTTCCTGGTGGGCGACGACGCCATGCGCGACATGTTCGTCCTGGAGCGACGACGGTGGCCCGGGCAGATCCGCCGCCTGACCAATGGCCTACGCCGTGTGATGGTACTCGGGGACCCGCACGGGACGATGGCCCTGGCGATCCCGAACGAGTGCCTGTTCGGCCCGGGGGCGCGGCCCGGTGACGTCCGCCAGCGCGTCCTGTTCTACCCGGTGCATCTGTCGCGCACGTTCTTCCTGATGCCGACCCGTCTGCACGTTCTTAGCCTCGTTTTGGCACGGTACCGGCTCGGGCACCTGAACGAAGCGGCGCGGCTGGCGCTGGCCCTGTCGTCGCACGACGATCGCGACCCGGTCGGCGACGACGAACGGCTGGTGCTGTCGGCGTTCGATATCGACGAGAACACGACGGAGAACGCCGCTGCCGTCCTCCTGCACGTGGCACGTTCGGTGAACGATGCGGGCCGCCTGTGGCCGATTGCCGACCTGTACGCGACGTACCTGTCGGGATCGGCGTACGTGTTGTCGTCGTGCCTGATGTCGTTCACCGAAGAACGACAACTGATCGACACCTTCCCGACGATCGTGGACGCGAACGTCCTGATTGCCAACCGGTCCGCCTTCCTCGACGCCGCCGTCGACAACCGCCGGGAAGGTGACCTCGTCGTCAGCATGCGACTGCCTGAACGTGTCGAAGGTGCCTGCGTCTGGCAGGCGCTGCTAGACGAGGCACCTGCGTTCTTTGACGCCCTCCATGTGAACGACTACCAGTGGCCATGGGCGATCACGTTATCGTTCACCGATCGAGCCCTGTTGGACAGGGATGCACTTCGCGGATTCGAACTCGTTCGGCGGATCCGGTCGTGTCATGATGGAGGTTTCGATGGCAACGCGTTTCTGCTGTGCTTCCAGATGGTGACCGGTGCGGTTCGCGCTGGTCTCTGCCGGGATACGTTAACGGACGGGAACCTGCTCGCCAGCCTGCTTCTACAAGGTTACCTCGTGAGCATGTTCCGGCAACGGCAGGCGAGTCATCGCGACGCGATACACAGCATCCGATCGGCGGCACACGATCCCGAAGCGGTTATCGGCTCTGTTGTATTGCAACTGGACGCGGCGTCCCCTGATTGCGGTCGTTAGGCGTCGGCGCTGATGCCGTTCATGATGCTGGGCGTGTTGGCGACACGGCCCAAGGCGAACGACGCCGAGGTGCCCGCGTTCCCGACGTCGGTGGCCGATGGGTCCCCACGTGTCGCGCACGCTGGGCACGGTCCACTGCACCGGTTCATCACGCGCCTGCAACGGTACTGCCGGACGCTGTGCAAGGCAACAACGGAAGGCGGGACGGCGCCGGCCGAACAACGAACGCTGGTCGAGGTGGTGTCGCTGACAGCAACGGATATCGAACGGGAATCCGATCGTGCCTGCCGCCCGTCGGATATGTCGGCCCGGGAGCAGACGATGCATAACCCAGTCCTGGAGATCGGGGCGGGTGCCGTCCTCGAGCACGACCACGACGTGCTGACGACGCAGCCGCTGTCCGTCATCCAGCTAACCTGGTTCGTGCGCACCGAACCGGCGGCGGACGCACCCGTGCCCGAGTTCCAGGTGCCCGAACGCTGGCGCTCGCGATGGACGTCGGTGGAAACCGGTGAACCGTCATCGGCGCCGGATGCCGCGGCGTCGTCCAGGAACAAGCTGCTGCTGGTGATGGAGAGCGATGTGGGCAGCGAGGGCGGATGGGAATCGCGGCACCAACAAGCGATCCGGAAGCTGTGGGAGCTTCGCCGCATGATGGGCACGATCGCGCGGCACGACGTTGCCGTTGTCGGCCGCGCCCTGCAGGCGATACTGCGCGCGGCCGACGCGGTGTCGCTGCGCGCCGACGACATCACATTCGACCAGGTGCGTGCGTGCCTGCGGGGTGCGTGACCTGTGTACTCAGGTGCGTGGTAGTCGAAACGGTACGCGTTCGCGTTGAGGCGGATGGCGGGGCACCAGCGACGCGTGTCGTTCGGGTACCTGGCCATGTGCATGTGCTCCACGCGCGCCTTCGATGACCTGATGCGTGTGAACCCGTTCATCGCCGCCACGCACCATCACCCGCTGCACCTGCTCGGTAAACGTCGAGCGGGCACCGGCAGGGCGCGCCCGCTCTGACCGTCGACGCCGTCGCAGACGGAATCGCGTCCATCATGCTGAGGACGTCGCGGATCGGCCAGGCCCGGGACGCGTTACGCCTCGTCAACGACCTGTACGCGCAGATGGTCCGCAGGTTGAACAAGGCGTACACGCCGTTGCCCGCCTCCTTCTTCCGTCTAGCCGATCGTCTCGCCGACCTTCTCTGCGCGCGTCGCGCCCTCGTCCAAGGCCGGCTGTTCGACCCACGTGTCCTCCTGTTCGACTTCGCGGCTGGGCGATCGTTGGCCGACGACGACCTGCGCGTCATCCAGTCGTCGGCGACAGCGTCGCCCGAGCGCATCCACATCGACGCGTTCGGGAAGGTGCCGATATCCACAACCGTTGTCCCGGTGCAATGCGCGATCCACGACGGGTTCGTTGTCGTCTGCGTCCCAGCCAGCGCTGTCGACATCGTGCGGCACCTGTGGACGCGCGATTCGTGGCCGGCCCTGTCGGGCCTTCTGCCCTCGCAACGTGCCCTGCGTACCTTCCGGGCGAACGACCACGTGGCCGCCCAGGTCCGGTTATTGGCCCATTCTGGCGCGTTCGCCAGAGCCTGACGCCTGCGTACACAGGTCGTCCGAAGGAGGCTGCTGTTCGCGTGTAGGACGAATTCGGTGCTGCTGACGTCCGAGGTGGACCTGCAGAGGATCCTGCTCGAGGCGGTCGATGCCCAGCGTCGCGCGTCGATCGACGCAACGGCCTGGCGCGATTGCGTGCACGCCCTGCGCCGAGCGGCGATCCAGATCGGTGTCGGTGCGCGCCTGGCGCTTCTGCATCCGGCGCTGCTGGCGGACTCGCCCAACGCCCTCCCGTACCGACTGTCGATCTGGCCCGACTCCTCGACGGACGCGTCCGCCGGTGCGTCGACGCCCGTGCTGGTCCCCTGGGCGCCTCTTCGAATCCGCATCGCCATGCTGTTCGTCGCGCCGCTCTGCAGCGTGTCGATCGGGTCGGCAGCGCTTCGTGCTGCGATGGACGTTGCGGTGCAACGCGATGCGCTTCGTATCGACCCGATCGGCGTCATCGCGGACGAAGACGCGTTCAGGGCCGATGTCTTACCCGAACTGGTTCGCTACGTTCGTGGGGCGCTGACCGTCGTCGGCGCCCCTGGCAATGTCGCGCTCGCCGAACGGGTTATCCGGCGATGGTCGCGTCGCCTGCTATTCCATGTCCTGTCGCCGGCGACAGCCCTGAAGGCCCGGTCCGGGTCCGGATCGACGACGCGGCCGTCGAACCCCGACGCCGGGTTCGGCGAGGTTATCCGAGAGACGTTCGCCAGGTGCGAGCGGAACGCCCGGGCGGAATCGGCCGCTGCGTCCGCGCTCGCCGACTCGGCGCTGCCCCATCTGGCGCACCGGTCGCCGGACGTCGTCGGCGTCAGCGTGTACGACGTCGGGCGCCTGTTCCCGCGTCGCCTGTCGTACCACAGCGGCCTGGTGCCGATGCCGCCGCCGGTGCCCGTGGCCGGGTTCCGATCGCGCGACGCGATCGCCGCTCTGGCGCTGTACACGTCCGCGGACTGCGTCACGGTCCGCCGCAGTGCGCCGGCGGCTGCAGGTCGCGACGCGCTGTTCGCCGTGGCTGCGCGGGAGTTCGACGCGGTTGCGGACTGCGGGCGTGTTTTTGCGGGACTTTGTCCAGTCGAGTGCGGCAGGGCGCTACTGGCAGCGGGCGCCGGCGATCGGTTCCGCGGGGTCGTCGTTGTGGACCGGACCGGGGTTCCGGTGATTGTGTTCGGCAGCGGACGCCAGGCGCGTTACGACCCGCACGTGGCGCCGCGTGCTCGCGATCTGTTCTTCGTGTTCACTGGGGATGCCGTTGACGCCGCCCTGGTGTTCCCGATGTCGTCGACGGCGAGGGTTCTGCTCCTGGTCAGCGCCCAGCACACGTCGCTGGCCGGGTTCTGCAAGGGCATGTCGCGGCTGGAGCTGTTGGGCCGGTCGCAGACGGTGCAGATCGCCGTCCTGGCACCGGATCGGATCAAGGCGCAGACGGCGATGGACATTGTCAACTGGCTGATCCGGAACGACGATACCGGTGACGACGACACCGAGTGGGTCCGCGCGTTCAAGGACGCCTGGCACGGATTGCAGGCGCTGGAGCGCAAACCTGACCAGGACTGGCGCCCGTTCGTGGTCCGTGATTGGATGTGGGCCGCCGATTTCGAGAACGACGCCGCGTTCTGGCATCGCATCGTTGCCCGTCGTATCGAGTGGCGCCGTGGTCTATGGCGGAACTCGAACGAGCGGGCACCGCTCTGCACTCGCCAGTTCGAGGCTATGGAAGCGGCCCTGATGGGGAAGAGCGGCGACCACATCGATTACTGCGCTCGACGTATAATGTCTGGACCGATGGAGGTGCCATACGTTGCCTGTGACCTTCCATGGGTGTTCAAATTGTCGGCTGTGACCGACGAGGACGCTCACAGCGAAGGACCCGTCATCCACAACATCAACGGCACGCCCCTGAAGATGGCGGGCGCGTTGGCCAGAGCGGGTGCCAGCGTTCACGCATTCGTCCCCGATGACGACCCATCGGGGCAGTCGCCCGGCACCACCGATAACCAGGGCGGTGCCCTTGCGCGCCAATCCGATATTGCGTTCCACAGCTTTGCCGATTCGCACGGGTGCCAGCGCATGACGAGGTACGCGTTCGGCTGCGCTGTGGCCGCATGGGGACCTCCCGACCATCGCCTCCCGCCGTCGACCCCGCCTGACGATCCACCACCTCCAGAAACCGACGTCGACGAGCCGCCCGCGGTTACGAATGCGCCAAACGCCATCGACGAACCCCCGGTGCGATCCCTGGACGACCTGTTCGACCTCTGTCAGGAGCGCGGCGATAGACGCTACCGGGCGTTGTCGGTCAGCGGGTTCCGGCGCGCATGGGTCATCCTGCACAGGGGTGCTCCCGCGCCCCGCCCAACCATGCCCAGACCGGCGAACGTGATCGCTGTGTCGTTGTCAGCCGCCGCTGAGACGCGCGCGAATCTCGACACGGGTCGCAGACTCGGCACGCTGTTCATCGTGGGTGTCGACGGCGCGCCTGTCGTCCTGGCAGGTGCATCGTCGACGCTGCCGGCAGCGACAGTCGCCGCCGCCGCCATACGCGTGTGGAACGAACCGCTAGCCGGCCCTGCAATGTCGTTGGCCGATCTGGATTGGCGCCTCCAGCGCCAGGATCGTCACGAGTCGGCGTCGGCGCTGCTTGCGCTGCCTTGGTTCGGCAAGGCAGGGCTGGCCGCACCTGGTCAGTGTCTGTCGGTCGGTAACGGGGCCCTTCCCGAACACGAGCTGTCGTCCATGTCGCCATGCGATGCCGCCAACCTTGTACGTGTCGCGTTGCAGGCACGGCAGGTGTCGATGACACTGGACACGACGTCCAGCGACGAATGTGTCGCTCGGCTGTCTGCTCGGATGTCGCCCGCGACAGCGTTATGCCTGTTCGACCGGTTCGCCGCCCACGGGAACGTTCTGCAGGAAGGCCAGCTGCGTGCCATGCTCGGCAATCGGGTCCAGGTTCGGGCGAATTGCAACGCGGCCGTACCTGAGCCGGGCGTGTCGATGAGCGGCGAAGACGACGACGTGAAGCACGCGGATGACTATTGGTCGGCATCGGACCTTGCGGTGATGGCGTTGCTGGGGCGGGTGGTTGCTAGGGCGTTCGAGAGCGATGGAGCGACGGTCACTGATGAGGACGCGATCCGGGTAGGGCGCCTGCGACAAGCGCTGTGTGTGGCGGAGGGGACCGTGCGCCGGAAGACGTATGGGGAGGTGCCGTCCGACGAATTAGCGCGGGACCTGGCCCTGGACCTGTCGAAGGGGTTCGTCATGGCTACCGACGGCGAGATCGAGTCCGTGTGGATCCCTGACGAGATCCTGAACAAGAAGGTGGCCGACACGGTTGCCGTCGGCGACCTGCTTGCCTGGGTGCGGTACGTCCTGACGCGAGGCGCCCACGTGCCGCAGAACGTGCGCGGCACGTTCGTCAAGCTGGCGACACGGGAGGCCGACGCCGCCCTCGCCGGTCTTGATGTCGACGACAGCGACGCCGCGCTTCAGTTCATCAGAATGACAAGCCTATGAGGTGACCGTCTCCAAGTCGCCTATCTCCATTTATCACCCAGCTAAAATATAAACACACGTCGGCCGAAGAGTACACGCGCCTCCCTCGATCTGTATCGCGACGCCCTGCTCGGTCTGGCGGGCACCTTACGGTGGTCGCCCCGTACGGTGGCCGGCCCTATTCGGCCCGGGCATGTCGGGACGGGGGAAGATCCGATCCGGGCCTGGCGTTGTGTTAGCGGAAGCAAGCGCGAAGCGTCGGCCGCTATTGTGAGGCGCCGATGTGCATGGCGCCCTTGCGTCTACGGGCGGCTATGTTCGTGCTCGTCCTTGCCGTGTTCGGTGTCGCTCAAGGCATGTTCCGGGAGCGGGCCGTGCCGACGGCGATGCCAGGACAGCGCTGCAGAGACGTCGTGCGCGACCATCCAGGACGTCAGGTCAGGCGATGATTGCCCTCTTGATGACATATCTAACGCATGCCGGTCAGCAACTCGAGGAGACGGAATCATGCCTGAGGGCAACGAATTATTACCAGCACCTGCTACTGACACCATCGGATCCCCCAGAGCCTCCGGTACCGTCAGCAGAACCACCAGCGTTGCCCTGTGCAATTCCCGCCAGGGGCAATCCACCACCCGATATCCACGACCACCCAGCACATATCTCTGTACTCCCAGGTGACACTCGACCAACCGCATTCCCGCCTTCCAACGCTTGCACCGTGTTGGGATGTCGCGGTCATAAGGTAGTATAATTGTATTTGCATGCAGCGAAACCTATCGCGGTATCCCAACCGTCAAATGCATCGGCCCAGGATCTCGACCGTGAACTGCCCAGCATCGATTTCGACGACTTCGTCGAACGCATCATCGACGATGGTGCATCTAATACCTACGAACTGGGCACAATGCGATCGCTGGATGCTCATGCGTACCCACCCTGCTTCACATTGCTGGACCCGATCGGCAGAGGCGCATTTGGGACGATATGGAGAGCACGACAACGGCGGTACGTGCTTGACGAGTGCGGTTTGCTCACACTCGTCCAGAACGATGTTGCCATGAAAGTGCAGGACGATTCACACGTGTCGCGTCGCGAGGCATTGATCCTGGCGTACCTGCGGGAAGCTGACGGGCACCCGAACGTGGTCGTCGTGTTGGGTGCGTTCACTAGCCCGGATTCAACAAAGCGGATCTCTGTCATGGAGTTCCTTGGCGGCGGCTGCCTGAGTGACATACTGGAGATGTCCCCTGGAGGGTTCCTGAGCGAGCAGGCAGCCCTCTCGATCTGGTTCCGCGTCCTCGCCGGCCTCGAGTACCTCCATCGGCACCACATCTACCACGGGGACCTGAACCCGAACAACGTCGTACTCGACGAGTTCGGCGAACCCAAGATCATTGACTTTGGCCTCAGCTCGCAGTCGGCCAACGGCCTGGTGACCGGGCACCAGTCCACGCTCCCATTCGAGGCGCCAGAAGCGGGACCATTCGCAGAACCTCACAGCGGAGGACACGCTGATCTATGGTCGGCTGGCGCGATGCTCTTCTACATGGTCTTCGGCGAGCACGCCTATCCAGAGCTACCCGACTACGCGTCCTGGAAGCACCTCGTGCGCACGATGCGCCCCAGGTTCCCGCATCGGCCCACAGCATCCAAGGGCGTCATGGAACTGCTGATCCTGATCTTGGCCGTCGACCCACGCACGCGGCCGTCTCTGGCCCGCATCCTTCGTAGCTCGTGGGCCATGTCGTACCTACCGATCGTCTCATACCGTAGCTGACCCTTCGCTATATACGTACACGACTCGGCGTTTGTCTGTACGAATCATCTTTATTCTGCACGTCTGGCGACGCCAGCAATTCGCGAGGTATTCGCGAGGTATATACAGTGCGGGTAGTCTATACGCAGTAAATAAGTCCCGGCTTCAACAGAGGACTTGGGATATCGAAATGTAAGAAGAAAAGTTGCGCCTTGATGCGAGGAATCGATTGAGCCATGTTTCTAAAAATAGACCAGTCCCAAATTTTCAGGCACCACCTATTTTTAGAAAATACCGACATTTTCAGCATTTTTCACCGCCGGTCGACGTGGCCAGCTGGCCAAACCAGCAATGTCGCGCCCAACTGCGCGATCGCGACGTGCGATCGCTGCCGCCACCCGTTCTGTTGCTGCTAGAAACAGCACTGCTGCATCTGCTGCGAGCGTCGCGTTGAGCGATGCCACGCGCGTGTCCTCAGCGTCCCCGTACAGGAAACGGTGTCGAACAACGCTAGCGTGGCGATGATCGATATTCCCAAACTGTCTTCTCCGAGTCCATGCCCCGAATCATCATCGACTTCCGAATCAACGTTCACGACGTCGGGAAATTCATCCGAGTACTGGACACCTACCTGGTCGGACGAGTCCACGGCGACGCCACGCCGATGCGCGCAGTGATCGTCAAGGCTCCTTGCCACGAACTGCCAAGCGCGGACCGTACAAGGGCGACAGCAGGAGCACCAAATTTCGCAAAGCGGCTGCCACTGCCACCAAAGATATCAAAATGTCCAACCGCAGCATTCTGGATTTCATCATCCGGACGCCGGCGCCGTCATGTCCATGTAGACCCGGCGCCGACAGCGATGTTTCCAGCATGGACGCGAACGGGCTTGACAACGACGACGGATTCGACCCCAACATGGCCGCCTCCGCCTCAGTGGCCAGGCGAGGAGACGATGGCGCCCTACGATAAAGACTGCGCCAATTGGAATGTACATATGCAGGAGGTTCTTCTGCAGGGCCCTTGTTCAACCTGGGAATCACTGGCCAAATATAGTGCGTGGCGCATTGCGTGGCGCTGCTCCACCGGCATTTTGCCATTTTTTGGGGCTTTGAAGGAACCACACGTCGTCAATAAACATCGGATGAAAGTTTACATTGGCGCGTTGCGACGGGAACATCGAGACCTGCACATAGACGCATTTTCTAAAAATAGTCCCGTTGTGTCAAATCTCCAAGGGGCCCAAAACGGAAATCGCTACTGCTCCGCGAATTTTCACTGAATTTGAAAAATAAAAACGTGGCCGTGTCGTACACCATGGGATCTATCGATTCACGTTGCCACATCAGCCGAGGCCCCAACAAGGACCATCGAGTAGTCCGTGCCGCCTACCATACAAAGGTCGACCGCACTATTTACTGCGTATAGACTACCCGCACTGTAGCGCTCCTGCGCAGAAGCCCGGTGTTGGTTACCACGTCATCCCCGGAGCTGAGCTGCAGATTGCCACACGCGGCATGCCCAGCCTGGTACAATACAGTCCGGAGGAAAGGCCGACGTGGCCAGTCGTCTGTCCACATCCTGTTCTCGTCCGCAGACCGCCGCGCAGGCACCACCAGCGCCCGGCCGTCGGCTTCTTTTTTTTTGGACACCATCGTCAAGGCCCAAGGCCACCCGGGCCACCCGTAAAATCCGGTATCAAGGTCGCTGTCGCCTTGAAAGAAATCGACGACGTCGACGGGGGCAGCGTATCGCCTGGCCCGTGATTTGAAAACCATTGTGTCTCTCTGGTGCAACTGTACCTAGTGGGTATGGACCCAGCCTGCGCGCTTCATGCGTTGCGCTGGAGAGAGGCCGAATCGCCGACAAAGGGCGCGCCTGTGCGGCGTGATCCCCGCAACTGTGCCGAGCCTGCGGCGCTCTGTCGCCACTCGCCAGCTCCGAACTGGCGCACTTGGCCTGTTCAGTCGGCAGTTCGCTTCCGAAGTGTAGCCAACGGGTCCGCAGCTAGCAGCGCCTGCTGAACCCGCCAGGGCTTGCCATCTAAACGCACGCCGAACCCTGATAACGTCTGCGCGAGGCACGCCGCTTTCAACCAAGTACATTGTACAGCTGGTGGATGTTCGCGTCACAAGAATGCGGGCAGCGTGCACCCGACCTTGAGGCGCTGTCGACGTTATTTCCGGACAAGCTTCTCGAGTGGTCGGGCACTTCCGGTCTGGTAGTGACACCGATGGCAACGGGAATTAGCTCCTGCCTGGAGGCCATTGCTACCCTTATGCAGGTCGGGCAGTGGCGCACCAGCAACCCGGGCCTCGGTGGACTTGAGGGCAATGACCGCGGTGGCTTCCTATTGCCAAACGGGGATATGCTGATACCCGACGCTTCGTACGTCGACGAGGTCAGGTCAACTCGGATCGAGGTGATGCTGTATTCGTATCAACGTTTCCACAGGCAACGTTGACCAGTCTTTCTGCGGACCAACGAAGGATGGCGTACCTGCCATGTGTGCCCACCGTTGTAATCAAGCTGATATCAGAAACTGACGATCTGGAGGCCGCTATTGCGAAGATGCAAACGTTCGCCAGTCAGGGTTGTAAGGAATGCTTACTCGTCGATACTCGGAACAACTTCACGATGCTGTTCAAGCCGCATCTGACCAGACGGCCAAGACGCCAGGCGCTGGGTACAGTTGCGTTCGAGTTCTGGCCGAGGTTCGTCCTCGACTGTCAAGCAATCAGGCAGCACCGCGAAGCGCATGGATTGTAAACTGGGTAACATTCGACCAATTAATTAGCGCTTAACTCTGTGACGGGTACGTGGTCAACGATGAGCAGGAGGGTGCAAATTAAACGTGTCGGACTCAGTGATCTCTGAATACGGACGGTGTCCCCTCGCTTTGATTCCCTGTCAGTAAGATCGAGGCCTGTGTGTCTCGTCGGGTAAATAGCTATTGGTGACAGGCGCGAACAGGTAGGTACCTATTGCGCCAGTACTGATGAGACATCCCTGTGTTCCATCTTGATTCGAAATGGCGCTCTGGGCAGAGCCACAGCGTTGCATACACTTCAGAGATACTGTACCGAATGTTAGTAGTAGTATTTCATATAAATGGTAACCAGGACAGGCAGAGCAATGTAAGATCGACGCGATCGAGCGCATAACGACCTTCATCGTTGCCATCATCGCTTGATCATCAAGCGATGGTGGCGATGACGTACGTGAAACGCGTGCCACAGTGTGCACCTATATGATGGCGACGATACTGCCCATACTGTCGTCGCGTAATTGCCTGCTGACCCAGATGGCAGCGATCAGCGGGTAGGGTGATCGTGGCCCACGAGCACGTTCTGGGCGTTAATACAGGTCTTCCACGTCATCAGGGGATGAGCAGACGAGAACAGCGACCGTGTATCCAACCCCGACCTTGGCGGCTACAGCCGCCGGGGCGAGTACACTGCTGGAAATTAAACACGCCATTCGGTTAACGTGTGGTCTGCCGACCTTGGATGTGTTCGCCGTCCTGAGCGTGGAGCTTCTGTGCAAATACGAATTGGTCAGCAACGACGGGGCCAGGAATACGGATACAGAAGCGAAGATCTTCTCTAGGCGCCGTGCCCGGCTCAATTCTCGTCCAGCCGGCTTCCAACACCGGGGGCAGGATCAATATAAACATCAACGTGCTACTGTGTCAGTACTGGCTATCACGACAAGAGTCTGTAGAGCGGGGAATACTTTCTCCACATTCCTGCACATTGGCAATCGCTTCCCCGTTCCCGCAGGCGCTAATGCGTCGAATGTTACCCAGTTTACAATCCATGCGCTTCGCGGTGCTGCCTGATTGCTTGACAGTCGAGGACGAACCTCGGCCAGAACTCGAACGCAACTGTACCCAGCGCCTGGCGTCTTGGCCGTCTGGTCAGATGCGGCTTGAACAGCATCGTGAGGTTGTTCCGAGTATCGACGAGTAAGCATTCCTTACAACCCTGACTGGCGAACGTTTGCATCTTCGCAATAGCGGCCTCCAGATCGTCGGTCTGATCTGATAACAGCTCGATCACAACGGTGGGCACACATGGCACGAACGCCATCCTTCGTTGGTCCTCAGACAGACTCGCCCACGTTGCCTGTGGAAAAATCAATACGAATACTGCATCGAATCGATACGTGTCACGACTGACTTCGTCGATGTACGAGACGTCGGGTATCAGCATGTCCCCGTTTGGTAATCGGAAGCCACCGCGGTTATTGCCCTCAACTCCACCGAGGCCCGGGTTCCTGATGCACCACTCCCCGACCTGCATATGGGCTGCAACGGTCTCTAGGCTGGAGCTCCGTCTCGTCGCCATCGGTGTCAATACAAGGCCGGACGTGGCTGACCGCGCGAGAAGCTCGTTCGGACGTAACGTCGACTGCTCCTACGTGGCGCTTCCAGTGAAACTCAACTCTATGGTACCCTCCGATCGTATCTGGGTACCTGGGCGCGTGCCACGATCTGCCCATATTATTCGTATTCATTACCTGCCACATGGCAACTGTACGTTCGCTTGTCTCCAGATGTATGGCGACTTTTCAATCAGACACACAGAGAGGTTGACAGTTTTGCTGCAGGTCGCCCACCGTAGAGACCATTTCGTCATTGTTCGCAGTACACTGCAAGGCGTCGTGCATGTTGGTTCGCGCAGACGGTTCAATGGCGCTCTAACGGGTCGCGATGTCATCCATCTACGTCCATCGGAACATGCTGACGTCGTGGTTCGTGACGGAAACCAAAGACACTGCAATAACGACATCATCGTTCATTGGATAGCAGCCGCCACACAGCGGGTCGCCGATGATCTGCTCAAGAGCAGCCTTGAGCCCAGAACGGCTAACGCGGCCTGACCCACCGGACGCTGACTGAAAGGCGGCGGCAGACGCAATGGGTCACCTCAGATCGGCGACGCGCAAGGACTGGGTGCTCGACGAGATCAACCTGCCGACGAGATCTGGCGATGCAAATGGCCTCGACGGTACTTGAGCCAGTGCTTGGCGCTCTGACGTTCCTGGGTGCTTCCGGCTCCGGGTACAGCAAGGGCTGCTCCCTCGGTGGCTCCTTGGGTGCATCGTCGGCGTACGGCGGCTCTAGCAGCGGATCTCGCTCTGGGTACTCGTACAAGCCGCCAGGCATCGTTCTGGCATCGCATCGTTGCCCGTCGTATCGAGTGGCGCCGTAATCTGTGGCGGAACTCGACCGAGCGGGCGCCGCTCTGCATTCGCCAGTTCGAGGCCATGGAAGCGGCCCTGATGGGGAAGAACGGCGACCACATCGATTACCGGGCTCGACATATAACGTCTGGACCGATCGAGGTGCCATACGTTGCCCGTGACCTTCCATGGGTGTTCACATTGTCAACTGTGGCCGACGAGGACGCTCACAGCGAAGGACCCGTCATCCACAACGTCAACGGCACGGCCCTAAAGATGCCGGCGCGTTGGCCAGAGCGGGTGCCAGCGTTCACGCATTCGTCCCCGATGACGACCCATCGGGGCAATCGTCGCCTGGCACCACCACCGATGACCAGGGCGCCGCCCTGACGCGCCAATCCGACATTGCATTCCACAGCTTTGCTGATTGCCACGGGTGCCAGCGCATGACGCGGTACGCGTTCGGCTGCGCTGTGGCCGCATGGGGACCTCCCGGCCAGCGCCTTCCGCCGTCGACGCCGCCTGACGATCGTCCACCTCCTGACGAGCCGCCTGCGGTTACGAATGCGCAGAACGCCAACGGCGAACTCCAGGTGCGGTCCCTGGACGACCTGTTCGACCTGTGTCAGGAGCGCGGCGATCGACGCTACCGGGCGCCTTCGATCAGTGGGTTCCCGCGCGCCTGGGCCGTCCTGCACAGGGGGGCCCCAGCGCCCTGCCCAACCATGCTTAGGGCGGCGAACGTGATCGCCGTGTCGTTGTCGGCCGCGGCAGAGACGTGCGCGAATCTCGACACTGGTCGCCAACTCGGTTCGCTGTTCATCGTGGGCGCCGATGGCGCGCCTGTCGTCCTGGCAGGGGCGTCGTCGACGCTGCCGACGGCGATAGGCGACGCCATACGCGTGTGGAAAGAACCGCTAGGCGGCCCTGCAACGTCGTTGGCCGATCTGGATTGGCGTCTGCAGCGCCAGGATCGCCACGAGTCGGCGTCGGCGCTGCCTTGGTTCGGCAAGGCAGGGCTGGCCGCACCTGATCAGTGCCTGTCGGTCGGTGACGGGGACCTTCCCGAGCACGAACTATCGTCCATGTCGCCATGCGATGCCGCCAACCTTGTACGTGTCGCGCTGCAGGGACGGCAGGTTTCGATGACGTTGGACACGACGTCCAGCGACGAATGTGTCGCCCGGCTGTCCGCCCGGATGTCGCCCGCGGCAGCGTTATGCCTGTTCGACCGGTTCGCCGCCCATGGGAACGTTCTAAAGGAAGGCCAGCTGCGTGCCATGCTCGGCAATCGGGTCCAGGTTCGGGCGAATTGCAATGCGGCCGTACCTGAGCCGGGCGCGTTGATGAGCGGCGAAGACGACGACGTGAAGCACGCGGAAATTACGGTATTCCCTGGTGTGTCCTTCGTACGGGGGCCCTATTCGGCCGGGTCGGGGAAGGATCCGATCCGGACCCGGCGTTGTAGCGGAAGCTCTGCGCCACACGTGGCGACTATTGAGAGGCGCCGATGTCGATGTGCATGGCGCCCCTGCATCTACGAGCAGCCATGTTCGTGCTCGTGCTTGCCGTGTTCGGTGTCGCTCAAGGCATGTTTCGACAGCGGGCCATGCCGATGGCGATGATGCCGGGACAGCGCTGCGGAGACGTCGTGCGCGACCATCCAGGATGTCAGGTCAGGCGATGGTTGACCACTTGATGACATATCTAACGCATGCCGGTCAGCAACTCGAGGAGACGGAACCACTTCTGACGGCAACGGATTATTATCAGCACCTGCTACTGTCATCATGGGATCCCCCCGAGCATCCGGTACCGTCAACGGAACCACCAGCGTTGCTCTGTGCAATTCCCGCCGGGGGCCCTCTACCGCCCAATAACCACGACGCCCACCCAGCGAGTATCTCTGTACCCCCAGGTGACATTCAACCGGCCGCGTCCCCGTCTCCCAACGCTTGCACCGTGGTGGGATGTCACGGTCATAAGGTAATTGAATTTGCATGCCGCGAAACCCATCGCCGTCTGCCAACCGTCAATTGCATCGGCCCAGGATCTCGACCGCGAACTTGCCAGCATCGATTTCGACGACTTCGTCGAACGCATCGTGGGCAATGGTGCATCGAATGCCTGCCAACTGGGCACAATGCGGTCGCTAGATGCTCCTACGTGGCCAACCTGCTACACATTGCTGAACCCCATCGGCAGTGGTGCATTTGGGACGACATGGAGAGCACGACAACGGCGGTACGTGCTTGACAAGTGCGGTTGGCTCGCATTCGTCCAGAAAGACGTTGCCGTGAAAGTGCAGGATGATTCACACGTGTCGCGTCGCGAGGCGTCGATCCTGGCGTACCTGCGGGAAGCGGACGGGCACCCGAACGTGGTCGTCGTGTTGGATGCGTTCACTAGCCCGGATGCAACAAAGCGGATCTCTGTCATGGAGTTCCTTGGTGGCGGTTGCCTGACTGACATCCTGGAGAGGACCCCTGGAGGGTTCCTGCACGAGAAGGCAGCCCTGTCGATTTGGTTCCGCGTCCTCGCCGGACTCGAGTACCTCCACCGGCACCACATCTACCACGGGGACCTGAACCCGAACAACGTCGTACTCGACGAGTCGGGCGAACCCAAGATCATTGACTTTGGTCTCAGCTCGCAGTCGGGCAACGGCCTGGTGACCGGGCACCGGTGCACGCTCCCATACGAGGCACCAGAAGCGGGACCATTCGCAGAACCTTACAGTGGAGGACGCGCTGATCTATGGTCGGCTGGCGCTATGCTCTTCTTCATGGTGTTCGGCGAGCATGCCTATCCAGATCTACCCGACTACGCGTGCTGGAAGCACCTCGTGCGCACGATGCGGATCAGGTTCCCGTATCGGCCTATAGCATCCAAGAGACTCATGGAACTGCTGTTCCTGATCTTGGCCGTCGACCCAAGCACCCGGCCGTCTTTGGCCCACCTCCTTGGTGACTCATGGGCCATGTCGTACCTGGGCACCCGCCCCCCTGCTACCGGTCGTCTCGTACCGTAGCTGGCGCGTTTGACCCTTCGTTATCTACGTACACGACTCGGCGTTTGTTTTCTGCACGTCGCGACACGCCGTCGAATGTATGCTGCCTAAGTAGAATGTGGTGGTCCACCCGTAACAGATTCGCTTCCCCAAATGTGTCGCACGGTGCACAGCGCTGGGCACCGACGTCGATGCAATGTCAGTATCCACCTTGTGCACATCAACAACATCACGTGCAATTCGTCCTGGAAGATCCGGTAAGTCTTCCCGAAGAGCGCCGGTAGCCCACGGCTGCATATGTGAGTGGAACATCGAGAGTTTGTGCCGACGCCAACAATTCGCGAGGTAACGCTCCTGAGCAGACTCGTCGCGAGGAACGCTGGCAGTCGTCTCGAAATATCGGCCGCTGGCACCAGCGTTGGACTTCTTCCCCACAGCTTGCCCGATTGCGTGTTCGTATGATGGGAGCAATCGTAAGCAGTTGAAGATTGTGCCATGTTTCTTCTCTGAGGCCATCAGATACGCATATGATGTGCACCCTGGGTTGCTCGGCGCACGCTGAAAGTCGTTCGGCTTTGAGTTTGATTAGGGTGTGCGCATTCCAGTGACCGATACTGGACCAGTCAGGGCTCTTTTGCCGCTCTGCATTCTGGGAGTTGCGAGAATCCGCTAGACACGGCCACCGTTGACCAAACCGCTATTGGAAGATAGGGTTGCTGCCGATGATTCTGCCACTCTCCAGACTTTCGGTAGCGACTGACATATACGTACAACAGTTTACGAAAAGGGACGATGTGAAAGAGGACGGCGCGTTTGTAACAAATGCCGATTGACCACGTTAGGTAACGCGTCGCCGACGAGTCTCGGTCGGAAGAAGAGTTCTGGGCGCTAGGACACACGCTAGCTAACGAGGCATGATCTGAAAGGGAGTCGGGCCACAGGGTACCGTCGGTTCCGGACAATGTTCGGCACATCCCCATACATCTGATCGTTCCACTTGGGTTCCCATGGCAGCAGCCTCGCTCTTCTTTTAATCTACCTAGTTTTTAATGAGCAGTTTAGGTGTTCATAGATTGACGAACAGGAATATGATGTCATTCCCAAACTGCAAATCGCTCAGGCGACGATGGCGAAGGCAACGGCAGTGAAGGCGGCGGCACCGACAGCGACTAACGAGGCCGAGGTTTTGGTCGACTTGAGTTTCATGACACTCTTCGCATGTCCTTTCTTGCCGGCGATCGTGTCGACCAGAGCGTTGGTGACCTGGGTCTCGCCGATCTCCTCCTTGATCTGGCCAGCAAAGGCAACCACGCCAGCACACCGGAGGCAAGGACCGCACCACCAACGGCCATCGGCTTGACGATCTTGCCCTGCATCCGTTGCACGGGCGACCCTCGAGGGGGAGCCGAGGAAGGCTGCTCTTGAGGGGAAGCCGAGGAAAGCAGTGGAATCTGACGGTCGAACCGAGCACGAAGCTCTAACTCGGCAGGAATCGACTTCAACGGGTTGGAACGAAGGTCCCTATCAGCATCGGTTCAGTGACCAAAGCGGTATCACCGAATTCGGCCAGCACTCACAGTGTAAGCAAAGACGTCAATTGCCCGATCTCAGCAGGAATCGACTGCAGCTGATTGTTATTCAAGTACCTATCAGCATCGGTTTATGTCCAATACTCACAGCGTGTTTAATGATGTCATCTGCCCGATCTCGGCAGGAATCGACCGCAGATGACTGCCATTCAAGAACCTATCAGCATCGGTTCAGTGACCGACCATCCACGACATCAACGGCAACCAAACCGACAAACCGTGGTCTATGTGAGTCACGACAATGTGTGGCGTATAGAGGCACCTACTCCAACTCCTTCAGAAGAAGGTCGACGACATCATCGTTGTCGGCGAGGTCGCGTTGCTGATTGGCACCCAGCTTATCCATCATCGCGCTCGAAACGCTGCGTTCAGGTCATCAGGAACCGCAACCTTGAGCTTTCGGAAGAGGTCCAGACACGACCGGCAACACATTTCTGCTTTGAACATCGGACTCGCTAGTGACTCGCGTCCATCGTAAGCGCGTCCGCCTGCACTGCTGGCCGCTCAGAAGAAATGGACGTCGCCGGAATTGCCAGAAATAGTCCATTGCCATGACATACAATCGCCTATACTTATTCCGGTTGCTGTGGCACCAGCTGATGGCGTCCGCTTGACGAGCTGTACGTTCTCATTCACAGCCGCTAGGTAAATCGTGGACGCTGACGCTTCCTCCATCTAGGCGATGTCCAGCCATGACAGAGTCGCTACACTTCCAAACTGCTCCGAGCGCGATACAGAGAGGGCGTGCGGCGTTGCGGCTGAGGCTACCGTGCGGACAGCGCGCTCGCGCTCGCGGTTCGGGATTCCTCTGTCATATAATTATTATACAGCCACCCAGAGCGAACCGCGGTTCAAACCGGTTCCACCGGAACCGGTTTAGGCGGACCTCGAACCTACCAATCCAATTGGGTCTACCTGGACCGAAACCGCGCAGTTTCGGTTTCGTTCACGGTTTCTGGTTCGAAAGCAAACCGCGCCGACCCCCGATCCGGACCTGGCGTTGTAGCGGAAGCAAGCGCCAAGCGTTGTGAGGCGCCGATGTGCATGGCGCCCCTGCGTCTACGGGCAGGCATGTTCGTGCTCGTGCTTGCTGTGTTCGGTGTCGCTCAAGGCATGCTCCGGCATCAGGCCGTTCCGATGGCGATGATGCCAGGACAGCGCTGCGGAGACGTCGTGCTCGACCATCCAGGATGGGAGGTTGGGCGAGGATTGACCTCTTGATGACGTATCTAACGCATTCGATCAGCCACTCCAGGAGACGGAATCGCGCCCCTGGGCAACGAATTATTATCAGCACCTGCTACTGTCATCATGGGATCCCTCCGAGCATCCGGTACCGTCAACGGAACCACCAGCGTTGCCCTGTACAATTCCCGCCGGGGGCGCCCATTTACCGCCTGGTAACCACGACGCCCACCCAGCGAGTATCTCTGTACCCCCAGGTGACATTCGACCGACCGTGTCCCCGTCTTCCAACGCTTGCACCGTGCTGGGATGTCGCGATGATAAGGTACTTGTATTTGCATGCAGCGAAACCCATCGCCGTCTCCCAACCGTTAATTGCATCGGTGCAGGATCTCGACCGTGAACTTGCCCGCATCGATTTCGGCGACTTCGTCAAACGCATCGTGGACGACGGTCCATCGAATACCTACGAACTGGGCACAATGCGATCGCTAGATGCTCATGCGTACCAGACGTGCTACACATTGCTGGACCCCATTGACAGTGGTGCATTTGGGACGACATGGAGAGCACGACAACGGCGGTACGTGCTTGACAAGTGCGGTTGGCTCGCATTCGTCCAGAAAGACGTTGCCGTGAAAATGCAGGACGATTCGCACGTGTCGCGTCGCGAGGCATTGATCCTATCGTACCTGCGGGAAGCGGGCGGGCACCCGAACGTGGTCGTCGTGCTGGATGCGTTCACTAGCCCGGATGCAACAAAGCGGATCTCTGTCATGGAGTTCCTTGGTGGCGGTTGCCTGTCTGACATCCTGGATATGTCCCCTGGAGGGATCGTGCACGAGCAGACAGCCCTGTCGATCTGGTTCCGCGTCCTCGCCGGACTCGAGTACCTCCACCGGCACCACATCTACCACGGGGACCTGAACCCGAACAATGTCGTACTCGACGAGTCGGGCGAACCCAAGATCATTGACTTTGGCCTCAGCTCGCTGTCGTGCAACGGCCTGGTGCAGACCGGGTACCGGTGCACGCTCCCATACGAGGCGCCAGAAGCGGGACCATTCGAAGGACCTTACAGCGGAGGGCCCGCTGATCTATGGTCGGCTGGCGCGATGCTCTTCTACATGGTCTTCGGCGAACACGCCTATCCAGATCTACCCGACTACGTGTCCTGGAAGCACCTCGTGCGCACGATGCGGCTCAGGTTCCCGCATCGACCTACAACATCCAAGTGCCTCGTGGAACTGCTGATCCGGATCTTGGCCGTCGACCCAAGCACCCGGCCGTCTTTGGCCCGCATCCTTCGCACCTCGTGGGCCATGTCGTACCTGGGCACCCGCCTCCCTGCTACCGGTCGTCTCGTACTGTAGCTGGCGCGTTGGACTCCTCGCTGTATACGTACACGACTCGGCACGCACTGGTATTCTGCACGTCGCGACACACCGCTGAATGTATACACCATTAGCAGAAGGTGGTGGTCGTAACACACTTGCTTCCCCCAATGTGTCCCATGGTGCACAACGCAGGACACCGACATCGATGCAATGTCGGTATCCACCAATCGTGCACATCAACAACAGCACGTGAAATTCGGCCTGGAAGATCCGATAAGTCTTCCCGAAGAGCGCCGGCAGCCCACGGCTGCATATGTGAGTGGAACATCGAGAGTTTGTGCCGACGCCAACAATTCGCGAGGTAACGCTCCTGAGCAGACGCGTCGCGAGGAACGGCAGTCGTCTCGCAACATCGGCCGCTGGCATCGGCCTTGGACTTCTACCCGACAACTTGCCCGATTGCGTGTTCGGATGGTGGGAGCAATCGCAAGTTGTTGGAGATTGTGCCATGTTTCTTCTACGGCTGGGGCCATCAGATACGCATATGATGTGCATCCTGGGTTGCTCCGGCGAATGCTGAAAGTCGGTCAGCTTTGAGTTTGATTAGGACGTTCGCATTCCCTAAACCGATGCTGGGCCACTCAGGGCCCTTTCGCCGCTCTGCATTCTGGGAGTTGCGAGAATCCGCTAGACACAGCAACCGTTGACTAAACCACTACTGGAAGATAGGGTTGCTACCGATGGTTCTGCCACTCTCCAGACGTCCGGTAGCGACTGACATATAAACAATTTACGAAAAGGGACGATGCGAAAGAGGACGGCGCGTTCTTATATAATCCTCAGTGATAAACCACTCCTCGTTGTGCCTGACCACGTGCGCGCTGACAACCCTTCAGCCCCATTTCATCAGAATGGTCCATCCTTCCGCCGTACGCGGTACGCATGACTTCGTCGACGTGGACGTATCGGTTTGGACGTGATCGGAAGCTTTACCCTGACGTAGCCCCTAGGAGCCATATCAATACTGAATCTCGGACCAAGTTCGGCCTTGATCGCGGCAATCTTTGGATGATAGTCTTTGATCGCCTCAGTCTCCAGCAGCTCCTCCTTGAACATCTCCAGAGCGTTGTAGGAACATTTATGCCATTCGAACTCCACTATGGCAGTTCCCCCATCATCCGAGAGCGTGAAATGAAACCCGGTAACACCGGAATGCAATACCATAACGAGGATGACCCGTTCGTGATTCGTGACGGGGTCCACGTAGACCGAAGCCAGTACCGGCGGGTCCGGAGAAAAGGCCGACGCGGGGCCAGTCTGTCCACATCCAGTCCTCGTCCGCAGACCGCCGCGCAGGCACCACCAGCGCCCGGCCGTCGACTGTGTCTTTTTTTTTTGGGCATCATCATCAAAGCGCAAGGCCACCCGGGCCACTCCGAGCGGCAGGCGGCGGAACACAGTCAGTGGGCCGACGAATATTTTGAATCGGGGGCGTGGGCAGCGCGCTCCGTGTGCCCAGGACCTGATCGTTACCCCGTTACATTCCGCGACGCCCGCCCGCCTTGCCGACGACGCACGGACGCGCCTTGCCAGATATTTTCAAGCGATCCGGCACGTCGTCGTCGCTGTTCACAATGGTGTGTGTGTGTGTGTGTGCGGCAGCGGCTATGGAGTTGGTAGTAGGCAAGCAGACGGATGGTGCCGCGCGTCAGCAGCCGGTCCCACAGTTCGCTTGTCGAATCCAGCTCCATACTGCTGGCCGCTTACGTGGCCCACTGGCGCTAACCGGATGACGTGCTGTGCACAGGATCCCGCGTCGCTCGCAAGCGATGCCCCAGCGTCCAGGTTCGGCAGCAACGTCTTCTCGATTCTGCAACGGTGTGACTCAGAGATGGCATGGTCAGTTCGCCTGTGCCGCGTTCCCGAGCCGGAGGTAGCCGGCGTCGTCGATCGGAATCTTCTCAAACGTCGGCGGTTCGCTCATGGTCCGCCTAATGGGATTCCTAAACGATCGTTTCAGCACGGATGACTCTAACGGCAATGGGACCGAGCCGAGACGCAGTGGTCGTCGGCGCCGCGTCAACAACGTCGCCTACGAACCGGATTCCTTCAAGGAAGCGGAGTTGCTTCAGCAAGCACTCAGAGCATCCAGTATGACGTTTGTATAACACATACGTGGCATATATTACGTACTGATGTGACGGTCCCGTCGCAGTCATCGCCGCCCATTCAACCAAGGTGAACACGATCGATGATGCGCCCGTATTCCATCCGACCGAGGAAGAGTTTCGCGACCCGCTGGCATATATCGATTCAATCAGGGACGACGTTGAAGACGAGTACGGCATCTGCAAGATCGTACCGCCTGCAAGCTGGCGGCCTCCGGTTATGTTCGACGACGGCAAGGTCGAGACGTTCCCGACGCGCATCCAGCCGATCCACCGCCTGCAGGAAGGGATTGGGTTCGACTATGCCGACAGGCGGTATACGGTCTCCGAGTACAAGCGCATGGCTGACGACTTCTATCGCAGTCACTTTGGCTGTGAACCTGGTCGGACGGCCACCTGTGCACACTGATCGACGCACGTAGTGACTGTGTTTGCGTCAGGGACCATGAGTAGTGACACGATCGAAGACCACTACTGGAAGATTGTCAAGTCGGGAAATCAGGACGTCTTCGTGGAGTACGGAAACGATGTCGATTCAACCAGCTTTGGCAGGTAACGTTGTCTCGCTGGCGAACACTGCTCGAGCATTATGTGATATTGGAGAGTGGTATAGCGGGTTCCCGTCGAGAGGACCGTACGCCACGCACCCCTGGAACTTGAACAACATTGCCCGACTTCCCAGATCCGTGATCGGAAGCCTGAAGTCTGGGATATCTGGTGTGACTGTCCCATGGGTAATCATCAAACGAATGGTTCTGTCTGCTGCGGGCGCTAACGTTTGCTCGTAGGTGTACTTTGGGATGCTGTTTTCATCGTTCTGCTGGCATGCGGAAGACCTGTGGATGTACTCGATCAATTACAACCATTTCGGTGCGCCGAAGACGTGGTACGGCGCACCCGGCTGTGATCACCGAAAGGTTTCATTTGGGCTGCGGTTGCCGTTATTAGTAGGCTTACATCTGGTACAGGTTGAGAAGGCGATGAGGGACCAGGTGCCGGGTCTGTTCAAGGAAGAGCCCGACCTTGCCATGCAATTGGTAACGCAACTGCTGCCGAGTACCCTCGTGGCTGCCGACGTGTCCATCTGCCATGCTGTCCAGAATGCTGGCGAATTCATTGTGTCCGTTCACGCGTATGGTGTCCAACGAGCATTTCTGACGGGCCTGTGTTATAGGACGTTCCCCCGCGCCTTTCACGCCGGATTCAATCAGGGCTTCAACTGCTGTGAAGCAGTGAATTTCGCCACTGATGACTGGCTGCAGCATGGCCGCCATGCGGTTGAAGATTGTCGCCGATTTGGGAAGCACCCCGTCTTCCCGACGGACAAGCTGCTGCTGAATGTTATTGAACGTGATGCTGGGCATTGCGATAAGGCATGGCGTGGTTGGCTCGGTATTTTCAGGCGTTGTCTGACTAGTCTATGCAGGAGGTCCTGCAGCACGAGCTGAAGCACCTGACGAAAACCCATGAAGACTGGCGCTCATATTGGAATCTTCGCGGCGTAGAACGATGGATTCGAGTTCCGGTTCATGCTGAGCAGGACGATGAGACAGCCGTGGAGCTTTGCTCACTCTGCAACCAATGGTGCTACCTGTCCTTCATGAAATGCTCGTGCAACCCGAACCGCATCGTCTGCCTACACCACAGCAACGATGCCAAGGGGTGCAAGTGCCCCGTGCCTGAGATGAGCGCATTCTACAGGTACGACGTCAGCGATCTTACCGCGCTAGCCGAATCGCTTGCTTCGAGGTGATGGCCACCTGCTTCCATTTCATCAACCAAATGTGCAACACCGATCTGGTTTACACATCGATGTATATATATACAACGACATTTAGCAACGTTCGGCATGTCATGTGCAACCAGTTGACGAAACGCTGCTTTGCCAACGGCAAAGACCCCTGGCGCAGACGCTGCCTGTTCGAACAAGGCAGAGCAATGACCGCGGAGACTCTCCACAAGCTAGTGGCATCAAGGTCTGAATAAATGATAGCTGTTGGGTATTGTGCCATTCATGTTCGTTAATTTGTTCACATGTCCGACAGCTTCTTCTTGATTTGAGCAATTGCCTTTGCGGGATTGAGACCTTTGGGGCACGCGTTCGTGCAATTCATGATCTGATCGGCATTAAAGATGAGCAACTATATCAAGCACACGCCAAGTAACCGTACAGTCTTGCAGCGGTAGAGCTTGAAAGGGTCGTCAAGCGCCTTCAAACGCTCCTGCGTGTATTCGTCACGAGAATCTGCAATCCATCGGTAGGACTGTCGACAGCAGGTCAGATCGGTTGTGGCACAGCGCAAACTGATAGACACCTGAAGAAGAACAGCCGGGCCGAGATACTTGTCCGGGTTCCACCAATACGATGGGCACGAGGTGGAGCAGCAGAAACAAAGAATGCATTCGTACAGACCGTCCAGCATTTTACGATCCGCCTTGGTTTGCAGGTTCTCTTTGGGTGCGTTCGGGTTCTTGGATTTCCTCTTCAGGAATGGTTCGATGGAGTTGTACTGTTTGTATATGCCGGTCAGGTCAGGTACCAGATCCTTGACCACGGGCATGTGCGGCAATGGACGAATCACCATCGACGTATTTCCTTCCGTGATGGGACACAAGCAGGCCAACGTGTTTGACCCGTCTAGACAGAGCGTCCCCTAGTCAGTATACGCGACGTCCTGCATATCGGGCACTCCAAACCGATGTTCATCGCGCACGACCCACAAATGCCCTCACGACATGACCGACGGAACGTCAGCGAACTGTCCTGTTCCCCCTTGATCTTGATCAAAGCGTCCAGCACCATCGGCCCGCACTGGTTCGTGTCGATGCGATAGTCGGCCAGGACAGGCTCGCCGCCCTTCTCCGAGCTCCAACGGAAGATCTGGAACAGCTTCTTCGTCGACTTCTTAGTCGTGCGGTCCTCGTCGTCGACGGGCGGCGTCGTCGACGACATCCAGCGCCGCCCGGCGCCGGCCCATGCGCTCCGGTGGCGCCATACCGCTCGCCCTGGCGACACCAACGACAGCATCGGACCACCCCACCCCCCAAAATTCAATCTGACCTTTTCGATGCCGCCGTGCCCCGTCGTCGGTGCCCCAGCGGTTACACTCGTCCCGCGTCAAAACTCGAAACTCACCGAAGTTGGCGGTGACGGGTTTTGCTGACTGCTGAATAGACGGGGCAGATGAACAGAACCCGCAATACTGTTTACCGTATGCTGAGGTCGTCTGTATTCGCTTTCAGGCGTGGTCACCACCGAGTTCCTCGATTTCGTCGCGGGTCATTTGGAGTTCGAGCCTGCCGGTCAGCATGACGATGACGACCGCGCAGGAGATCGTGAGCGTGAGGTAGAGGTTGTTGCTGGACCAGCAGTCGTACTCGAGGATGAACAGCTCGCTATCGTCGCCAGGTTGGCGTGTGAAAATAACGGCGATGACGTTGGAGATCATGGTGAGGATGAGGACGATCCAGCTGGAGGTGCTGAATCGGACGTCCTCATGGGTGCCGCCTCTGGCCCGAGAGTGCATCAGAGTGAACGCGCAAACGCACACAAGTGGTAACGGCGACAGGTACCAATACAGGACGAGTGCAATGGGGGTGATTTGTCCATAGTGGGCGTTCTTGTTCAGCGGCATTAACGTGTGCATCTCCTTCATGAACATGGCAATGAACGTAGCCTGAGCGCAGAACACTAGCAGGATGGCAACCTGCCAGCGACGTAGCCTCCACGTCGGATGGTCCATCGGGAACAGTGCACCTAGGCACCAGATTTGGAAATTGTCGCGATGGTTGTCCTCGTGGTCGGAAGTTCATGGGGGACGTGACTCACGGGTGATCATCATGGAATAATGATCGGTCAGGGACATGCGATGCGTTCCTAGGCATTGAACCGATACCCGTTTGTTCATTGCATATTGGTTAACAGTTATCCATCCCGTTCGTCACTCGAGCAGCACTGCAATGTCGGCTGGGACAGACCACGTAACGTTTCGTGGAGAGCATCAACGGCCGCAGAAATGACGTCAACTGACGCTGTGCTTACAATGGAGCCTGCGTGACCTCTTAAGTGCCAACCGTTTCAGGTCATAGTACGACAAGCATACCGGGATAAACACGTGTCCCCCATTGCGGGTGGTGTAGTATACTGCAACAGCCGACCGAACTCGTCTGCATTTTCAAAAGGGTCTGCGCGGACTCAACTTCGTCGTAGATGGCTCCACCACGCTCAGTATTCACCGGCAAACCCGAGCATGGGTCCACGAAGTCAACGAAGCAATTGCTGTCCGCAGTACTGAGCGCGTTGCACAGTGCTGCAGCGTAGTCAAAGAACTGGCAATCGGATAAGCAAAGCGGTCATATCAACGCGGGCACCTGCTCACGTGACGTAAAAGGCGGTCTTTCTCCAGAGCAACGGCGGACGTTACTTGCACTAAGTCTTCGCTTGCTTTCTGCATCACCGTCACGACCGATACGCGCGATCCCATCGGGAGCGACGGGAAAATCCTCGGCAGGTCACTGGACATCAACGTCGGAGGCGTGCATATCGCAACCTGAACCTCGTTCCCGTCCGCAATGCCACAGCAACCCGCCACTCGACAGGGTAGCTCGAAGGCGATCACGCGGGCGCAACGGCCACGGCGTCCCCTGGCCATGTTATGTGCGGTGTCGATCTATGTAGGGGGTCCGCACGGGGAACGCGCCCCCCGTCTTGAGTCGCGGCGAATTGTCGCCATGCTTCATTCGCCCCATCGAGACACGCCCAGCGGGGCACGCATTCGGCATAGCAAGAGCTGGACCGAGGCGTGTTAACTGGCGAGCGCATCGTGGCATGTCGGAACGGTTGGCCGCCGGGCCGTGTGCGAGCTGCACAGCACTGCTGAAATACTGCGTGGACCTCCTGGGGGGTGATTGCGTCAGACCGACGTTCGGGCCGGGGGGCGGCTGATTCCATTTTCGAATTGGGCGGGTCGGGTCAGGATGGCGAAGCGGACGAAATCGGCGCCGTCCCCGGCCAACACGCCGACGCTGCACCGGTTCTTCTCGCCGGTGCAGACCTCGGGGGCGAAGTACGACCGCCCGAACAGCGTGGCCGGGGCGCCCGCGTCCGCGGCAACGCCGGAACCGGCTGCACGTAAAGAGAACCAAGCTGCGGACGATGATGACGACGTGCCAATTGTCTGTCTGAGATATCAGTGAGTACATTTAATTTTGCCCTGACGGCGCTTGTAGACCCAAGTCAAGAAATCGAAGCGGATCATCGTCTCGGACGACGAAGACGATAACGATAACGACGTTGTTCAGATTGACGGGTTGCCGTCGCCCAGGCCACTCAAGAAACGGACGCCCCTGTCCGATGAAACCTTGTCGACTCCGTCTCACAAACGCGTCCGAGGCTTGGACGACTTCCGAACTCCTTCGAAGCCGGCGCAGGATCTCCTGTCGTCCGTGAAAGCCTCGCCTGCTCTAGCGTCATTGGATTCAATGACCTTCTCTACGCTGTCGTCGTCTGCTTCGGCTTCAAGGAAAGTTGATTTCGCAGATAACGGTCGGAAGAGTTCCGTACCCAAAGCGGCGAAGTCTGCTGTCGACACAGACAGCCGTCCTTCATGGCAAGTAAATCCTCGCGACAAGAAGGGGCGTACACGTGATGACCCGAATTATGATCCGACCACGATAATGGTGCCCACTGCTGCACTAGACAAGATGTCACCTGTAATGTGTAGACGTTCGGTCGTCCGTGAAGCGACTAAGTTTGGGAATAGGGCCAGCGCCAGTACTGGACGATAAAGAGCACCAACTACGATACGGTTCTGTTTTTCAAGATTGGCAAGTTCTATGAACTTTGTACGTGCTCCTCTCTGGATTACATGACGCCTTCATTGGTCCTAATTCGAAACTCTTGCAGATGACGACGATGCTCTCGTAGGGTACGCATTCTTTCCCGCCTGTACTTCCTTACCGCTTGTGACATCTTGTCAGAGTTAAAGAGCTTGGCCTGCTTCTGATGAAAGGAGACCGTCCCCATGCCGGGTTTCCAGAACGGTGCTTTGACAGACATGCAGAGACTCTAGTCAACCGTGGTTTCAAGATCGGACGTGTTGAGCAAATGGAAACTCCCAACGAGCTCAAGGAGAGAAACCAGTCTACGGGTTCCAAATCCAAAGTCGTCAATCGGGAATTGTGCTCTGTACTAACGAAAGGGACGCTCGTGGATTCGAACATGATTGGTCACCCGAACACATCGTATCTACTAGCGGTCTGTGAATCCAAGGGCTCCGTCGAATATGGCATCTGCCTTTGCGATACGGTATTGCCCATATCGTACATGTCCGTTCCGCTGTCTGACGTATTGCGTTCCCACAGTCGACAGCACAGTTCCAGATTGGAAGCGTTGGTGCTGTTTGCTCGAACTGTTAGGGATCAGTGCCAGTTAAGATTTTCTTTTAGTTTAGCGACGACTCTCAGCGTACCCGGCTTCGAACTCTGCTAGCAAGTGCAGCCCCAGTAGAGGTGCTATACCCCGCACAAGGGCTTTCTTCGGTTACGTCCTCTATTTTGAAGAAAGACCTGCCACATGATGTCATTCGTAATCCGCTGCGAAACGCAGCCGAACTTACTGATGGTGTTACCGCTTCCGAAAAGATACAGGTTCGAACGCCTTCTGGGATTGCTTGCCGCTCTTGTTGGTCACTGACCGATTTTCAAAGGAATATTTCCCATCAGGCAAACTACCCGATATCGTCTCTTCATCGGGCGACCTTGCTTTGTTAGCTCTTGGCGCCACAGTCTTCTACCTGAAACGCTGTCTCCTCGATCAAGAAATCGTGCCTATTGGAACATTCGTTCATTACGATCCGAACGATATGGACCCTCGATTCATGGCCTTGGATGGACAAACGTTGACGAATCTGGAGGTTGGTGGTGCCGACATTGTCGTGCTAGTCCTAACGTATTTTCCTATTAGATCGTTCAAAACAGTGAAGGCGGCACCCAGGGATCTCTTCTCGAATTTGTCAACCACTGCGTGTCACCTTTCGGCAGCCGTCGCATTCGTGAATGGATTATTCGTCCTTTAGCTCGCCCCAAGGACATCACATGTCGTCTTGATGCGGTCGATGATTTGATCCGAGAAACCAGTGCCCGGTTTGCCGCGTCTAATCTCATGCTAGAATATGGAAATGACCTTTCCTGTTCAGAGACGGTTTCCGCGCTGCCTTACGAAAACTTCCTGACCTCGGTAGAATGCTCTCTCGGATTCATGCTTACTCGTTTGGGAGGGATTCGAAGGTACATGTACGCCGTTTTATCCTGACCGCCATTAAAACCCTTGCCAGGCTGTAATGTACGAGAATGTGGGCGCGGCAAAGTTGAAGGTGTTCTTGAGTGTCCTCGATGGACTTCGAGAGGCATCGTCATTGATTCCCAAGTTTCTGGATGAGTCGACATCAATTGTTTCCCCTCTCCTGAAGAGCCTCCTAACTACAGGAGACGGGTTTCCCGATATGACTGAGAAACTGCGATACTTCGAGGATGCCTTCGATATCGCTGTGCGTAATGGTGCCGTGTTCAGAACTGTTAGACGCTGATAGGATTGGTTAGGCTGCGCGGCGAGATGGCTTTATTGTGCCAGCTGACGGCGTTGATGGTTAGTAGCGCTTTTCTGATGATTTACGTAAAATAACGTTTGTACAGCGGATTACGATGATGCTGAGAGAGAGATTCGAAATGCCGAAGAGCGCCTACAGGCCATCTTGAAGGAGACTAGAAAGGATTTACGAGACTCATCCATTAAGTTCGTTACAGAATATCTGTCGAATCTGGGCAGCCCCACTCATCTCTCTTTCAAAGGTTCGTTGACAAAAACCGAGAGCGCTATCAATTGGAAATTAGCGAATCCACAATCTCGCGCCTTGGAGGATTGTCGGACGATTATGAACAGGTGCCTTCTCAGCAAGACGTCGTGGCAGTACCCTAAACCATGATTCGTAGGTCTCTCAACGGAAGGGATTCATCCGTTACTATACTGCCGATATCAAAGACGCCGTGTTCCAGTTTGATCGTGCGACGGAAAAGGTACGCTTTGTCCGAGTTGCTCAAGGGAATGCCGCGATGAACTGTTGATATTTCAGCGTACCTCGGCCCTTTCAGGCGTTATGCGACGTCTGTTTGCTCAATTCTGTGGCGACTTTGCGTTATGGACATCTGCTGTGAACGTTCTCGCAGAGCTCGACTGTCTGTGCTCGTTAGCTCTAACCAGCGAAGCTGCTCCTGATGGTATGGTCCTTTCCATTTCGCTGCTGCGGTCAGGAATACTTACTTTTTAGGTGGTGTGATGTGCCGCCCTGAATTTGTGGATCCCGTCGAGGAAGGGGCAGCAGTCCTCTCCCTTCGCCGTGCTCGACATCCGTCTTTGACCATGTCATCGAATGCCACATTCATTCCCAATGATACGATTGTTGGCTGTGAGGAGAACCCTGCAGCGTTCGTCCTGGTCACTGTGTGTCGCACCCAAGGCGAAGCGTCTGTGTGGGTTTATTCTGAACGTTTCACAGGGACCTAACATGGGCGGCAAGAGCACTCTACTCCGGCAAACCTGTCTATGTGTTATCTTAAGTCACCTTGGATGCTATGTTCCAGCCGAATCTTGCCGTCTTACACCCGTTGACCGTATCTTTACCCGGTATAGCGATGTCGTTTGTAGTGTGTTCCTGAGTTGACCTTCCCATTTAGTGTTGGTGCTTGTGACCGCATTTTGGCTGGGCAGTCCACGTTTTATGTTGAGCTGGAAGAAACCGCAACCATTCTTCGTCATGCTACGCGCAGGTCGCTGGTCATTCTTGACGAACTAGGGCGCGGTTGGTTGCTTGCTGACATTTTTGGACCAAGCCTGATCGTCCTGTAGGAACGTCGACATTCGACGGGACAGCCATCGCATACGCTGTTGCTAGGCATCTTAGTCATGAGGTGTGTGATGCATTGCTAGCCGACGTCGCCGCATTCGTTTTGAGCATCAGGACCAGATTCGGTGTCGGACGCTGTTCGCCACGCACTACCATGTCCTCTCTGAGGAATTCGCCGAGGACGAAGCCGTCAGTGCTTACTACATGGCGTCGCAGCTCGACACTACGACAAATACCGTCACGTTCCTCTACAAGTTTGTGCCTGGGGTGTGCCCGGGATCATTCGGCATCAATGTCGCAAAGGTCGGAACCTGCAGGTCTCGTTTGCGGTCACTATCGCTAATGTCATGTGGCAGATGGCGGGTCTTCCCGATGACGTTGTTTCGCTAGCGGAAGCAATGGCGAAACAGTTCGAGGACGCTGTCACCAGTGCGCATGGCAAGTCCGTTGCCATGCAGTTACGCCGGTGCCTCAAGCAGAGCGACGTCGAAGGAATCCGGTCATTGATCAAAGGGCTCCGTGTCTGATCTTTGTTCGTTGGTGAAGTCTCAAATGTTTAACTTGGGTCACATTGCGAGTAAACCCGCGTTTAGTTCGAACACTGTGGATTAGGCAGGCGTTGATGTGCTTGTCATCATACACCACCAGCATACTGAGCGACGGCTTTGGCGACCAGCTCTCCCAGCTGTTTGGCCTCAGCCTCGGTCGACGCTTCCGCGTATGTCCGGATGACATCTTCCGTGCCTGACGGTCGGACGAATGCTCGAGCGGATTTGAACTTGGAGACCGCCGCATCAATTGCTGGTTGTAGCCCAGCCGGTGCCGTCACGCGACGCTCCGCATCGGTGGTGACAACCACAGAACGATCCTTGACACGAACTTTCGCCTAGACACGTTTCGTCAGTGTACAGTTACGGTGTCAGCCGATACCGCTCCGGCACTGGTTTACCTGGTGGCTTGGCAGGTCGGCGTAGAATGCGTTCCATTTCTGTAGTGTCAGGTTCTCGTTAGCGAGAACGACCTCGACAAGCATGATATCGCTGATGGCGTCTCCAACAGCCTGGTTGATCAGTTTCGAAAGGGCACGTAGCCGCTTCGCGGCCTGTTTCGCTGCAGGGGTGCCCGCGTTGCCGCCTGCAACAGCCTCTATCTGCTGCGTCGCTTTGTCACTGAATAAAACAGTTCCATGCCCGTTCGCCTCGAAGTAAACGCCGATGTCAAATTCGGCCGCCTAATAGAAGGACGCTGGTCACAGTCGCATGGTCTGACAAAGAACATTCCATACTTTGTGGTGCAAGAACTTGACTCCGGTGGGAACGCATGCAACCGGAACACCAAGGACTTTCTCGATATAGTTCGTCGCAGCACCGTTGGCGTAAGCCGTCTGGACGACACCTGGCGTAGCAACGGACGATTAGGTGTGCTGGGAGAACGAATGTTGGCAAAAGTACCGATTTGAAGGTCCAGTCCGGCGTCCTTGGTTAACCGCTTTAGATATCCGACGACGAGGGCAATAATCTTGTCACCGTCCAGCAAACAGAACTTTTCGTTCTCGTCGACGTAGAAGTAGACGACACGGTCGGCATCACCGTCAATAGACGCGAACCGTTTCAGCTTATCCGACGACGGCGACACCCCTTGGGGAAGGCACCTGGTCTTCTGTACATGCTCGGCGCCGACGCCGTTGTTCAACAACTCGCCCTTCGTCGTGGCAGAGTTGATGAGCTGAATGGGCACCAATTTCGAGATGAAGGGCGCAAGGTTGTTCAGCGCAACAGCACCGATCCCGTTTGCACAGTCGACGGTCAGCGGTTGAACCGGCCTAGTCCATGACCAAACATGAGCGCAACGCTTGTACGCACTGAGCCGCCTTACTTGTCAAGAAGAGTCGACAGCGCGTCCGCAAGGTTCTTGTTGTAGTGACGAAGGTCGCCGGCACGAGACCCATCTGCAAGCGGATCAAAGGTCGCTGGCGCTGCATTGAACGCCCTGACGATCCAGTGCAGCTGTAAACCGTAGTCAACATTCGACAGCAAGAAGGTACCGGCAACGAACGCGAACCTGTGGCGTCGTGACTTCTCCGTGATTGTAGACGCTTGCACCCATTGCCGTCGCGCCCTTGATAACACAGTCCTGCAAGGATGGCGAACTTGCACGCGTGTCACGTCCGACGAACACCTACGGCCACGCGTCACATGGTTGTTACTCTCCGCAATGATACTTGCATACCTTAGCGGGGGCGTTCAAATCAATCTTCTCGCGTGCAGCAAATTCCTTCACAAGTTTGACAACTGCTTCACCTAGGCGAGCACTTCAGCACGACAGACGAAGGCGGAATGGCGGGTGGCCCCCGGACCCTCGGCGGCATTGGCCAAATCTGCGGCGAAATCCTCCCAGGAATGCGACATCATCTCGCCACGCCAATCCATGATCTTGGCGCCATTATCACAGGCCTGGTGACACTCCTGAGAACGCGTGCATTGCGTTTGAATGCGGCCCCACCCAACCTGGTTGTGGCTGGCGGTGATGACGACGCCCGTGACTTTCCCGTTGAAGAATTTCGACTCGAGCGCGGCAAGAACCCCGACCCGAACCATTGCCGATGGCAACCGTTCCGCTTTATCCCGGAACCCGGCCGTACCATACGAATACCGGTACACAGACCCATCCGGGTTTTTGTACCTCGGGCAGGCAGCGGTCACGTCGGCAACCTTCGTCTCGAACGCAGACGCCTGCAGCGACAGTCAACGCATCGGCCATCACACACACACACCCGTCGACGACGCGACCAACACCACCGACCATCACCACCAAAAAACACCCCCAATGCGGAATGAGGAAAAGAACCTTTCGCGGCACGTCGGGGCACTGGGGAATGGGAGGCGTTCCCCCTGTGCCAGACCAGCGCCTGACGTGGCCAGTGAGTGAGCTGCAGATGCACGGTGCAGTTGCGGCACCGCGGACTGCACCCGCTTGCTAAAAAATACGGCGCTGATCATGACAGTTCGGTAGCCCGCCGCGCCACCAAATTACTTAAATTTAATCCACCGTGTCCACTGCTTATCTTGATGCGAGGTAAATTTGTAATACTGGAACGGCGACATTCTCTGCCACAGAGTCGTCTCTGCAACGACTGCCAGAGATATAATCCCTGACAGCAACGTCGCCGTTGTCGGGAGCACGGAGCCGACATCGTCGCCGTCACACGGCAGAACCCCACCAATGTATACCAAATGAGCGCAGCTGTGCGTGAGGGCCTCGTTGTCAACGTACAGATACGCCGTCCCATAGACTCACGTGCCTGACGGTATACCACACTTGAATTACAATGATGACAATGGTTTATCCGAAATGGAACTGGTAGCCGCCACCGCGTGGCATGCCGCCCATACCACCCATTCCGCCCATTCCACCCATGCCGCCGTCGAAAAACATCTGGAAGATGTTGTTCATGTCAGCGTCTTGGCCGAATCCTTCACCGCAGCAGGCACCGTCAAGGTCGACGCCGCTGTCGAAGCGGCGTCGCTTCTCGGGATCGGACAGTACGTCGTACGCCTCGCCGACGTCCTTGAACTTGGCCTCAGCGGTCTTCTTCTCTTCGTCTGCTACACCGTGATTCTTGTCGGGGTGGTACTGGAGCGCCAGGTTCCGGTATGCCTTCTTGATCTCGCGTTCGTCGGCATCTTTCGAAACGCCGAGGATCTTGTAGTAGTCCTTCCGCTTCGATTTCGCCAGCTCCCTCTGTGCATGTCTGAGCTGGTCGCGGATGTCGGACGACTTGGGCGACAACTTCTGGGCGGCGGTCAGATCGCGAACGGCAGCCTCGAAATCTTCCGTCTCTAGAAAGGCGCTGGAACGCCTCTGAAGCGCCTTCACGTTGTCCCCCTCAATGTCGAGGCACGCCGTGCAGTCGTCAATCGCCTGCTTGTACATGCCCTTCTTCAGGCACACAGCAGCCCGGTTGCAGTAGATGACCGCGTTGAACCGCGCGTGCTCAGGGTCGATCCCGAGCGCTTCGCTGTACTTGTCGTATGCGACCTGCATCTTGCCGCATTTGAACGCGCCGTTGCCCTCCTGTTTCGTCTTCTCCAGCGCCTTAATTCGCTTGAACATCTTGAAGCAGGCCTTATTGTCGGGATCCAGCCGAAGCGCTTCCTGGAAATGGGTGATCGCTTGGTCGTGCCTATTCAGGTAGTATAAGGCCTTCCCACGCAGGAACAACGCCTTCGTGTTCGCAGGGTCGTTTCGCAGCAGCCGACTGCACATGGTCTGTACGTCCTCGAACTTCCTTCTCGCCAGCATGCCCTCGATCAGCATCACGTTCAGCGTTACGCTCTGCGACAGGTCGTTCAGGAGATGTTGGATCCTAGGGACCTCGCTGGCCGCTTTCCCATTCGCCATCGCTGCGACGCATTCCGCGTACTGCTTCTTCAACCGTTTGATTCGTTGTCTCTGTCCGAGGCCTGTTTAGCAGCTCGAACCTGTACAATGCCTAATGCCAACGTACCTCATTCTGGACGTCAAATGAGCCAGAAACGCGCGCGTGGACGGAATTGAACAGCTCGTCGGCTTCATCGAGGCGGCCCAGGTGGGCAAAGCACTTGGACGCTCTAATAAAGGCTTTGATGAACGTAGGATCAAGCTGGATAGCCTTGAGGCAGTCCTTTAGGGCACCCTGATAGTCCTCGACCATCATCAGGGCTGCGGCCCGATTGCCCAGATACGACGCGTCGCCGGGCATCAGATCTGGAAAACTGTGAGACTAACGACGACATGAACTGAACGAGATGCTGACCAATCGCCTCGGAATATTTCTCGATCGCCTTTCGGTATTGGCCCTGCTTGTAGAGCTCATTGCCATCGTTCTTCGCCAGGATGGCCGACGCGGCCGCATTTTCACTGCAGTACGCCCACCGTCAGCCCACCCACATCGGATCACGCATCCGCGAACATCCTCCCACCCGTCGATCTGCATCGGTTCGCCCTTGACGTGGCCGTTGGCGACGTCGGCAGCGTCGGCGGCCAGAACACGCTCGCCTTCCATGACAACGATGGCCGAGCCTGAAATACGTTTCCGCGCGGAGTTGCGCACCTGCCGCACCAGGGTCCAGGACCAACCGCGGGGGGCAGTCCGAACTCCGAAGACGCTCTGAGTCATCTGACACGGCGCGGTCCACGGAGCCCCTAACTGGTGCACGGTCGAGCGATGCTGTGTGCATCGACGGTTGCGTGTTAGGTTAACAGTAGTATAGACAGCTATCGTAATGGGTTGAGATCGGCGCCAAGGCGGATCTCGTCGGGTGTCACGACATGGCCGCAGCGCTTATAGGCGGAGATGAAGGCGTTGGTGGCGACATTGTCGTCGGCGAGCAAGGCGTTGGCCTGTGCGTACTGGAAGAGGGTTTGCAGGGATGACAGGTCATTGCAGCGGCCGCAAGCGGCGACGACGGTGGTCAGGACAGGGGCGTCAACGGGGATGCTCTGGGCGGCCATGGTCTGGATTAGCGACATTGCTTGCGATACACGGTCGGCTTTTGCGAGCGCGTGCAACGCGATCGTGCAGGTCTCCAACGATAGCGGTGGGCCGGTTGCCTGAAGGGCGTCGAACACTCGGGCTGCCTCCACGAACATGCCATGATGGCTGAACGCGGCCATCATCGCGCTGAACGTCGGCGCATCAGGCGCTGACGTTTCGCATCGGCGACGGAACGTCTGCTCGGCGGCGCCGATGTCGCCGCAATGATCGTACGCTGATATGAACGTGCAGACGACAACGTCACTTGATAGGAAGCCCTTGTCGCTTGCGTAGTCGTACAGATCGTGGACGGCGGCGATATCCGATGACCTTCCGCATGCGGCGACGAGACAGCCAAATACTGGCACGGCGACCTCGAACTGCTCCTGTGCCATGAAGCGGAATAGCGACATGGCGTCCTTGGCGCGGCCATCCTTCGACAGGACGGAGAGGACGTTCGTGCATATCTCCACCGAGAGCGTCAGCCCAGCGTCCCGGATGAAGTCGAACGTTTCGATGGCCTTCGACAGCATGCCACGGCGGCTATATGCCGCAATCATGGCGTTGAACGTTGGCACGTCGGGGGGAGGCGATACAACCCGTCGAGCGAGGAACACGCGCTCTGCAGACTGGATATCGTCGCATCTGTCGTAGGCGGACACGAGCGCGCAGCAGATGACGTCGTCGTTCTCGGCCAGCCCGCCTTCCGCAATGCGTTTCTCCAGGTCCACGACGGATCTCAGTCTGCCACACTGCCCGTAGGCGGAGACGAACGCGCTGATAACGAGAGGGTCGAGGATGATGTTCTTGTCGATGGCGAACCGGCGAAGCTTCTCGATGGAGCCGAGCTTTGCCTGGCGCCCACAGGCCACAACGAGGGTGGCGAACCCGGGCAGCCCCAAGCAGAGATCCCGCTGCGCCACCGCATCGAACATGTGCATCGCATCCGTAATGCGGCCGTCTTTCGCCAGGGCAGACACGACGTTGGTGTAGATCTGCCAGGACGGCGTCATCCCGATGGACCCCATCAACGACAGGACGTTCAACGCAGAATCGATACGATCCTGCGACAGGACGGCCGTGACGATGTTCGCGAACGCCGCCTGACGTTCACCGGGCGAGAAGTGCTTTCGCCCGCACAGCTCCAGGAGGTTCTCGGCCGCGTCGGCGCCCTCAGGCGTCCGCGCTTCGGCGCAGCAGGCCGCGAACACGGTGAACAGCTTCACCGTGAACTCGACGTTGTGCTTCGCAGCGTCCGACACGAGGAACACGGCTAGATCAGGGCGCTGCGCCTGTCTGCAGACGTGGACCAGGCCGTACATGACGTTATGGGTGCGCGGCCCGTACTTGGCGTATTGCTCGAGGGCCACCTCGTGCATGATCGGACGCGTACTGAGGCATGCGGACAGGAACGTGCCAAACAGGCCATCGCACACGGGAACGTCGTGAGATACGGCGGCGTGCAGGACGTCGGCTGCCTTGTGCGCCAGGAACCGCTTACAGAACGTCATCATCGACTGGAAGAACGGGATTTCGAGACTAGCGCCTGAGTCGAGCGTGCGTTGGAAGACGGTCCAGGCGCGATCCGTATCGGTCTCCTGGTTCAGGATGCAGACGGCCAGAGGGACGGTCGGCGACCGCATGAACTCCTGGACGAGACGCGGCGCGGGTGGCGGATCCTCGCCGATCGCCACGCGATCGCGCCTGCGGTTCGTCATCTCTTGCGCCAGGAACCCCGTCGGACGCCGACGCGCGTCGGCGGCCCGATGCGATCGACCTGATTGCAACCGAGCGGACCCGCAGCGGCGCACAAGGCGTCGCGCGCCTACCTGCATCCTCCCGCCAGCGTCGCGCACAATTCGCTGCCTGCAGTTCAACACCGCCGGCGCACGCTGCCAACCGAAGTGGGCCCCGGCCACCGACGCCCGCCCGGGACCGACAAGGTATGCGATCGGGGCCGTCGATGATTTCGAATGGGAATATTTGCCACGGAAAGAGACGTTGTCAAACGTTCCGTCTTACGGACGTGTCGTAGGTTCTTACGTGCCTGCTAAGCTTCGGCGGTGTATCAGTAGCAAATGCTGACCATAGTAATACTTCAATGTTCCATTGTCACCACCATGTCCCTGTAGCTAATGCGTAACCGATCTGTCGCCGCCACAAACGATGGAGTCCGACCAGCCACACGCAGGCCTCAAATCGGCACCCCCAGGCCAGGCCCGCGAACTGGAATCGGAGCCAAAGATGAACTGCGGGCGGCATTTCGCGGTCTGTCGCTGTCGCAGGCGCCCACGGCCCACGGCGCCCGCCTCCCCCACAGGCCACAATAGATCGGAAATAGCGCCCCTGCCACAATGCCTAGTCGTCGCGACAATGTCGCCGCCGTTCTCAGGGAGAACGTCATCCGCGGCACGTCGCTGAGGATCGCCTTGGACAACGGGTTGACCAAGGCGGTCAACCTGCTGTCGCTTCGGACGCCTGAGGATATGACAGGCATTATCCTGTACCCCGGGGAGGAGGCCGATATCCACGACGCAGCATCGCTGGCAGGATGCCCGTTCGCGCAAGGCCCTACTCCAAGAGAGTCCAAGTCCAATGCGATCGCGTGGGCGATCGCTCAAGCAACGGCGGCAGGATTTGCGCCCAAGCAATTCCCGCTGGCCGGTGGCATCCCCGCCTGGCACCACCTGACCGCCAGTGAGTCGCACGACATTGTTAATTCCTGGCGTGTCCCACAGTGGTACCTGTCGTTGATGAACGTACCCGGACTGGCGCCAGTGTTTGCAGTCCTGCTCGTCGAGGGCATCGGTGCTCGCAAGACAACGCTGTCGGAGGTGCGGATGGTCTTCAACTGATGAACGTACGTGCTTCCGAACGTCCTCGTATAATTTCAGCGTTTCGATTGATATTAAAATGGAAATCTACGGAATGATACAGTCCCAGTTAAACGGGGCTATGCCGTCGTCGTGGGCCCTGGCACCACATTCGACGAGTCTTATATTGCAAAAGCTGCCTTACTGAGCGGTTCTCTGCTGCGTTGATCGTGCACATGGTACTGCTGCACGGCTCCTGCTAACCTTAGACGCGTTGCTGTACGATGAGTGGTTGCAAACGGCAGGCCTTCACAGTTCACTGTAAAGCGCGCCCCTTGGCATGACCGTTAAGCGACGTCGGGAGCAGCGCCGTCACTCTTCTGCCAGACCGCATACGGTTATACAGGAGCAGGCGCGTCGGATAAGTGCCCGACACGATATTACATTGGCACCGCCCAGTAGATCGAGAATAACAGCGCTGGCCTGCCACGTCTCATGCCTGCCTAGTCGTCAAAGGGGCCGGTGCTGCCCTTCGCCCTTCGGGAGATGCCACGTTCAGTTTGCCGCGGGTTGGGTTACGCTTGGGCACGGTTTGATTCGATGCGGCGTTCTGTCCCTGTGGACGCTTACCGACATATCGGTACTTGGACATTTGTACCGCGCCGACGATGCCGATATCGATCATGACGTCGCATCGCGGACGGGATTGTATTCCCCCAATCATTAGATCCAGTTACTCCTATGCCAATGCGGTCGCTAAAGGAAAACATGCCAAGATGGACCCTTCAACCGGTGCGCTTTCATTTACTGCCCAATGAGAAATCGGTGCCCGCCAGGCCGGAGACGCCGCACGTGTTGAGATTGGCATCTAACACGAGCAGCATGTCGGCCATGACCGTAGGCCAATCAAACACGATCGGGTGCCAATGGCTGCCAGCGCCACTCGAGAGGCGGCATCTTCGTGGTGGATAGTCCCGCTGGACAGGCGGCGCTTTCGTCTCTGCTGTTGCATCGTCGTCGTCGACGACCTCGACCTTGGAGGACTCCTGGTCGATGACCTCCTGGTACGTGGCGTGGACGACACAGCCGGCAAGCGTGTGCGACCCCTGCATGCAGAACGTGCAACGATTGTGCTGCGATGCGAACCCCTTCTCGGCGAGGCTGGGTGCCCGAAGCGGGCAATCGATGATGCCGTGCCCAGCCAGGTGGCAGTGTCGGCACTGGGCTTCCGGTCCTGCTCGACGCCAAGGGCATTGCATCCGGCGATGGTCAGGCGACCCGCAGCATCGGCAGCGGAACTCGGCGCCCGGCACCGCTGAGCAATAGTTCTCGACGTGCGACGCGTCGCCACAGATCTTGCATATCGACGACACGTTGCCCAGGTCACCGAGATGGACGGCATGTCGGATCGGGCAGCAGCCTGCGCTGTGGTTCGGGGACAGGCAGAACATGCAATCGCTGATCAGGAGACGTCGGTGCTCGTAGTCGCACGGCTTGCTCCCGCTCATCGATCGTGGGCTGTGGGTGTCGCAGATCAGGTCAAGACGCTCGTGCACTTGTTGCTTTGAGGTCGAGGTCGTCAAGGAGCGCTCGCGCTTAGGCAACAACGAGGGCGGCCGCCCCGACGGACGGTAGTCGGGGGCGGCCCTAGCCCGGCGTTGGCTCGGCTTGGGCACGCCGCCCTCTGGCCTAGAACGTTTGATGGATGACGTGCCACGATGCGTCGTCGCGGGTCGGCGCGCCAGATCAGCGCTGCTCGGGCTGGGGCGCCAGCTGCCGTGCTGGGACGCGTTCGCTCGCTTGGTTGCCGTTCGCGTGCAGGGCGCGCAGGTGGTGGACCCCTTGGCTGGCGACCAGGTCGCCACCGCTGGCCACGTCGCTTGGCGAGGGGGCGCCACCATCGCAACTTGCGGTTTGCCCTGATCGAATAGCGTCTAGCCGACAGTCGGAGGATAGTACGGTTACGTAAGGTCCCTGTGGCGACCTGTTACCTGGAGATTCGACCGATCCAGTACATATCTGTGCTGTACTAGCAGTGCACTGTATGATACCTGTATGTGCCGTACGTAGTACTGTCGGGGAAGGCGGTCCTACCCGACGGAGGCGCGTCGTCGGCGACCCGGCAACGCAGAGCGTGCTCGGGTGAACGTTCACGCCCGATTGAACCTGTCGGTATAGCTGGGCCTGGTTCCCGCCCACATTGACCCTGACCACGTCAATCAGCTCTTCCCAGTCCCTCACGATCCTCCTGTATTAATGGTGGACAGATTGGCAAACGCCCTAATCCGGAATCTATTGCCGTTTCGTACGTTTTACTGGCCTGGCTTGTAGGTTGTTGCGACCGTCTCGGGGGCAAGACGTGGCCAGGCGTTGGAAAGCTGCCAGCGCGCCGACGGAACCGCGGATCGCAACCCATCGGCGAACACCCTCGTTAATCATTTCCATCTGTTCCTGGTTGAATTCGTCCGCGATGCTCTGTGCACGGACGCCGAGCGCCTGGAACAGGCCCTGAACTTCGATGCCCATTCTGGCGAAGGCCCACACCAGGCGCGCAACCTGATCTGCATTGAACATTCCACCCATGCTGTGGGAATATCGGCAGATCCGCATCGCAGACTGTCCAACCCATTCGAACAGACGGTTGTGACGAATGGTGACCGCAGCGAATGCCCAAGCAAGGTCCGGCGTGAGATGCAAAGCCTTCCTGACGACGCATTTCATTGCGTGTTCAGCCAGTGCCCTAAACAGCGCCTCATTGCGGACGCTGGCCTTGGCGAACGCGACCGCGGTGCGAACAAGATCCGCCGGTTTGAAATCCCGTATGATTGCCATGGAACGGAGGGCGAACGCGTTAAATATGTCGGTGACGCTGATCAGTGGTATAGGGGCGAGTGCCGAGCTCGTCATCGCGATCTGACGCGTCGTGAAGCCGCCAACAATCGTCAGGGAATGTCGTGCAATTGCGTCAAATAGGTCGCGATTCCCAATGGACGACAGTGCGCAGGACACCATGGCGACTGTCTGTGGAGTGAAATCCCAGACAAGGCGGGAAACGCGATCGGTAAATGCACCAAGCAGTTCGTGCCGCAGCGAAAAGCGATCATCAGCAAATGCCCACATGATTACAGCGACCTGCTCGGCGCTGAACGCGTCAGGGTTGGAAAGAGCACGAGCGGCAATAGCTTCGAGCAGCCTGGCATCGCCAGCTGACCTGTTCCGGAATGCTGCCGCGAGAAGCACGATAACGTCGGATTCCAGATCAACCATCAGGGTCAGCGCGCGGTCGACTAGCGCCAGGAACACGCGGTCGTCGGCCACAGAGTTATCAGAGAAGGCCCACGCGAAGTTGGCAACAACAAGGGCGTCACTGCCGTTCTTCACGTAGTTGTTGTCGGGCATTACTGGTAGCAGAGTGACGAAGTCCCTCAGGCGTCGTGGTGGAAGGTTGAATACAAGCCTGGCAATGACCCTTTCAGCCAGACCCCCCATCAGCTCGCGGTAAACCATGCTCTGCGTCACATCAGCGGATCGGGACCTGTCGTTGTCGTTGTTGCCGTACAGGGCACCGCACGTTACGTCGAATTGTTCATCCTGGGTGCAGATCCACCGACGCAACAGGACGGCTGTCACAAGGGGCAGTTCGCGAGCACGGACGATGTTGCTGCGAATAATGGCTGTACCGAGTCGGGGATGCCATCCGTGCATCATGAAGTACAACAGCATTGTGATAACCTCCTGCTGACTGAGGTTCTGCACGCCTAGGTCAAGTGCATGACGAGCGACCGCCTGGGATAAACCATCATCCGTCATGCGGATCCACAGAAACGAACGGACGATGAGAACGGTCTGGTACATATCAAGATGGTTGATTCCCTGCCTCGCACGACGAGCGATAGCTCGGTACAGATCGTAGCGGTTATCTAATGGTGTGTTTGAAAACGATGCGGCCAAGTGTGGCAGATCAGAGGCGCTAAACTGATTAATCTCGAATCGGCAACGCCTGCCCAAGGCGGCGATGAACTCTGGGTTGTCATGGGCTCCGGCCATACGTGACATACAAAACAATGTGAATCGAAACTCGCCATGGGTCAACAGGCGCACATCGTTCTGTGCGCCTTGCTGCACAATGCCCGATAACAGGAGAAGATCGTCCAAAGGTATGAGGTGCGGTGGCACTATTTTCAGTATCCAACTGACCGGAAACTCCAAGCGTAACAACGCCCTGGCCGCAGACACGCGCTGCGCTGCAGGAACATCGTCCAATGTTCGCCATTGGGGAGAAGGGATACCGGCTAAACTGCTTTCAGACAGCTCGCCATGCAACCACAGCAACTTGAGCAAGTCAAATGCATTGCCTGAAATCGACCGAATTTGCGGTGCGCACGATATTGCCCTCACCTGTCGAACACCAGGTAGCGACGTGTCCAATCGGGTCTCATTGTCGAGGTATTGAAGAATGCGATGTGTACGATGGGACCGTGATGTAATCCGATGGTCCTGGAGCACTTCAACGATGACCCTGGCATTGATCTTCCATCGAACCACCATCGTTTTGATCAGGGCAAGGGCATCATCGTCTGCAACGCCGGCCGAGAAGGCAACCATGTCTACGATACGCTGTGCGAGAAGCGCCTGTATGACAGATGGAATGCCGCGAATAGCCACCTGCATTGCATCGTGCTCTTTGTTGGTCATCTGATTCCAACGACGAACCAGTCGCAGTGCGGGTGACGGTAGAGACGCCGAACCCTCCGTGACGATCGTGTCGGCCACGATTTGAAGGAGCGTCCGACGGTACACATGGGGTTGGCACGCCGATCGTAAATGTGTCGAGGATTGCGCCAGAGCCAGGCGCGAAATAGCAGGCAGGAACGCAACGATGTTCTGGAGTAGGTTCGGGGCCAGGCCGTCCAGGGGTGCTAGTTGGTCACCTGTATCGCTGACGGAAGTGCCCACGACGACGACGATGACGGCGACGACGACAACAACAATGACACTCGCCGAACGGGACGACATGGTCGACGGGGTGCACCGTGCAGCGCCTGTTTGTGAACGGATCCTCAAATAGCATGGTGTTGTGGCAGCTGGCAACGGTATAGTCCGTACGGACTTGCGCAGGTCGTCCAGATCGGCACCCCCGGGCCACGGCCGAAATCGAGAAATCGAGTGCGGAGTCCGCCCTGGCTCCCGACACTGGACAAACGTATGTATGTACGGTAGCACAATACACACAACCTTTACCGGCCACCAGAGACCGCGCTTCGATACGCAAACAAATCACAATAGGGCCTCATTGTCTGGACTGGACCGCAATCAGATCGTCATGACAGGTTTAGGAGTTGCCGTCCTCGTCACAAAATGGCAGACAACGACCACCTCGTGTTCGAAACCTGGACGTCGACGGCGTTGCCGTTACCGTTAGCCGTGGGCAGGCCACTGTCACAGCCATGCAGCACGTGAATCGTTTTGATGGCAGGTCCCGAATTACAGCCAGAGGCGCGGATGTTGGCCTACATGCTAAAGGCGTAGATCGCCCCGTCAATATGCACGCGCGACGCCGAGTATTCCAGGAGCGCGTACTTCTTGTCTTGAATCGTGCTGATCGTGCGAGTACATACCCTATTGCGGCAGCGGTACAGCCTGTCTGGATGGAGCCAATCCGTTACAGTACAGGGTTGGCGCGCAGCTGTGACGTGGCGCCTCCCGGTGTAACACCCTCAAGTTGCCATTTGGATTCCAGTCATCGACGGCGACACCTTTGGTCATGGGCGCTTGCTTGGCCACCGGGCCCAAGCGGATCCGCCATGTCGAGTGCGACCTGGCCCGGCTACGCTGCGATTTCGACCGTTTCCAGGAAGGTTCGCCCGATCGAGCTTTACGCGTTTTCAGCCCCCCTACTGAGCATCGTCACCGACTAATGACAGTGACCATGTTCGAGCGCGATGCGCAGTCGATGTCCTCGGACGGTGGAGGGCGGAACGTTATTGACGACCTGCGCAAAGAAGTCGACGAGCTTCGGTGCTCGATGCCTCCTCCCTGCGCGGTTGACAGCGCACTCGCTGAGTCACTGGTACAGACGATTAGCCGCTCCTCATCGTCAACAACTCACCAACCGCCGTCAGGGCCGTGCTCTAATCGATGCCATCCAGGCAGTCGCGATTGCGGACAGCAGACCGGGCGCAAGGCCAAAGTCAGGCACACTGTCACTGGTCCGGAAGGGCGCCGTTATCGAGACGCCCGAGAATCAGATTGAGGGCAGAATAACGAGGCTGACCCCAGTCAGCAAGCTTAAAGACGGCAGCCTGCCACTGCCAGTTCGAACGCCGCCCTCGGTTCGCCGCCCTCGCGTCCACATATCAATTCGAAGCACCGCTCGAGAAGGGCGCCAGCCCTGATTTGTATATTGTTGTTGTACAGATAACGTATAAATATTGGTCATTGAGTAATCAGTTGACAAGTTTGTCAAGGAATACGCCAGCGGCAATGATGCCGCCAACATGGGTGTTCGACAGGAATGTTGCCATGCAGGACGACGGGGACGATAAGTCGACACAAGCGATCTGTCGCGCCAGATGCGACCCGGCAAACGCCAGCGATACGTAGTAGATTGACGACAGGTCGGCGGCGTAACCGGCCAGAGAGAAGAGCGCAATCGAGGACAGGCTCAGAGCGGACAGGATCGGCTTCGTGTAACGATCGCCAAAGTACAGCGCAGTGCTCTTGATACCGACTTTCACGTCGTCGCTCTTGTCTTGGTGGGCGTATATCGTATCATACACTGCACAGGTCCATGTCAGACGACCACCCACATGCAAGCACCACGATATGAGCGCGAACCCAAGGTCCAGCAGATGCCAGCGGCATAGAGCGGAATGACGACGTTCCAATTACAGGTTCCGTGGACGGCAGAGTACCCGAGGAGAGCGCCCCAGTTGAACGCCATCCCGAGGACTAACTGGGGCAGGTTCATTACGCGTTTCATGACTGAACGGGGCACCACTTAGTCCGTATGACGCTCCCGATGCTCAATACTGGACGTACGCGGATAGATCCCAACGACAACGAGCGATGACGCGCCGAGAACAATGGAATACGGGTTGAACGTCAGCAGTATCGTGAATGCAGCCGTCAGTTGCCCGCCCAGGAACAGGACGGCCTGCTTGACGGGTAGGGCGCCGCTCGCCACAGGTCGCTCGCGTGTTCGCGACACCTTCGCGTCCAGCTTGCGATCCAGAATATCGTTCAGCGTGCCTGCCCGCCCCAATGAGAAGCACGTCGACTCTAACGCAGGACGCCATACAGCCAGCTCCTCGCATGATCAGAGCGCCGGCGGCGAACTTGGCGAGCAGAGCGACCGGAGGTACCGTGCCGGCAGCACACGCCATCCCCGCCGACCAGAAGCACGGGTACATGAGCAGCAGGGCCGGGCGCGGCGACGACACGCGCGACACGGCAACCAGGGCCGACCACGGCGGCGCCGACACGCTCCGGTACGACCGGAACCACCCGGGCGGGACGCGACGCGCCGCCAACAGCCCGCTGGCCAGCATCGTATAATATATTGCGCAGCTGGCAACAGCCACCACTGCGACGTCAGTCGTCACCAACTGCGCGCCGCCACTGGCGACTGGGCTTAATTATTCCATGCAGCTCCCCCCGCGATAGTACCCGCCTCACTGTCGCTGCGGGCGTCGCTGCAACCCGCGCGAACTTTTCGACACTGCGCTACCGTGATCGCAATCCGGCGATCCCCTGCTCGTCGTGCGGGGCGAAATCGACCAGACGATGCTTGGCGGCGACGCGCAGATCGCATCAGATGCGATCGTCGGCGGCCTGGAACGGACACGTCGGCGCGTTCGTGTATGCTGAAATCCGGGCTGTTGTTTCGGTACCAAGTCGAAAACGGGAGCACGGCGCGGCCGCATTTAGGGCAGACCTGCATTTCGGAGGGTTGCGCCGAGGTTCAGCGTTTGCCGACGCCGTTTCGCGGGCGATCGCACCGGGGTGCACGTCGGCCGCGCGCGATGGGCAAATCACAGAGTAGGGCGGCGTCTGGTGCCTGGGGTGGCGCGCGCGTCGTCTGACCGATGCTGGTTCGGCAGGCAAGAACGACAAGGACCCGCCGTCGGATCTGGGCAATGCGAGCGGCGGCGCCACCGACCGGCTGAGCATCTTGTACGATCAGAGACGCTGTTCCGTACCGTCCTGCCTGACGATGATGTGATGCAGCGCTGGGCGGAAGACGTTCAGAGAGAACAAAGGGTATCGTCAAGGGACGAAACGGCATGCCCTGCATTCCACCGTAAAAGCGTCGATGAAGGCGACGCTCGGTGTGTGACACTGCAATGGTCGCTGCAGATCATCACGAAATTGATCGCGTCGAATTGGCTGTCAGGTGGCGTTGGCGATATGAGGAATACGGTGCAGCTGCCGGACGGCGAGGACCTTAACGAATGGATGGCCGTTAACAGTACGTTCGTCTATTCCGCTATTCCTGTTTAGCTTACACTGCCCGCTGCTTCTAGCTGTGCATTTCTTCAATGCTGCCTCGATGGTGTACGGGACCTGTACCGATTTCTGCAGCGACGAATCATGCCCAGTCATGTCGGCCGGCCCGAAATATGAATACCTGGTATGCACATTCTGCTGAAGGGTGTCCGGACCCAAGGAGGTTGCTGAATTCCCATTTGTAGTGGGCGGATGGCAACCGAGTCAAGAAGCCGATTAAAGTTAGCGCGCCCAAGTACATCGAGTTCATGTTCGACTGGATCGACGAGCAGATCTCCAATCCGACGATATTCCCAGTTGACGATGGTCGGCGACATTATCCCGTTGTCGAAGTCTGTGCGAGAATAACGGATTGTTGTCAGAGGTCAAGTTCCCAAAGAATTTCTCTCACGTCGTAAAGAACATCTTCAAGAGACTGTTCCGATTGTACGGGCACATCTATTACAGCCACTTTGAGAAGATCCAAGACATTGGCGCCGAGGCGCACCTGAACTCCTGTTTCAAGCACCTGATCTACTTCATCAACGAGTTCAAGCTTGTGGACAAGAAGGAGCTCGCCCCGCTGCAGAAGCTAATCGACAAGCTGCTGCCCGATATCGCTTCGAGTATCTAAAAATCAATGTCATGCCTATCCGAGCACCTCCTCGCCCTATCGCCGGAGTACCTACATCGGGCAGATACGACCTCCGTTGCGATCGGTGGTTCGTACTCGACATTGAATCTGGTCGTCCTCACCGTTGCTGAGGGCGGCCGCCTTGCCATGGCCGCCGTGCCTCCCGAGGTGACGGTCTCCGTTCGTGCGAACCGCCCAACGCTTACTGAAAGGGAACCCACAGGGTGCCGAATGGGTTGAGTGGCCGGCTGTACAAGACCTACTCGAAGCAGGGTGCGCCCGGAACGTCGTTGGTCGGTCTAGGGCCTAACCTTGCTGAGTGCAGACGTAAAGCGGACCCGAATACAAAGGTGCCTAGACTGCTAGTCGTATGTTTCGCGGAGCGCTGGGACCCTGTCGATATGCATGCGGCCACCATCCTCCACGACATTCAACGTTCCGGTATCCTACCGTTCGCCCGGATCCTGATCCTCGACAGGCACGCATCCGAGGACGCGTTCCGCGCGCTAAGAATCGTGTCGACGCCGGCCACCGTCTTCTACTACGACGGAAAACCTCTCGAGGTGTCCCGACCCGACTGGGAGAACGCCGACTACCGTAAGGGCGCCCCGTCCGTCCGACGCAGCTGTCCTCCCACTGACCTCGGCGCAGTCGTCGCGTCGCCGGAACAGGACCGCTGGGTCGAAGTCATCCGATACGCCAGGGAAGTCGGGGCCGCCCGTGGCAGCAGGCTCGACCTCGACTTCTAATACCATTTTATGCCATGGTCGTTCGCACAACAACGCACACGCAGAGGGCCTCCCTACGAAACGCCGAAGCTGCCCTCGACGCACCGTCCCGCAGTAATCGGGGTGCAGGCCGGGTGTTACACGGCGATGGGGCCGCGGCGCCATCCTTTGTCATTTGGGATTTGCGTCGGTGCCGACAATGTAGATTCGTCCAGTCACACGGTGCGGACGGCGCCCCCCCTGGGCGCGTAGTGTGTAGTGTACGTACCGTTAAGTCGATCACCAACCGTCGTCATGCGGTCGAAGGCGCCCGGCGACCTCGAGCAGGAGGTCGCCGACCTGCGCTCGGAGACGCTCGCCCTGCGCAAGGCGAACAACGAGCTGGCGCAGGCAGCCCGACTGCAGAAGGTCAGGCAGCAGAAGCTGGTCGACGAGCTCAAGCACGCCACCCGCCTGCCCGAGCACCGAACGGCGGCGTCCCGGACCCGGGAACGGGAGCTCGACGAGTTCGTCGCGGCGCTTCGCGACGAGAACGCCAAGCTTCGCCGTCGGAACCTCAAACTTCACGATTCCGTTCGGCTCGCGGCGGATCGCCCGGTGAAGTCCAAGAGGCAGACGCCGCGGCCGCGGAAAGAGAACCGGGTGGCGAATCGCGTCCGCGACATGTTGGATCAGATCGGGGAACGCGTCGCTCGAGCGGAATCGAAGGTCGACGACGTAGCACCTCGTCCGCTTGTCGAGCGCCACAACAAGGACATCCTTGAACTGCAGGAACGCCTGAAGGACAGCCACACGAAGGTGCAGATACTGGAGCACCAGATCGGGCAGATCGAGGCGGCGATGCAGGCGGGCAAACAGGTGCAGAAGCACGCCGTCGAGCAGGTCGATAAGTACAAGGCGCTGCTGGAGGACATGCAGGGCAAGTACCGAGCGGCGCAGGCGAAAGTCAAGCAGCTGGAGGTCACGTCGGAGCAGACGGCCGCGCTGAACCTGATGATCGAGGACCTGCAGGCGACGAACGCCAACCTGCAGGCGCAGGTCGACGGCCTGACCCGCAGCGCGTTCATGAGCGACGAGGCGGAATCGCGACGGCTGCGCTCGGTCGAGGCGGACCACCTGGCGCAGATCAGCGAACTTCGCCTGGTGGTCGCCGAGAGGGATCACGCGCTCGAGAGCAGCACGGCCAAGATCAACGACCAGATGGCGCGGTTGCAGCAGCTCGAGGCGGAGGCGTTGCAGTCGGCGCAGGCGCGCGAGCAGCTGCAGCGCGAGCTGGCGGCGATCCGCGAGCGCATGCGGCACCTGGACGACCGGGTGCACGTGTTCACGGCGGATTCCGGCGTGGAACTCGAAGAGCTGGACCTGGCGCTGGACCTGATCCGCCGGCAAAAGGGCCTGTTCCGGGCCGCCGGGCCGGACGCCGACCCGGTCACGATCCCGGCGCTGCAGCGGAAGGTGCGCGAGCTGGAGATCCTCAACAAGGACCTGGTCACCGAGCTGAAGTGCAAGGAGGACATGCTGCGCATCCAGACGCACCTGAACTCGGAGCTGGACGCCGAGTACACGCGCGTCCAGGCCGAGAACCGCGACCTGAAGCAGTCCATCTTCGAGATGCAGAGGTCGGTGGCGGCGCGGCCGCGCGCCGAAAGCGTCATCAGCGACATGTCGCTCCTGTCGCAATTGTCAACGCTATCGTTCACCGAGAACCACAACGTCATTGTCGTGCGCGTCACGGGTGCTCGGTTCACGTCGCTAAAGGACGGCACCGATGCGCTGACATTCATCGGCATCGATTTCTTCGACTTCGAGACGGTGTACAGCGGCGTGTTCGCTGGCGCCCAGCCACACTACAAGCTGACCGCCCAGTTCAAGGTCGCAGTCGACGCGTTCCTACTGGACCACCTGCGGTCCAAATCCATAAGGGTCGACGTCTACAGGCAGACGGACCAGGGCGACGTCCAGCGCTTCGCCGTCTGCTGCATCCCACTGGCCGGCCTGCTCGGTCATACGCAAAGGGTACCTTGCTGGGGAACGCTCACGCCGCATTGCAACTGACATGCCGTCCAGATTCGGGACTCGTACGAGGCCGTTGATGTGGACAAGACGGGGAAACCGGTTGGGACGATCGACGTCGTTGCCAAGATGTACCGGCCGGTCGTGTCAACATTACCGACGCCTGCGGACAGCGACAACGGGACGCCGAGGGAGGACGGGAAGCCGGCGACGTTTACGATGAGGATGACGCTGGGCGTGCAGAGTTTGGTGGTGAACGGCGTTGACCATGCGGACGGGCTGACGTTGCACGCTCACAACATGTACTACAATGTCGATGGCGTCGCGGAGCGTGTGACCGGGAAAGACCGGCCGACGTTTGCGATCGAGTTCGAGACGAAACACGACCGCCTGCTGCCGCATGAGCTCGTGCGTTTCGAGGTGCTGAAAGGCGGGCCTGATGGCACGTTGGTCGGGCACTTTGATCTCGTCTTGACGCGCATCGCGCAAGCACAGTACGGGGAGATCACCAGCACGCTGCCGGTCAAAGACGACAACGATGGTGAGATCGGGTCATGCGATTTGTCGGTGGAATGGATCCTGGCGGCGAACCCGTTGACATAAACGCAGACAGGTCGCAGACCATATTGCCCATGTATGCAGTGAGATGTGTCGCGAGCTGGCCAGCCCTATCCGGCGAGTTTCTCCTGCACCGCGGCGACTTGCGCAGCGAACTTGCCCGACTTGGTCTCCCGGCGAAGCTTCCAGAGATTAGACATCTCGTCTTTCACGGAACGGTCTTGACCTTCGCCTGCCTGGGCAACGGACGTCAGGAACTGCTGCATGACGCCATTCAGCGCGCTGTCTTCAGCCTTGCTGTTGCACAGGTCGACGAATTGGGACAGAAGTTGTTTCGGGGACTTCTTGTCGTGCTTCGGCGACGAAGATCCTGCCATCGTTGACGTCTTTTTCGGTTGCTTTGGCGCCCTAGCAGGATGCAGGGATAAATCCACCCTGCTGTAGGCAATGCTGGCAATGAAAAACATCAGGAAGCCGAAAAACAGCAGCAGCGGTTCGCGAAGAATGGACAATCTGCTGAAGGAGTAGGTGACCTGGAAGTCTTTGCCATGGTATCCACTAACGACGCTGTAAAGGAGTCAGTAGTCGGTCCAAAGAGCAGATGCGCCGCGCCCTACTTCTTCTTGCGCAATTCCAGCATCGGCCGGCCGACAGTGTCCAGGTAGGTGCGCCTAACAGTGCGGTCAGTCTCGACAACGTCAAAGAACGGGGTATCCCAGTGGATGTCCGTCGCGCCTGCACGCGTGCAGTCAGATACGGGTGGAAAATGATGACGCACAGCACGAGACCTTCCGGCAGAATGACTCGGACAACCATTTCGTCGACAACGAGGTCGTCGAAGTTCGTCCCGAAAGGGATGTTGAGCACGAACTTGGTCGGGTCTCCACGTCGGTTAAATAACGCATACTGCGATGGGACATTGTAGCCCATGTAGAAGTCGGTTTTCCACCCGCCGAACATAGGGAATCGCGTAGCTGCCTCGAAATGCACCTATAGCCATTGGTAGCATTATGCCTGGCAGTGAAGAAGTAACCCGTGTACCTGCTTGGCCATCTGGCGGACTCGAGACGTCGAGACGTTTCCGATCGAGTCCCGGTAGTAGATGTCCCTCGCATGAGGAGGCAGGTGCGCAGTGAGCCATTGGAACGTGCCCGATTTGCTGACGCTGTAGGAGTCGAAATCAACTCGAGAGTACTCGCCAGCCAGAAGCGGGCCCTTGTTGGCGATGAGGTATTTCTCCTCAATGGCGACGTTGCCCCAGTGCGAAACCTCGATCTCCTTCTCGAGCGACAAGACCGTGGCCAGCGACTTGTCGTGCATGAAGTGCACATCGATCGGCTGCACCGTGTGAGGCGCGACATTGTTGAACGGCCCGTAGTTGATGTTCCCTTTGTCCTTTACCGCCGTCGCACCAGAGAACGATTTGATGTTGGTCGTACCCAACCGGAACGTGGTCTTCTGAACCGCGCTCGGGTACGGCGACACCCACGTTGCCGAATCGTAATACTTCAGGAACGGCAATTCGCCCTGACGAATCGCCTTCGGGTACGGTTTGAACTGGTGAATGAACACGATCTGGAGGCGGAACTTCGTCGACGCCCCGGGCGACAACGGCTTCGGGAACGCGACATCAACGACATGGGTGCCGCGGGAGGCGGACACCGGCGAGCAGAACGACACGAACTTCGGGTCGTCAACGATCAGCATGCACTCGGCCATACGCCCAGCCTGCTGCTCCAGCAGCGCTATCCGGTACAGCGACACGGGCGCGTCGCCGTCGTTGCGGACCAGCAGGCCGACCTTGTGCACGACCTCGTTGCCGGACAGCGCCACCTTCCGCGTCACCTTCTCGTTGTACAGCGACGCCGACGCTAGCCCGGCGAGCGCCACGCCGATCAGGAGGACACCCGCAGGCGACAGCATCATTGTCACGCACCGCCGTCGCCGACCGCGGCAATTTGGTCGTCTCTCGGCGTCGCTGAAAAAACACGCCCCACACCCGGCCCAAAATGTGCGACAGTGCATCTATTCTGGGGTACCCCGTCGTCGTCACTGCTGCAGTGCAGTCGCGCGACGGGCCGCACACGTCATTCGGCAAATGGTCGCGTCGTGTGGACATGGGCGCGAGGCGCGGCGGCGGCGCTCGACGGTGGCCATGATGAGCGGGCACGCGCAGGCGGTCTGCAGTTCGCTGGCGCAAACGTCGACGGGGTGGATGACGGCGATCCGGTGGGTAGCCGAGGGCGCCGCGCAGCGCGACGCGTTGCTGGCCGCCATTGCGAGCGACAGGAGGCGGTATGCTGCGAGGATCGAGGATGTGTGCGCACAGTACCGGCCGGATGACCTGTGCGTGCTACGGGACGCTGTGTCTGAAACGCGTTCTGTCCGCGCGACCCTTCTCGAGATCAACGCGGGCGTTCAAGCAAGCGGAGATGAGCTAGCTGCCAAGGTAGCCATGGGGTTTATTCACACGTTCAACACGTCGCTGATCCGGATTCTTGATGTGCAGGCCACGAGGCTGCGGGACCTTCACAGGGCCCGACATAATATTACTCTAGCTCGGGGCGTTCTGCAACGGTACGAGGACGCTTTGAATGGCCTCGTCCACGCTGAAACATGCATGTCCGACCGCGAATGGGACCTGGCTGTTGCGGCGCTGGAAAGCGTTGACGCCCTCCCTGGCAACCGCAACGCCATGGTCCAGGCAATGCTGCGTCGTCGAGACGATCTGGCGAATGCAATCTGTCATTCCGCGATGCTTGAATACGGGGAATGGCTCCATGGCACGGTGGCTTCCGCTCCACGTATAGGCCGGGATGTCATGTCGGATAGCTTCTCGGTGAACAGCGTATTCGCTCGACAAGATGCGCAGAACGCCATCTGCACCGACGCTTACCGGAAATGCAAGGTTGCACACGCCGCTCTCGGCAGGAGCAAGCGGTTTCTTGCCAGACACCACACAAACCGTCAGGAACAACTTGTTCAACTGCTACGTCCTGTTGTCATTGGCAGTGACGAGTTCTGTTTGGCCATTCAGAACTGTCTTGGCTTTTTCATCATCGAAAGCGCTCTTGTCGAGGTCGATCCTGACCTTGGCAATCGTCGCTGGCAACTTCTGGACTCGGCTCTGTCCTTCATCAAGATCGGGTTACAATTCGCAATTTCGCCGTCACGAGATATCGACTCTCTGCTTTCAGCCGTCAATGCTGTATCGCGATTCTCGACCAGGCTGGAGGCTCTAACGTCGTGGCCGGCGCAGGACCTCACTAACGCGCTCGTTTCGCACACCGCGCGGATTCTATCCGCAATTGACGCTCACTTCGAGCAATCCGCCGTTAAGGCCTCCCGTATCCCGATGTCATTTGAATGTCAGGCGCCGTCGGCGCCTGCCGTTGCATTCCATGACGCGATCATCGACGCGGTATCGCTCTGGGGATCGTTCTGCGATGCTGTCCCAAGCTTGAAGCATCAGGTTGTTCAGCGAGTCGACTGGTACTACGTCCGAGCTCAACGGTTGCTCGTACAATCGTGGCGCGAATCTCTTTCCGTCCCAACGTGCGCAATCGAGATGATATCGTGCATCGTGGACGCGCGGTTCTTTCTGGACCAGTCTCAAACCGTCGGCGCGCGTCTTAGCGACATCACGGGCACGCCGCACTGCAATTCGACATGCATTCTTGTAGATGGCGTGGCATCGTTGGATCGGCTTCTACAAGGTCATGCAGACGCAGTTCGCAACTCGGTGCGTGCCCGCGTGGACATCCTCATGCGATCCTGGGCGAAAGGCCTTGACTGGAACGCCGCCAAGGACGACGAGAATGTATCGCCCGAGATGCTGGCACTGACGACTTGGCTTGAACAAATAAGCCTGTTGATTCCCGGTGGGTGCGATGCGATGCGACATCTCATATTTGACGACGCAAGTGAATGTGTTTCTACTGTGATGCTCGATTCCTTGGATTCCGCCGAATTGTTCACATTGCCGGGTCTGTCGAAAATCGACGTCGATCTCCGACATGTCGAACTCTTCGTCATTCGTTCGTCCGGCGTCTTTGGCATCGAAACGCGCTTCACAAAGCTCCGACAGGCGCTGAACTATCTGCTTGCATTCAAGCCCAACTACGACCTTCGCGCGCTGACACTGTGGTCCTGCCAGGAACTGAAGTCTCTCAGGACGCGAATGCCGCAATTCCGTCGACTGAACTTCCCGCGGCTGAGGAGACGCAAGGATGCGTACAGATCGGCGTAACCTGTTCTTCGCGCCGTAGTCTCCTGTACAGTGTGCTTACACTGTTTTCTTCCGCACCCGAATGTTCCGGGCCACCGACCGGCCGAGGACGTGAATTCAACGGATTCGTCATCATTTTGGACGACGAGTTGTACGAATAGGGCAACGTCGAGTGCACTGGACGACATGACGTCGCTGTTCAGCAACCTGCTGCTGGGCCGTTCCAGGATGATGGCCATGGAGCTGATCGAGAAGCCCGACGCGTACGTGGTCAAGGTCGACATCCCCGGCCTGCGGAAGGAGGACGTCAACCTGCAGCTGGTGGACAATTACCTGACGGTCACCAGGAAGGAGAAGGAGGCCCATGAGCGAGGCGAGGGACGAGAGGTGAAACCGGAGGAGGAGAACGTCACCGTCCTGTTCAACGAGCGCGACGACTCGGAAGTGTCCCGCACGTTACGCCTGCCTCGCGACGTCGACAAGGACACGGTCCACGCGCGCTACGACCTCGGCCAGCTCTGCATCTGCATCAAGAAGCAGGCGGAATCGCGGGGCACCGTCGTCAACATCGAATGAGGACCATTTCGCCACGCGTCTCTACGCCATTCGAATACACTTGCTGACGTCTGTTCTGCTTCGCGAACGCCACCACTCTTTATTCAACGACGACGACGAAGCAGGTCGTCCACGACAGTGTCCAGGTCTGCACAGAACCGCGCGTAGTCCACACCATCGCCATCCTCCATCCGGTACCGTTTGCAGATCGCATCGATTGTCGCCGGGTTCGTCGTCCCTCCGAAGTCGAGCAGCACGCTCGCGAGGTGCATGCGCTGTACGCGCCCGCGACGCGGCTTATCGAACGCCGCGAAACTCTCCCTGATCGACTGCACGCGGCGCTTCACGATCACGCCGGCGACGCGCCGTAGCGCACCGTTCACGAGCGCCATCTCCGACGACGTCAACAACAGTTCGGTCGTTGCCGTCAGCGGCGCGGTCGGCTCCGCGTCAAAGTCGACACAGAATCGGGCGTAGCAGACCGCACCCGTCTTGTTGTTCCGGTACGTGTCGACCAGGGCGGCGAATTCCTGCGAACGACACGATGTCAGCGTTCCGCGACGGGTCGTCCGTCGGTCGACGAGTACCGCGTCGGATAGGCGAAAGTTGCAGACGTCGAGGCAACGCCGGAAGATGGCCGGCGAGACGTGCCCCGACCGGAGCCCGTCGTACGGTTCGAAGACGTCCTTCGGGCGCATCTCGAACTTCGACCCAGCGATCTTCAGGCGTCGTAGGACGTCCGCCACCCGGACGGCGACGTGCGGGACCGGTTTCTTCACAGGCGTCAGCGACTTCGCAATCGACGACGACGACGATTCGTCAGGCTTGTGCTGTTGTTCGACAGCGTTGACGAAGCGGACGTAGTCGATAGCGTCGCCGCGGTGGAACCGTTTGTGCAGGAGGGCGACCTGCGCCGACGTGACCGGGTCCGCCCAGGTGTTGATCGCCGCGTGGAACTGCTCGCGGGACACGACACCGTCGTTGCTGCGGTCGTAGTCCTCGAGGTACGGTTTCAGGTTCAGGCCGCGCTCGGCGACGACCGTCCGCATCCGGTCCAGCAGCGCGTCGATGGCCTTGTTCTCGCCCGGCGTCGCGATCAGGTCGACCCGTTCCTCATCGGGGTCGAACAGGACGAGCGGCGCCTTGCCGAACCCGGTGGGGTGCTGCTCGATGCCGACGGGAACGAACGCCGCGCCGACGTCGCGACAGAACCGGGCGTAGTTCACGCGCCCTGCGGTGCGTCAGAGGTGTGTGCACCTGTGGAGGGCGCGCCCGCGCGTACCTGTGCGTTTCGGGTCGTCGGACGTGTACCTGTCGAGGAGGACGGCGAACTCCTGGTCGGTCAGGGCGATGTCGTACCGGTCCAGGGTGCGCCGGAACTCGTCGGGCGAGACGCACCCGGTGCGCAGCGCGTCGAAGTCGACAAAGTACGCCTCGAGGCGGACCCGGCGCCGATGCACGACCGTCTGGATGCGGCGCATGACGTGCCGCCCGTCGGGGCCCGGCCTCGCCGGTGCCGGCACCGGCGCCAGCGTCGTCGCCGACGCCGCCGACGCCGCCGTGACCTTCTGGCTGGACTCGATCGCATCGCAGATCGGGCGGTAGCGGATGTGCCCGTTGCTGTCGCGGTGGAACCGCTTGTACAACAGGTCGAGCTCGGCGCTCGTGATCGGCAGGCCCGTGTTGTTCAGCACGCTCCTGAACTGGCGCTTCGTCACGTACCCGCGGTGCAGGCGATCGAAATCGCGGAACCAGGTCGTCGGGTTCATGCCGAACCTCGTTGCGGTCTCGTACCTAGCGGAACATGTCAGCGATGTGCTTGCCCGGCGATCCTAACGCGATCCCACAGGCGGGCCAGGATCGCGTCGATCGCGGCGGTATCCTGCTGCGTCTCGCGCAGCGACTCGTCAGAGCCCTCGTCGCGGTACGGCACGAACGGGACGGTCGACCGGGTCGGGTCGGCCGGGTCGATCTCGGCGAACGCGCCCGTGACGGCGCGCACGAACCGCTTCCAGTGGACGGCGCCGGCGTAGTCCGGGTGCACCGGCGCCAGGAACGGCGCGGCGAGCAGGTCGATCTCCTCGGGGCTGCACCCGAACCCGGTCATGCGCAGGACGCGGGCGAACGTCTCGCGCAGGACGCGCCCCTGCGCCGTGCGACTCAGTGCATGAACGGTTGTGCGTTTGCGGCACTACGCGTACCGTGCGCAGCTGGTCAAAGTCGGTGAACAGGTCGACGATGCGGACGCCGTTGCCCTGCAGGTACGTCTGCAGGCGGTGCAGCGCCTTCGCGTACGTCACGCTGCCGCCGTCGCGCCGGGCCGAGTGCGGCGCGTCCTCGGACAGGTCGTCGTCCGCGGCGACGATCGGCACGAGCGACGCCTGCAGGTGCTGCTCCTGGTCATGTGGGCGACGTCGCTCGTCCAGGACCAGCTGGACGGCCTTGTCGAACGCCCTGTAGTTGAACCGATTCGCGGGCGTCGTGAACCGGCTCAACAGCGCGTTCTCGTCCGCCTTGGACAGGCGGGCGTCGAGCGACGTCAGCACGGAGCGAAACTGGGCGTGCGAGATCGTGCCCGAGTTGACGCGGTCGAAATCCTTGAAGAAGCTGACCAGCGTGACGTTCCGGTCGGTCAGGAACCGGCACACGCTCTCCAGCGCCGACCGGATCGGCTCGTCCGGCGCAACATCCGGTACCGCCGGGACGATGGTGAATCGCCGCGGCGCGCTTAACGGTTGCATCTCCAGGTCCTTCACGTGCCCCGCGGCCTGTGGACCACAACAGTCACCAGAAGGGGCGGCACCGTCTCGACACCAGGGCCGTCTTACCTCGATGGCGTCGTGCAGGCGCTGATAGTCGATCTGGTCGGGTTCCTTCGCGTGCGGGAACGCCTGCTGCAAGGTGTTCAGCTGCGCGTCCGTCAGGTTGACGTTGGCGATGCTGGACACGATCGCCCCGAACCGCGTCCGCGTCATGCAATTGCGTCGCAGGGGGTCGGCGTCCCGAAGGAACCGGAACAGGCGGACGCCCTTCGCGAAACTGTTCACGCGTAGAAGGTAGATCAGGTCGTCGAGCGACGTTTTCGACGGCGGCGCTGACGACGATGAAGGTGCCGCCGATGGTTTACACGGGGCAGGAGGCACCGTCGGGTCGCTGCCGTCGTACTTGGCGAGCCTGGCAACGTCGGCCAGGAACTCAACGTAGTCGACGTCCTCCTGGTGGCCAGACGACGCGTACGTCCGCTGCAGAAGGCGGACGGCTTCCTCACTGAACATGAACCCGGACGCTAGACGGGCCGGCGGTCAGATGCGAACAACAGCCTGTCGGTTGGCACGCGTCTGACCCGTCAGGCACTTCTCGAACTGCGTCCTGGTGACGCAGCCGCTGTTGAACTTGTCGAAGTCGCGGAAGACGGGCTTCAGGTCGAGGCGGCGTCGGATGACGCGATCGCAGACCTGCTTCAGAGCGCGTCGGATGACACCCTGCTGGTGGGCGTCGAGGTTCCCAGGCTGGCGTCGCTCGGCGGCGACGACCTTGGCGAATTGGCGGATGCGATCCGCACCTTCCAGGATGGGCCCTTCCGGGTGTCGCTCCAAATCTCGTGGGCCGAGCACTGCGTCTGGAGTTAGGAAAGACACGTTTCACGGGGGGTGGCGGCTCGGTGACCGTATACCCGCATTGACGGCATCGACGAAGCGCTTGTAGTCGATCATGGGCTGGTTCTTGTACGTGGCGGTGAACTGTCGCGCGAGCACGTCGACATCGGCAGGGGAGACAGGGATCAGCGCCGCCAGGAGGGCGCGATGGAAGTTGTCCCGCGTGAGCAGCCCGCGCCGGTGACGATCGTACGGGACGAAGAAGTCCTGCAGGCGGATCCCGCACTGGAACACATGCGCCTGTAGGCGTAACTCCAACTGTGGCCACGCGGGCGCCGCCGCCGCCACCGCCGACATGAACGCTTCGTACTTAGGAAGGCCTTTCCCGGTCGATCCAAACCGTACCCGTATCCGAGACAGGTGCGGGGAGGGCAGCGACAGAGTGAATTCATATCGAACTGTGCACGTCTGCTGGGGATATCAGAATCACGACGCCGCCACTCGGTATAACTTCCAAAGGTCCAGGTGCATATCTGGGACATCGGCGCTGGTGGCAGCAGCACGCATGGCGACCGCGATCGGATTCGCTACTGGAACACCGTTGTGTACCCAGAACATGGCCGCCTTCCGGATGGTCAGGATCGGCGGGTTGCTTTCGACGCCCAACCAGGGGTTGGGGCCTAACAATGTGGCCATGATTGCGGGCGTGTTCGCTCCCGGGTGCTCAAAGCGTCGCGGGTTGTAACTAGGCGTACTGTAACCCGGCCGGTTAAACCCGACGACACAAGCCGGGAAGTTATCGACCACTCGCTGAGCAACGTCACCAATCTGAACGACGTCCTCGACGTGCACCCATCCGATAGGCGTTTCGTGACTGGGTCGCCCGTAGACGATGCCAACAATACCACGTGGCGTGCCGCGTCGTCCGACGAACTTGATGGTCAGGACGTTCTGCAAACATGCTAGCGCTTGGAACAGCTCATAGCTGGTTGCGAACTGCTCGCTGACAGTCAGGTTGCAGTCGTCGATGAGGATGTAGACGCGGTGCTGGACACGGCCGCTGACTGGGTTGGCTGGCTCCCCAGGCAGCGTCGTCAGGGGGGCAATACCGCCATCGGGCTCACAGCCCACTATGGCTGTCCCGCAACCGCCCTGACCAGAGTTAATGTCCCGTTATGCATGAGACAACAGATTTGTTTACCCTCATCAGACCTCCTGTGTGGACATCGGCATAAACTGTCAGCTGCTTTGCAATTTCGTTCACAACAGCGTTGTGGAGTTCACCAGTCACCTGTTGTGTCGTACGTCGTCAACATCTTGCTGTTTCGGATACGCTCTGCATCATACCTGCATTATGTACAAGTCGCAGAGGGTGCCTGAACGCAAAGGCACTGCCCGATTGACGCATTCGAGGAAGCGGAGTTCGAACTTGACTCTCGGGAACCCATTGGCGACGACGGATTCTTCCCAGTTGAGCGCATCGACGTGTCGGCGAACCAATTGCCGGACGTGCTGCTCTCCCGCAGCAATGCGGGCCTCGAAGGTCTGGACAGTAGCGAGAACCTCTTCTCGAGACGGGGTCTGCATTCCACCAAGTTGATTCGTCCGACGACCACGCAATCGGCCGGACGAGCTTCATAAGTTCCGTTCGAAGACACACTCCGTCCATTGCGACCGGATCTCAGAACGTCGTTCGGCGATGCCGGTGACGATGGCGAGACGGCATCCCGCCATGCTGCGTTAGATATTCGACGATGCATTCCCGAATGCGTATCCCAGACAAGACGAGACAGCCCGAGCCACTCCGAAGATGCAATCCCGAATGCGTATCCCAGACAAGACGAGACAGTCCGAGCCACTCCGAAGATGCATTCCCGAACCAATGCGTATCCCAGACAAGACGGGACAGTCCGAGCCACTCCGAAAGGCTCGGCGCGGGTCTCGGCGCAACATGCGGGACGTGCCAGGTCGGCTTGACAACATCATCCGCGGCTCGACGAGCGATTACCGGCCACAACGGCTGGTCGACAATGCCAATAGGTCGATCGCTGACGGTGGCCGACATTACTACAATATCGCAAACAGTCTCGCGCGTCCGCCTCCGTTTGTCGACGACCCGTCAACACAACCGTATCGTGTACTGTCAGGGGCAGACGACGTCGTGTTCGACGTCATCGCATCCGACCATGTCCTTACTGAGCAACTGGCCGGGAACGTAGTCGGTAAGCAGGCCGGACGCGGTCTTGAACGCGTCGACGACCGCGCCGATCCGGGATGCATGACGGCCGAGGTCGACGTTCGGGTCGTGCGGGCTCTCGGCGCACAGGCGGAACTCATCAGGCGGCGTAGCCCTTCGGTCAGGCTTCGGGAACAGTCGGCCGTTGCCAGCCACAGAGATGCAGTCCCGGTTGTAGTCGAACCTCGTGCCATAATACGTGAAGAACGAGCGCAGGCAGCGACCCTGCGATTCGGGCTGGCAGTCGTCAGCGTTAACCTACAACACGACCGGGATGAGCACATGGTCGGATCGTATGCCACGATGGTCCGTACCTGAACGTGGGAGACGACCATGACGACGAGCAGCTGCCAGCCGACACCGCCCTGGCTCGCCTCATGCAGCCCACGCCGGAGGAGGAAGTACCAGGCGTAGAGCAGGACCGGTTCGATCATCGGATACTTGGTGACCGCCTCTGCTGCGAACCTGTTCGGCAGGAGCACGTTCCACGACAGCGACACCGTCACCGGGATGTCGCGCAGCTTGAAGACGAGTCTGGGGGCGGGTGCCAGGACGAGAGACACCGACGAGGAGACGACAGGCATCTGCGACAGCGTTGCACGAACGTCCTTCAGACACCGCACGCTGTCACCGGGCAGGTCGACGTTGCGAATCGTTAAATCCACGTTCGTGAATGGCGCCTGCTGGTACAGGTCGTCGACAGGGGACAGAGTGGGAACCACCGCGGCACCTGGGAACTTGGCCCGGATGACCCGGTCGACCTGGCGCCGTACCAAATCGCGAATACCATCATGCATGACCCGCGCATCGTGGACCCAGTCGAGGAATTGGGAAAGGTCCCGCCTGAGGTGATCGTCACCCGTGGGGTGATCGACTGGCTCCAGCAACTTCTCGATGCCGAGTACAATGTGGACCATATCGGGATCGGGAGGCCCTTGATCGCCCATCGACAGGTCGTCGTTCGAGTCGCACACGTCCATCGACACGTCGTCGACAGCTGACTCATCACTATCGGTCAGGGTCTCCGTCAGCAACGGCAGCTGATGACGTATTGAAGGATCAGTGCCGTCTTCAGCGCTGCTGCTCGTTTCCGAAGAACGGCCGTTCTCTTCGTCCTTGGCATCGTCGACGATGCTATGCTCCTCACATGTAGCAGCGTCGAGGTCGTCATCGTGCGTACTATCCGACACGTCAGGCTCGCTCGTAGCATCGTCCACCATGGCCATTGGCCTGTTGGGCTGATCTGGCACGTCAGACTGGTTTCCAGCGACCTCTTCGTGAACAGCCGGCTCCATCGCTCGCTCTTCATTCATCGTGAGATTTGCTGGCGACGTGTGTCCGGATGTCTTCAATAGATTGGGCTTGGCGTCGTGTTTGGAGCGTTTCTTCTTGGAGCGACGTCGGCGAGGCTTCGCTGCGACGGGTTGGCCGGGGCGTGGGCACGGCTCCGGTTCAGCGGCGAGCAGCGATTCGAGGCTGGCCAGGTACCGGCACTGTTTGATATGCGCCCTGGCACTGGTCAACTGGTCAAACGCGCACTTGTACAGGTCGTCCATGTGCTCCAACTGTTTCACCAGCAACATCATTCGGTACGTGCTGGCCAGTAGCCTCCCGACGACGACGTCGGCGTTCTGTGCGGACGCAGGCACAGGCGCGGTCGGCTCGGCGCTCGCCAGTGATAGGTTTAGAGCCCGAAGGTACAGGCCGTGCAGGAGCTCACGATCGATGCGCATATGTCTCAGCATGTTCTTGGTTGACGTCGCCTGGTGCATTACCATGGTCGCGGCTGCTGCCAGGTGGTCGACAGGAACCCGCGTATCGTTCCAGAAGCTCCGAACCGACAGGCTGGCGTGGCCCGCGTCCCGCCTGGCATACAGGTTGGGCAGAACCCTGGCCTGATAGTCGCCGTAGAACCTGGAGGGGTCCTCACAGCGCATGAGCGACGTAACCTCGAACATGATCTTGTCGCAAGCGTCCGCCGTGCAGGGACTGGCGCGTGACACCTGATCCAGGTGCAGCATCATGTTGTAGGCGAACGCCCTCTCGAAGCCTGCGAACGCGGCCGTGAAGTTGGGGTGGCGTATCGGATGATCGGGTCGGGCATGCGGAGCCGTCCGGTCGGACGGTACGGGTATGTCCAGCAGGTCGGCACCGAACGACCGCCCGGCGCTGATGATGATGCTCTCCGCTTCCCACAGCGCTGCCCGCGCCTCCTCCAAATGGATGACCGCATCCGCCACGTGCGCGCGATCGTCGACAGGGCGGCACCTGTCCACATCCATTCAGTCACCAACCACGCGGCGAAACGCCTTGCATCACGATACCTGCCAGCGTTGCGCCGCTTCCCGGCATCAACGACAACGACCAGAACGGCGACCGCAACAAGGACACTACTGCTGACCTTCATCACACCACCAATGAGGTTGCTGGCGACTGGCGGTTCGCTGTGCGCATCGGCGCGCCCGCCAGGAATAGCGCCGGCGCCGTCGTAACGGATCCGGAGATGTAAAGGTGACACGGGAAGGGGGACGTAACTCTGCGGAACCGGGCGGACCAGGGATCGGGATTGTTCGAGATTCTCTGAAGGGGAAGGGTTGCGCCCAGAGGGCGGTGTTCCGTTGCGAGCCCACGACGGGGGCGGCCCGAACCGGTGAGTCAATGGGGGCGAACGGGTCTCGATGATGGGTGTGGGATGCTGAGTCACACTGTGCGCTGTTTCGAGGAGGGTGCAGAGGCGCGTCTGCAGAGGGCGACCTGCGATGGGGTCACCACAGGTCTGCGTCCATGACGACACGTCGGTGTTCGCTGGGTACGGATGGCTCTGGGGCGCCCTGCTCGCCATGACCGGGTCCGTCTGTACGAACTTTGGCGTCAACGTCCAGAAGATGAGCCTGGAGTACAACGCCAGGCTGCCCATCAACGAGCAGAGGTCGCACTGGAAGCAACCTCGATGGGCGATCGGTCTCGCGTTGGTTGTTATTGGGTCTTTAGGCGACTTCTTCGCGCTAGGTCTGGCGGCTCAGTCCATCGTGGCACCGATCGGGTGCGTCACACTGGTGTCCAACTTCCTGTTCGCGTCCATGTTCCTGGACGAACGCCCGAGAAGAAAGGACCTATATGGGACAGCCCTGATCCTGACCGGGTCCACCATTGCCGTCTCTTTCGGGGATCACACCTCGCAGACGTACTCTCTGGCGGATCTGCTTGCCTTCTACGAGGGCACCATCTTCCAAATCTACGCCGCGTTTCTTGGGGCGACAATGCTCGCCGCGTTCATCATCACCAGGTGAATTGCCCTCGAATGTCCCTTCGTGCGTCGTTCCGTACGATGTGACCTGCTCATATACAGGCGGTCGGTTCAGCTTCGGGAAGCGATGGCCGAGAAGATCGAAGAGCTGGAGAGCGTATCGTCGCCTGCCGATGTCTCCAGTATTCGTGATGCGTTGCTCGAGCTGGACCAGAAGTATGCCCCATTGAGCAAGGTTCCGGAATCGTCGGTAATACTATCGCAAGCCTCTAACGAGTCCAACTACCTACATAGGTGCATCCAATCGCGTGTTGTTACGTGTCGGCAGCGTTCAGCGGTCTGTCGATCCTGTTTGCGAAATCGATTGCCGAGCTGATCAGGCGGACGCTGCTGGGCGAGTCCCAGCTGGGCCTGTGGCAATCGTACATTCTCGTCATCGCGATGGTCCTGTCGGTGACGATGCAGCTGAACTTCCTGGCGAGCGCTCTGGTGTACTTTGACGTCCTGTTCGTGGTCCCCGTGTTCCAGTGCTGTTTCCTGGTTGTCACGACGCTGGGCGGCGCTTCCTACTTCAACGAGTTGCACTGTTTCACGACGCTGCAATGGGTGATGTTCCCGCTGGGCATCTCGCTGACGCTTGCCGGTGTCGCGCTAATATCATCCCGGGAGGGTTACCTGGTGATGCGAGCGGCGGAGCCAGAGTCGCCGCAGGTCATGGACATGTCCGAAATGGAAGGCATCGACGCGGAGCAGGCCGAGCGGTTGAACTCGTTCCGCAGGAAACAATCCCACAGCGTCGAGCGCGTCTACTCCGGCATCGTCCATGTCAACCCGCTGTCCTCGCAGGGTCTACAGATTGTCACCATGCAGGCTGACTTGTCACTGCTGCCGGACGGGTCCAAACCGAACGCCTTATAATATATCGTCCCGGTGGAGTGGATGTTTATTAGGGCGCGCCCATATATTCGGCAGTTCTTACGGAGTGCGGCGGAGTCCGTGGCGTCGATCGACATTCCAACGACACCATGGCGAAGAGCAAGAACCACACGGCGCACAACCAGACGGCCAAGGCGCACAAGAACGGCATCAAGAAGCCGAAGCGCCACCGCAAGATGTCCACTCGCGGGGTACGGCTATGAAACTGTAGGATCTCGTTCGATCGCACCTGACACCCGTTGTTGCGGTTCCAGATGGACCAGAAGTTTGTGCGCAACCTGAAGTACGCCCGTAAGAACAACAGCAAGCCCAAGGACGAGCAAGAAGAATGAGTTCCAATATAGGGATGCTGCTAGAATTGTACATTTTCGTCTAGGAAGGCATCGAGTAGGAGTAGTTGGAAAGCATGCGTCAATACTGTTCGGCCATGATGAGGACAATGAGCGTCGTCCAGCCTGTGAAGGGTCGAGATCGTTGCCCGTCGCCGGTGTCGGCATTATACTGCTCCCATAGATAACCTGTCTCTTCAAAGCTGCGCACAACATTGGAGATCAGGTTGTGGCGCAAACGCTTGTACAGGTCTCTTGCGTCGTCCGCGTATGGGCCCAACTCTTGGAACCCATATCTGACACAGAATTAGCCGAGCACTATCGGGACGCGGCACAGGAATGCCTGACCGGTGAAGTGCAGCGACGACCATGTAGTTGACGTTAATCCAGATCGGCCCTACGTGATCGTCATTCGTGCAGCGGGATTTCCATCCGACAGCCAGCGATTACCTCGCCAGTAATTTTCGTCTCTGCCAAAGTAGGGATCGCTCCTGGCTAATGACAGGATTCCAAACTGGGACCAGACACTGTTAGAGTCGGCGATCACATCAAGCGCGTGCTTGAGTTTCGGTGACGACGACGGAATCAGGCCCAGACAGAAGGGAAGCAGAGATGGATACCCGATGTGCGGAGACATCTGGTAGACTGCACGACAATCATCAGCGCGTTGCAATCCGTAATCTGCACTCACATTACCGGGATGTGGATTCGATTCTGTTGCGGGTTTCTTGAACGAGTCCACGTAGGCATGCCGCAACGGGTCCCAGTGAATCTCGTCCAATGACATTTGCAGCGTTTCCGCTAACTAAAGGCCGCTTGTTATCTTGGCAGCGACCAACGACCGGGCACTAATTACCTCTCCGAACTGATCGGCATGTTCGGTTTCGCCCACAATCGTCGCCAGTTGAGCAGCGGCTTTGACCAGAAACACCATCCAGCTGTGAAGATCAACGTGATCTGTAACCGAACGCGTGTTTAGGAAGCCTCAGACGCGATTAAGATCAATACACATCGTACTCTGGTCAACGATATCGACACTTGGCCTTGGGAAATCGTCGAACCCAGACGCCAGACAGTGCCCTCTGGTGCAACCTTGCCATTTGAAGCTATGAGGGCGAACCCTGTCCGCGGTAGTAAGATTGCATGTCCTCTACAACGATAGCACATCCATGACTACAAACCCAGTTTGCGTGCGAAGGAACCAAGAAACATGGAGAATGAGTTTGGGATAGATTCGCTGAATGAAATCAACCACAACCGCCGAGGGCTTGCGCATGGACACAGACGTCTCCTGCAACACGATAAGATTCAACGGTTCGGACGGATAGCAGTACCTACATGTTGATGTGCATGATCTGTTGTCGAGGAACCTCCTGGGTCGGCACCGTAGGATCTACATTACATTAGAACGGCGGCTAACGGCAGGCATTTCCGATCTACGAACAGTTTGACGAGCTCGAAAAGCGCTAAGAACAGGGTGGGCGGGTTCGCAATTATTGGATTCTGAGGCTGGAACTCGCTCGGGACCTGCACCGGAACAGTTCATCAGCCAAACATATGAGGGCAACACTGCACGCAATGCCCTACGCGAACACGGGACTCCTCGCCAAGAATCTGCTCGCGCGGAAGCCAGCCATCGTCATCGATGTGCTCCACCCACGACTCAATGATACGCATGCTTTTCACATCGGAATGAGAACCGGGTGCGGACGACAACGACGGGAAAGGCTTTCATACCATAAGTCGGGATGGAATCGGCACACCAAGAGCTGGTGAAACCCTTCATCCCAGAGGAACCCTCTGGGAAAGAAGGCCCTAGCCGGGACGACAGCCAGTAGCGAGGAGGGTGGGACCAATTTCAGTTTCCCAGATTCGTCATCAATGTGAATCGATGACCCGTGGAAATAGCTGGCACAGTACGTTAGACGACGGTGCGCCATTCTAGAACGTACGGCAGCGCCTACCCAGTTGAACCCAGTAGATTGCTCAGCGCAGAGGCAGCGAAGTTCCGGTCATCGATGCTGAAACCTTTCGTATCCAGCCCAAAGACGGATTCAAAACGATAGTAGAAGGCTGAGGTGGAATCAGCGATATAGTCGCTGACGGTAGCACGGTCAAGCAGAGGGTGGGCATCCGGGCTACCTGAGCGTCGTAAGCGGGACAACAACGAACCGGGGAGCAACAAGCAACGAACTTTTGGAATTGACAGGGACAAATACAATATCAAGCTCGAACGGCACATCCAGCACGTGCTGCACGTAGACGACATTTGCATCTGAGTCCTGAGCATGCTCGGTATCAGTCGACAAGCCAGGACGTGCTTCACACCCGTTACGGTTTTGTTGTCGAGAAGAGCAAAGATATCCTCGCTGCTGAGAACCTCTTCGACAAGCTCGTCGCGAGGGCGTAGCGGAGCACCTTTCGCAGATGTCTTCCTCGTACTTGCCGCTTCCGCCTTTTCTTGGATCCTCAGCATCTGCACTCCCAGAGCCATAAGTAAAGGTCGCACAACGATGTCGACGCACAATAAACCTCAACGAACTGATTGACAGAGTCGTCGACTGATGACCTCAGGACATGCATGACATGCCCTTTGACGTCCCAGAAGGATTCCTTCTTCAGCGACGCCGACGAATAGAACGGGTATTCGAGCTTGGTTAGGCGACGCCGCGGGCCCTTAGGCATAGAAGGGTGGGAGTTGCCGCGCATCGTGGTGTACTGGCGACACCGTTTAGCAGGCGGGCCGATTGTAATGCCCGGCATTGTTCGGCCTACCACGTAGAACGCGCCCAGTTCGCCAAAATCGCCACGAAGGTGCTTCGTGACGTGCTCATTGACCTTCTCCATGGGCGTAGATATGATGTGGTCCGGGTCTTCCAGGCTGACGTACCAGATCAGCGACAGGGATTCCAGTCGGGACCCGGGCAGGCGCTTCCCCGTGACCCTGAGGGCGAATCCTGAACGTGCGTCAGCCTCCCGAGCATTCGACGCGTGGAAACGTAAAGTACCGCCATCGTTTCCCCGTACGAACGTCGTCGTCAAATTGATTCCGGTGAACGCGTCAGGAAGATGCTGAACGGCAACGTTATCTCCGTCGTGAACGCTGTAGCCGAACCCCTTCATCTGGTCGCGGTCATCGCAGTCGTGCCGGATATCTTCGCACGCGCAGCACTCAGAACCGGGCGCGCGCAAACGCATCGAAACGAACACCCCGCACGATTGAAACAGTCCGGCGAGCGCGCGTCGTGGTACATCAGGCCGAGCACGGGGCTCATCGGGGCGCGCGCCTTGACGCCCACGTAGACCCCGGGGCGGTACGTCCCCCAGGGGTTGTCCCCCAGGGCACACCCCAGACCCAGCACGGCTGCCAGTCGCACCACCGCACCGATCATGCCCATGTCGCTCTGCTGCAACGGGAATCCGCGGACGTCTCACGCTGTCAGACTATTATCTGACTCTCCCTCTCTTTCTGTCCGGCTTTTTGCTCTTTTGCCTCGCACAAACCCACCGGGAGTGCAGCATGGCTGCATGGGGTCCCCCGTCCCTCGCGCAGTCGCGCACTTGCGGGTCAAGTCCAGTTCCACAAGTCCCACGGGACGAGTCCGAGTTGTGGGCCTGTCCGGCTTTGTGCGGAACGACAACTCGTATAGTCGCGATGAGCTGCTGTCCGCCTGACAGCGCGCCGTACCTGGCGGCCGACTACAAGGCGACGGGGCGTGTGGTGACCGCGCCCGGCACCGCGTTCGAGCACTACGTCGTGGGCGACGGCACGCAGGGCGGCATCCTGGTCGTCCCCGATGTCTACGGGTGGAACGGCGGCCGCGTCCGGAACATTGCCGACTGGCTGGCGTCGCGAGGTTTCGTCTGCGTCGTGACGAAGCTGCTCGTGCCTACGCTGGGATCGGGAACCGATGGCGATGGTACGGATGCCCCCCGACCGTTGCAAGCAGAACAATGACAATGGACGCGTGCTAGGGTTTCCCGGGGACTTCGACACGTCCACGTTCATGACCGTTGCGGTGCCGTACCTGAAGACGATTAGCTGGGACGGAATCTTGAAGCCTCGCCTGCAAGCGGCCATCTCGATTCTGAAGATGCACAACGCGAAGAAGATTGCTGCGGTCGGCTTCTGCTGGTCAGATGTTTGCCCGACCATGTAACGTTGTTCGGGCGGGTTCTGACCGTGTTCAGGGGCGGATGGGTGATTGCGAAGGCGATGGCGGATGCCGACCTGAAATCGGTCATCTCCTGTAGCGCGATCGCGCATCCATCTATCGCGCGGGCCGGGCAATTCGTTGGCGAAGGGGCGCAGCCAGTCGTGTCGAAAATCACCGTCCCTGTTCTGTTGATGCCTGCGGGGAACGATCCTGATGAGTACCGGTAACCAGCGACGCGTTGCCGCAGCACATGCCGGCCACCTCATGTACCCGTGGGATAGCCCTGGAGGAGCCATTTACGAAACGCTGAAGAGGAACAATCCGGCATCGACGACGACCGACGACTTCAGGTCGATGACGCATGGATGGATGCCTCGCGGCGACCTCAAGAACCCGGAAGTCAAGAAGCATGTCGACCTTGGCCTGCAGAGAATTATCGCGTTCGTCCAGCAGCACATGCAGTCGGGCTGACGATCTCGCAGACGTCGTTAAGCGGGAATGCACTGCCGTCCTGTGAAATCGTCGCGTCATTAAGGTTGAAACAACAACGTACTGCTGCTCGCACGTGTCGTGCGCGTTCTACGTCAGCCCTGTACTGTGGACGCCATCGTGATCAGACGTTCGGTGTATTCGGATCAGTTGGTAGCGTGCAAATCAACGGCTCTGGGAGGGTCGGCCAGCAACGTTGCCCTGCCCGTGCGTATCGCGTCGACGATGTGACGATCGCCCACGAGGACGCTGCGGGCTGGGCGGAGGCGAATCAGGCGACGGGAGCACGTCTTCGTCGTCGTCATCACTGGAACGGTTGTTGTCAGTCGAGCTGCTCGGTGCCCGTCGACGATGACGACGATGAGGCGTCCCTGGTCGATCGGCAAGTCCGTTTCGCTGCGGCGGCGGCGGCTGAACCGTTTCCACACTGTCCGGCGTCGCGACCTGAGCAGGCACTTCCGGCGATGATGGCGATGGCGCAGCGGGAACTTCCTCAGGAGCGGTCGTATTCGCTGTCACGACGACATCGTGCTTTGTCTCTGCCGACGGCTTGCCGGGCGCGTGCGTATGCTGCAGGAACAGGATCATCGAGAACACGGCAAGCGCAAGCACCAGCAACGTCAGGAACACCAGCGCCGCGCGCATCACCGCCTGCAACGCGCTCTCCGGCGTACGCTCGCACGCCAACGGATCCGCCTTGACCGGCATTGTCGCAGCGACTGCCAACTTCCTGCAGCTACTCTTCCGCGCCGCACGCAAATTGACAGTTCTAAATCCGGTCTTCCCCCCACGGGCGAACTGCCGCATTTGCCGACCGACCGTGGCGGGCGGAGGAGGAGCAGCTTTCCAGTGCTCCCAAAATAGAAGGAGAAGTTGTCGAGAGATAGCGGCGGGTCGACCCGACCCGAGTCGACTCACGCGTGGAGAGGTCACGGGATTGCAGATGGTCTAGCGGGCTTGTGGTGGTCTCGGGACCTGCAGACCGCCACCCCTGGCCGCAGTTTCGAAGGCTGCAAGTCTGCAGGCCGTTGCAAACGAGTTTCGGATTGCCCTATAGGCTATAGCGCTGCATGTGTCCGCGTGCTTGCCCACTGTGTTGATCCTGTGTTCTAAAGATGCTGATATATAATGTCGGCTTTATGTCATCGGAAGCGTCATGAAGGTTGCGAACGACTCCACGGCAACGCCAGCTCCATCGACTGCCGCGGCGAGCAGTTAGCTGAGAAACGGCATCGCCTGACATCCATGTCTGATGACCCGTGGACCTCAGGGCTTGACCCGGGTCAGACCCGAATCGACACGTCCCTGACCCGCACGACCCGGGAACCTGGCCTTCTTCACGCAAAGACGCATTCGCGATATTCCGGTCGTCATCGCGTACGGCACGACGCTGCGCGTCACTCATGGCGCACGCCGCTTCTCGCTCGGTCTGTATCGCCCCCGGCGGGAGATACGCCAAGCGCGTATGGATCGTTGGACGCGCCGCCTCCTTCAGCACTGGTCCCGCGCATATGGCGTCGACGACCACGCTGACCGAGGGTTCTTCATCGATGCAGTTATGAACTTCCTCGGTAGCTCTGATCAGTCCCGCGTCCCGACCCGTGAGCCCAGCGGCATCGTGCAATCATCTGGGCGCCGTTAAGCATCAGTCGGGGCATGCATGCGTCCGAGAGTCGTATTGAATACAGTAGACCGTGTACCGCCAGTACCGGCAGTATGTCATGGGCGCGCCCCTCAGCGAGTGGCCCCCAGATGATTGCACGATGCCGCTGGGCTCACGGGTCGGGACGCGGGACTGATCAGAGCTACCGAGGAAGTTCATAACTGCATCGATGAAGAACCCTCGGTCAGCGTGGTCGTCGACGCCATATGCGCGGGACCAGTGCTGAAGGAGGCGGCGCGTCCAACGATCCATACGCGCTTGGCGTATCTCCCGCCGGGGGCGATACAGACCGAGCGAGAAGCGGCGTGCGCCATGAGTGACGCGCAGCGTCGTGCCGTACGCGATGACGACCGGAATATCGCGAATGCGTCGTTGCGTGGTTCTGGCCGAATAGTCGTACATGATCTTCGTACTGGACGCACACGACTATACATGCGCAATCAGCACGAGAGCGCGACGTCGACAGACACAACGGGATGTGGCATACGAGGGTTCGTCGCCGCGACCCGGACGGACACTGCATCGTTCGGGGTAATTGTGAGCAGCGGCCCGAGCGCAAACGCGACAGGCGACGTTGACACGCCGACTACTACCTGGCCTACTGACGCCACTATTCGCACAGCAGATATGAACGCAACATGACCAGCGGAAACGGCCTGTTCCAAACCTACCTTGCTCGCCGGTAACGACAGCCAGGCCGGTGACGGGCTCACCGTTTATCGCGCCGTCGCCACGAACCAGAACTGATGGGGCCGAAATAATCGTGCAGCGATGCGCGCGAAGGAATAGACCGCCTCGTATATGCAGCTGAAGCAGTAGCTCGACGTCCGCCGTATCCGCGGCGCGGTCCCCGAACATGTCGACTGACGGCGATCTGAGTGGGTCCCCGCAAATGATCAGGCGACCATTCTCAACGAGTGAGCGATGGCCGACTTGGCCTGAATGCACGTTACGTCGACAGTTCGTTTCGGTCCAGGCATCTGAATACCTTCCCGCATTTTCATGGTGGTACACGTCGCCGTGCCGCAATCCGGTCTGACCGGCGGCACTGACGGCTCCAGTTCGCGTCGTTTCCGTCTCGACGTCATGGCGTGACGCAGGCGGTGCACATGGGTCATGGGATCCGCACACATCAACGTCCATCCGCCTACTGGCGCCATTATCGCGTGCCACGCCTTGCAGCGTTCGCCCAGATCGGCTCCGCGCACCACTCCGGCCGAGCGGAGTCAATCGGCAATCGAGCGCCACCGGGCGTTGAGTCACATCCGATTCGTTCGACGAAAACACGGCGCGTCGAGGCAACGTGGGGCGGGTGGCATTATGGCGGGGTCAGTGCCGCCGCTGGGCATGACGACCGCGTACGAACGCCGATGCGGAACGGGGGGTTGGGGCACGGCATGCGACGCTGAGCCATGTGCAGGGAGTTTCGTGCGCGGGGGAAGGCGATGGTTGACTTCATCGCCGACTATTACGAGTCCATCGAGCGGTACGACGTGAAGAGCAGCGTTACGCCCGGGTACCTGGCGGCACGCCTGCCGGCCGAAGCGCCCGTGCTGGGGCAACCGTGGTCGGATATAATGCGTGATGTTACCGAGCACATCCTGCCGGGCATGACGCACTGGCAGAGGTGCGTCTGGAACCTGGAACCGCCAATACCCGCACTCATCGTGTGCCCGACGTGTGTGTGTGTCTTCCCCAGTCCCCGGTTCCACGCGTTCTTTCCCGCACAGACGTCGTTCCCTGCAATGCTGGGCGACATGCTGTCCGGGTGCTTCAACGCAATCGGCTTAAGGTCGGGCGGTTTCGACGCAGGGCGCTGGTCGGCTGGCCACTCACGTGGGGATAGCTGGATTGCGAGCCCCGCGATGACCGAACTGGAGACCGTGGTCATGGACTGGACAGCAAGCATGCTTGGCCTCCCTGCCAAGTTTCTGTCCCGCGGCACGGGCGGTGGTGTCATCCAAGGGACGGCGAGTGAATCGGCGCTGGTCGCTGCGTTCGTTGCCCGCGACGTTGCCCTGTGCGTGCATCAAGGCAAGAGCATTGGCGAATGCTGTGCGTACTTGACGAAGCACCGGCACGCCTGCTTCGACAAAGCCCTGAGGCTTTCCGGCATTCGACATGTACGGATCGTCGACGACGCCGATGGACTGCAACGGGCGATTCAACAGGTAGGATGGCTGCTGGTACACCGTTTCGTTGCTGTTCGTTGGAAGAGTAACCTGCTCAAGTAGGACCTTAACGACAACCTTCTTCCAGTCTTCTTGGGGTGCACACTCGGTACGACGTCGACAGTGGCGTTCGATGACCTGTCCACTCTCGTGCCTGTCGCAAACAAGTTTGGCGTTTACGTTCATGTCGATGCTGCGTAGGCATCCATCGATCGCTTTGTTCGCATCATGACTAGAACTTGAACCGCTCTGTGTGCACAGGTACGCTGGGGCGGCTTTCGTGTGCCCAGAATTCCGGTCTGTTCTGGACGGCGTTCAGGGTGTTGATAGCTTCTGCTTTAACGCACACAAGTAAGCAGGTTCTTGGTGCTTTGTGTGCGCAACATATAACGACATTGGTCAGGTGGTTGATGACCAATTTCGACTGTTCCATTATGTTCGTTGGCGACAGAATGGCGTTACAAAGAGTCATGTGTAGCTCCATGGAAATCCTGCGAAGCAAATCAGACACGGTTCCAGGGGTTGCCACTCTTCGCGATTGGCAAATCGGCCTGGGACGCCGGTTCCGCGCGTTGAAACTCTGGTTCGTGATTCGTACATTCGGCGTGGCTGGGTTGCAACAGCACATCAGACACCAATGCCAACTAGCCGAAACGTTCGAGGAACTGGTCCTCCAGGACAACCGTTTCGAACTGTATTGCCCACGTGCGCTTGGTCTTGTCTGTTTTCGGGCTCGTTCCCCGGTAGATATCAGCTCGGCGAACAATGCAACGATTCGGATTTTCGAACATATCGACCGGTCTGGCGACATATTCCTCGTCCAGTCCTCAATCGACGGCGAAACGTTTATTCGGTTCTGTATCTGCTCTCCTTTAACCACTGCTGATCACGTTGAGTCGGCTTGGCGCTCGATACAAAGAGCAGCTGACGCGGTCCTCGCGTCTAACCGTGCTCCTAATTCCTAAATCAGACCATTTGGGGAACATGACGGGTGGACCCAATCTCGGATGACACTTTTATGCAAACGACGAGTCGGCAGGAGTAGTTGCCTCTTCTTCGGTGTCAGATTGCTTTGTAAGCACAATGGGTGCATTGCGCAGCACTTCACAGATGGTATCCATCATCATGAAGAGGGACGACTGGCACGCAGAGAGGTCCCTCCTGAGACGCACCTCCGTCTTGACCCTGTTCAGTGACTGCCACACGTCGTCGTGCCCAGCAAACTTGCGTTGGCGCACGTGGCCGATAACAGACATAATGAGCTGGGATTCGATAAGCACGTTCAGCGACATGTAATACAAAACATGCTGGAGTTGTGGCGCCTACCGGTTCAACCTGTCTCCAATTCGATAACAGCTGGTTCCAGGACGAGGTGCTGGCAGCCATTGACGATACCGAGGAAGACGACTGGCTGCGTCTGAACGCCCCGTCTGTCTTGCTGTTGATCGGCGGGAGCTGGGATTCAACGAGTGATCCTGGATGCGAGCTGGTTGTTAGCAGCATAGCACGTACTCTTCGCATCACATACCATCCGTGGGCTCTGCCGGGATCCTGGCTCTAGCATACGATTTGCACACAAGCCCAACGGAATGGCAAACGTCGATAAAGCCGTCAACCGAAACCATGAACTCCCGCTTCCTGTGGCCCTTCTTCGTGGAGATCGCGCCCGCTAGATCCTGTGCCCGACTACCGTCAGTGGCCAGATACATATTTCAAGGCGTGTTGACCGACAGGTTCGGTTGCTCCAGGTGCCGACATCAATGACGCATCGATCATAGTGTTGTACACGTTGAAGATATCGAGAGAGCTGACCGGTTCACGTTTAACAACCATGGTCGGCGCATTTTCAACAGCCTGTAGCATGTCGAACGCGGCGAGGAATTGAGAGAAGTCGATCCAGCCGGATTCATCTACGCATTCATCGAGCCACATCAGTGACGAGCAAAGACAGGGTCGACCACACATACCGAAATCGAGTGCGCTAAACAGCGACCTTAACTCTAGATCACTGGTCGCAGTTTCCTGTCGCCATTGACGGTGTATGCATTCAATAAGAACATCGCCATCAACGGTTTCGTGGTGTCGAGCGGCCTTGCTTGTATCTGGGCACGGCCAGTGAGTCGCTGAAGCAGCAATAGAGATTCGAGAGTAATCATGGCTGTACCCTGGGTCCTAGACACAGCTTGTTTGAACACTGCCGTCCGAAACAGCAGCGTGTCGTTGGAGAAAATGGAATCGATAACCGCTTGCGCTATCTGTAAACGGGTTATGGCCATGTCTTCAGTCGCGGGAGCGGTACGCATACCTGCTTCGTAATGACGATGTGCCCGTCGATATCGTCCAGCCTGTTCCGGTTCGATGGTGTTGCAATAGTCTCGATGCACTTCTTGATCGTTGAAACCACCATGGTGACGAAGGCAAAATCCTCGTTGCCCAGGTTGCCTTCGCCGGTGTTGATGATGCCGCACAGGCGTCCAAACATGACAATACGGGGGACGGATAACCAACGTCGCGTCTTGACAACGTAAACCAACTGGAAATTGGGGACGGTTACATGAAGCGATTTCTGGGACATTCAATACCCAGACCTCAACGATGTTGTGCTCGGCGAGTTTAACAACGCCGTACTTGGAGACGAACTCTTTGTAGATGAACTGGCAGATTGACGGTTCGACAAGCGCTTCAGAGTTGGGTGTCGCAGCGAGCGACATTTGATTGATCCGATCGAAGTACAATTCGATAACCGTCTTCAACGTGGCACGAAGCGACGGACGGCGAAGTTTCGATGCATCGGGGGTCGGTAACGTCAGCAATGGTTCAAATCCGCCCAGAGGGCCCCGATCGATCTTGGGAGGTGAGACGAGCTCAGCTTTTGTGAAGGACCGAGTCTGCATGACAGGTCAAATCCGTCCCCATTGACGCAGTGCCTCTTCGACGTTAAAGACCTGGCAGCTCGCCGGCTTATAGTTCGCTTTGACGGCCAGACGATCAAGGAGCTTCCTGGCTGCAGAAACGGATACGCTCTCAAGGGCGTCCAGTTTTAAGGCAATGGACTATGCCTCAGTGGATCAGACGTCGCATACTCCAGTTCCCAGTACAGTTATAGCCGACCTGCTGCTCCTCGACTTCATTCAGCATCGACGTCAGCACGTCAGATTGCCCGAGAGCCTCCGATGAAACATCGATGGACGCGCGAAACTCTAGCGAGAATGTTTTCAGCCGCAGTCCAATGCCAGTGACCTAGCATGCATTAGCAACGATATCGGGCAGAACGAAGTGCAAATGCGGGCACACCTTCATGAACCACATTCCTGGCTGCATTTCGCGACTAGACAGCTGCAGGAAGGCATATTTCGAACCGCGCGTCCGTACTTGATGCGTTTTCATCAACGTGGTCGGCACGTTGTCGCGGTTCAGCAGCAGCTGGATGTAGTTCACTTTATCGCCGGCGGGACTCTGCGTCAGGAGCAGGGACACGCCCCCGGATCCGATGTTTTTACTGATCTCGAACGAAAAGAAGGCCTGACGAGCACGTGATCATGTCAGCAGATCGCAAGTCGCTGTCAGTCACGCGTTTTAGCAGACCGAATTCGTGGTGCATGTGCGTATAACACGCATGCCACTGGTCAGCCTAGTAACTTGGACCGGCAGGCCTTCAACAAGGTGCGTATCGATCGTGAGCGCGGGTGCATCTCCGAGATCGCGAAGAATGGGTTGTTTCACTTCCCGGAACGTGCCACCGTCGCTGCTGGCTACGACCGCCTTCCGCGTCGCGCCATCATCGACAGCACAGGAGTCGTTCTCCGACACCTCGGCGAAGTTCAGCACGTGCGTGGTGTTCTGTTGATGTTTTAGCACGGCATTGCACCATATAGCCAAACAGCCATACTTCAAGGGATGCCTTGACGGACTTAACATATTTCTCCCAGCGATCTGCTTTCGCTGCTTCATTCTCTACATCACGCTGTAGTTGCTCCAACTTGACTTTCGCGACGTTACGAATGGCACTCTTCTTGTGGGACAATTCGGCAAGCTGGCAAACGCGTTAGCGGTGCCATAGGAAAGGGCGCAACGGGAGAGAGCGTACAGTCCAGTCGAAGGCGAGCCTGCGGCGAATTTCGCAGAGGACCATCTCGACCGTCATCGAGAACGTCTTCAGGTGCCGTCGCAGGATGCCGACCAAGGCGGCCGCCGCTGTGGATCCGCCACAAAACTCGGGCCGGTCCGACATGTCGATGAGGACCGAGTCCCAGATCTTCATCTCGCCCAGCGACGCCTCCAAATTCTGCAGGTGCGCCATCTGGCCAGCATGGCTCAATGATTACCCGAACATCAGCCTCAATCCCGTACGAATGGATCATGGGAGCGATTACTAAACTGGCTCTTCTTGCGTCGAGCCAGCCGCCACGACGACAGCAGCGATTCGAGGGTGTCGCGGAGGTCGGCAGCGGGATCGCGGTGATGGGCCGACATACTTTGGGACGACATTGCTGAGGAGACCAGGTACGCGTGCCCGTCGAATCTCGGGCAGATTCATCCGAGGCAAGCGCCATGTCGGAACCGTGTTCGCTCGTCACGTTGCGGATCGCGTTCCGCCTAATGGACTTCGACAACGACGGTGTCGTTTCGGAAGCCGACCTGCGACGGTGGATGACGGGCATAACGCCGATATCATCACCAGATCAGATCTCGTCCATGCATGCGTGGGCGGCGTCACTCTCCCGATCCCAGCGTATCGATTTCCCCACGTTCGTCGCGCTGGCGACCGTGTCCGGAGAGCAATTGCCCGCCCTACGCGCCGAGCTCGACCGCCGGTACCCGCAGCCGTCATCAAAGATGCGACGACCACGCCAGCATCAACCTCCTTGACATCAACTCGAGTATCATTTGTAAAGTGACACGCACCTGCGCTATCTTCGTTTGACTGCCGCCGTTGGGCGAAGTGGTCCGCACACGGATTTTGCAGCCGCAAGGCAGCAGGTTCGCACTGCGGACGACGCAAAAACAAACGCGCGGGCGATGACGAAGCAAAAACATCAATTTCTAAACCCAGCTTTCTTAGATGCGCTGCATCGATGCAGAGAGCTACTGTAGTTTGTGCTCGGGATGCCCATTGTTCTGGTTTTGCCTGGCAACGCGGCTGCTCCACGTACGGGTCAATCTTCGTGCTTTTGCCGCCCGACGAAGTGCCGGTCCCCGGTCGTTAGGTGTATTACCGCCTGATGCACAACGATTGCAAGCGGAACGTTCACTGGTTTTGTGCGGCTGCAACGCCCTCGTTGCGGTCGGCAACGAGTTTGGCAATTTCCTTTTTCACGGCGAGCGAGACGTAGACGCCGACGAGGAGCAACAGAACGGTCGCTGCAAGCACGGGACGTCAGCGCGAGTCGGGTTCGATTTCGGGTCGTTCCAAACCCGTCACAATAAATATGAGAATCCCGATTTCGCTGGTACCCAACGGGTTGGACGCTATGGCGAACGCACCTCAGTGTGACCAAAACCAGCATCGGGCCATGTCGATCGTATTACCGGTGAACAAGTTGCTGATCCCGGACACGTTAGCACCGACAACCACCTCGATGATCGTCAGCGGTATGATGCCAACGCAAGCCAGCGCGTACGTCGCCAAGGAGACGGCCATCAGTCCGAAGGTATAGTTGGACACGGCGAACGGGACAAATGGCGACATCCTAGGCAATGTCAGGTGCTGCCAGATGAAGCGCCCCCGAACGCAGACCTCAACATCAGCATGAGCTTGAACCCATGCCGCCCGATCGCCTGGTCGATGATGCGTATCTTGTCCCGGCCCTCTGCGTCCGTCCACGCCTGGACCTGCGAGCGACACGCCGACCTGGCCATCAGGAAGGCTGCGACAGCCCCAATCGTACTGCCAGAGAGATTCAGGGCCCCATTTGCACATCATAGATTTTGTTACCTGCCCAGGAACGTCGCGACCGTGCAAAGCACACTGCCCCGGACCATGCCAAACGCCTCAGCGAACACGTACCCGCCCACCATCGTCAGCAGCGATCCGCCCAGCAGCACGATCGTCGCCAGAGCAAACACGAGCGCGAACAGGACCGTGGCGGCGCCGGGCCCGAACCGAACCAGCACGGTCGCCGTCGCAACCGACACCGACGTGATCGGCCCACGCAGCTCAACGGCAATGACGGCGGCCGCGACGACCACGGCGGCGAAGGCCAGCGACCGGGCCCAGCCGTGCCACCGACTGCGACCCGTCTTCCCGGCATCCATCCAATGTGCCCCGTCTCACGCCGGCGCGTACGCTGTCGACCACACACCCCCAAGGCGACACACGCTACCGCATGCCGCAGCGGGTCGTTTTCAAATCTGGCCTTGCCGGCGATGACGGAATCTGCGACCGATGAGGCGGCGACTGAATAGAGCCCCGTCCAAAAATGCAGCCCGCCGGGCCCCCGTACAGTGCTCGTTGGCTGCAGTGTTTCGCAGCGTGGCAGCTGCAGCGCCGATCCGAGCCGCAAAACGACGCCGGTCCGGAGCAGCAGCGGCAATTAGGGCGTTCATGTATTTAAGCAGCAGGGCGCGATCGCCGGCGTTCACCGGTTGGGACTTACGGGCCGATCGACCGCGGCCGGATCGGGCGGCCGGTTGCCGTCGCGGTGATGCTTCGCCTTGGATGCCGCCGCGAAATGGGATAGGCGGGACGATCGACGGATGTGGACCGGGCTGAACGGCAACGGGTTCCCGTTGTCGGCGCGTGGTCGCTTTCGGGGGCAGCGGGACGGCACATCCCGGTTCGAGATTGACCGAAGTGCACGGAGTGCCCTGCAACAAGGAGTGTGTCAGAACGGTGCCAGATTCGTACTGAATATTTCGCAACGGACTCTCTCGGGACAGGGGCTACCCCAGCGGAATCAGCCCCGGACGACGACGACAACGGCGGTTCAGCAGTCGGCTTCGGCGGAGCGAACCGCAGGAGCCGGCTCAGCGACGGCGGTGTATATTCCTTGATGCGCTGACTCAGCGGCCGAGGCCGCTTCTCGATGTGCTTCAACAGGTGACTGCGACCCGGCGTCAGACCCAGTCGGCGGGATCGCCCAATCAGGCCGCGACGTACTGATCGAGGTCGCTAGGGAACACGGGGACACTGGGCATCGGGCACGTCTGCCGATACGTGGACGCGATGATCGTCGGCGGGCACACATGGCGGACGTCCTGCGACATCGGGATCCCGCCGTCGTCGTACGGGTCGACGGCCATGGCCGCCCGCGACCTGCCACGTCACGCGCCGCTTTCAACGACCCGCCCCGCCAGAATAAAAATCGTCCGCATCGCACCTCGCGGCAGCGACCCCGGTGCCGCTGCTGCTGCAGCAGCGTCCAGGATCTGATGGCGCTCGGTCAGCCATCAAAACGACGCCGCCCACAACTCCCTGACAGAGTCGGGCGCCAAAATTGACAATTGCGACAGAGTCACAGACCCGGGACCCCGCTCCCAGCGAGTTTTGCCGTGGGACAAAGGCACCCACCCCCAGCCCGCGGCGCCCGCTGGGCGACAGACGATTGTACCATTGCAGGGACTGGGACGGTGTTGCGAGGGAGCGCACCCGGTGCCTGAAGGTTTACTTGGAATGGAGTACCGGATGCAGATAGAGGTGCTCCACGCTGTGGACGGCACAGGTATATTGCACGTTGACAAGCCCTCCGACCGCTTGACAAGAGATTCGCGAACGCGTCCCTGATCGCCTTTCTTGTCAAGCGGTTGGAGGGCTTGTCGATGTACAATATACCGGTGCCGTCCACAAAGTCTTGGCGCACGCCAATCTGCATCCGATACTCCATTCCAAGTAAACCTTCAACGTCATGTCGAGCAGGATTAGGACCGACTGGTGGGATTAATCGGTGGCGGATTAGCAAACCGGCCTGAGCAGGTGTCGGCGCGGCAAGCGCGTTGTTCAGACGCGCTTGAAGCCCAGGATCAGTAAAGGCCGCCCCTAGCGCTCGATTTGCATCTTCTGCACTTAGCTGTACCGGGCTTGATGCAGGTGCCTGAGTACTGGAACATTCCATGCACGAGCTTGATACCGGGTGTTCTAACTTGCTGCTCTTTGACCGCAAACGACGTCTGCCGTTGCCAGTAGAGTCAATATTTTTCAAGCGTGTGAACACGGCCGCTGTCAACTGTTGGGTTATCGAATATTCTTCTTGGGGGGATTGACATTGATTCTATACGCCAGCTGGTTGCCTGCGCCTGATTCCTTCCGATGGGCCTTCCTTTTGGTCGGATGCGTACTGCTTGTCATATCTTGCGTTATTGTCGCTGCCGTTGGCAATTGGATATCGAAACGGTCGCGGAACTTGACGAAGCCTGATGATGTCGACGACGACGATTATTGTCATAAAGTGATCGTGCCCCGGCGATCTGTGCCGTTAGGAACGATCCCGGATACTCTCGATCCCATTGCCTCCGTTCCCGCGGTGCCCGATGAGATCCGGCAAATCATTAATCAAGTGATTGCAAGCGATGTGGATGATATTCCTGCAGGGATGTGGACGGTATTCTACTGGAACGGCGACGGGGTCCATTGCTCGGCGCTTCCTATCTTCGAAATCACGAGTGAATGAAGAACGTCAAGCAGTCCTTGGGTCAGATCTGATGAATAAGCCTTGCGTTGTCTTACGCGTCACCGAGGAGGTTTCCGACGTTCACGATTCGCTCGGCGCATACTTCGGTGTTACTGAAGATGCGATGCAGTCGGTTGCTGAGGATCGTCGGGCCATAGTGAGTGCTAACATCAAAGTTGGTCTTACCTGTTTCGGTCCTATGATGCAGGTGCCTGACTGGTACGTTCCATGCACGAGCTCTGCGTCCGTCACAAACGATACTTGCGCGACCGGCTTAAGACCGAAACCGGTAAGACCCACGCTTCGATAACCCAACAGTTGCCAGCGGCCGTGTTCACACGCTTGAAAAAGATTGACCCTGCTGGCAACGGCAGTCGTTTGCGGTTAAAGAGCAACAAGGTAGAACACCCAGTATCATCAACCATGTTGAATGCTTCAGTGGTTTTGTCAATTTTGATGTTAGCACTCACTATGGCCCGACGATCCTCAACAACCGACTGCATCGCATCTTCAGTAACACCGAAGAGTGCGCCGAGCGAATCGTGAACGTCGGGAACCTCCTCGTTGACGCGTAAGACAAAGCAAGGCTTATTCATCAGATCTGACCCAAGGACTGCTTGACGTGCTTCATTCACTCGTGATTTCGAAGATAGGAAGCGCCGAGCAATGGACCCCGTCGCCGTTCCAGTAGAATACCGTCCACATCCCTGCAGGAACATCATCCACATCGCTTGCAATCACCTGATTAATGATTTGCCGGATCTCATCGGGCACCGCGGGAACGGAGGCAATGGGATCGAGAGTACCCGGAATCATTCCTAACGGCACAGATCGCGGGGGGGCATGACTTTATGAGAATAATCGTCGTCGTCGTCATCATCAGGCTTCGTCAAGTTCCGCGACCGTTTCGATATCCAATTGCCAACGGCAGCGACAATAACGCAAGATATGACAAGCAGTACGCATCCGACCAAAGGAAGGCCCATCGGAAGAAATCAGGCGCAGGCAACCAGCTGGCGTATAGAATCAATGTCAATATTCCCGCAAAGAAGAATAACAAAACTGTCGGCCCGAACAGGATGATTTCGAACTATCGCAAGGTTAGAAACGGCGATAATGCTCGTTGAGCAGTTCGCACCTTGAACGGAACTCCAACGCCCGCCTTCATTGCAGGTACCTATGCACGTACTCAATGACAACCGCTGCGGTTCGGACTTCGGCCCGCACTTTTGTTCGCCCACTGCTGCACTGCAGAGATCTGGCTGGCCTCTTTGCCGTGAGCAGTGACTGCTTCCAAAAGGGCATTCGAGAGTCATCGGAAAGGATGCCTGCGCATCCAGCATCTTCGCACACCTGATACAGACGACCAAGCAAGTGAAGCACGACTGGCAAGGTCGGTGGGTCGATGGAAGAAGGAGGAGATGGCACTGGAGTTGGGCATTTGCCTTCGTCATCAACCGAGCCCGTCGAGCCGGAGCTCGCGCCTGTTCATCAAATACGATCGGATATAGAACAGACCGCCGGTCGGAACAAGAACAACGAAGCGGAACGAGACAAGCAGACGATGCGGCGATAAGACGGTTAAACGCGAACTTCTTGCTGAAGGATCCAATATGGATGACGCCACCAATGCGACTGGTGCGAATATGGTGGCCGCCCGTGGTTAGGTTTCGCGAGGCACGTCGCCAAGTACCTGTCTGCTGGCCGAAAGAAGGCCGACGAGATGGCTCAGTTGTCCCTGTGATCGCGGCTACGCGTTCGTGAGGCGTGGAAGCTGATGAAACGTTGGCGCGCAACGGAGCGGTGCCGGATCGGGGCCAGTGACGCTCGGCACGGACAGCCTCTGAGGTGCACTCACGACCGGGACGCAACATTCTGGTTGCGAATTCACACGTGTGGGCTCTTCGATGGCGTCGCTAGCGGAGCAGCATCGTTTCGACGAGTGGGCACCTGATCCAGCCGGTGTACAGGGTCGCGATGAGGATGTCGATGACGTTCAGCGATACGTCAACCAGCTCGCTGATTTGTGCATTGAGCTGGAGCTTCCCGAGTATGTCGATCGTGACGACTGCCGGTACACTCGGTCCTGACGTCTGGTAGCTGGACGGCTGCAATGCAAGAGTCTTCTACGGCAGGGCAGATCAGTGCCCTGAAGTCGGAGTTGATGAAAGCCGGATTCGCCCAAAGGTACGGCGACAGCTAGCTGTGCAATGAATGCATTCCGGCGTTGACTGAACGCGATCAGTGAACTGGACCCTGAGGCCGTCGGCCAGGCCCTGGAATCGTACCAGACTCGCAGTGATCTGGAACCAGCGCGGGAATCGGGTGGACATTACCTGAGGGCACACTCGCCTGCCCGGTATGACGTGTCGCCGCTGGACGAGGTCTTCGGTGACGAAGAGGAAGACGAGGAAGAGGAATCGAGGCGCGGCGCTGGCGACGAGGCGGAACCGGACGCGGATTACAATCCAGAGGACGAAGGGGGATCGACGGATGAAGTGATCACATCTGACGAAGAGGGGGACGAAGAGCAAGGTGAGGAAGAACCAGTCGATGACCTTGCAAGGGCCCTCGGCAAGCATCGCATCGACGACGAGGAACCAGAAATGTCGTCTCCCGAGAGCGACAACGATGAATAAACTGCCATCTGATTCGTACGGGTTGCCAGTGCCGGTCGTGCTTCCAGAGTGTGCTGTCGCTTTCCGCGTCTCGAAGCAACGTGGCCATAGAATCCCTATACGCTTCGACAATGAAACGACCATGGTTCCCTAAATATAATGTATATCTTGACGACACGTCGAGCATTTGGACAGTGGATAGTTGCAAAGTACTCGGTCTTTCACCACGGGACCATGTCAATCACTGGAACGTGTTCCTTGTGTCCGCGCTCACCGGTGATCTTGTCGTGCAACGCGTCGGCCCAGGCGGCAAGGTCAGGGGACATCCGACAGACGCGGACCACTTCCTGCAGTAACGCTGTGGGAATACAGTCGCCGCTGCCAGACAGCTGCTGGTGTGGCTCGCCATAACAGGACAGAGCAAGCTTGACGGCGTCTCCTGGAAGATGGGAACGAAGCAGTCGGCGAATCAGCCATACGGGGTCAGACCGGACGCCAGCAAACCCGGGCGATTTCCCCTTGAATCTCGTCGACAGCCACAGGGGGACGCCAGCCCGTTGATCGAGACTCAGAACGCGCTCGACAGCAATCTTCGACAAGTTGAAGTCGTCCCTGCTGTCGTACCGGTCCAAACACTGTCGCAGGGCCTCCCAGGATCGGCGCTTGACCCATGAATGCCGAGAGAGGGAAGGGACATCAACCAGCAACGAGGACGGGTCGTTTTCAAGCACAAGCGGAGGAAGCACAGAAGATGGACCTTCCGACAGGTCCATTGCAACGCATGCGTCCACGAAACGGGTCAACACGGACGCAAGCAGTGCTTGGGAAGAGACTTGTTCGGCCAGCCGAAGAGCCGCTTGAAGATGCCCACGTTCCACAAGTTCTGATACGATAGCTTCCGCAGACATGTTTCGCAACAGCGTTCGTTTCGTATCGGCCTTGCGATATTGGTCGAAGAGCGCGAGGTGGGACGAACGAATGGCCAGGTAGACTTCTAGGTCGGCGATTGTAATCAGGGCGCATCGATCAAGTGAGGTTAGGACGTCAGTCATATCGTCCTCGAAGTCGATGACGTTCAACGTGGAAGGCTGATCGACTTCCGATGGAGACACGGAGAACCGATGAATGATAAGCGCCTCATCTGGCGGCGTAAGTCGCAATGCATGTACAGCAGCAGCTACTGCATCGCATTCGCGACGAAGGATATCGACGATCTCGTCTTCGGTCTCGAGCTGGGATCGGAACTCTTGCAACTTCGAGGCATACCGCCACATTGTGGAGGCGGCATCGCGAAATTCACTGCCCAGGATGTACACGCCGAACAGGAGCCCATGGTAGTCAAGAGGGTCGTCAACCGGCGACGATTCCGCGAGGTCTGACAGCGTCTTGCAGAGATGCGAGCGCAAGCCCGTCCAGGGGAGTCGAGACAGCATGGAGGCATGTCCTGAAGAGCAGATTGCACGGACGAGTTTATCGACGCGCTGTGCGATGTCATTTGAGCGCCGACGATCATCAATCAGAGCAGCGTACGCAGACGTGTAGCGCTGCAGCGAGACGTTGGACTCGAACATCCAGTCAAGAACAGCTTGGACGTTGGGGTCGCGGGCGTCCATCGCAAGAACCATATGCGCAAACGCTAAGCCGATATCGACGCGGGAGCGGCTCTCGAACAAAGCAATCAAGAGCCGCAGATATGCCGCCTTGGATGACGTCCCAGCAGAGACGATAATGGGCGAGCCGACCTCTTCGCTGATGTAATGCCGAACGAACTCATCCGCCAGACTCGAGTCATCGAAGGCAGCAGCCGTGGTGAGGAGCAGAGTGTGCGCCTTCAGGTACTGACCCGATTGAAGGGCGCATAGGCCACGGAAATAGGAGAACGCCGTTCGCTCAAAGTGAGAAACGAACGTCGATTGGCAAAGCGTGCAGAATTCCGACAAGGACAGAAACTGCCGGGTCCGCGCCAGAACTTTCGCAATGCCAAGTGTGCATACGAGATCCCGTTCAATGGATGCCGTCGCGGCCGACGTTGTACCGTACCGAGGGGCGAAAACGTGTTCCAGGGCAAGGTGTGCACACTCAGTCAACGACGGCATTCCATCATCAGGACGATTGGGCAACGACCAACCGGGTGGGTAGACCAGCAGAAGCGTCAGCAGGGGACTTGCCATGCTAGCCGCACCTGTCGGCGACAGTGCCGGGAGCAACGAATGAAACCCAGGGATCGTGCCCTGTTGGTGAGCGACATATCGCATGATGGACATCGCCCGGAAGAGCGTCTGCATGGAGGATGGCATCATGCCGATGTCGAACTGGCCTGTTTCAACCGCATACAGCAGCGCCAATGAAACGTTTCGGACAACGGCTGATCGTGCGCAGATCATCTACGAATAGGGGCGGGTTAACAAGACGGTAGCAGTGAATACAACGCATATACCTGTTCAAGAGTCGCAATTATAGCAGGCGGAGGAGGGGTCGCTTTCGACAAAGGTACTTGGTGGGACGACCGGCTCGCGATTCGCGGGGATAGCAGATCGCAAAGCATGTGAGCGATTTTCTCCACAGCACCACCACCGCCACTCAGTATCGGAGCCAGGATGGAGTTTAGCTTCAGGAGCAGCTGTCCTGGTTGGTCAACATTACTCAGGATATAACCTAGGATGAAGGTAAGACGAGATCACGGTACAAGCGTTTCTGTTGACACTGACCATTGGCAGATAAAGGAGACGATGACGGGACACTGAGCACACCGTCGACGACGACCAGAAATTCGGGAGACGCTTCACAAATTGCTGAAACAAACCTGGAGAGAAAGAGATGAGGACGGCAAACATTGCGGTACGGGTAAACGAGAACCAGTACCGGTTACACCCGGCTACGAATGGAACAAGGCCGTTAGGCAAGACACCACGAGGAGACCGTTCAGCCAACAGAACTTCGGCAGGGTCGGAGTCTCGCAGCGACGAAAACCCTGTTCCAAGCTAAGGTCATTGTCGAATAACACTACCGGACCTTGGTACCATCAGGTTTCAGGATGAACGGCACGTCGTCAGGGTCCCTGAACGCAAACGCAACCGGATGGTCGAGTCTGAGGCAAGCAATGTCACTGCCAATTGCACAGCACTAGGAACAAGAATTGCCAACCTGGATTGTGCAATCCGGCAATCGTCCGCAAAAGAGGACCACAACCGAAGAGCGATATCAACCTCGTCTTCACCCTCTGCAAGAGAATGTCAAGCACGGGTCTTCGTCGGCATCAGATACAAATGGTACCTTGCCCTTCCGTGGCGGCATCAGAGACGGCGCGATCAAGGTACAGAAAAGCAGCACTTCGCATGTCGTTACGCGTCAGCACCTGATCAGTGGGCACGCGAAAACTGGATGGAACTTAGACCGGTGTCAGTGGCCCACTGGAAACACGTACGCTTGCAGAAGGACTTGGCGTATGGCGGATACGTCGATGTTGGACTGTTTGAAGATCAGATTGTCGAACAGCGTCTTGACTTCTGCTGACGATCGGGCTACGAACTGGATTTCGTCGAACGTCGTCGACGCACTCATACGCGTTAGAGCATCCCGCGTGAGAACAGGAATCCAATCCGGTGGGGAATTCTCCGGGTCACTAACAGTACCGTCAGTCCAACATAACTAGGACGTCCACTGGCCGAGTACGTACGGATTCATTGGATACATCCGAACAGCATACGCGTCAGGGGTGCTCCACATCGCCCAGAGCGTAGACGTTGTAATACGGAAATCAATCAGCGGCAACTGCGGGTCTGAAATGACGGAGCTCGCGACGAATGTGGGGCTCGGCCCATTCGCATCGACAACGTATTCGCGGAACTGCGCCGCTCGTTCAGCGTACAGCAAACGTCAGTGGCCACACGTTCCAGAGAGACGTACCGAGGCCCGCTGGGACAATACGATATACGTCACGACCGTGAAGCGGTTCTTGGCGAACTGAGTAATAGAGAGTCGGCCTTTGGTGATAGGCCCTGTCGGCGTAAACTGTGCCACAGGTTCAACGCTGTCGAACGACCATAGCCTTAAAGCACCATCCGAAAAGAGGACCAGGGCAATGTCGACCTGCTGAAACGTTACAAATGCACTGCCGCAACACGTTGAACAATGCTTCCGAACAACTTACATCGTGCTCGGAATCGTCGGATGGGCTATTGACCTGAATCGGCAAGACGCCCACGTCCAGGGGAATCGGCCGCGCTTCGACACCTCCTAATCCAAACGACCGCAACAGGCCGAGGCGTCGTGGGGGATTCAATTCGACTTCGCATCTCGCATCGTCATGCATCAGCGCTGGGTGGATCGAGGCATGCATCACGCTGCCGCAGGAAAACGCAACCAGTCCGGTGAATGCGTTCACGACAGCGAACGCCACCGCTCTCGACGCAGAAGGAGCCTGCTTCACTGTTACACCCTCGAACGGCACTAACGGAGGCAAACAGCCAGCCAGCCCACCTTGGAAAATCTGTGCTCAGCATTCGGTTCTGGAGCGGTACCCCACAGAGGCAACACAGCAGGATGCGAAATGCACACGCGATGCAGCGTTAAATCATCGACCAGGGCGAACAGCGCCAGCCTGGGTTCGGCCCCCGCATCCGTGTTCACCACGTACTCGTTGATCTCGACGAACTGTACATGTGCAGGGAACTCCAGTCCCGGTCCTAAACGCATATTACGACCTCGCGCTACACGTCGTTACAGGGCGGGCTCACCGTCCACGTGGACCCAGTCGCGAATCAGGCCGATTGCAACGCATCGCCCGGACGCCCTCCAAGTCACAACGCATCCAGGGGCGCCCTCCAGCAGCGCTAGACTCCCGGCCGTGACCGGCCCGCCCGCAACGTCACCGTCGGGCGCCCTGGTCCGCACCGTCAGCGTTTCGCTGCACATCCGAACAGCTGCCATCCTGGCCACGGCACCGTCGCCGCGCAGATTTGAGGTCGCCGGCTCGCCGCCGCCGTCAGACGCGTCGGCAACGTCGTTTTGTTCGCCCCAGGCGGGTGACGATTGACGTTGTGCAGCTCGCCAGAATGGAACAATAATCGTTTGTTCATGGTGGTGACCGTTTATAATAAAATGGGGGACTGTTTTCAAAGGGGGTTATTGATCAACGTGCTGCTCAGGGCCTATTCGTCTGCTGCGTCCTGAAAGCACTCCCCCTCGTCGCTGTTCGTAGGCAATTTACTTGTTCGCAATTCGACCGCCGCCCCGATCGTATCATGCACCCAAGAGGCTGCCGAGTTCAGAATTGAGCGGGGCCTCCTTCGTCGCCTGGAGGAGCCCTGCAGCTAGCGTCTGGGACGGTAGCTGCTCGTCTCAATGCTGGTCTACGTTCTCCCCCTGCTGTTTCTGCTGTCGACGATTGCGCACTCCCAGCCGTATTGCGACGAGAACGCTTGCGTGGCACTGGCCGGGGGATCGGCATGTTGCCAAACGTATCCCTGTGGACCGGCACCGGATAGCGCACCTTACCTGACGATCGCATCGATCTTCAACCTGGGCTTGGGGAATCGACGTGCCATAGAGATGGCAGTGTCAGACGTTAACCGGCGAGGGCTGTTGCCAGGACGTACGGCACGAGTACGTTGGCAAGATAGTAAGGACAGCGCCGAGGGCGTCGTTCCCGCGTTCGTGTGCACGTCCGTTGCACAGGGTTGCGGCCCACTCAGGCCGGCAGTGCCCATCGTAATCGGTCAACGCTTTATCGGCACCTTTGCCACCCAAGTCTAATGGATCCGTGCAGGGCCGACCGACAGTGTTCAGGCGGTATCGATCGGGTCGTTCAAGGTGTGGTTTCACGGCTGATTGTTTCCCAACAGGTGCAAGTCGCTCAGATTGCGTCGTTGATCGGCCTGCCAATGGTACTTTGATCAGACCATGGCTCTGCCCCGTCAACTGACTACGCCGGTCTCAGATATCCTCGGTCGCGTCATCCCCAGTACTATCTGACAAGTCCATGTATTCGTCGTTCTCGCGCATCTTCCCACCAGACAACTTTCAGGTGCGAATCACATGTGGATCCCGTTGGCGACCACCGTTCATGAGTGCACACTTGGTAACCAGGGCAAGGCAATGGCAGACGTCGTCGCGTACTTTGGATGGCGCTTCGTCGCGGTGATCGCCACCACGGACACGTACGGGCAGAACCTGATGAACTCGTTCCAAGCGGCGTGCACGGCCAGGTCCATCACGGTTCTGTCCACTGCTCAGTTCATGTCTGGAAGCGATCCGACTACACACGTCCAGCAGATGTCGGTTTCGTTATCGACGGCAACGTTATCGACGGCAACGTTATTGGCCTCTAACCTGAGCCTGTTAGACGGGACAGCGGCGCGAGAATCATTGCCTTGCATATGCTTGGCGCCGATGCCAAGGCCGTGATGAACGTTGCCGCGACCATGAAACTGCTGTCGCCGCTGTACGTCTGGTTCGGAAGCGATGGCGTTCACGATCTGAACGCGAACTCGCTGCCGGTGCCGGGCCTACTGTGCACAGACGGGTACATGAACCCGTCATCGCGGGCCTACCGCCAGTTCGCGTCGGACTGGGAGGCCCGGTACCAGAACGACACCGCCCGCGAGTACCAACGTATCACAGCCGTCGCGCCATTCACCTATGACGCCACGCTGCTCGCGTTCACGGTCTTAAGCACAGCCATGTCGAACGGGGCTAACCTCAGCAACGGTACTGACATGGTCCTCCGTATCAGGAACACGACGTTCGACGGTGTGGTAGGTCATATAATATGGCCCTTTTATGGCAATGTGACCCGTTTATGAGAACGGTCCGACTGCAGACGGGCAACATTACAATGGATTCCAGTGGTGACCGACCGGGAGCTTACAACCTGTATAACGTCATCGACGTCAACGGCGTCAGGCAGTGGGCCATATCTGTATGAACGCAGCGTCCTTTGTTTGGGGTTCTGGCAGCTCATGACATGACGCGCAGGCGTTCGTGCTCTCGTCGCACATACAAGAAGTGCAGCCGACACGGTTCGGGGACGGGACCAGCTCAGTTCCGACAGACTGGCCCGCCATTGTACGGCTACGAATACGGGCGTCCAGTGCGGCATCGGCGGCTGTGAAGGCTCTCGCGGGTCTGGGACTCAGCCTCGCAATGATCACGCTGGCGTTCAACATCAGGTATCGTCGCAACGAGTACATTCGCCTTTCGAGCCCCGCCATGAACAACATCCTCATCGTGGGATGCATGACCGCTTACGTTGCAACGATCGTTATGGCTCATCAGGAGGACCCTGATGGCGGCGCAACGATGAACTGCTACGTGACGAACATTCTTCTCTCTCTGGCATTCTCCTTGTCCTATGGAGTTCTGTTTTCAAAGACGTGTAATACTGTCGCTGTGCCTGTATAATACCGTGACCGTTCTGACGCTGCCATAGATCGGATCGCAAGGATATTCCAGAAAGGGCCCTTGAAGGTCCTGGTAATCACACATTGGCAACTGATCCGCTACGTTGGCATCCTTGTCTTTCTGGACGTGGTAATCTTGGCGACGTGGTTTGTTGCGGATCCCCTGTCGAGGGTCAGAACCGACTTGCCGTCGTACCCGGACCCTAGTGACCCGATGCGCTCCATTGTCTCCCCGTTCTTCGAGTCGTGCACGTCAAAGAATATGACGACATTCGTATCAGTCATCCTCATCTACAAGGGCATCGTCACGTTGGGAGGCGTGTACCTCGCATACGCTACGTCAGACGTCGAGATTCCCGCCCTTGTAAGAATGCCCGATTTCGTACATTTCGACGTTGAATGAACGTTGCAGACCAGAATGACAGCAAGTACATCGGGATGTCGATCTACTGTGCTGGGAGTCTCGCGGTAATTACGCTCCCAATCCTGCAGTACGTTGACAGGAGCAGACCGGATGCCAGGTTCCTGCTGTCGACGCTAGCGATAATATCGGCAACGACCGGACAGCTCTGCATCCTGTTCTTCCCGAAGATGTTCGCCGTCATGACGGGCGCGCACAGCACCCTGACGCGTGCCACCAAACCCCTTCAAGTGAAGCCGAAAACACCTTCGGGAACTGCTCATCACTAAACCTATGTCGACACGGTAGACGGCTGACGTGTACGTCAGCGTGCAGCTGTCGGATATTTAGTGCGCAGTCAGCGCCCGGTGCGCGGCCTTCCGCCTTTGACCGGGCGTCATGGTCGGGCCAAAAATAGATGGTCCGTGACGGCAACTCCATCGGCCGTGTGCGTGCCACCCACACTACTGTCTGGTTGGAGCGTCCCCCACTACTGAGCTGCGTGCGTGGAGCGCGTGATCCCCGGGACAACGACCTCAAATCCAGATCGGACATGGAGACTGTGCGACAACGGCGAATGGGGACGCCAGGCACGGGCCTGTTGCCCCCGTCGACCGTGTCCAGCGAGGACATCGACGTCGCCTGGGAGCTCGCTCGCCTGGGCGAGCTCCACTGCGTGCCCGAGGCCAGCACGTCGTCGGCCGAATGGCACGAGTCGTTGGACAGCGACGCTGTGGCCCAGGACGCGACGATCGGAGCCGTCTCCAGGACTAGCAGCATGTTCTCACGGCGCACGACGGCGAACCCGTCGCCCCAGGCCAAGGCACACCGAGCGACCCCATGCCCGCACGGCAAGGCGCGATCGTACTACTGTAGAGGTAAGCGGGCTGTTGCGATGGCCGACGACGAGTCGCTGACCGTCCTGTGCAGATTGTGGGGGCGCTGGCATCTGCCCGCACGGCCGGATCCGAAGTCGATGTAAGGAGTGCGGCGGTTCCGCGTTCTGCGAGCATGGCACGAGAAGGGCGCGCTGCAAGCAGTGCAAAGGGGCGTCGATCTGTGAGCACCTGCAGCGACGGAGCCGGTGCAAGCTCTGCGGAGGCAGCTCCATCTGCATCCACGGACGCATGAAGTTCTCGTGCAAGCTCTGCACGGCGCCCTGCGACCACGGGTACAAACGGTCGCAGTGCCCAAAGTGCCGGACGACGTCGCCGACGAACGCCAGGCAGCGAGCGGCGGCGGCGCATCACGGCCAGGTCACCCTGAGCGAGGCCATCATGTTAAGGCAATGATGAGCGTAGCGAACGGGCCGAACAACAACAACAACAGCAGCAACCTTGTATTATGGATAAATTGCCAATTCGAATTGTTGAGCCGTCAACAACGACAACGCGTGCGTTGATCCAGCCGACTTCAGCATTCTACCCGCGAAAATATAACGTACGAAACGCGGTTCCGAAAAATAATGAAGACAGCCCAAATGAGAAAGAGGTCTAATTCAGGACGACCGCAAAGGAAACAATAACGTGAATATCGGTATGGAATGTCGGAATACCCAACGACGGGGGCGCAGCAACGTCTGAAACGCGCCCTCCAGCGGTGCCCTCCAACGTAAATTTTACGTTCGGGCGCGGGTGCCGCAGCGTCGAGCGAGTCCGCGAAGCAGATGGCGGGCGCGGAGCGTGGCGACACACGCCCCTGCGGCGACGGACGACGCGATGCGGGGACGACCAGCGGCGATCGCCGGTGATCTATTTTGGTCGCACCAGTCGATTGCAGGCGCGCCGTGGCGCAGAATCGCGTCGATCGCCGCCGACCACCGCCAACGCCGTGTCCGCCGTCGCTGATGATCCGCGGTGCGGTCGCCGTCCTGGTCGGCGTTGTCGTCGCGCTCGCCGATCGGCAGAACGGGTGGGTCCCATTGGATGTGACGGTCCGCGCGTGCGGCGCCCCGCGTCTAACCCCGCGTGGTTGCAGGTGCCCGGGCACGTCGATCCAATGCCAGAACGGCGGGTTCATCCTGTCGGAGAGTTGCAGCGACCGTGTCAAGGCGAGCGATTGCAAATTCGGGTCGTTCACGCGCTGTCAGTGCCCGCCGACGCACGAAGGTACGCGCGCATGCCGCCCCTCTCGATCCGCGCCTGATCACCGTGTCGCTGTAGGTGTCTCCTGTCAAATCCCGCTGTCTGTCGGCGGCTGCGCGAAAGGCGAACGATTCGACCGGTCGCCATTGACTCGGAAGGGTGTCCAGCGGTTTGAATGCCAGCTGGACGAGTCGGTCCAGACGGAAGGCAGGCCTTGGTTGTCGTTGCCGGCGTGGGTGTCGCCGACCGTGCAGTCCAACCTTCGCAACCTGCGCGATCACGCCGTCCACATGACGGCCGACTGGGACGCCGGCAGCGTCCAGTTTCGCATCGACTCGCGTGCCGAATCCCGATCCATGCTTCGATCGTCGTGCTCGCAGCACAGCCGCGTCGTGTCGTGTACGGCGACGCGTTGCCAACTGGACGGGAACCTCGCCCGCTGCGGGCATCTGTCCTGCGAACAAGACCCGGTCGTTTCGCATTTCAGCTCGCTGGTCGCAAGCCTGGCGTCGAAGACGTCCGTCGACATCCGATTCGACGAGGAGTCGTTCGAGATCGTCGGCATGTTCTCCGTCGGGAGCTGTCAGATCGGCGCGTGCTTCCCTGCGCCGGCGCCTGGACTGGCTCAGTGGCTGACGCCGCTGGTGGCTCTGGTCCTTCTGGCCGGTCTCGTCGGCGTTGTCGTTGCTGTCCACGTCGAGGTGGCGCACCCGCCCGCCATCGTTGAGAAGCAGGTCGCAAACAAGGCCAAGGCCTCAGCGTCAGGCGAAGGTCGCGAAACGAGCTTCTCGAAGTCGAACGATTCGGTTCCTGTTGGGTTGGCGTGGCGAGACCTGACCTACACGCTGCCATCAGTACGCGGCCTGTGGTCGACGCTGCTAAGACGACCTGGCACCGCGGGTCCAACTCTTCTTCATGGCGCGTCTGGTCGTGTAAAACCCGGAGAACTCGTTGCCATCGTCGGCCCATCTGGCGCTGGGAAGTCTACACTCCTCGACATACTCGGCGGCATTCCAAAGAAGGTAGGCCATGTGCAACGCGTACTGCTGTGGGTGGGTTAGTCTCAGTCCAGGTCGCATAGGGCGAGTTGCGTGGGGAAGTGACCCTTACGGGTCGTCACGCGACGGCGCTGCCAAAGAGCCAGCTGCTGTCGTACGTTGTCCAGACCGACTACAACCTGAGCGCGCTGACTGTCTGGGAAACCTTACAGTTCAGCGCCAGGACTAGGCTATCTCGTGAGCTGTCCGACGACGAGATCCTGAAACGGGTTGCAAAGACGCTTCAGCTTGTGGGCCTATCGCATGTTGCCACGTCGGTTGTGGGAACGCCGGCCTCTGGTGGCATCAGCGGCGGTGAAAGGCGACGGCTGGCCGTTGGCGGTACGTCCATCGCGGCGGTTCCCTTGTGCGCATCTGACGTCGTCGTTCTTAGTTGAGTTGATTGCCGAACCGCGCGTCATGCTTCTGGACGAGATCACATCTGGGTTGGACTCGTACTACGCGTCGTCCATACTTCGCGTGCTCCGATCGGCGGCCACCGACTCTGGGATGGCCATCCTGCTGACGATCCACCAGCCGCCCGCCGCGCTGTTCTCCATGTTCGACCGCATCATTCTGATGGGAACTGGCGGGCGCACCGTCTTTCAGGGAGCGCCCAGCGAAGCGATCGAGTTCCTGCGAATGCACAGCCCGAAAGCGATCCCGTTCCTGAAGGGCACCAACCCGTTCGAGTACCTGATCAGCAACCTGAACGATTCGGATACGCTGGCGGGCATCTACGCCGGCAGCGCCGAATTCTCAGCGATGAAGGCGTCCATTGTCGACGCCATCGCCGACACCGACGCGCCTGACGTCGCCGGCGATATCGAATCAGGTTCCAGCGGTGACGATGCGGGTTACGGTCCGCGACGATCGTCCAGCGAGGACGGCTCCTTTGGGATTAAGGTCGAGCAGCGCAAGCGGCTGACGTTCTGGGAGCAGGTCTGCCTGCTGACGCATCGCGCGTTCCGGGTCGTGGCACGGAACCCGGCGCTGATGATCCTGTACAACGTCGTCACGGTGGTCATCGCCATCCTGTCCGGCCTGACCTTCTGGCAAGTCGACATGGCCGTCAGCGGCACCCAGAACCGGATCGGGTTCATCTTCTGCGCGATCCTCTTTGGGTCGCTACTGTCGATGACGTCCATCGACCTGTTCGTCACCGAGCGGATCCTGTACCATCGCGAATCGCGCGCTGGATGCTATTCGGCACTGCCGTACTTCATCTCGAAGCTGATCGTCGACGTCGTCCCGTTCCGCATCCTTCCCGCCCTGCTGTTCTCCATGATCTCCTATCACATGGTTGGGTTCCAGTCCGACATCCTGCATTTCTCCATCTTCACCGCCGTCCTGATCCTGTGCAACGCCGTCGCCGGCGCGTCGATCTTCGCCATCTCGACGGCCGCCGCCGACGTGAAATCGGCGAACCTGATCGGTGTCTCGTACTACATGTTCAACATTGTCTTCGGCGGGCCTTTCCTGTCGCAGTCGACCCGGTCGACCTACAGCGCGTTCCTGTCCGTCGGGTCCTTCTTCTACTACGCGTTCGAGATGCTGGTATCCAACGAGTTCATCGGCCTGGAGCTGTTCTTCGACCCGAACCAGATGGATTCCGGGGGCGCGTCGCAGGGTGGCACGGGCATCGAAATGACCGGCCAGCAGATCATGGAGACCATGCACTGGCGACCAGACTCCACGGTCCAGAGCTCGTTGGTCCTCTGCGGCATGCTCGTCGGCTTCCACCTGCTGGCGTTCGCTGCCCTTAAATACGCACAAAGACCACTGAAATGATCATCGTCGCTTTGCTGTTCTATCTATAAAGCCCAAATACCCCTGCGCTCAGCAGCAGGAACACGCCGGTGCCGTTTACGCTCCGTCACAGGTCCCGCCCCGGCGGCGGGGCGGCAGCGAGCTGCGAAATGTGCGCCGTCGTCAAAGTCCGTGGCAGTTCACGATGGAGCAGTTTGCCGCTGATGACGCGCGCGTTCTGGTCGTCGACACGGCCGGCAAACTGGACGGGGCGCCGTCCGGGCAGTACGACGGCGTTGTCGTGGAGGGATCCGCTGGCAATGTCGAGTTCCGCGATGTCCTGCGCGTGCTGCGACCGTCCGGCCGGTGCGTGGTCCGGACGGGTGTCAAGTCGTCCGCACTGATCTTTGCCGGATTCGTCAACGTCGCACAGCAGGACGGCATGGTACGCGCGCGCACTGCACATTGACCTTCAACAGGCGGTGCGGAGCCAGGCCTCTCCGCCCCGTCAGATACGGGTCATACATTTCCCCCCAGCGGACCAGCCACGCTAACGTCTGGACACAGGTCACTGGCGAGAAGCCCACCTGGACCGCCGGCGATTCCGCATCGCTGGCGCTGGGCGACGCCGACCTGATCGACGAAGACGCGCTGCTCGACCATGAGGCACAGGAGACGCGCGTCCCGAGCGCCGCCGCCCGGGAATCCGAGTGCGGCCCGACGAAGCGCAAGGCCTGCAAGAACTGCACGTGCGGGTACGCGGAGACGCTCGGCGCGGCACAGGCCGCCGAACAGGCCCCGCCGGCCGGCGGCTGCGGCAGCTGCGGACTTGGCGACGCGTTCCGCTGCAGCACGTGCCCGTACCTGGGCCAGCCGGCGTTCAAGCCCGGCGACAAGGTGAAGCTCGTCCTGTAAAATACACCCGACGCGTATGTGCAAAGACGGGGGCGCGCGCGCCTGCATTAGGGGGATTGGTCGTCGGTGGCGCCGCTACAGGACGTCGAGCGGGACGGGCGGGGGTTGACGACGTTTATCCTGCAGGCAGGCGCGGCGGTACGCGACCTCGCGTTTCGTGATGAGGAAGGTGGACGGTGACAGCAGGGCGGCGAATAGGGACGCCGTGCTCGCGTAGGATGGCTCCCAGATGCGGATGGCGGCGGCCAGCGCGCCGAACAGGCACAGGCCGAGGAGGCCCGTGTACCCGACGGACGACACCATGAAGGGGCCCACGACGACGCCGACGTAGACGCCGGCGATGATCGTGCCCATCAGCGAGACGTCGTTGCCGTACACGGTGGGCCAGGTGATATCGTAGCGGATGCGGTGGTCGCCAGCCAGTTCGGCGTGGATGGGGTCGTTGATGACAAGGGCGTACGTGAAGTAGAGGAACAGGAGCAGGCCGATCACGCTGAGCAGGCTCAGCACGAGCTTGCGGGTCGTGCTCAGGTAGGCGCTCCGGATGCCGCTTTCCGTGCGCTGACGTGGCCGGTTCACCTCCATCAGCGCCATGGCGCACGGCACGTACGCCGCCCAGAACGGGAACGCTGTCCAGAGCCATGGCTGTGAGGAGGGGCGATGTGTACCGCGACGGCGCTCTCCGTACCGAGGAATACGAACCCGCGAATGGCGTTCTGGTTCGCGAGGTTGCCATGCCAGACGGACGCTTCGCAGATCTGATCAACACGGGGCACAGCGGTCACCAACACTGTTGTCAGGTACGCCGCACAGGGGCGGCACCTGCTGCAGGGCGAACCCGAAGGGTATGGCGGCGAACGGCAGCAGGGTGAGCTTCTGCGGTCGTTTGATACGCGCCAACGACACCTGGGCCATGTTGGCCATGCCGATGACGACTAGGGCGGCTCCGAGGACGAAGTTGTCCTCGTGAAAGGCCCACATGGCCACTGTCACGTGCACCTGGGCGTCGTGTGTCTGGGCACGCGACACCCAGAAGACTGGCAGCTATGGAGTACACGGTCGGGCACGAACCCGTTATGTTCGGCGACGCCACCCGAGATGATTCAACGACGACGGTCAAGAAATTCAATTGGTGATGCCAGAGCAGGCACGTCGTGGGCTGAAGCTACGGATCTCCCCCCTAGCCTAGGTGCATGCTTCCCCGAGCTCCCTGACGAGCAAGGCGTTGACCGTTCCGCAGGGCTGAAGTGCTACGGCTAGGTCGATGCACTAACCGAAGTTCTACCAATGTCCATTACGCGTTGCCATGGAAGTCGTATGTACAGACGTGTTCCAAATTCCGCTACAAATACGAACCAGCAGCCAGTCGTCAAAGCATTCGATCTCTAGACCGTGCCGTCGGTCTTGCCCGACAGCGCTCGCTGGACTAGGCTTCGGATATCTAGGGCACGTGTTTAGACGCCAGTCACCATTCGTAACAGATTGGCGATGTGTACCGTTATGGGTGTCGTCGGATGGATGCCCGGAGCCGTTCGTCGTCACCCACACGATCGCCGACGCATCTAAACCGGTGTGCCGCGCGACGATAACTTCGGGAACGATTGCATTGCTTGCAGACTGAGCAGGCACAGTTCACGCCGCGGTCGTTGACGATGTCGTTACGATCCGTACCGTAAAGCCGAGCGCAGCGGCGACTTTGGATGATGCCAGATTCAGGTTCGGAACGTACGCGAGGACGGTCGTATTGGGGGCATCGTCGATTGGCGTATACGCCCGAGACATGTCTGGAAATCTGGGGCCGAACTCGTCGACGTTCGGTCCGGAAAGAATGCACTCCCCGGATAGATTGATGTGGTCCGTCACCTGCATCGTCGTAAGAAGAGCAACGCTGCTTCATTCGCTGTGGAGCTTACGGTTGCCACAGAGCCAGGTGGTAGTTGCCCGCAAAGAGATATCGCCTTGCCGATCAGAACGATGTGCCGGATGCCGAGCATCTTGAACACCCTAATGGCATGCGATGCACTGTACAGCGAAAACGACGTCCGGTGAAGGCAAACGACTGGCATACCCGAATGCCAGTCTCCGCTGTTGACGACCCATTCATCCCGCCCGTGCTTTGGCCAACCGGGGATTGACGATGATGGAATGGAGTTCTTCCCTGGGCGAGCCGTGGTTGTCAGACAGTGATGTGAAGAACGCCAAGAGGCAGACATACAAGCAATGCCGTCGATGGCGCCATTCAGGGATGGGTCGACAACAATGATCGCATGGGAGGAACCAGGCGGGATCGAGCTGCGCAGGAACGACGTGCTAGTTCGAACATCCTGTGGAAGGTCCTGCACCACAGGGCACCTTGCAATGTACTCTGCCGCTGCGCGTACGCGAACTTCCTTTGCGAGACAGGGCGTACTGTCCAGCGCTACAAAAGCCCATCATGAGCGACCCGTGATTTGGTACGAAGTCAGCGACGCGCGTTTGCGGACCCGTCTTGAGAATAACGTCGTGCAAGCCAACGTCATCACCACAGATAAACGCAACCAGCATACACTGCATTCCCAGGTGAGCGGCACTCGAAATCGGCGCCAGACTCGTACATGTGAATGCGAACGATTTTGTGATGTCCCGAACGAATTGACGTTCCGCCAGGGTTGGCAACGACCGGCTGGGGAATGCTGACAAGTGACCCTGTGGCAGGATTCCTGTGGCTTCCGAAGACAGACCTACAGCGGACGACTTTCTTGTGAGACAGACGCAATCCACACTAGGGCACAGCATCGTACCCTTGAACAAAGCCGCTGATGTCGAATCGAAAATTGGACACAGCCTGTCCCGGGTCTGATCGAAAACCTCGGTGACGACGAACGCTTTAGGGGTTGGACCCTCGCCTAGCGGGCTGGCTGGAACGACCTGGATGACGGCATTGACGCCCACGTAGCGAAGCACACCGAGGAGGTGGTGAGACTCATAGTCCTGGAAGCCAGCCTCGGGGCTATGCGCGATAAAGACGATGGCACGGAACGATCCGGAGATAGATGCAAGGACAATATGCCCCCTGCAGGCCGGCACTGGAGACAGCACCGAGAACGTCTTCAGAGTGGACAGTGGCACTGTCTTGATGGTAGCAAATCGGGACAGAAGAGATTCTAGACGATCGGCGGAGAGGAACACAGCAAGGGGCAGTTCCACAGCGTTGGAAAACGCGTCCCGGAGAACATGCCCATCGGCAGCAATATCGGCCTCCGTTGACCAATGCAATGGATGCCCAGCAATGACGTGCCTAGAAGTCAGCGCGAGCTGCTCAGGCGTCAGCAGCGTATGGAAACGGGTTTGCCCGGGCAACACGTCCAGGTGGTACATCTGATTGGCGCGTCAGATACCATCTCCAACCCTATTCAGCGCCACCAACCATATCGAGGAGCAGGGCTTCGAACCTCGGCCCAGCTTCTTTGGCAACACGTGTGACATCGGCATGCTCCTGAGCGGTGTTGTTAGAGGTCACTATTGCTGAGCCCAACGCCCAGTCATCGTCTACCAGCTTCTGGTCAATTATGCCAGCGGCGAGATTCGTGCACAGAGAAATGCCAAACACTTCCATGCCGACAGCATGGCCCGCGAGCGCCTCAGGCACCGTACTGTAGGACATCATTAACCGGCGATGGGCGCTTCACAATACACATACCTCATCCCGAATACTCCTCCGCCCATTCGCATGCCAGCGCGAACTTCTGCAGGCGTTTCGTACGTGGGCCCAGACGTCCAGCAGTACGTCCCGCTGTACAACGTTTGCCCAAGACGCGCGGCGCTCTCGCCAGCCAGCTTCGCCAGTCTCTCGCTGTATAACCCTTCCTGCACGTTGCTCAGCGACTCGGTCCATGCCGATGGGTGCCAGTAGCGATCCCACTGGGGAGTAACCGGGCGGGCATAGCCGATGATCATGCACGTCCCGCAACGGGTCGACAAACGTCCACCGGATGTGATCGCGGATGACCATGGCTGATCCCGGCACCATTCCTGGAATCGCTCCGCCGGCACTGTTCGTCAGGATGTACAAAGAGCACCCACAGGCAGCTGCCAGACGCGCCATGAAGTTCACCTGTCGGCAGATTAGCAGATCGTCGGGCAGCTGCACGCTGGGCACACACTTGCTCAAAGTGGAATCCTTCGTATGCGTGAACACGCCCCGAGAAGCAGAGTACTCTCAGCGGCGTGCCGGACTTGTTCGGAAGGTCGCCCAGGACGAGTCGCCCGGAATGTCCCGCGACGGTCGTCATCGGCATATGCGGGATCTCGCTGTACGCCAGCGATTCCGACGTCGTGAACCGCGATGTGAACCCGCTCAGCCCGCTGCCTAGGACGATCGCCACGCTCGCCCGTCCCAGCCGCGACGTCACCACATCGCTGGCCTCCTTGATGCTCTCGTAATACTGCCCCAATCATATCAGCCGGGGCCATTGCACCGCTTCGCCCCACGCCGACCACCTGCTGAAGGGTCTGCATGACCGAGTCGACACGCACACGGATCCCGCTGACGACAGTGACGACGACGACGACGACGGCCCAAAGCGGGCGGTGCAGTCCCGGAGTGAGACGTTGGCCCGGATGGCAGAACGGCACGCCACCGTTTGGGTTCGCACGTTGCGGCGGCCCGTCACCCGTGACGCCGCGGCGCCCCCCTGCCGCGCCAAAATCGGACAGGCGAGGGCGGTGCTGTTTTGCCGCGCGAACTATCGGCGTGGCCCGCACGGGAGCAACCTGCCACCTGGTGCGTTGCTGTCCAATATAATTCGGTAGCGAATCGTGTATGTTTGACATCGATGCACGGGGGGAGGATGGAGCGATAATAGTTAGAGCAGGCCGCCACCGGACAGCGTTGAGGACAGGATCGTGTCGCTGACCGAATCGAAGACCAGGGCGACGTTATTCCGGTTGGTGGCGCAAGTGACGTGCACATAGAGGCAGCGGCCAGGGTCGCTGTTCTTCTTCAGGAAGGCCGATTTCAGGTAGGCGATGCCGTTGTCGTAATTGTTACCGCCCGTGTAGTCCGGGAACGTTACGCTCATGTCGACGTTCCGGATCTTCTCCTGGAATAGGTCGCTTTTGTTGAAGAACAGGACAACGGACGTCTTCGTAAACCACTCGGAGTTGCAGATTTCACCGAACAGGTCCAGGGCCTCCATCAGGGAGTTCTTGTCGTGGTCCTCGAATATGACCTGATCGTACTCGCTGATGGCAACGACGAAGATCACAGCGGTCACGCCCTGAAAGCAATGAACTAATACGACGTCAGCGTTCAGTTACCTAGTCGACCCGGACGCATTTACTCCATTTCTTTCGTTCGTTCCGCTGTCCGCCGACATCCAGCATCCGGTACGACTTCCCTTTGTAGTCGAACAGCGTTTCAGTGATACCTGTTGTACGTACTCGAACCTGGACGACACAGTTCAGCGCAAGTCGACTGTTGCCGTGCCGCGAGAGCGTACCCGAAGCAAGTCTTCGTCATTAGGAATGTAATCAGGTGCTGAGGACGTCACCACGCGATCAAGAAGGTACGCAGCACCGTCATCGAGCTGGAACTTTGCCCTGTGCGCGTACGTATTCTGGATCCCGCTGTCGTTCCAGACTTGGGCGATCTTCTGGGCCATCGTCTCATCTATGGGCGACTCAATGGGGATCCGCATGATGGCGTCCTTCACCGCCATTGCCGATTCCAGCATTTTCGTATTGAATTCGGCTGGCAGCTCGGCGGATCGCTGTATCAGGGTCTGGATCGCCGTCAGGATGTTCTTGTGGACGGTCTTCTTCGCCTCGAGGCGAACTTGCTGGCTGTGCCCCTTGCCGTGTATCGTGATCAACTGCTTGAACAAGGTGGACTTGCCGGATGCGCCCGTTCCCAGAAGCAACAACGTTACGACCGGTTTCTGTGTTTTGACCGCTGCGATCGCCTGCTTGTCGATCTCCGCTGATCGCACCTTGATCTGGTTATCGTCAGGGTCCTTGCTGGTGGGCTTTGGCGAGCTGCAGCATCCGAACGTCATCGTATACGAGCGTCGCAGCACCTATGATATCGTGGATTCGACAGAGTACCGACGATCCTGCCGCAGATAGAACCCCTGGTATCACGCCCCGGAGTGCGGGGGCGGGTCCCATTGGCGACGCCTAGGCGACGATCGTCGTATAAACGCCAAGGCAGGCCTCGGGATCGGCATCTTTGCGCACGGGCAACATCGTAGGAAATGAGGTGCAAACCGATCCACGATAATTGCTGATTGAAAACTATTCCGAACCCCCAGTTGTCACCTCTGCTTGCACGTGCCAACTGAATTTCTGGCACCCATTTTGGTTTCCACCAAAACAACCATCCCCACCGTTCAAACGAAACCGAACCTTCCTCTCTGGCCTTGGAAGCGTCTCCGAACAGACATGGCATGTCGCAACTATCATACTCGGGGCGTTGACTTCTGGAACGACACCGATGGTTGCGAGAGCGGGCATCCAAGTCCACCACCACAACGCGTGTCGCAGACCGAGTTGAGATGATGCCTGGCGTTCGTGAACTTTATTCGATGCGGAGGCCCGGCGTGTTTCGTAGCCCCATGACGGCTACGGTTTTCTGAAAGTGTCCATGCCATATCAGACTTCGGAGCAAACGGCTATACGTCATTCCGACCTTTTGCATAGCAGGAACCTGTTTCAGACCCATTATGGTCGCGAACTGGTTCGCCATGGCGACAAGCTTGTCTTTGGACCACGTCAGCGCACGCAGATGGCTGTTGTAGAACCCCAGGAACGCCTGATACGCTTGCGCGCCGGCTTTCACGAGCGCAGCGTCCTTTGGCACATCTGATAGCGCAAGATTCATCTCAAGCGACTTCCTGGCGTTGGCGACCACTGGCGTCCCCGCGATGTCCTTGATGGGCAGATCCTGCAAGTCGCCCAGCATGGCCTGCTCGAACGGTGCCAGTAAGAGGACGCCGCGTCCCTGGCGCCCGGCTCGCGCCGTTCGTCCGACGCGATGAATGTACTGCTCGCGAGTCGTCAGGCCCACCTGCACAATCAGCGACACGTCCGGGTAATCGACCCCGCGTGCGCTGACGTCCGACGTGAACATGATCAGGCCCGACCCCTTCCGGAACTGGTCCGCGATCTTCGTCCGCGCCGCCTGCGACTTCCTGCTGTGCATCTCCAGGATGGGCAGACCGGCGCGCGCGAACAGTTTGGCACAGAAGCCGACAACGCGCGCCGTCGGGAAGAAGACGATGACCTTGAAGTCGCGTGTGCACTCTTTCATGTGCGCCCGCAGGACGCTCTCCAGCACAACGAGCTGCTTGTCGAACGGGACGACGGCACACTCTTGGTCGACTTGCGGGTTCGTGTCGGTGTCTTCCTCGCCGACCGTATCGATGAATTCGTGGTCGTCGCGCAAGGCGATATTCACGATGTTGTGTACCTGTTTCGGGATGGTTGCTGAGAACAGCAGCGTCTGGCGCCGGTCCTTGGCCGGCAGCATGCTCAAGATCTGTGTGATGTCTGTCGCGGCAGTTGTTAGCGATCATCGCAGACGGAAGGAGACCGCGCGCAGGTGGTACCTCGCTGGAACCCACAATCCAGAAGCTGATCCGCCTCGTCCAGAACCACAATGCGGAGGTTGTCCAGCATCTCAGCGGCGCCTTTCGTGTCCCGAAGATGGGCCAGCAGGCGGCCCGGTGTCGCAACCAGGACATCGATCGTCATTCCGCCCTGCAAGCGCGCCTGTTCCATCCGGAGATTCGACCCACCGATGACGCAGTCGACATTGAAGCCGTGGAATCGGCTCAGCGTCCGGGCCTCGATCATCGTCTGCTGGGCCAGCTCGCGGGTCGGGCTCAGGATCACGACCGACGTCTTCGTCCGCGGGAAGCCCACCATACGCTCAATGGATGGCAGCAGGAAGGCGACTAACGCAAACTCGTTCAGCAGGTGCGACATCCCGGGAACAACACCGACCAATCCCAACGCGTTTTCCCGGTCCCCGTCTTCGCCTTGGCGAGAATATCGCCACCAGCTAGGATCCGAGGCAGCGTCTCCGCCTGGACGGGCGTCAGCGCCTCAAACCCCATGCTGTCGATCGCCGCCCGCGTCTTCGGCGACAACTGCAGCGACGCAAACGCCACCCGCGGTGCATCCGGTCGGCCGGCCGCCGTCGCGCTTGCCGCCAGCCACCTGCCCGCGACGCGACATCGCCCCGGCGTCCAGGCGCCCAGCAACACACGACGAGCCAACATCATCATTGCGACAGTCGTCGGCGCACGGTGCGGCTGGACTGGCGCGCGCACAGTCGGTTCGCGCCCCGTCGCGGGGAACTGCAGCTCCCGGAGTCTGTTGCACCGTACAACTGCAGCCCCCGGAGTCTGTTGCACTGTACAACTGCAGCCCCCGGAGTCTGTTGCACTGTACAACTGCAGCCCCCGGAGTCTGTTGCACTGTACAACTGCAAACCCCGGAGTCTGTTGCACTGTACAACTGCAGCCCCCGGAGTCTGTTGCACTGTACAACTGCAGCAGGGGGCAGCAGTCAGCACCTGAGGGGACGTCCTTGGGCGACATTTTTCATTCGGGAATTCGGTAGGCGACTGCAACGGCAGCGTCGCGGTGAGGGGCGCCCGCTTCGGGACGGACGGACGTCCAGGGGTGCGTTGTTCATTTAGGGATGTGGGGTGGTGGTGGTTGGCGGTGGGTTGGCCCAGCCGACGAGCAGGTTGAGGACGCCGGCGACGGCGAGGACGACGCAGGCGATGTACTGGAGGAGGGCGATGCCGAGGTCGGGGACGCCGGTGGCGACGAACAGGTAGAGCAGGCCGCGGCCGGTCGGCGATTTCAGGAACGGGGCGTGCGCGAGGAGGGATGGCCAGCGCAGCTCGGCCATGACGAACAGGCAGCCGTAGACAGTGAGGTGGAACGCCTGTCCCCACCAGAAGGGCGCTGCAAACGATCTGGTCAGGCCTTCTGTTCGTCACCCGCAGGCTACCGCGGGGAACCCACAAAGCCATTTGAACATGAGGAATCCGGATGCGACGCAGAAGAGCAGGAAGCCGCCCATGGCGAGACCGAGCATGCGCAGCGCTCGGTGGACGGCGCTGTTTACAACCATTTCAGCGACGCTTTCGCCGATTTTCTCCTTGATCTGCTGGGCCGTCGTGGCCGGCGCCATTGGTACTTTGACGCTCGCGTCGGTGCTGATCTGACCTTCCAACAGGGATACATCCTGCATAGGACCGTCCATTATAGGCACACGCGTTAGTAATTGACACGAACTGGGTGCACTGAGCAGGCCAATGAGTCAACGTGGTCGGTCATTCCCAGTTCGGCAATGCTGTATGATGATTTTCATCAGAGTTCCGATGCCAGCTCCTCAAGTTTCCCTTCGTATGACGCGTTAAACGCGTTTGCAATGTACAGGAACGGCGCTTCGACGTTCTTGCCCTCGAGCTGCTCGCCGGGCGTTAGACCACCGCCTAGACACCACAGTCGTCCGTACCGCTGAACATTCAAAGTACTCGAGCCCAATGGACTTGGCGTAGTCGCTCGCTTCCTTCGTCGGCACATCGGCGAATTCTTTCAGGTCGGATTTGCAGGCGACCAGAACGCCAGGTAGGCCCGGCCTGTTCAGGTCGTCCCGGATCTTGGCGATCCAGTGCTTCGCGTTGTCGTAGGTCGACCGGTCCGCCATGTCGAACGCCGCAATGACCTGGTTGGCGTTGGCGCACTGGCCGACCCGTAGTTAGCCCAGGGCCGATGAGCGCACGCTGCTGCCGCTACGAACGCATTGTCTTCGGATGTCGTCGTACATTTCCTCACCGCTCGTATCGAATACGAACAACTCGACCGTGTTCCCCGATCCCGCAATCGGCACCGCCTTGACTGAGAAGTCGACACCCAGAGTCTACGCCACGGGTCAGCACCTGACGCCAACGCGAGCCGAACGTTCGAGCGCCTACCATGACGTAGTTCTTCGGGTACACGCTGCTGTGGAAGTTCTGCGTCAGGGCGCTCTTGCCCACGCGCGCATCACCGACGACCACGACTTTGCACCGCAGCAACGTCATCGCCGGGTCCCAACTGGTCACAGACACACAGACGGAGCGATGGAACCTCCCGGCCACACGGTACTCGCCATTGTAGCAGTCGATCCCGTGCAATCTCGATTTGGAGGGTCGCGGAGTTGCAGGACGGTTGGGCGATGATTGCTGCGGGACCGACATGGAATCGACGGTGGTGACGCTGGGCGCCTGGGCGGCCGTTCGTCGGCGATGGTCGCAGGCGAGGTCGATCTGGGCGAAGTCGCCGGACCTCAGACGCATGGTCCAGTTCGGGTTCTCCACGCTGGTCGGCACGATCCTGTTCATCGCCATGTGCGAATCGCTGCACCGGATCCTGTACATCTCCATGGGCATTCGACGGCAGAACGCGTTCCTCATATCGTATATCGCCAGCTATCTCACCTCGATCCTCTGGCAGCACTCGCTGAACAGGTTCGCAGATGCAGGCGCCTGTGTCGGTGCTCTCCGCTAATCCGCGCAACAGACTGTTTATTCAGACGTCAGGCAAGCAGGAGCCGTACTGCCAGAGCCTGCACCACACGTTTATGGTGCGGTGTACCGTCGACCACGCCCTCTGCTCGCGTTGCTGACGATTCGTTTGCAGGCCTACACCGGCACGCTCCTGATCAGCCTTGCGCTGGGCGCGTTCCTGATCGGCGTTGTCGGCCTAAGCTCGCGGGCGTCCAGCATTGTCACCTTGCTGGTCGGTGGCGCCCTCAACTATAGGCTGCTACAGTCGCCGGCCGACAGGGCACCCGGCGCCGATTACAAAACCGTCGACCAGCACGACGTATAACGCTGATACACATGGCCCCCTGTCTGGCGGTTGGTCCGGATAGGCATCGTTACGGGTTTGTTAACGTCACCGGCTACCCCTCCGGTCTGTTACTGTGGCACCCGGCGCCAGCGGCGGTAGGTCGGGCCGGGCGTTGGGGCGAGCACCGCCGCCCCGTTGCTTGTTCGTCTTGACGACCTGCATGACGCCGACGCGCGGGTTCGCCCCGAACCGCTCGTTATAGTTCTTCTCGCGGTTCGCCAGCTCCAGCTTGAACAGCTTCATGTCGCTCATGACCTGGTCGACCACCTCCTGCTGGTGGGCCGACAGCTTTTCCAGCTCCTGGATCCGCTCCACGTCTTCGCGGCGCGACTCCCGGTTCCGGAACCGCGTCTCGATCGCGTCGATCCGCCTGCGTACGTTGTAGAGCTCGCCCTCCAGCTGCTCCTTCTCGTGGTCGAACTCCGCCTGCCGGGCCTGCAGCGCCTGCCGATGCTCACGTTCCAGGCGCTCGATGCTGGCCGCTGATCGGAACGCGGCGTCGCGGCCCCGATCTTCCAGGTCTTGCATCTGGTGCTGAAGTTGTTCGATGTCTGACACACACACACCGCTGGTCAGGGCGACGTCATCGTGTGACATGACGAGCTGGTATCGGACTTGTTCGTGCTCGGCCCAGCTCGATCTTCTTCGCCTCCAGCATGGCCGACACCTCGTCGACCTTGCTCTTCGACGACAGTACGATCTCCTCCATGCGATCGTCGCGCCGGCCGATCTCCGCTCGCAACCCATCCATCTCGCGACGATGCGCGCTGTGTCCACCCGACACACATCAGCGACATCACGACGCAATCAACGCAGACGCAGCGCGCGTTACCCATCGGCTTTGGAGAGTTCGGCGCGGTGCCTGGCTCGCTCTTCGTCTAACTGCATCTCGAAGTCGACCTTGCACTTCTCCAGTGCCGCCTTGGTCTCCGACGAGGCCTGTTTCGCCGCCAACCGCAACCGCTCCTGCTTCGCAGTCAGCCGCGAACGTCGTCCCGAACAAGGTGGCGCATCCCACCTCATGCAGCCTTCCCATGTCCTGCATGGCTCGTTCCAGTTCGCCTCGCTGCCGGCCCAGCTGGGCGGCCATCTCCAGCTGCGACGCCTGCCGCTCCTTCACAATCGCATCCTGTAACCTGTGCCACGGTCAGGAGCACGAGCGGCAGACAGAACCCGTCACATCCTTACGCCTGCTGCGCGCGTTCGCGTTCCATCTCGAGGGCCGACGCGTGCTCAGCTAGAAGTCGACGAACGGCCATATCGTGGGCGGCTTTCAGCTCGAGGACGACCCGGTCGCGTTCAGCAACGGTCTCGAGGACGATGGCATTGTTGGCGCGCGCCGCTTCGTGCAGGGCAGCCTCGTGGGCGTCGGCCATCTTGCGCAAGCGCTCCTCGCGATCCTGCACCGACGAGTCCAACGCCGATTGTGCCGCACGGTACCGATCGGCAACGTCGCGCGCGTCACCTTCCGCCTGCGCCCGCAACGCCCGCTCTTGACCAAGGTCGTTCTGCATCGCGTCCAGCTCCCGGCGCGACATAGCCAGCTCCTAAGCGACGACGTCGACGCTGAGTTCCAAACGGACACCGCTGCGACGAAACGACGAAAAACCTGCTCCAACTCGTCGATGGACCGCTTGGCGGCGTCCAGCGTCGTGTTCGCGTTCTGGCTCAGGTGCTGGATCAGGTCCAGGCGGTCGGCCTCCCACCGATCCTGGGCCGCTGAGAATGCCGAGCGCGCCTGCCCACCACGCTCGTTAGCGTTACCATCAGCACCTAGGCAACCGGGCCGACCTTTGCCCTTTCGGATTCGACCGCTTCGGCCAGGGCGCGCTTGCCACGCTGCTCTTCATCGACAAGCCGGGCCTGCCACTGTCGTTCCGCAGCGACCCGTCGATCGCCCTCGTCGACCAGTCGCTGATCGCGCTCCTGGATGACGTTGCGGAGCATCGTGACCTCGCGTTCGAGCGTCTCCTTCGCCGTTGACCATTCGGCAACGCGCTCCTGAAGGTCCCGCTCCATGTCGGCTTTCATGGCATCGGCCTTGGCGCGTTCAGCGTTCACGGCGTCATCGAGCTGGCGTTGCCTGGCTTCCATGGCCGACTGCTGCGCTCGAAGATCGTCGCCCGCGCGTTGCTTGATGGACTCGCACTGCCTTGCGAGGTTCGCCGCCCATTCCTCTTCGGACCGTCGTAGCTCGTCCTGCATCTGGTGCCGGGCCCACTGCGATTCGGCGCGCTCCCGTGCTAGCTCGGCCTGCAACTCATCCCGTTCCTTCTCCAGCGCCGTGGTCGTCGCCACCGCCGCCATCAGCTGGCGCTTGACCGCGTCCAGCTGCTGGGCCAGCTGGTCGATCTCCTGCGATCGCGCGCTGAGATCCCGCTGCAGGCCGGCCACGTTCTCGTTCGCCTTGCGAAGGTCGTCGACCCGATCAGCGAGTTCGGTCTGGACGGCCTCCAGCTGCCGGCGAAGCTCACGTTCCGTTGCCGTCCGCGCCGAACTGGCCGCCTCCAGCGCCTTGCTCGACGATATGCGCTCGTCAGCGAGCTGGCCGAGCACGATCTCGTATTCGCGATCACGGGTCGCCAAGCGTTCTCGGGTCTCCAGAACCGTCGCATCCCGCTTGGCACAGTCGTCTTGCAAGACGGCGACCTTCGCCTCCAGGTCAGAAATCGTCTTGGAGCGCTCGGTAAGCGCTCTGCGGTGCTCGGCACGTTCACCGTCGAACGAGGCCGCCAGCTGTCGCACCTCGTCGTTGGCTTTGATGAGGTCAGCGGTCATCATCGCTTTGTAGGCGGCGAGCTGCGAGCGCAGGCCACTGATCTGGGCGTCCTTGTCGGCGACCTGGGCGGCGCGGTCCGCCTCTGCGGCCCGCAGGACGCGTTCGTTCTCCTGGCGAAGTTCGTCGAGCGCACGGGCGCGCTCTTTGGCGAGGCAGGCACGAAGTTGGTCCTCGGCGCGGCACCGCTCCGCCAGCATCGCGTTGTAATTCTCGTTGCTGCTCGTCACGACCGACTCCACCTCCACCTTGCACTTTTCGCGAACCTCGGCGATCTTCGCCTCGCTGTGCCGCTCGACCTTCTGCACCGCCTTCTCCAGCTCCTTGACTCGAAGAGCAAACTGTGCCTGTTGAATCAGAGCGCTTTCGCAGCGGGACACACAGCAGGCCCTACGTCTTTCTTTGCTTTGCGAACGCCGTTCTTGATGGATTCGATCTTGGCAACGGCGTCGTTCTGGATGGCGGTCTCGCGTTCCTTGGCTTTGGCGAGGGTGTCGACGAGGGCGGCCTTCATGGCCGCGTTCTCCTGCGCGCGAACGTGCTCGACTTCTGCGAGCTTCTTCTCGAAGGCTGTGCGGTCGAACTGGCGCTGGACCTGGTCCTGGAACTTGGTCATCTTGGCGTAGGCGTCCTTGAGGATCTGGTCGATTTCCGTCTCGTACGACTGCTGCAGGCCCTTGACCTCGCTCATGTGGTCCTCGTTCTTCGTGTTCAGGTGATAGATCACTTTCGTCAACTGGGCGATCTTCTTGCTCATCTTCAGGTGCAGGTCGTTGCTGTCGCCGCCGCCATCGAGGGCAGCCGCCCCAGGCAACGGCGCCCGCCCCGTCTTCAACATGGTCACTATGGCACACGGGCCTAATTAATCTCTATGTTGAGGTACTATGACGATCCTTGTCCAGAAATGACTATCACCATGGACGATCTGCCAGCCTGGAGTCAAACATGACATTCATTACCGACATGGTGTTCTCGACAGGATGCTGGCTGCCAGTTGAAAGTCTGCCAGCGTGATACGGTCCGCATTCCGGTCCCGTTGAAGAGCGGACAGGCCGGCCCGGTGAACCAACGACGACAGCTGGGCTCCCGTTGGACAATCGCACGCATCGACTACGTTTTCAAGGCGGATGTCATCGTCAAGAGGCATTCCCGCCGTCAACTCGCGGAGGATATCTATCCGATCGTCCCTCGTTGGCATCGGCAACTCAAGCATAAGGTCGAATCGTCCTGGGAACGTATGCATTACATCGCGTTTCTCGTCAATGCGCAAGTAAGCAATACCTGGACGCAGCAACGCTGAATCGATAAGATCAATGCGGTTCGACGACGCCAGGAGGAAGACGCCAATGCGATCCTCGACGCCATCGAGCTCATTCAGCAGCGTCGACAGGACTCGTGACTGAACACCGGAATCGTCTGGAGCCTCCCTTTCACGGGACGCAGCAATCGCATCTTACGATGGGGTTAGAATACAACGGACCGACGATGTGGAACACACAACGAACGCCGACCTATGTCATCGAAAAACAGGACACACGGCGTCATGCTCCTTGCTTGTCGAAACAGCTGCCGTATGCGCGCCTCGCTCTCGCCATAGTACTTGGATAGCAGATCGGCCCCGTTCACGGGGACAAAGTTGAGAAACGGGTCGTGCGACAACGTTCGCGCCAGCAGCGTCTTCCCGCAACCAGATGGGCTAGGCAGGCGACAGCGTCAGGAACTGGAAATGAGCAGCGGCGAACATTAAGCAATACCCATGAAGGAGGACCCCGTTGATCAGGGACACCTGTCCAGTTTGATGTCCGACCCACTGCTCTCGAATTGTGTTAAACCTCTTGCGAGCAGCTTGATACCCGCCGAAACGATGCCTGTACTTGGAGGTATTCGGCCGACGAGGTGCAGCATCGTCAAACAGCGCTTTGTTGCCAATAGACTGACCCGTCTGATGGCACACAGTCCACACCCGCCGACATCTACGACATTTCGATTAGGCGAACTGTCACAAGCTCAGTGAGACACAGATCCCATACAAGCCTACGAGGTCTCCCGCGAGACTGCCAGGCGTCGTTTGTGCGACGTGAGCGCACAAATCGTTCAGAGCGTCTCCTTGAACGTGTCCCTGTAGGAGGTTTCGGATGATGGACAAGCGAGTTGTGTAAGTCGGTACAGGGACGGAGACGTGTGTTGAAAATCGAGTGCAATTGCCCGATAAAAGAAGCGATGAATCGCTCGCAACGGTGATGGTTGCAATCACGTCAGCATGGCCCTCAGCAAACGCAATTGCTGGGAACACATCGTCCATGCCAAGAAGTTCAACGTCATCAAGAACGATTACAAACGGTCGTTGGCGCTGCTCAGCAATAATCTGTTCCACACGCCGGCGCATGTCGATACATCCAGCGATGAATGCGTACGGTAAGCGGGAACGCCGGGCAAGCGAGCGGACCATCGTCGTCTTCCCAGCACCACGAGGACCGCTAACCAGTACAGGTCCAGTTCTGCGAGCGAAATTCAACAACTGTCTCTTTTCGTCGCTCACGTCCGATCGCTGAAGTTCCGACAGCGTCGCTGGAACCAGTGCATGTCAGCGTACCGCCGCGAGCAACCTGATGCAATAGGGCTCTTACAATCCAACTCCAGCAGGCTTGCTGCTATGTCCACGTCCAACGCTGGACCGTCTTGACATTGGACTTCGACGACCGTATCGTCAGTGACAAACGCGTACTCACCGTCATGCAGCTGCCGAACGCCAGCTGCATCATCCAGGCACAGCACCTCGACGACAGTGTGCAGGTCGTCGTCCGACCCTCCCGGGAAACACATTCCGCAGACAACAGGTAGATCACCTGAACGGAGCAATGAGCTTCCCCAGCATCGACCCGACAGGAGCGCAGCCCGAACCCAGACAGTCCCGACTGCCGCCCGACACCCGGATCGAGTACGCAGCGACGCGCCGACCGAGGCGCCGAACGCTGGCGGGGCGCGACCCCCATTTCGCACCGCGCGTGAACGCGACGAACGGCAGCTGCACGTGGCGGTCGCCCCGGTCCCAGACACACCAGACGTGGCCGACGCCGTCATCGACGACGGCAGCCATCATTCCCGAATGACGGCAAAAATGCACCCTGGCCATGCAGTCAGCACCGTCGGCGGGCGCAGGTCGAACCCGCGCCGCCGCGTGTCGGACTTCCGCAACGACTGCGCCCGGATGAACGCCTTGAAGGTCAGCGCCGCCGTCGTCGTCGCCGTCGCCATCGTCGCGTCCGTGCTGCGGTCAAGGATCGACACGTGGCATGATGATCGGGAAGCGTCGCTGTTCCTGGCTGCGTTGTCCGGCGACGCGATGTCGCTTCATGCTGCGGCGACCGGCAACGGCACCGTGCCGCTACGCGATCTCAGGGACAGGTACGGGAACACTCTCCTGCATGTACGTAGTCGGTGCCACCTGTGTCAGGACGGTGTTCTGATGCGCCAGGCAGTGGGCGGCGAAGGGCGGGCACATCAATTTGTGCGCTTGGCTGCTGGAGGCGCCTCAAGGCCTGAACCTGCATGCCGTCAACAATGCCGGGACGCCTGCGTTGCACTGGGCCGTGTATTCCGTGGCGAATGGCGCCAAGCTGATCGAGATGCTGGTGGAGCGCGGCGCCAACGTGAATGCGGCCAACGATCGTCTTGAAACGGTTGGTCGACGTGCGCTGACGCGGCATCCATAACCGGAATTGACCAGAGAGTGTGTCCTAGGCGTTGCATTGGGCAGTGGAATGGGATCGTCCGAAAAGCGTTGCCGCCCTGCTTCGTGCTGGTGCCGAACCAAACATGCCTGACGTGAACCAGGACCGTCCTCTGCATCGGATCCCCAGCGAGTGCACTGCGTCGATGAGGTAGACGGGTCTCATTGCCATTCCCGGAGCATCGCTTTGATCCGGTCGTTAGTTGTGGAGCAATCTTGAAGGAGCTCCTCAAGTTTAAGGCCGATGCTGCCGCTGTGAACTCGTTTGGGCGCATGGCCCTTGCCCACCTCGATTGGGCCTCCGATCTGACCGTCCCCTCGTCATCATTGAACCCGGCGGCTACAGAATGATATAGTATAAACGTCGGCGGAGCGCCAATGGCGAGTGATGTTCAACGACATTTCGTAGGGCGGTCATCTGGCTAAGCCTTTCTCATTACCAGCGCTGCTGGTGGTTGTAGGTCCCCATTCCCTACCGTCATTTCCTTCCACTGCCGTCTTTCTGGTGTTCCTCTGCCTTCCCTTTGTAGCCCTAGTTCCTAGCGCCCCCCTGACCACCCTTTCCCTTCCCATCCCTATGTCTACTGTCGTCTCTCCTACAAGATCTCCACGATAAGGTCTCTCACTTCATTCCAGAGCCGTTCCTTCCTGCAGCCACTCTGTGGTTGGTGGACCAGTCAGCTTCACCACGGGTCGCGGCCAACCGCTCGGACCATGACGCATTCGATCGCAACGGAGTAGAACGTGTCTCAGATTGTGTCACCGTATTGGGTAACGGCCGCGCGTACCTGGCAACCCCCGTTGTGGTGGGCGTCGTTCGGTTCCACTCGGGACCAGTGAAAGAAATGCCACACCAAAACGACGGTTTGGACGCCTTAACCATCAGGTACGGCTTCGAATCCACCCTGCCTAATCTGCGTGATAATCGCAACGCTTAGCGATAACGAGGTGACCGTGAGGCGGAGAAGCTTCAACGCCCCCACACCACGCCATCCGTGATGCACCCAGAAGACGCGCAAATGGATCTGGAACTCCCAATAGAAGGTCTATAGAGTGCAAAGGAGCACTTCTTCACGTTTGTGGTGGCAAGGTAGAGGCGCGCTAGACTGCCGCCTCTGGCAGGTCCAGGTTGTTGCTCGTGCGCCCTGCGGCCCTCTGAGTGGGACAACAGTCAACACGGGGCTGATGTACTGACTGCTCGTACGCACCTAAAGACTATGCAACGATGAGTGTTTGCAGGGCTAAACAGGCAGCCCAAAGCCTATAGTATGGCATACTAGTCGATGGAGCCACATGAGCGCAAAGATGTAACAGCACGGTCGAACACAAGACGGGAGTTATAGTTGCTTTTATAGAGGGCCCGGGAAGGACATGACGTTTTCGACGACGTATCCCCTGCATGGTTGTTCGCAATGCCATGTACCTGCCCAAAGCGCTGTAGGTGCCGACGTATCCACCAGCCCAGTCGTTCCTGGCGCACTCAGATTCCGTTACTGGCGAACATGACGATCAGCCGTGCAAAGCGCATCAAGCCAGGGAGCCCGAGGGTGGTCCGGTTGGGAACAGAGATCCTGGTTAAACACGGCTCGAGCTCGTTCCGCCTGCCCATGTTTCAGCCAGAGAGTGAAGCCGAACCGTGTTTAACCAGGATCTCTGTTCCCAACCGGATCACCCTCGGGCTCTCTGGCTTGATGCGCTTTGCACGGCGGATCGTCATGTTCGTCAGCAACGGAATCTGAGTGCGCCAGGAACGACTGGGCTGGTGGATACGTCGGCACCTACAGCGCTTTGGGCAGGTACATGGCATTGCGAACAACCATGCAGGGGATACGTCGTCGAAAACGTCATGTCCTTCCCGGGCCCTCTATAAAAGCAACTATAACTCCCGTCTTGTGTTCGACCGTGCTGTTACATCTTTGCGCTCATGTGGCTCCATCGACTAGTATGCCATACTATAGGCTTTGGGCTGCCTGTTTAGCCCTGCAAACACTCATCGTTGCATAGTCTTTAGGTGCGTACGAGCAGTCAGTACATCAACGGAATCTGCACGGTTTCCTTATAGTAGATGCGAACGACTATACATTCACATCAGTCAGAGAGAAAGGGACGTTCAGACACAGCGGAATGTCGCGTACCTGGAAGGGCTGCCGCGATACGCCATGAAACATTGTCGTTGGGCAAAATCGTCAATAGCGGCCCGAGTGGGAATACCAGAGGCGCCTGCGTGTGCGCTATTCGCGAAGCGGACATAAGCGCAACATGACCCGCACGAACGGCCTGTCCCACATCTACCGTGACTTCCGACCACGACTCTCACGCCCGTTACGGGCTGGTCGTTGATCGCCCCCTTCAGGCGAACCAAAACGGAGGGCGTCGCGACGACCGTTGCCGATGATGGGCGGAGGTCGTCCGGCTTCAGGAGCGCCAACTCGACATCGACCGTTGTCATCGGGACTGGGGCAACCATGTGTGACGGCGTTCGGACTTGGTCTCCGGGAACCAGGCTCCAATTGTCAAACGTAGGTCGTCGATCAATATCGCCTGTGCCCACGTTACGTCGACAGATCCATCGGTCCTGGCTCCCGGTGCCGTCCTGCGTGTTGATGGTGGTGCAAATCGAATTGGAGCAGTAATATTTGACCGGCAGGAACGGATCCTGTTCGCCGCGGGAGCGTGCCGACATGGTGTTCCGAACGTGGTGCATGAGATCATGGCCAAACAGCGTCCGATCACTGCCTTCTGCCATTCCTGCTGGCCACTTCCAGCGGAGACGCGATTCGGACCTGTGAACGTCTTCGACTCTGCGCGCGCTCGGCAGCGCTCATTTTCCCCGACCGGGTACTACCGGATGGCACATGCACGAGAAGCAGGCCAATCGCCGCAACCGTCAGTACCAGCGCGCAGTCGGTGGTGCTCAGGACAGGAAAGCGTGCGCATGACTCTAGAACATTGTTCTGTTAGAATGTACGAGTCATCGTCATCCCAACGAGTGACGTATGGAAATACTGTCATCCAAAGGGCGTACAAATCCACTCGTATTCTATGCCGACTGTAGCGCTGTAGCAATGTCCCCATTGGCCCTCGTGTGACTTGGCGTTCAGAACTCTGCATCAAATACGAAGCAAGAGCAGCGTCATATCGTACGGCTGTCGCCTGGCTAATGCCTTGCTGATTACCAGCACTGCTGGTGATTGTAGCACACTGGAATAGGCACCAACAGGGCGATATGACGCTGCCCATCTGGGCAGCGTCATGATGGGGGCAGAAATTGCTTCGTATTTGGTGCGGAGTTCTGAACGTCGCCTAGGGCCGTCGTGCGTGAACACCAGGTCGCTGGTTCATTTAAAGTGCGACATCGAGCGCGTTGACAACGAGCTGTGCGACTCCGCCGCAGCCAATGACCTGCCGTTCCTGCTGAGCGTTCTGATTCTATGCGATACGGGGGGTCTCGCCCGCAGAACGTCGTCGTCTGGCCATGACGACGCCCGGCGACCCCAGAGACGACGACGCCGGATTCCGTCGTGACCCGCTGGACGGCGTCGACATCGGCGACGAGATTCGATTGGACACACTCCTGGCCCTGCATTCGATGCGCCTGGGGTCGCACGCCGTCTTCCACGTCGACCGCCCGTACTTGCACGCGGTCGTGCTCGGCTTTTCCGATTTCGGGTTCGTGTTCGAGTACGTCGGCGGGAAGCGATTCTTTATGCACGCCAACCTGTACCCGAATATCGTCGCCTCTCCCTTGTTCCAGGGCGACGTCGAGCGCCCGATGGACCCACTGCCCGACGGCACACGTGTTCGGGCGGCCGTCGACGGCCGGCAAATGGAGATGATCGGCGACGCGTTCCCCTGGGCGAGGTCGATTTGGTGCACGGCGATGAGGGTTGGCGTTCCGCACGGCACGTTCGTCCACCCGTGGCAGCACCCGGCGACGATCGGCGGCCTGACGGTGCGCTTGCGACGCGTGATGCCGTTGACGCATGGGGGTGCCTGAACGTCTCGCCCGCCTTCATCGCCCAGCACAACATGTGGCCGAACCTGCGGCCCGTGTGCGACGATGGACCCGGGACGCAGGTTCGGCCACATGTTGTGCTGGACGATGAAAGCCGGTGAGAAGTTCAGGCGCCCCCCCTGCGGCAACGGCATCACGCGTTGCAAGCGCACCGTCAGGCTGCCGATCGTCGCCGGGTGCTGCCACGGGTGGACGAACGTGCCGTGCGGGACGCCAAGCCACATCTCGGTCGCCGTGCACCAAATCGACTTCGCCCAGGGGAACGCGTCGCCGATCATTTTCATTTGCCGGCCGTCAACGGCCACCCGAACACAAGTGCCATCGTGCAGTAGGTCCACCGGGCGCTCGACGTCGCCCTGGAACACGGGAGAGGCGACGATATTCGGGTACAGGTTGTCGTGCATAAAGAATCGCTTCCCGCCGACGTACTCGAACACGAACCCGAAATCGGAAGAGCCGAGCACGACCGCGTGCAAGTACGGGCCGTCGACGTGGAAGACGGCGTGCGACCCCAGGCGCATCGAATGCAGGGCCAGGAGTGTGTCCAATCGAATCTCGTCGCCGATGTCGACGCCGTCCAGCGGGTCACGACGGAATCCGGCGTCGTCGTCTCTGGGGTCGCCGGGCGTCGTCATGGCCAGACGACGACGTTCTGCGGGCGAGACCCCCCGTATCGCATAGAATCAGAACGCTCAGCAGGAACGGCAGGTCATTGGCTGCGGCGGAGTCGCACAGCTCGTCGTCAACACGCTCGATGTCGCACTTTAAATGAACCAGCGCCCTGGTGTTCACGCACGACGGCCCTAGGCGACGAAGTATGTCGGCCGACATGAGTCCCATCGTCAGGGCCTCGTAGTCAGGAGCTTCCTGTTGCCGCCGCGCTTCCGTAAGCAGGACGAGCGCAAGGGGATCCTCCACGAGTTGGGCGCGTCGTGTCGTGCACCGGGTTCGGCCAGGCCGCCATCAGCGCGGACAGGTCGGCAGACGCCCGACCTGCTCCTGGACGAACCGCAGGAAGCAGTATACGCCAGCACCCGGCGCGATATGGGGTCCTCCGCTGTGAAACGACCACCGTGCGTGTCGCGATAGTGGGACTGCGCCTCGCGGGTGGGATGGAGGTGGCAATCGCACAGGAGGCACGGGACGGGACAGGCTTCCCGGTGCTCAGCACGCCTCGCAGAAGCGCGGGCGCTCTCTGCAGGATCGACCCTGTTGCGCGACCAGGGCCACCGTATCTAGGCGGATGCCGCATTGACACGTGATCGCCATGCCAAGAAATACGGGCGGGGCGACGCTCTCCCCCATCGACGCGATGCCACCTCTGATGACTCTACAACCACTGTGACACGTGAATGCTACGGTTTGGCGAGACTATAGACCTGTTCGCTATTTCGGCATTACAGAGGATCGGACCTCCTTCCAATCAGGGTTGCCGACGTCATGGTTATAAGAAATGCAGGAGGGCCCAGGTGCTTTCATAGCGCAGGTGTTGACGTAGCGCTGGAACATGTTCCTCGGGTCACCGATGAAGGTCTGTTCCGAACCGGATCACGCTCGGGCTCTCTGGCTTTATGCCCTGTGTGCGGCGCATCGTCATGTTCGCCAGCAATGGGGCCCGAACTGGTTCCTCATAGTACAGGCGAACGACTATGCATCCACAATCAGCACGAGGGAGGAATGGTTGTCAGACAATACCTGGGTTGACAGCCGCGATATGACAAACCGTCGTTGGGCGTAATCGTCAACAGCGGCCCGAGAGGGAATATCAGAAGCGCAGCTGGTATGTCGACGACGACCGCCACTATTCGGGAAGCGGACTTAAGCGAAACATGACCCGCGTGAACGGCCTGTTCCACATCTAAATTGACTCCCGGCCACGACTCTCACGCCGACGCTGGTCGTTGATCGCCCCGTCCACGCGAATGGAAACGGAGGGCGCCGCGACGACCGTTGCCGATGACGGGTGGGTCGCCTGGCTTTAGGAGCGCCAACTCGACATCGACCGTTGTCATCGGGACTGGGGCAACCACGCGTGATGGCGCTCTGACTTCGATCCGCGAAGACCAAGTCAGAGCGCCGTCACGCATGGTTGCTCCAGTCCCGATGGACACCGTCGATGTCGAGTTGGCGCTCCTAAAGCCAGGCGACCCCCACCCATCATCGGCAACGGTCGTCGCGGCGCCCTCCGTTTCCATTCGCGTGGACGGGGCAATCAACGACCAGCCCGTCACGGGCGTGACAGTCGTCGCCGGAAGTCCAGGTAGATGTGGAACAGGCCGTTCGTGCGGATCATGGTGCGCTTATTTCCGCTTCGCAAATATAGAGGCATCGCACATAGAGGTCGTCGTCGACATACCGGCGGCGCCTCTGATATTCCCACTCGGGCCGATATTGACGATTACGCCCAACGACGATGTGGCATCGGAAACGCAGGTCGTCGTCGACATATCGGCGGCGCCCCTGATATTCCACTATTCGGGAAGCGGACTTAAGCGAAACATGACCCGCATGAACGGCCTGTTCCACGTCTACCTTGACTCCCGGCCACGACCCACACGCCCGTGACGGACTGAGGCAACCCGAGTGGAGGGCACCGATACGATCGTTGCCTGTGATGAGCGGGGTCGCCTGGCTTCAGGACTCAGGAGTGCCAACTTGACATCGACCGTTGTCATCGGGACTAGGGTAACCATGAGTGACGGCGCTCTGACTTGGTCTCCGCGAACCAGGCCCCAATTGTCAAACGTCGGACGGCGGTCAATTGTCAGCAATTGGCGATCCACCCTGACGCGATACAGCAACAGAAATGAGTTTATGGATTGCACAGTCCGCAGGTTACCCGCGTTTTGGAACGTTCTTGGGAACACCCCGGTCGATTGCCCACGTTACGTCGACAAACCCATCGGTCCTGACCCCCGGTGCCTTCCTGCGTGTTAACGGTGGTACAAATCGAATTGCAACAGTAATACTAGTAGTTGACCGGCGGGAACGGATCCTGTTCGCCGCGGGAGCGTGCCGACATGGTGTTACGAACGTGGTACATGAGATCATGGCCAAACAGCGTCAGACCGCCTTCTGCCATTCCTGCTTGCCACTTACAGATTACCGGCTCTGCTCGTGTTTGTAGCGCACTGGAATATGTCGTGCAAGAAACGGTGAACCAGTTTATACATCTAAAGGCAGTCGGCCAACGGTCGAATACAATAAGGACCATTGAAGCCGGCGGTTAACACGATAGTGGTCGAAGTCGTACAATAGGGGTAGACAGCCAGCTGGGCTACTTAGAAAGTGAGACGGCGGCGGCGAAAGCAGAGTGCGATGGCGACCCTTTGAACATCTTCTCTGCAGCCTCCCTCCTGCGCAAGAACATCTCGGACTCGCAGACCTGGGGCGAATCGGGCGAACACGGCCTGATACGCATCTGGAACGTCCCCGGGGTACCGCCGGACTGAAGGTTCGGCGCGAAGCAGTTGCTCGTCGGGCTGTTAATGAACTGAGGAACCTCGATGCGTTGATGCTGAACCGGTCGCTGACGGCAGTGGACGGCGTAATGGATCGTGGGGATAGCGGGCGGCGGCGGTACAGACTGCTGCAGCTGCTGGCCACGCCCGAGATTCTGAAGCTGCTGTGCGACGATGGCCTCTTCGTCCTGGTCGTACCGCAGGTGCGTGATCTGGACATCGCATTGCCCGTTGAGAACAGGCGAGTTCAGGGTCGCCGCCTTTGCCATCTGGAGAAGCCCACCAATTCCTCCTTGGATGGCCATCTCCTCTCGTTCAGTTTCGATGGAGCTTTCCTCGTCGTCCACGCTGTCGAACTCCTCGTTCACGTCGTCAGACAGGTCGCCAACAGACGCGCCACGCGGATACGGAGGAGTGCAGGTGCCGTTGTCGTCCTTGCTCCCGGCAGACGCACCTCCGCTTGCAGTGATCACACGAATAGTCGATCCTTTTCCATCATGCCACCCGGACGAAGAGCCGCCCACAACGTGCCTTAGTGAGACGTTCTTGCCGGTAAGCGACGTCGCCATCGAGGTCGGTAGCGTGACCACGACGCCATCACGAGGGAGCTGGCGATCCCCGTTCTTGCGATGCGTCTTCATGTGCTGCGATAGGTTCGAATTCGTACTGAACTTGCGCCAGCACAATTTGCACTCGTAGGGCTTCTCTCCTGTATGCGTCCTTGTGTGCCTTTGCAGCGTGCCGCTCTCTGTAGACACGTTCAGATACCTGATCTGAGGCCCCGGTCGCTTGACTTACGAGTGAATGATTTGTTGCAGATGGAGCAGCTGTAGGGCTTGGTCCCGCTGTGAATCCGAAGATGCCTTGACAGGGACCCGCTCCAGAAGAACTTCTTGCTGCACACGTGGCACTGGTACGGCAGCTCATGCCCATGGTTTTGCTGCAGGTGTCCTCGCAGCAGCACCGACGTCTGGAACTTCTTGCCACACAGCTTGCAGGAATGCGACCCATCATGCACAGTCGGCGACGCGACGCCCGCCGCCGGCGACCGGACACCGGCCGCGTACACGCGCATGGGCTCCGGCGCGATTGGGAGTGTGGGCACGACGACCGGCATCATGACTGCTCACCCCGCCACCCAAACCGTGAGGTCCGCCGCCGACCGTGACACTACCGCAATGACCACGGCAGTCCAAAGCAGATCACGGGCGACCGCCGCCCCTCCGCCCTGTAACGCCTGCCATGTTACTTGCCAAGTCGTCCACAGTTTTGCGGACAAATCGCCCCGTTGCGCGACGGGGCATGCGCCCCCTCGCCCACTCGGGCGCCTATTTTCGAGATGGCAACGCGCGCACATTACGAACTGCGACAGTCGCCGGCGGGCGGGCGCGTGATTGCACCGATGATTGTCCCCGTGCGCATCGCCCTTCCGTGCCGCGTCGGGGCGGAGGGCCCTCAAACGCCGGATCGGTGGCCATCATTTTATTGCGTGTTGCATGGGGCGCATGGCCGCCCCCCATCCCCCGTGATCAGTGCGACGATCCCGGGGCGCCTTCCACCTCCTGCGCGAACTCCTGGAACGATATCATGCCGTCGTGATCGCGGTCGTACCGGTTGAACAGGGCGTCGACCTGCGCCCGCTCCAAGTCCCACCCGAACTCGTCGAGGATCGCCTCGAACTCGTGCCGCGTCAGGTACCCGTCCTTGTCGTGGTCCAGGTTGCGGAACGTCTTGCGAAGCGCCACGTTCTTGCCCTTGAACATGTTCCGCAGGCCGATGACGACGGAGCGGATGTCCGTGTGCAACCAGTTCGGGGGCTGCCCTCGCAGGAGGCGCTCGGTGCTGCTGTCGGCGCCGGTCAGCTCGAACAGGAAGCTGTGGATGTCGAGGACGGCGCCGACGAAGAAGTCCTCCTGTTTGAACATGCGCCCGGCGTTGCGGTTGAAGATCAGCTTGCGCTCGAGGAACTTCCCGGCCATGAAGCCCGAGTTCCGCAGCGGGTTCTCGAACACCGACACGGTCTCGTCGACCGGGAAGAACGTCACCACGAACTCCCGCGCGATGTCCTCGGCCCTGCTCGACACCTGCCGCGCCTTGAACCGCATCACCGACTTGGTCAGCCGCTTCTCTTCCTCACGCGGCAACCGGTTCCGACGGATCTTCGACGCCGCCGTCGCCTGCTCGACGATCTCGTCCTCGTCAGCGTGATGCTCGACCCGCTGGTGCTGCTCGACGCCTTCCGGCGCGCGCCCGGGATCAACGAAATCGCGCTGGTCAATGCCGAATCGCTGCACGTAGTACCGCCTGGTGAAGTCGTCGGCGCGCAGCAGGAGCACCTCGCGGCCGAACACGCTGATCGTCTGCCCTGTTCGCAGGTCGCCCGCCGTGTAGCACGCGCCGTCGGCAGCGGCAGCCTGCAGGGCCAGGTCTTCGCCGATATTGTCGATCCCGTAGCTACGAGGGACGCTCTTCCGCAGCGTCTGCCGCTTCACGAGCGACGGGAACGGGTCCCGGCCCGAGTTCGCCTGCGCGATCTCCAGCACCTCGCACGTGTCGTCCGCCAGGAAGAAGTGCACGACCAGGTTGCGGTCGTCGCCCACCCGGCTCTTCCAGATCGCCCAGAACCGCAGCACCTGCCCGTCGTTCTCCAGGAATTTCCTGTGCTTGACCAGCTGCCATCGCTGTGGCTTCCCGTGCACGCTCTCGTAATGCGCCGACACGGGTTCCCGACGCCCTTGCGAAGCGGTCAGCTCCTCGGCGCGATGTATGCGAGCGTGGAATGGGTCTTCTGGGATCGGCTCGGCCGGGGACAGCGGTTCCCCGATGACGTCGGCGTAGAAGGCGCGCGTGAACGCGTCCGCGTCGACGATGTGGTACGTGCGCTTGTAGATGACGAGGTCGCGACCGACCGCGAAGTGCACCGGGGACAAGAATGGGGCGGCACCCTCGTCCGGCAGAGTGCACCCGGTTTCGGCTAACGGGACGCGGTGCCGGTTGAGGAACGCGCCGTTTCGCATGCCGCTGTTGTCCTCCTTGCGCTCGACGATGCGCACGGTGCCGTCCTGCAGGTAGTACATGATGTCGATGACGGTGACGCGATGGGTTTCAACCTGGGACTCGTGCACGTCGCTGCGGAAGTAGGCCAGGAACGCCAGCACCTTGTTGTCGTACGCGATCCAGGCCGGGATCGTGCCCATGGTCACCTCCAGGTTGCTGAGCCGGGGTTTAAGCGTCGCCTGGCTGCGCGATCGCGTCGAAGTGTCATGGACGAAGATGTTGGTGTGCTTCGGGGCGGGTACGAGCTTCGCGGCGCGCGGGTCGGCGAAGCACTGCCCGCCGACCAGGTCGAACCGGGTCGTGCGCGGGTGATCGTACTTTGGGTTCGTCACGATCGTCATGCCTGGCAGTAGCGGTGGCGCCATCCCGCGTATGGCGAACAGCGACGGCTCTTCCCGGTTTAGTGATGATGACGACCCCCACCAAGGGTACAGCGAGCTGGGCCTTCCTGATCGATCTGTACTATAGACATGTGCTTAACGGGTAGGCTACCTCGACAGAGTTAACCAAGACACAACGCGCACGTTTACATTTAGGTGCCGAACGGTATTTGGCTATTAGGCAACAGCAACCGACGGGAGGAACACAGGGTACTCGGGATGCGCCACGTCGAAGCCGAAGTAGACCAGGTGCTCCCGTATGGAATACGAAAACGGGCTGAACGCATCCGTGCACGTGTCGTCTTCGCCATTGTCGGGGTCACACATGCGGTACGTGTTCATATTTGCATCGTAAAGCACCTGTCATCACGATCAGTCCAAGGTGTGTCATCGTAACAGCGGAAGGCGTACTTCGGTTGGTGCATGATGAGGATGGGTGTCGTCGCCGCATACAGAGCCGAAGACCGTGCATGGAGGCAGATGCGGAACAACATCGTGATCGTGAACAACCCGAAATAGCCTGGCGATCATGTTACATCGTGGTCGCTTGAGCGAACCGACAGATTGCGAGCAGACCTTGGACCTAGCAGGTCTCTGATGTACACGGCAAAGAAACCGTTACCGACTCGGGGTGCTCCAAACGTGTAGACCACCGGGTCGGGGACGATAGCATGCAAAGCAACAGCAGCGATTACCGCCGCCGCACCTCCAAGCGAATGTCCAGTGATTAACAGTTTGGCGTCTGGTCCAGAATCAGCCCATGACGATGTCCTGATTAAACGCGCGGATCGTAACCTGGATGCTGCGACAGATAGGCTTTCAAACGACGGTGAACGATACCATGGACAGTCATATAGTATCCCAGGAATCCGTAGTCCACCGTTGATCCAGTGACGTTCGACGGCCATGGCGTGCTCCTGAATACTAAATCTGCGAACGCGCTCGCCTTATCACTGAACACCGTTCCTCTATGCCATTCCGATTTCAAACCAGCACCATACACGCTAGGGCGTCCGAATTGACACCTACCTAAACGCCAGCACGAGTCTGTCAGGGTCGGTAGCGTTAACGCCAAGATACGCGAAATGATCATCGATGGCTCCCTGGGACGGTTATCAGGTCGATAACCGTATAGCACCAGGTTAAACTTACATCGAACACTTCAAGGACGGTCAAATTATCAGCCACCGCACACGACATGCAGGACCAGTTGAACAGTGACGACACGTTCCTCTCATAGGCAGCCGATGCGTATCGCACAGCCTGCAACTCGGTGTGAATCGACCGATTATCACACGGCCGCCTTGTCTGTACGAAACCTGGCGCGCCAGCGGCTCCGAGTATTCGTCAGCGAACGCGATACCGCAGGCAGCGACGGCGACGAGCAGCCATGCGGACGCCATGCGTAGGAGTATTCGTTAACGAGGCGACCGGCGCGTGAGGCGGTACCGCCGTTTAGTGCGTGACGTGTAGCTCCCCGTCGTGGGTGATGCCACTGGTGACTGCGGCACTGCGCGACAATACCTACTGCGCGAGTGGCCGGACGGCAGTGACCGCTGCTGCAAACAGCGCCCCCCGGGCACTGCAGGGTGACCCGGCGGCCACGCGGCGCGCTGTACTGTGATCCCCACTGGCTGGATGCGACGCAGAGGGAGTCCCGGTGCCACGACGTCTACCCTGTTATCGTTCGCGCTGGGCAGGCGCTTGTCGTCGAAGCCACGGCGGGGCCGTGCTACTTCGAGCATCGTGCTATCCACGCGCGAAAGTTGATAGGGTAGAATTCGCAGCATCAGGGCGCCCACCAGTTCCGCAATGTTGCTCTTCCGCGTGTCTCCTCGACAGTCATGCTGGGACTTTATGCATTCTTCGGCTGCTGGTCGACCCTGTCTTGAGCGACTTCGGTCGCTGGCGGTTCACGCGCTTCTTCGCGTACCGCTCCAGGCGTTTGATGTCCTCGATGCCGTCGATCGACGACGACACCGTCCGGGGCGTCGCTTCGACGCCGTCCGTGTCCTGTCGTTTCCACGGGAACGGCATCTCGTGCTGTCGCAGGTAGTCGATCCGGAGCAGATCGCAGTACAACGCGAACCTGTCCAGGCCGGCGCACGCGGCCAGGCAGGCGACGCCCGATTCCAGATGGTACGGTCCGGGCGTGGGAAAGAAGTCCCGGTCGGCGTCGTACTGGAACAATTCCACAGCGGTCGACACGTGCTGTAGCGTGAAGAACGCCGATGGGCGCCCTGGACGAAGGTCAACGCCCGCTGCAGGTGGCCTCGTGATCGTTTGGCCCCGAACGTGCTCAATGTACTGTTTCGCCGCCCGACAGAGGATCTTGCGTCGGTCGGTCGGCGACGCGTTCTCCAGCGCCTCGTAGTACGACTGGCGCTGGCTGGCCGTCGATTTCGGCGATAGCAACGTCGTCCGGGGCGTTCTCCCGTCTGCGGACGACGACTCCGGGCTGATCGTGATCGCGTTCGGGATCGTCACTTCGAACGATCGCGACCGGTCGTCATCGGCATCGGTGACGTACATCGTGGCGGCGCGTTCCCCATTGTTCGCTGACGTGATGCCTCGGCCGAAGACGGCGTGACACAGGCGGGAGACGACCGATTTCCTGTTCCGCAGCGGCGGTCGCGATGTCGCTGGCTTCTGCGAGGCGAGCGCCTCGATGCTAACTGGGTCCCGAGGCGCCTTCCGCGTCGCCGTGCGGTTCCTCTGCAGGATGGACGCTGAGAACACCATCGAGCCGAAGTGTCGTTAAGTGACCGATCGGGTAGGCCTCGTAGTGCAGTACGCGCTAGTCGTGGGTACCGAGGGCGCCGATCCACCTGAGCATCACGGTCAGGCCTTGGCCGCATTTCCCCCATGATTGCGGCGGCTGTTTATGAGTTGACGCCATCGTTCGGCGTTCGGTGCGAATTAATAGCTGGAACGTATGCGAGCCGTCCACGTGCGATATGTGGAAGCCACGCGACACATAATTGCCAACTGCAGGGCCGTCTGGCGGGGAAGACGCCCTGCTCCTCACGGTATTGGACGTTCTTGGTTTGCTGCGACGATATGAGCAGAGCCAAAGATCTCCTACACGAACATCGACGTCCAACGCTGAACGGTCACGCGTTCGTCTCCCCTCGAATCTGGTCAGCGTCCAGTTTCACCACCATACAGGGTCGCTCGGCGGCACGACCTTCCGCGTCTCGTGCTACTGGTGCCTTATGGCGGCCGCCGACATCGGCGACGGTAACGCCGTCCGAGGAGGAGTCCTCTCGTCTGCGAACGTCGACGCCTATCTGATCAAGATCACGTTCGGGGTCGTCACCTCCACCATCTGCCGCCGCGATGCGGTCGGGGTATAAACCTCGATCGTCATTAAGGTGCCGCTCGTTCGTTGCGGTTCCCCAAAGCCAACACGATTGAAGTAGCGATTAATCAAGCGTGCCCGGAACCTCCGAAGCCTGCGATGCATGGATATCAAAGGCGATGTCGTCGGCGACCACGACGGCCTTGTCCAATCCAAACGCACGTCCAAACCAAGCAGCCCAGGTCCTGGCCGCCTTTCCCATCATTGTGGTGGCAATTTCTGTAGCTGTTCTCGTCGTTCGACGTTGCCGGCGGCGAAGGAACAGCGAATACGAAGTTGTTGATGGCGGTCCATGCAAGTTCGACCTGGAATCTGGAACGTCGTTCGTTGAGGCTGGTCCAGATGCCGGTGCGTTGCAAAGTGAGCCGCCGTTTCCTGGGACGGTTCAGACCTGGGTCGTGTATCTGAGGGCGTTTAGTGTTGGGTCTGCGATCGAGGTTCGGAAAGCGTGCCTGTACTTTGATCCGAGAGGCAGGATCGCGTCGCTTTCGTCAACATGGAACGGGACGTTCTCATGGCGCACTCGACGTGTTTCGTTGACGTATCATCTTGGGCGACAAACCCGAATGAGGTTTCGAGGACGACGTGACAGGACAGGGATCGCTGGTGCCTGGTTTGCTGAAGGCGATGGTACACCGTCATCATCATCGGGAGTTTTCTACATGAGCGTTGAAGGGACTGAATGGAATTGTATTCCTCTGCAATTTCGAAACCCTGCTGTACCACCGATGATAACTTACCGAGTGACGGATGGTGCGACCTGTGGTATTTGCTGTGAGACGCCCTGCACAAGCGCCTATGTTCCTTGCGGGCACGTGTTCGCCTGTGAGCATTGCAGTACGCGGGTCCACGCCTGTCCCGTCTGTCGTTCGGCGATCTGCCATACCTTTCACCTGTGAATACTTGACGGTCTGTAAAATATAGAGACAAGCGGTTACCTGACGCTTATTGGTGTCCTATCTCGTTCATCGCTGCGTGTCGTCATGGTTCGGTGGCCGGGTAGATGCCACTTTACGATTGGGAATGTCCATCCGGAAGGTTCCACTGCGGAATAGTCGATGAAAGCGTGTCCAGTGCTAGCTAGTACCAACGTGATGCGGACCAAAGATTGGTATCGCCAGTCGATGTCACCCAATCAACACGCAACAGCCACCGGCCAGCTGCTGCTTCCCGCCAGTTAAGGGAAGACGTGGTCCTCAAGCAACCCGCGACGCAAGGCGGCCTCTGTAAGTCGTAGGAGCTTTCAGCCCGATGATTGCGGCCCTCGGAACCCTCGAGCTCGGGCACCGCTTCTGGCTGTGCTTCCCATGGAGTTCGCGGGTACCAAGGAGCGAACATTCGCGTCGGGGCTCTATTTAGAGCGATGGTCGTCCGAAAATAGTTTGGCGTCGGTGCAGTCGCGAACGATGCCGTTGTCACCTGCGCCATCCGTTTGGCTCTGGCGTCATAACCATGACACACGGCGACTTGCGACAACGCATTTGTGTCCAGCGGCACACGACACTCCGGTTTGCTGGGATCATCGTCGCGTTTGTCGTCCTAGCTGCTGTCGCCATTGCGGTTGCCGTCGGTCGGCGTGCCGTCGATAGCGGCGCAGTCCGCGGCGTCGTCGTGTTCTCCTCAGTCGACAATGTCTACCTGGCGAAGCATTTCGACGGCAACGGGCACCTGTTGCTGACGTGCAGTGCCGAGCAGTGCACGAACGGCGCCGTAAATTCCGCCGCTGAAGTTATTGGACGCGCTGAGCGCGCCACGTTCCTGGGCCACGATGCAGCATACACGCGGGCCTCAGACAAGGCCGTGTGGACCGCCCGCGCCAGCGGGAACCCCCGCAAGCTGTTCTTCATTGCACGTTCGACGTCTACACCTGACGACGGTGATCCCGAGCGCATATCCTTCGACGTGAACACGGCCCTCGGCTTGGCCTTCTTCCCAGGCGTCACCATGGAGCGTGACGCGGATGAACCAGGCACATGGAGCATCACCTACGAACCTTCGCACCTACCGTTTGGTATGTCGATCGACGCTGTCCTCAGCCTCGTGGTGCGCTTCGACACGTCTCACAAGATGTCAACTATGTGGTGGTCGGCTTCGGCACCTTGGCAAGGGGACTCAATCACGATCGGATGGAACTGGGCATTCCAAGGAGTCGTTCGCGAGAAGGCCACAGGGACGACCGTGGGCCGCATTACAAGGTCGTACCACTATGGGCCAATGAAATCGTACCTGTGTGAAGAGCCCAAGATCAAGGTCATTTCCGTCGAGGATGGTCGGCGAATTGCCCATCTTCAGAGGGGGCATTTATTCGATGGCTGCACGCTATTCAAGAAGGACGACGGGCTGTGCCGTCACAAGCGGTACTATGACAAGTCGAGAACAGTCTTGGTCAGCATCTGCCGAACGACGCCGGATTCGGATGACGCAGCAGGCATTGTGCTCAAGATTGAAGGGCTCAGGTCGCGTGGCGTCAACGGCGGATACGCTGCCGATATCGTCAACGCCAAAGGCGACGTCGTAGCACGCTTCTCCCGCACGGAAGGCACCATTACCAAGCACGGGCAGGGCGTCACTCTACCACTTCTCGCCACTATCATGAAGCTCGCTAGCGCAGAGAACATCGTATTCGCTTGAAAACTAAATTCGCCCTCCACCACACTGTAGTCCCTTGTATGCAGACTCCTCTAACCGTAGCCAATACTCACTGTCCGGAGGCGATCTGGGTGACCAGCGAGCTGATCGACAAGTACTGGGGGCTGAAACGGCAGGCCACGACAATCCTCCTGGACGCACCTGGTGACGTTCCTCTGGTGTCGGCTAATCGGACACAGGTGGCAGTAGGTAGCAACAGCTCTGAGAGCTAGTAGGTTTAGAGTGTAGTACAGTATTGGAGACTTTGTGCGGTCCAGTGTGATCATTGCCAGTGTATTGCCAAGTATACGCAGCATGGATCTACATAATGCGGCAAGCGCAGGCAGGCTGGGAGCGCCGAGAACTGCGCCCCCCGTGGCGTGTCCAGTATTCCTCCTGTTGTACGTCCTCGGAGGGGACACTCAACAGCATCTCTTGAATCTCAGTCTTGCTCTGCGCAGTCGCCCATTGCAGGACGTTGGCGTCGCCCTGCCACTTGCCATTGTGGACCTTGTTGACTGGATCTGTCGCGGCGAAGACGATCGCTGTGGGGACGGCCTCGGCAATCGCTTTTTGCTCAGCTGTGTCTGCGTATCCCAAAAGCTGGACCATGGGCTGGCAGTTGCGGATGGCCAGCAGGTACTCGTTCGTGGAAACACGCTCCTCCAAAGCACTGACTTCCTCCCAGGTCGGCTTCATCGTCATGACTGCTGCAGCCAGCGAATCCATCTCGAGGACATGGGCCGCAGCTAACAGGTCGCAGACCATTCGGTCATTGACAATCTGTCGGTGGGCCCAGTTGAGGCCAGCGTCCCCAATGGCCTCTTCTTCATAAAGCGCCATATCTTCGACGAAATCCACAACATCCAATAGCGTCTTCTTGCTAATATCGTCCTTCACGGCGACGACGGGACGGGGTGAATGGAAATCCACCTCGTGTTTGACCTTTTCAGAATGTTTGCTGATCATCAAGCTGTCGACGAAGACCTCTCCGTGCTTGTTCTTGAGATAAACCGCGTCGACCGGGCCGGTGGGCAGGATAGCCAGAAGAGCGGCTGCCAGAAATGCGGCGTGCCCAGGTCGAACCCAAATATTCACGACGAACTCGGCGTCGCAACCATAGGACCGGAGCATCTTGTTCAATGGGGCCTGCTTCGTGTACGTACAGATGGAGTGCGCTTGTGATGACGGTCGACTGTATGCTGGTGTACACTCCAACCTCAAAATGGTTCTGGCCTGATCCGCACTTCTGACGTGGCCGCAATCCCGTCCGCGGAGTAACTCCACGCGCGGCACAACCTGCGCATTTGACTGCCAAGCAACTCCGCCGCGGAGTTTCATGGATGTCCGCGGCGCACTGCGCGCAGTATCTGATTGCGCATCTGACCCGAGCCCCTGGTCGTGGCCGTGGCCAAGCCAATGGCACGGCCAGGCCGGGGGAAACTGGCGTTCACGCTTTGCAAGCTGAACAAACGGTCTTCGTACCCGAGACCGGGGCGCATGCGTGGAAAGCGCACGAAACCCAAATATTCCAAGAACAGACTCGGCATGCATGGTTGACGAACACATGACCGCTGCGTCGCCACAGCCTCTGTTAGATCGTGATACAGGCCGACAGCTCGTCAACAACGTCAGCGAACAGGTTGATAGCCAAGCAAGGGTGGCTGGCAGGAGTACAGGCCTGCAAGTTAACGATGCAGACACGCTAATACTGAGCTGTTGCATGCGCATGATCCGGCGCGCGCGTTCAGCAGCCACTCTACGCGCACGTCAGGACGTTCGCGTATTGCGACGACGCCACCTCGAGGATTAGATTTTCCAGCGTTCCTCTGTCGTACTGACGGGCTGTGAATGCAACTTGACCACCACAATCAAAACTGCCTATCCAGTGTAGGGTTAAACCTGGCCGCTGCCAACCCATCCGAGAACTAATTCGCCGAAGCTACCCAGCTGCCATGGACTTCGTGATATGGCTACCAATAATTATCGACACGATGACTGTTTAGCTTCATATCCATCCACACCACTGGCGTAATCAGACCCGTAACCCGCGAGGGTTGCGCCCGACGAGGTTGGTAAAGGAAGGGAGGTAGTAATGTCAACGGGTCGACCCGGGTCAGGGACCTGTCGATTCTGACCCGGGTCGGGCCCTGAGGACGGGTCTGCGCCGGGTCAAACATGAATGTCAGGCCCTGGCCGGGAAACACTTCCAGAAGACATGGACACTCGACGACTTACATAGTGGAATACGCCATTTGGATGATCGATTTGTATTGTAAGGACAGCAACTCGCAGATGGCAGCGATTGCTGTGTCGTTCAGGCGCGATCGGCGTCGCGATCGGCGTTTGTTAATGGCAGACCTCGCCTTCGAGAACGCAACCTCGCCGGGAACCGATTTGGATGTAACTCCCATGAAGTCACGCGCAATCATCGCGACCCGTGGAAACAGTTGCTCGTTAACCTTAAACCACACGCAATGTCGCGGGAGCTCTGCTCCATGAACATTCCCTGGTGGGAGAACCACCGCTGAAGTTCGTTCTCGAACGATGGATGATTCACTTCCTTCAGGTGGTTGGGGTATCCTCGTTCGACTTGAGCAGGGTTAGCAGGTCGAGATGGCATGCACACAGGCGCCTAGCGTGGCCCCAACGGAATATATTCGTCCGTGCGTACAGCATACCTATCAAACGAGAGTCAGACGGTGGTTCGCAGAAACCGAAATGATTAACACGAGAGAGTTCAACAACTCAGAAATAAGGATGTCATCCAGTGCATCAGATAGAGCTAATACAGAATGATGTATCGTCATTGTGAAGGTAACCGAATCATGAGACATCATTGGTTACTAACCTTTCTGCCATCACCCCATCACGCATCAGTCATCATTCCATCATGCACCACTCATCAGACATCATTCCATCACGTATCAGTTATCACTCATCAGTCATCACTCATCACTCATCACTCATCAGTCATCTCATCTGCTAACAGGCCAGCATGATATGATGTCTGTCAGTGTCATCCGTCACGCCACGGATGTCCGCGGCGGACTCCGAGAAGTCCAACGCAGCCAGTATATGAAGAATCCCCTAATAATGCCACGTGGGGCTGTTTCACCCCGCCTGCGAGTTTCATCTTCTGAAATCCAACTCCGATGCACACCTGGAACATGCTTGAAAGAGCTAACAATAGTCAACGAAACGTCGTAAAAGTCTTTCGTGTCAACTTCGGCGACTGTTGGTGGCTTCGGCGTAACGCCTTTTGTTGTGTGGACGTCGAGTATACGGTCGATGCCAGACGATCTGCGAGTTTACGCTCCTCGTGCAAATCGTCGAATACCAATACCACGCCCCGCATGTTATACATTCTGACTATATTACGCGCGGTTCGAATGCAACAATGGTCGAAGAATCGCCCATCAGGACGGACTGCTTACTGTCGACCCAGGTAATTGGGCAGCATGGGCGTCCGGAACCCGTCGTCGTTTCGATAAGCGCCTCACCAGTGGCCACGTCCCAGCATCGCAGGTACCGGTCGCTCCCGTGGGCAAACAGTTTCAGACCGCAATCATCGAGGCATGCCCGAGGCGCGTTGTTGATGTTGCTGACAGGCCTGAGGAATTCCTGGACGACATGCCGCGGCCGACGACGATCGTAGGCGGCGAGTCGACCATCGGAGCCTGCGACAAGGACGCGTCGACCATCGGGAACCGCCTTGATCCACGCCACGCTCGCAGGCAACGTTGCCAAACAGACCTGTTCCTGAATCGACCTGAGGTCGACGCTCAGAAGCTTCCCGCTCCTGGTCCCGTTGATCAGCGCGAACTCGCCAGCGGGGACATCCAGCGAGAACACATCGGAGTCCTGCGAGCTGACCGTGCTGATCGCGCGGGTTTCCGTGTTGAACACGACGGCGCGTCTGGTGCACCCGATGGCGACACAATCCGATCCAGGAATCGGCTTGCTGGTCCAGACACTGGATCTCCTGATCGTGAACGCGGTCGCCAGATTCGGGTTCACCAGGTGCAGGATGTAGACGGTGCCGCTTTGCGACGCGCCCCCCAGTGTCGAATAGCAGACGTACTCGTTGGCGACGTTCAGCGACGTGAACCGCGACTTGGAATGGACCGATGCCAGTGGCGATTCGTCATCGTCAAACGCCTGGATCGACATTGGCGGTGTCGATACGAATTCAGCCGACCGCATCGTGAACAGATCAGGCAGGTCGGGATTCGTTCCGGCCATGATCACCATGTCGGATGCCTCGACGGCCACGAGGAACTGGTCGCAGCAGACTCCGGTGCATAACGGCGGCTGCTGTACCATCCTGCGTATCAGGCGGCGCTCGACAGGTCCTCCAGCACGTTTCCCCATTTCTCGTTCACGAAGCGCTGCCATCACAGACATCCGACGGTCGACATGCCGGACGGCAGGATCGATCTGCGGTGGCGGAGCCGAGGACGTTGCCGGCGGTGGCCGGTTCGGGTCCCCGACAGCAAAGTATCGATCCCGGACGGGGTCATACACAAGCCCGCCTGCCACACTGCCCTGATGATGCGCAGCGGCTGGTCGCCGGCGGCCCGGACGAGAGCTGCCACCACCGGATTCGCGTCGTCGTCGCATGCGCGCGCGGCACTGCCACCTGTCGCGCACATAATAATTGTCCGCGACACACCTGCAGCTATTTGTAGGGAATGCATGCCTGCAGCGCGACTGGGGAGCTGCACGCTGGATGTTCTCGGAGACCCTGTGGACGGGGGATACGCGAACAGAAACGGCCCCTATATTAATGTGTTCGCCAGCCGGGTTCACCGAACAATGAGGGCAAAGAGAAGGCTGGCGACAGTGGTACAGGCTAGAGCGGATGATATCATCCGCTGTTGACGAAGCGTTTCTCTCAGGGTGGCATCGGACCGGCGCGATTCCTCCTTGACAGCGTACAGTTCAGTGCGCAAGGCGTCCAGGAACGCTTTGTCTTGCGACAGGCCGGCCTCGGCAGCCTCGAGCTGCTTGGAGAGCGCGGCGACGACGAGGTCGTGGCTGCTGACGAGCTGCTCGCTGATTTCCCGGAAGACTCGTTCTGAATCCAGGCGCTCCTTCTTTTCCTGCTGGACCTGCTCACGAAGGACCCGGATTTGCTCAGCGGTTTCAGCTGCGCGATCAGTGAGGCGTTTCTCGGCCGTTTCCTCGACACGCGCCTTCTCCTCTGTCGCGGCCGCCAGCGCCATAGCACCGCTCGCGGCCAGCTTCTCATTGTGTTCCCGAAGAATGCGTTCGCTTTCCAGACGTTCCTTCCGCTCTTGCTGAACCTGTTCCCGAAGAATGCGAATCTGGTCGGCACTCTCTGCCGCCCGCTGAGCAAGCCGCTTCTCAGCCGACTCGTCCGACTGCGCCTTCTCTTGCTTCACAGACGCCAGCTGAGCACGAAGCTCTTCGCACGTGCGGCTTTGCAACGTAAGGCGCTCAGCGAACTCTTCCTCGACACGCTGCCTTTGCAGAACCGCACAGTGGTCGCGCTGCTCCAGGCACTGCCTCGCCGTCTCCTTCAAGTACACGCCAAGGGCTGTTGGTGTTGTTAGGACTCGGTCACACACCTGCCCGAGAAGAACGGCATCTTCCGCATGGCCTAACAAGAGGTACTACGGTCAGCAGTCGGATCAAGCCTGGCCATCGCTCAGCGGACCAATGGCTGCCACCAATGGCGAGTTGATTTGCAGGGCGGCTTCGGCGAGATCGACGTCATCGAACGCATTCAACCCGGATCCTCCGCCGCGAACAATGCATACGACATGATCCTTGACGTCATCCGCATCGGCGCTCCTCATCGCGTTCGCGATCTGCTCCGGGTCCTGCATGTTGACCCGGACGAAATCCAACGTGAAGTGCATCTGACAGGGTTCCAGCGCTTTGATCACGTCCTGGTCCACGATACTGTTCTCGCCCGTTATCATTGTGACCGTCGGTTTCCGCCCTTCGTGCAACGCCGTTCCTACATGAGGCGCAACACTCAGAATGGGTGTTTGAGCGTCAGCCTGACAGCGCGCGCGTACGTAGAGTCAAGTCGACGTTGGCCCTCCGTCTCTGTGTGCTTTTCCGTAAGACGTCGATCGTTCGTCGCTCCTTCTCCGTCAGCGCCTGCGGCGCCGACTGATGCTCGATCTGCGTCACCTCGAATATCAACTGCAGCGTGCAATTCTCCATGGCCTTGCGGTTCAGGTACCCGCGGAACACGCACGAGTGCCCGTTGGGCAGCGATTGCCGCATCAGGTCGGGCAGGCGCACCGTGATCCCGATATCCGCCTCGAACGGATCCACCAGCCGGTCGTACCAGAACGGCGACCCCGACACTTGATACGGGCGCTTGCCGACCTTGGACAGGATCCCGCCGAGGACCATGTTCGGATCATGGTCGACGGCGGGCACGACCTCAATCGACTTCTGGAACACTTCGCGCAGCGTCTGACACACGGGGCCCGTCAGCGAGTCGCAACGGGTACACAAACGGCGGATGCGGGCGCGCGCCACCTTTGGGGTGAACCGCCTGGCCGCAGCAGCAGTAGCGGCGGGGCGAACGGTCGGCGCGGTCGACGAGAACCGCCTGGCGACCACTATCAGGACCCGCATGGCGCTGCCCGACGGGAAACTGCGAAAGGATCCCGCTACGGCGGCCTATACCAGTGCAGGCAGCAGCAACAACAACAATGGCCATCTATAACGTGTGCCGCTTGTCTCGATACTTAGGTAGCATTACTGTACATATAATATCGGGGGGAACCGTCTCCTCACGCTTCAACAGCTATCGTTTCTTCATCGTCCTCATCGTCGTCGTCGACGTCGAGGACGGTGACCTCTTTTCGGAGCGCAGGCCCAGACGGCGTCATGTCCAGGTCCTCGACGCGCGTGATGGGCTGCCGGCACGCAGGGCAGAGCGGGACGGCGCTGATGCATTGCCAGCAGGCGATGACGTGTCCGCAGGGCAGGCAGGCGACCTTGGTGGAGTTCTCTTCCAGGCACAGGACGCACTCGCCTTTGGTGTCGTCGCTATCGCAGACGAATAGACGAACGGATCGGATCGGAGCGTCCACCGGCCAGGCTCGCCACCATCCTCGTCGGGATCGTCCGCGGGCACTTGTCATGGCCCAGGCGCCCCTCATCCCCAACGACAGGTCATCAGCGATGCCACGAAACTGCCGCTCATGGTCTTGAAACCTCAGCGCAAATGCGACGATCACCAACGACTGCGGCGACAGCAGTGTCTGATACCGGCCTGATACTTCGCACGGCCCTGAACCGAATCCGCTGATCGCGCCGTCGCTCATCTCCAGCAGCAACGACAACGGTTGCCGACCGCGGGATCGCCGCCCAGGGCGATCGTTCCGTTCCGAGCAGCACAGCCATTGAATAAATAAACCGCCCATGAAGGGCTTCGCTGGCGACGATGGGATTGCTGCGGCGCACGACAGGTACGCGATCGCAGACGGGAACTGAAGATTATCGGTCCGCGACGCGTGCCGAATAGCATTCAAGAACGCGGACGCGAAGTCGGCGTCGGACCCGACGACGACACTGGACGACACGACGTGACGGTTCCGGGCGGCATGCGGCCGGTGCAGCGCCACCGGCACCAGGCAGATCAGCGTGACGACCATGAAGACGATCAGGCGCACGTCGGAGGAGAAATCCATGGTCAGGATGATGGCGACCAGCAGGCCCCAGAGCAGGAACGCGCCGACGCACAGCCAGATCCGCGACGCCCGGCGGCGCTCTCGACCACCACCGCCGCCGCCGACCATCATGGCCGAATTCCCCAAACTGACGCTCAATTTAGATGCAGCACCCTTCGCGTGGGCGACGCCGCGGCGACGTCACGAGTGACGTGACTGGACTACCCTAACCCTGGCTTTTTTGCATATGGGATAAAAAACGGTAACAAAAGTTGAGGCCACGGCTTCATCACGTAACGTGAGGCTGGACTCCCAAGCCTTGGGACATCATAGATCACGTCCAGTTGAATACATATCTGCAAGGATTTGATCTGGGTAGATCTAGAGATCGTCTTGTGAGTTGTCAAAAACTGGCTCCAGCGGGTCCAGTGTAATCGTGTTTTATCCCATAATTGCGCCGTGTTGTGGGATAAAAACGGGAACCACTGAATCGTTTAATTCAAACGAATTTATGGTGCTCACGTCCCAGGTTGGCTTGCTGCGACGCGAGCGACGAACACTATCAGCCGACATCGACCGCGTACGTGATCGGTGATTCGGCTGCTGGGGATCCTCTCTACGACGCGTGGGCGGGGGAGCTCGATTCGAGTGGCCCTGAACGGATGGGACCTCAGCAGAGTCGCAGCACGGATACGCTTCCAGCCGAGTGTGAAACAATTCGAAACACGAGCTGCCATTATAGCGCTTCTTCCTGCAAAGCGGAACGTCACAGACAGAGCAGGCCCATGACGTCTTGAATCCCAGGCGCCCGAGATGTGGCGTCGTACCATCGTGCACCCGGCTGCAGCACACGAGGCAGGTAAGACGTTTACCGTGTAGACTGGATTGCTGGTGCTTCAGTCGCTTGTTCATTCGCTTTGCGACCAGCGAAGGGACTTGGTAAAACTTCTCCCGCTTGTTGTACGCGAAAGTGATATCGCCATGCCTGTCGTCATCGCCGACGCTCTCCCCATCTTCTGCAACTGGTACACCGACGTGAAGGACGTCGACTGACAACTTCGGGATTTCGTCAGAGATAGCCTCCACGAACTCGCCGAAGCTCACTTGATCCTTTCGGGCACGCCGGTACGCGTGGAACGTTTGGCATGCTTGTTCATTCGTTAGGAAGTCGTTAACCTTGTAAGTGTTGTCAGTCAAGGGTTGCAATTGCGTTGGATGTCGAATTACCTGACACATGGTGTGCGACTGGTAAGCATTGTAAACGAGAGTCATTACGATCCTGAGCCAGATCGCTTGAACGGGGTTCAGCGACGAGTGTCGGGAGTGTAGATTCTTGAGGTATCTGCTGTACACGTCAACGCCGCCCTTGATCCGGTTCCACAGGGCAACCAGTGACGGCAGGATATGCTTGCCTTTCGGCAGCGGTTGGCCTCTTTCCATCACCACAGCAGTTACTGTACGCCACAGTTGCAACGTCTGACGTACAGTCACGTCATCGATCGCGTGTCCGAATTCGTCTTCATCGAACTTTGGAACTGGTTCGTCGCCGTATATCCACATAAGGTATCGTTCGCGTATGAACGACAGACTTGACAAGTAGCACGCGCGATCTTCCACGTTAATCTGCACGTGCACGACCCTAATGATTCTGGTCGTCGATGAAATGCAGAACAGCCAGTCGTCCAGGCCACCACACGACATATCGTGGATAAGCTGACCCCGATAAGATCGATTGGGAACGGCGGTTCGGAACAAGGCAGCGTCAGTAGACACATTGACGCGACAGAAGGCGCCAACAACTCGGGATAGTGCTTCGTCGGTTTGCAGGGTGTCTCTAGACGTGCGCGTCTTAAATTCCATTCCAGAAAGAAAGGCTCCTCTTTGGGGACAGTGCAGGACAGCCACCAGGTCTGGCGAGAACGCTGCTTCATGTTGCCGACGATGGCACAGAAGACCGTACTGCTTGTGGCATACAACCTTCAGACCACTGCCATGTCTTTCCACAAACTGGCGAATCCCATGCTCAACGTTGGTTTCGTTCAGGAACCGATCTTCAGGTGGTCTTTCTTCAACGGCGCCATGAACCATGTCGACATTAGAGCAGCCTCGATTCGACGAAACTGGCCGCAACCACTTCCACCAGTACCATGTTCCATCAGACGTTTAACCAGGTCCTCCTTCTTGCCTCCAAGACGTAAACCTTTCGCTCGGCAATGATCTTTAAGGGTGTCGTTCGTCATCGCCCTGAGGTCTTCTTCAGTAAAGGTTCGATCTGCTCGTCCTTCTCCGCGGTCAGCCTCTGGACGCCCGTACTGGATCGCAAGTAGATCAAGTACCCTCTTCGTTTCGGGGTCGATTTCGAAGTCAGGATCATTTCGGGCCAGTTTCGCGATGAAACAATACGAAGCTGCAGAACCGGTGCCAGTTATGCGAAAGTGCCTGAGTAGGAACCAATCGGGAGTACGCTGGGAGATCGTGAGTTGCAGGATGAGCTCGGCCTCGAACATAGAAAGCAGTGGGTGTGGTGATGGAGCAAGAGGCCGATCACAGCGATTGCAGGACACAAAAGTCCAGGTACCCGGAGCCGCTCGAGGAAGCGTGGTCTCGCACATGACAACGCGCCCGATCCCGGTGCGGTATGCCAGTAAGTACACTTGCCTCCCGTTGTCATAACGTCGTACTGCCCAATAGGCACAACGGCTGCCACTCTCAGAGATAGAAGTTTGCGATTTGCCAGGGACCTGGCCGAACGTAAAAGGCAGCGACCTAGACCTCTTTGTCGTTCCAACAACATCCGACCCTTGCGCCAGAGCGGTGCGCCTGGTCTCATCGCCATTGTATCCACGATCACGGGCGATGATATTCGGGATGACCGCATTGGACGCCACAGATGCCCCCGAAAGTGATCGCGATAATACTTCCATGCAATCCGACACCGTTTCATTCCTGGCAGCCACGTGTCCGCCAAGATAGAGGCCCGATGTGACGGATACCATGCTGTGGTGCACGACGCCAGCCCTGTGCATGGTCAAGGTTAAGGGGTCGGATCGAATCTCTTGTGAGGACAACATACCCTTTGACCGGATTCTTCTGATACTGTAACCCGGCCGCATCAACCTGAGCATGCGACGATAATCGGAGATGATCGTCGTCAGCACTGATGATGGACCAATCCGGTACAAATCCGATAGAAGCACACAAACGCCTGACGATATCCAGGACGTGAGCGACATCCGGATCATGAGTCAGCGGAGCTTCCCACTCGTCCACGTCACGTTGCTTATGGCGGCCCCCAAGCGCTTTCAAGATGGCGATATAGCGCTCGTGGCTGGGACAGCCCGCTCGCTTGACGAACTTTGCGCTGGAGAAGTACCTCGATGGTGAGCATTGATAGAATGCCAGATCCAGTTCCATGGCAACGAACGCCAGAAGTTCGGGACCGGTGACCTTCAGGCCATCGATGAAACGATTAATGAACGCCAGCATCGGAGAGAGAACTTGGGAAGAGAGCCATATCTGAATGTGCTGGAAGGCGGGCACGTTTTGCGAACGAATCCTACCAGGAGTCGCTGAAGAATCCTTTGCATGACCTTCTCCTGCTCTTTGCGGGCATGTAGTAACAGGAAGCTATCCACGTCGTCAATGCCCAGTGTGCATGCCAGTTCGGATGTGTTGACGGGAGCCCATCCGTTTGGACAAGCATCGAAATCGACGCTTATAGACCCGTCGACAGCAGCAAGGAAGTTGTCCAGATCAAATTCGCTGTCAGCGTCGCTGCCAGCATCCGACATTTGCAAACACCTCGCGCGAGCAATGGCCACAACTGCACCCTGACCTCCCTGACTGACAGCAGTGGATGGGCGCTATTTCAGGCCCTTACAGCAACCTCCACAACTTCTGGAATGTTCTCAGGAACTCCATGTCGCTGTCATAGTTGCCTCAGATGGGGACTACATTTTATCCCACTTCGGTTTTGGCAATGGGATAAAACTCACGGCGCCCGCGGCACCTATTTTTAGTGATTATCCCATTTTAAGGGATAAAAAAAAGCCAGGGCTAAACGCGTTGCGTGGGCCACACTGGGCCGCCGCGCAATAAACTACGCCGCTACTGTCCTGGACAAGCCGCCGTGTAGTAAAGCGCGCCCTGTACCGTAGCCAGGACAAAGTAGTGTCGGTACCGCGTCGCGGGATATCGTCATTGGCGAATGGTGACGACCGATGGGCGGATGGCGTAGCCGGCGCGCGCGGATCGCCTGATGCGGTCGACGCACTGCAGGTCGGCCTGCAGGTCGAATTTGCGGAACAGAGCGGCGGCGTCGTCCAGGCGGCCCTGGCGTAACAGCGACAGCCCTGTCGGGTGCGCAGCAGCACCGTTAGACGCCACTCGGTACCATCAAACGAGAAGTAGTTGTCACCTGCGTCCTTGATGGTGGCTGTCGTGTACTGAATCGTGTTCATTTCGAGGGGTACTAAGGCCAGCAGCTGCTCCACAAGGGTATCGTCTGCCAGCCCGGTACTCAGACCTTAGCAACGCCGTTGAATGGCAAGCGGCCCGACCAATCAGAGCCGAGTCGGTGATGGCGTCCTTGGACGGCAACTTGAGCTTGGCTTTGCACCTTCTGAGGGCGTGACTTGCAATTGTAGAATATCCACGATGTCTCGCCGCCGCGTAGATGGCCTAACCAGGTATTTCATTGGGGAACAAGCTGCGCAACGATGGAGGTGGTCACTGACCAGAATACCGTCGTCATCTTCAACCATGACGGCATGCTGGAACGCGACGTCTATGCGGTCGTACGCGATCAACCTGTTGATGAATCGCTGACACATACGCTTGACTTTCTCGATCAGCCCGGCATCGCCTTTTGATTTGCATATCCGCCAGGTCTCTTTCAGCAGCACGTCGAGACGCTCTACGTCTCTCGGAATGATTTGTTGGCCTCGAGTTTGGCGGACCAGATGCGCCCGTACCTGTTACTGACAGGCCTTGCACGGTGACCGTATCGGCGATCACCATCAGCCCATCGACAACGACCCCGACCATCGCCACACGCTCCTCTAGGGACGACGCGTGCGAAAGGACCGTGTTGACTTCGTCGAGCTGCTGCATTCGGATACGGTCCGCAACGATCGCCAGATCGGTAACAGACCCGAATCTCAGCCCAGTCCCGATTCTAACGATCAAAGCGGGACCCCGATCGCAGACCACATGAAGGTCCCTGATGCCGCCTGCAGAACGTGCCCAAGTCGCGTGCACGACTCGTGGCCTGTGATACGAAGGTGGATCCCGTGCGGACGACGGCGTCCATTCGCAGAACCGACCGGTATCCCAACCAGCTGGACAGCTGCAGGGTAGACGATCCATCAGGGAACTGAAGTCGCTGCAGCGCAACGTCGGTGATGACGAGGCTCCCGTCCTCGAAGAAGATCACAATGACGGCATTGCTGGGATGGAACGATGCGAACACGGGCGACGACGATGTTTCGCGGGAGAAGTTGACCGTCTTTCGATGCAGGATCTGGTCTCCGATCTCAACAATGGCTACCATTCCGTGTTCGCCAAGAAGGATGATGCGGCGCCGGTCTTCATCCCCGCAGGCGAAGATAATCCTTCGCTGGACTGTCAGACTTAACGAACGTGATGGGCTCCTTTCGATCCCGTTGGGGCCGTCGTGCGCTGGATACGTTGCCACACGGACGACGACTGGGTCCTGCTGGACCTCCTGCGACACGACTATCAGGTCGCGGCCGTTCCCGCTCCATGTGCAGGTCACAAGCGTGACGGTGTGGTCCAGCGTCAGCTCCGAATGCACCGTCAAGCTCATTCCTCCGGATCGCAGCGATGCCTTGCCTCGGATCGACGTCTGTAACTGATGGAGTCATTTCCTGTGGACTCCAGGTGAGACGCATCAGGAGTACCCTTCTGGCCGGGTTGTCGGGCCCCGATCCGGCAACGACCGATACGATTCCGATTCGCCTGGCGTACCCGATGCAAAGTAGTCCCCGCGAACGGTCGAAACCCATCATCCGTGGTCGTACATCGAAACTGTCGATCCAGGCATGGGCAGTACTGGCTGCCATCAGGTTTGTGGCCGGCTCCTGTGATGTTACAAATCAACGGTAGCTCAAGGTGTCACGAGGAGTGCTTACAGAAGAGGGTTTCGATGTTGGGACGCTGACCGCCAGTATCTTCGGTGGGGTCTCCATGCCCAGGAACAGGACGTTGCCGACCATGATGGCGCAGGACACAATAGCGTGTCCGACGACGCCGGCCACCGACTCGTCGATGATGCACCGGCGGATGGTGTCAACACCATCGACGAAGAATGAGACAACGGCGCCGGTGCATAAGATCACGCGTGTAACGGACGCCATGTTGTCTGATGCGGCGCCGATGCCGACTGGCATCGATTTCGCCATACACGATGTCGCATCAGCAACGTGGTGGCGTAAGCGGTTCGTCCAGGAGTCAGGTAGGAACAACGTGCGGCCCTGCAGGCGCCTGTGCGCGTCTTCGTATCGAGTCGTGTCGGCCAGTTCGCCTTCGGACGACGCCGGCGGGTTCAGGTACAGGGAGCATGGCTCCTGTAATTGGTCTCGATCACGCGCGTCCTGGCTGACGAAAAGCAGGACCTTCGCCTGCAGCATTCCCTTTCGTGCACTGTGACAGGATGATACAGGAGAGTGATGCACGTGTAGGCGAAACGGCAACAGTACTGGAGTGAAACTGAAGCGGCGTACCGAAACAAGTCGAACACTGTATTGGGTTGGGATTGACTGACCGGAGTGTGCTGGGTACAAGCCAGCACCACACGGGGCATAATGTGGATAGAACGGCCTGGCTGGCGATGTCGCCGTCACTGTACAAAGGCGGCTACCGTACTGTGGGGCAGTGCTAGGGTCAGATCCGCCGGCTTCGACAACGAGAGACAGATGGCCGATCGTCGTGGTGATTAGTCCAGATTCGCTGGTTTGGGCGCAGGCAAGATTGGACATGAACTTCGCGACTAGCTTTGCGAGTCCTCCACCCCAACACGAGGATATATCTTGGCCGATTACCCTTTACCGACCTGGCGGTGAACAGTTTGCTATTCATTTGTCGTATTTGGCACTTGCAACTTGAGCGATGACATTCATGGACCTGGTCGGTAAGACATCCTGTTCCCGGGACCCTTCCACGTAAATATCGCCACGTGTATTTGAATGGGTACGAGCAATAGAATTTGATCATGGCTGGTTAAACGCGGTCAATTTCGCCGGCATAAATGTCGTCCACATCAGTTGACGCGCCGGTGTCCAACGGCGCCAGAGTCTGTTCGCGATTCTTCAGCCTGCGATAGTAGGCCAGAGCTAGAGCGCTAGCGACGACAACAGCCACGACCCCCATCAGAGACGCGAGCACGACCAGGCCAGTACTGGGCGACTTGCCGGAGAGTGGAGGCTTGGTGTCCTTGGCAGGAGGGACGCTCTTCTTCATTGGCGTCTTGTTGAAGAGCGACTTGCCGGAGAGTGGAGGCTTGGTGTTCTTGGCAGAAGGGACGCTCTTCTTCATTGGCGTCTTGTTGAAGAGCGATCCAGCCGTAAGAGCCATGATGCCGACCGCAGCGCCAAGTACCCCTCCCATTTTCATATTACGCGAAACAGCCGGGCCCGCTGCTGTGGCCGTCGGGACAGGTGACGCTTTCTTGGAAGATGTCGCAAGCAGCGCCGGCAAGGTTTTGTATGCTGCCGCAGCGAGGCTTATCGCTGCAAGAGGCGCAAGGGAGCGAATGGGGACGTCACGTGGACCATTCGTGCCGGCGGCTGCGCCACCAGGTCCTGATTGCACAGGCTTGGAAGCTGTCTCGTCTTTTGTCGTTTGGGTACTCTCCTGACTGATGGTAGTCTCCGTGTCTGGACTCTCCTGAGTGATGGGCGCGCCCGTCACCTGACTGATGGGAACGCCCGTCTCCTGATTGATGGGCACACCCGTCATGTCCTGACTGATGGTCCTCTCGCCGTCCAACGGATCAGTATGAGCGTCAGAGAATATCTCCGGCTCGGCCGTCTCCGTGTCTGGACTCTCCTGAGTGATGGGCGCGCCCGTCACCTGATTGATGGGCACGCCCGTCTCCTGACTGATGGGCACGTCCGTTGCATGACTGATGGGCACGCCCGTCGCCTTGGTCTCCATGTCCTGACTGATGGTACTATGGCCGTCCAACGGATCAGTATGAGCGTCAGAGAATATCTCCGGCTCGGCCGTCTCCGTGTCTGGACTTTCCTGAGTGATGGGCGCGCCCGTCACCTGTTTGATGGGCACGCCCGTCTCCTGACTGATGGGCACGTCCGTTGCATGACTGATGGGCACGCCCGTCTCCTTGGTCTCCATGTCCTGACTGATGGTACTCTCGCTGTCCAACGGATCAGTATGAGCGTCAGAGAATATCTCCGGCTCGGCCGTCTCCGTGTCTGGACTCTCCTGAGTGATGGGCGCGCCCGTCACCTGATTGTCCTGACTGATGGTACTCTCGCCGTCCAACGGATCAGTATGGGCGTCAGGGAATATCTCCGGCTCGGCCGTCTCCATGTCTCGATTCTTCTGACTGATGGGCACACCCGTCTCCTGACTGATGGAACTTTCGTCACCGGACGCACCAGTAATGCTCAGGGACTCAGGGGAAGAACCAGAGAACTTAAACATTCCACTGATCCGGCGCAACCATCCGGGGCCGCCGTTGACGGCGCGCTCATGGTCAACTTCAGATATCGTCGGCTGGTTAGCGCCGGTATCATCCGTCTGCGGAATCGTTTCGAAGCCCTCTGTGATTTCAATGTCCGGGGAAGTTTCCGTGGGAAGGCTCCCAGGCCGGATAGGTGGTCTGCTGTCGAGGAACGAGGCCTCCACGAAGTTGCCGTTGCCGCTCTGCAAAGGTTCGTCAATCTGGCTGGCTTGGGTATCGCCTTCCTTCTGGCCACCGTCGGTCGCAGGTGTCGCCACGCGCTCATTGCCATCAACATGTGCTGATGCAAGTACAAATGACAGGGGCACAACCAGCGCCAGGATCAGAGCCGCCCTCGTCATCACGTTGCTGTTCACAAACCGGTTTCAAACAGACCGCTCGCTACACGTGCTACCCGAAGTTCACGGAAGCCTTTTCGAAATGGCGACGGAATTCGTCGTCTGACCCGTTTTCATTCGATGCGCGCAGCTATATTTAGGAATGATACGTCGTAGTCAGTGGAATGATGTATCGGTATGCCACAGGAATTCTAAATTTAGGCGAATTCAGTAGGTAGGTAGTCAGTGGACGATGTGTCTATGTCGGAGGGATTCTTAATTTAGACCACCTCAGTCAGTGGATGATGTGTCTATGTCGGAGGGATTCTTAATTTAGACCACCTCAGTCAGTGGATGATCATGTGTCTATGTCGGAGGGATTCTTAATTTAGGGTTGCGCGCTACAACTACGTAGGCTGCGTTTACCATAATCCCCATCGAGCTTTACCTCAGCGAAGCTGCTCTCGTGCCCTAGTTGGGCGGTCCGATCTACACGATCTCGCGTTCAGTTTTCTATTCTACTGTCGCATTGGGCCTCTGCAACATGGACCTGTTCTGTAGAAAACCATGACCTGGGCCCTGGCAAAAGTGTCGACACGTGTATTTGAATGGGTATAAAACGATGACAATATCATCGTGTCATAAAGCGGTAGGTCAAACGCGGTCAATTTCGCCGGCATAAATGTCGTCCACGTCGGTTGACGTGCCGGCGTTCAACGACGCCAGAGTCTGCTTCCGATTCTTCAACTTGCGATGATAGGCCAGAGCTAGAGCGCTAGCGACGGCAACGACCACGAATCCCATCAGAGACGCGAGCACGATCAGGCCAGTACTGGAGGACTTGCCGGAGAGTGGAGGCTTGGTGTTCTGGGCAGGATGGACGTTCTTCTTCATTGGCGACTTGTTGAATAGCGTTCCTGCCTTCAGAGCCATGATGCCGACAGCAGCGCCCAGTACCCCGCCCATTTTCACATTACGCGATAGAGCCGGGCCCGCTGCTGCGGACATCGGGACAGGCGACGATTCCTTGGAAGATGTTGCAAGCACCGCCGGCAACGTTTTGTATGCTGCCGCAGCGAGGCTTATCGCTGCAAGAGGCGCAAGGGAGCGAATGGGGATCTTACGTGGGCGGCTCGTGCCGGTTGCTGTATCACCTGCAGGTACTGGTTGCACCGGCTTGGAAGGTGTCTTGCCAGTGCTACGCTCAACCCGTGCCTTTTGTGGGGATCGTGGTGGGAATAGGCGGCTCGCTGTTGATCTCCGTTTGTCCCGGCAAGGTCGGCACCGACGTACTGGTTTCGGCCGCTGCGCCTCCCAAGACGTCACTTTTGACCTGACGTCGCGCCTTGTCAGGGAGACTCGGCTGATCAGGTGGCGCAGCTCCAGAGTCTTGACCGTCAGGGTCATCTCCCAGTGAGCGGTTGATTTGATCGTCGTTGTGCATCAGATCGTTGGAGACGTCATCTGACGTTGACTGGGCATTCTGCTCGTGCTCGTCGTTGCGCTTTTCCATTGGTTGGTTCGTCATCGCAGAGATGTGTCCCTCAGTACTGCCGCTGTCCGAAGGGTCTTTGTGGACGCCGATCCCATTCTGTGTCTGGACGCCCATATTAATATGGTACCTGTCGGCCGTCGCCGTGTCTGAACTCACCTCGTCGTCCTCCGACGCAACTGCAGTAACGTCCGGGTTCGCAGGATCATCAGGCGTATCTGAGGATCCCTGTAGGTACGTTCTGAGGTTTTTGACGGTATTGAAAACCGACTCTTCTGCATTCTCGACTAGACTCTCGCCCAACTTTTCGACCGCTTTTCGTCTAACTGAGCGGATGGCGCTTCTCCCGAGGGCGTCCGCCTTTTCCATGACGATGCCCGCCGCGGGGGCGATAAGTCTGGCTATTACACCTGAGGGTTTGTCTTCGAGGCCGCCGTTGACGCCTTCATCGTCCCCTTCAGGTACCTGTTGGCGCTGGTTAGCGCTGGTATCATTCGTCTGCGGAAGCATTTCGATTACCGTTTCGGTTTCAATGACGTCCGACAGCTTGTCGCCAAAGTTGGAATTCGCCGTTTCCTTTGGAAAGCTCCCTGGCATAGGAGTTATGCTGTCGCCGAATGAGGTTCCCTGGCTGCCTTGGGGTGCGCCGTCCTTCTGACCACCGTCGGTCCCAGGTGTCGCCGGGCGCTCACCGTCATCAACTTGTGCTGCCAGTACACTTGACAGGGGCACAATCAAAGCCAGAAAAAGTGCTCTCGCCATCATGTTTGCTGTTCACGAACAGATTTCAGACTCGCTGTTGCCCGACGTTCACGGAAGCCTTTGAGGAATGGCGACAGACTCGTCGTCTGCCCCGTTCTCCTTCGCTGAGCACGTACTATATTTAGGACTGCGTTCTAAATTTAAGCACGACCGCCCGCCTCGGTATACCTCCTAGTCTCCTACAAGTCATACCTTCAGTGGACGACGCTGTGTCGATGTCGGAGAGATTCTTAATTTAGGGTTGATCTAAAAATAATCGTGGCGGTTCTAATAATAATCACGACTGGGAGTGTTGACAACGCCTCCTCGAGCTTTGTCTCAGCAAAGTCCAAGGTTCTCGCGAGACGTCACCCTTTGTTTGTTGCTGCACTCCTCACTGACTGCCGACTACCGTGTGGATGGGGCATGATGACTTCGTGGATCATAAACGATGAGTCTGGCTCTCCGTATTAACGTATTGACATCAAAAGCTGAGAGGCAGCTGTGCTCTCCAGGAACGCTTTTCGCGAACGACCCTAGCGATCACTGGACCGAAAATAAATTCATTCGCAATACAAAACTCCGCATATTGCCGATGTACCCAGATATGATACATTGACGATATAGAACGATGTACCCTGTCTGCGCAGTCCAGTAGGTTGAAGCCATATATAACTGCATTCCGACTGCGCGGCGCAATACATCCCCGACATGTAGATCTGTACTCAGGATGCACTGCGTAATACGTCGCAGGACATCCGATCGCTGACAGCTGTATCGACAATCTATGGGCTATACTTGTTCTGTATCCGACCACGATACATTGTGAGTACGAATGCCATTTTTCCAAGACTTCTGAAACGAATGGATTCGCGTACTGTATTCACATTTCACAGCTCAGAATTTTCTGTGACAATACCATCGTCCCTTGCCGTTCGACGGGAGCGTCATTGCCGTGCTAGATGCCGCCGGATCCAATTGCCGACGTGACGCGGCAAGTCGACCTTGGTGGAGAGCGTTACGTTGTCGAACATCGGGCACTGGAGTGCTATTTCACTTCGCAGCACTTCCAGGAAGCAAAACCATTCTTGCGGAAGGCCCTGTTGCAGCAGCAGACCGACACAGCGGTCAACGATTCCAACGTCCGCGTTGACAGCGATGCCGTGGTCGTCCATCATCAAGCTCGGATGATCGGCAAGGCACGCTTTCTGCCTCTTGACAGGGCTCTTGTTGCTTGTTGAGATGCCTGAGGCGAGCCGTCGATGCTTGAGCTCATTTTGGATGACTGTAACGCATCCCAATAAGAAGCAAGGCCGACATGGCACGCTTAACCGAACTTACAGATTTTGATTTCTTCGAACGGAAACGTCTCAGCAACGGCCTGCTCGATCTGGTGTTCCTCCACAAGCCATTGCTGTACCCGTCTTGGCAACTCCTTCTTAGAAGACAAGGCCACAACATCTGCCAGCTTGTGGTCCAGGACCAACCTGACAACGGAACATGTCAAATTTGTTGCAAACGAGATATAGATTCTACATACTGCCTCAACGTTTCCTTGCACAAGAGAAATTGAACGCGCGCCGAGTCGTTTCTCTGGCGGACACCTTTGCCGAGAAATGACTGCAGGTGAGCCTGGATCAATAGACGGTCCAGTCTTTGCACTGCCGCTGCCGCCATTCCCATGTTTTTCCCTCACTGCTAAAGGAAGACCATTCAAACGTATGATAGTGCGATCGTGTGTCGTCGGTGCAACCTTTCTTCCCGATCGGACACGGGTGGTGAAAAGACAGTTGATTCGGAGGAGACGCAGCCAGGCCGTCACGACGAGACTGCTTGTCTTCGTCTTCCAGGGACGCGATTGGCGAAGGCGGAACCCCGGCTGGCGCGGCTCGAACGCGACTTCGCGAACGTCCGCCTGCCGGCGAGAAGATGCGGGCGCCATCGACGTCGTACGGTAGTCCTTTCAAATAACGCGCCTCCGCGGCCTCCTCCGCCCTCGCGGATGTTGTCGGAGTCCGTGATCCACTCAATATTAGGGCGAACCTCAATATACCGCAGCACGCGCACGACATGGCAATGTTTTCGATGTTTAAAGACACCATTTTCCGGCGCAACCCATGGCCGTGACGGTACGATGTGGTTGCCTGGGTGACTCACGTGCCGGCGTCTGCCCCGATGGGGCGGAGATCGATGGGTTTAGTCTCGTGACAGTACAGTGCTTCCCGGTGCAGGTCGAGCCTATGCGACGTGGCACTACGAGGCACCGCGTATCGATGTCACCCCCCAAACGCAACGTCCGCCACCGCGCGACCGCGTCCGATTCCAGTCGTCTGTGGCCGCCAACGAATTCGTCGCGCTCACCATGGGATCCACGAGTTCCATCGCGCCGGGATTCGTTACCATCCGGGATGGTAACCAGGTGCCGCTGCATCTCAACCGCGGAGGGTTGTCCCCACCCTATGACAGTGATGTCAGGGGAGCACTGTCACTTGACGACAACCCGCAAGGGCGCCCCGTTGGCGGTATACCGCGACACTCTGGAAGCGCGGCCCTACTAGTCTTCGTAATGATGAAGACGACGGCTGAACCCCGCTGGAAAGCACCGACGAGGACGGCAGGTGCTCCTCAGATAGCGTTGCAGTTTCGCCGCTGTCTGACAAAGCTCGAGATGCTGCCGCCCGTTTCGTTTTACAATATCAGTAAGTTGATCGACTGGACTCTGCTCTCAGGCAGACAACTTATGGGAGCGTCACTGTAGGTGCCTTCCTTTAAGTCCACGTTCCCGATATATAGTGTCAAGTACGTCGGTCCAGGTCGCGGCTTTGTCTGGACTTCCCCTATAGAATGATGGATCGACAAGGGGGCAGCCAAGGAACATTTCCGCAAATTACCAGATAACGTCAGCTGCGGTGAGGCTGAGGTAATCAACGCATGCATCTAATTGGTCCCTTTGGCGATATGTCTGTTGATAGCCGTTACTCTCCTCAGGTGTGGCCGTAGTTCGGAATACTCCTGCAATCATGGGAATCCTCTCGTGTTTGGGCAAATGCGATATTCTGGCATGGATGTGGCGGCGAACATTATGTCGTTGGAATTCCCCGAACATCAGGCGAAACCCTTCATCTTATCACTGGACATTCGATGCTGGATCCATCAACCTTGTCACACAAGGACTGGCAAGCGTTCAAGGAACATCCATGGGCTCTGCACTACCTGGAGGCATGCAGTAGGTTCGCTGAAACGACGGTCGCGCGAGTCGGTAACTATGACGAAGTGACAGGGCGCTATCGACGTCTTTGACGAGTTCTGTCATGATAGTTACGGCTGCTGTCTACTTCCATCAAATGCCACAACCTTCCAAAGTGTGAAGTTCGGTACGATTGCTCTTTATATTGCACCCACCTATAGTTACTAACGCATGCATCGTCCAGGACATGTAAGGTGGCAGGCGCGACATGGCCGTCATTCGACAACCGACAACGATTACGTTGCGGCATTCGCTGATACAAACGGGGACGTGCACTTAGGAGCAATCAACGAAGTACTTCGCATCGAGATGCCGCTGGCGCCGCCGCGTTTAGCGATACAATCGCTAACGCTTGAATTATTCCACTGCAGCGGTAAAGCACGGCTCCACCTGGTTGACTCCTTGATTCACCATTTGCTATGATTGAGCAGATGGTTGGGACATGATCTCGTGTCCGATTGCCGCCCCCCATTCCTGCGACGTCACTCTACCTAGACAAGGACCGTGTTGCTACGCATCGCCTGCAGGATAGCCCGATGTTCCCCATCGTGCATGCTGTCCGTTGTAACGTTGCTCGGCCTAGTGCCTAGTCATCTGCCAGCGAGTCGGCGACGACGTCGTCAACGATAGCGAGGCCGCCTCAGCTGTTCCTTTTGTATGCCTTCTCTTGAGAGCAAACGCTATTCCCCTGGCGTTGGTGTCAACCAGCTACTGACTATAAACAATGTAGACATGTGCTACTAAAGCATGTTAAAGACCATCCGGACTCTGCGATATGCTGTATTGGCAATGAATGCAATCAGATACACTGGCAATATGTTTGGCAGATATATCACCAATGTATCGAACCTTGGAATACAGTGGCGATACAAGGCCTCGCGGATGTATCCGCGCTGAATCGATTTTCGGCCCAGTGGATTCCAGCGTGCCGCGTCGAATATCAGAGCTGTCCGAATGCTGACTGTAACGTTGAACACGACCTTACTGGTCGAGGAAGCATCGCAGTCGAGCAGGGTCTAGCGTAGTAGCCAGGTCATCAGCAGCGATATATCGATCAGGGTGGAACAGCTATATATATAGGACGTATGATGTGGATCGAGATGAACGTTTTCGCTGTCTGGGTTAGTCTGCCGATCAGTTCCGGCTATCTTCTGTGACGAGCCTGGCACGGATGCACCACTGCAGGGAAGACAGTCGACTGACGACTTCCATCATCCACTGGCGCCGTGCATATTGTCATGGACCACGCCGATGAATCGTTGTTCCAGAAGCGTGTCCGCAAGATCAATGACGATCTGTGGCCGTCGTTCAGCGAACGAATCGCGGACCAGAAGGGCCCACCCAGCGCGCATAGCAACCGAAAGAAGGCAATGCATCGAAGACCGGAAGGAACCACAACGAATTCGACACATACCGCACATACGATATCAAGTCTGCGAAAGATGGACGAAGTTGGTGGCCGACTGGGCCATTTTCTCCATCAGGACATCTAATCCCCAATGGCCAGTTCGTCAGGTTGATCTGTCAGCAACCCGCAAGGATCCCTAAGAAAGTCGACCATTCTGTAATTTGGTGCTATTCGTTGGGGATAATGGAACCCATCTGAGTGATACCAACAGTCTCTACGACCGGTTTTAAAGCACGTCCAGCAGATGGAGAGAGCCGTGGAACAGCTCCAGGAGGAACACTCGACGCAGATCCGACTGGAGACCGAGTCCCAGAAGACATTCGAGTTCATGAAGAACCAGGTAGCCAGCAGTGCAGGCATTCTGTTGGCAAGGTTGACCTGATATTGCTCCACAGATTGATTCAATGAGGAAAGCGTTTGGCATCCTGTCCGAGGTTCTCATTGACGAAATCGAGGACATCCGGACGGTCATGAGCGACCATATGAAGGTGCTAATTGCGTGTATGCTGGCGCTTCGGGAGTTTGATCGTACGTAGTCTGTGTCAGCCATGTTAGACGAGGCCAAGTTCCGAGGCAAACTAGCAGGAGGACCTGACGTGCCCATCAAGGAGCAGATCAACAAAGTTCGGACAGAGATGGATAATAAGGTGGGCGATGAACGAAGCTCCTGACTGCCTCTGTTATAATGATGATGACGGCCAGGTATCCATCATCCATTCGAACATGCTGCAACTGCAGTCGGCCATCGAGGAGAGCCGCGAATCGAGCCATGGTGAAGTATCGACCCTAGAGAATAAGGTTCAAGAGTTAGAGCGGCGCTCGGTGGCGACGCAGGTAATCGGTACAGACGTTTATTCTCTGTCACTCGTAACTGACTTGTAGCGATTTAGAACCGAGGTGGCGGTGACGACCGGCACATGGAGCTCGCCGAGGCGGTCAAGCGCCTGGCACAGGAAATCGATCGGACGAAAAGCGATTTCGAATCGTATCAGGACGCGCATGGCGTTTCGCTGTCGCAGATATTCGCCGAGTTGAACAAATGCATTCACCGGTGCGATCAGCTGGAAAAGGGAGCGCCGCCAGCGGAGTCTCTTGCCCCCAAATCGTCGGCATCGTCGTCCGGCAGAACTCGTGTAGGCCAATGTCGTTCCTGGAGCGAAACGGTGAACTCATAACGTCGACAGGACGAGGACGTTGCGGCGCTGGAGGCAAACATCGATGCGATTTCGACAACTGTGAAGGATTTCATCGTGACGCAGACCGAGTTCATGGAGGAGGACCATGCGAGTATCGTTAGAGAGGCAACTGAGGCGGCTAAACAGCAAGTCACGGTGGGCAGCCCTGCTCGGCGTCACGCCCAGTATGAGTTTGATGTTTAAGGTGTTTGCAGGATGTCCGGGAGGAGATGCAGAAGCAGAACAGCGAGCTGAGGCTGGACCTGGACCAGATAGAGGAATCCGTGATCAACGGGTTCGATCAGCTCTGCAAAGTCCTGAACGTGCACAACCCCTTGGAGCTGTTCGAGAAGAGCGAACCTGGCAATGACAAGGATTCCGACAATGAGCTGGCTGACGGCAAGATCGAGCCATTCACCTAAATCGAACATGTCGCGTTGGACTTCTTAACAGCGCTTCGCATCGTCAGCAGCGCTAGAGGCGTTTCAGGGCAGTACGGGCTAGGCAGAGTCAAAGCTCAGTTGGCAACTCAGTTGCCAGTTGCCGACCGCGGATCAAGCGACGTTCCCTGTCTGCTGCTCTTTGGGAAGAGCAGTGACGATCGGGGACGACCATGTTCAAGATTAGGAGAGAGATGCACCCCTGTTTGCTTCCGCATCGGACTTTCGCCTTGTGGAACGCGGTGACGCCTACGTTCCTGTCCGCGCAGCACCACGTGTGACATGCGGACCGGGCTTGGATCCCCGAAGCCACCCAGATGCGCGCAATCGCGGTCACGTGCAAAAACGATATGTCGCCCCAGGCCAGGAGGAATCGACGAATCATGGTCGTGTTTTTCGCCCCGCGGATTCTCGCCATTCGATTTCGCCGGACCCTTTCCGCAGTTGACGGGATCGCCGCCTGGACCGCGTCCTCCAGACGTCGACAGGGTCACGCCGCCCGGTCGCGCGGCTGGTTGGCGAATGCTGGTGACGGTGTCCGTCGGCGGCGGTCTGAAGATGAGGATCCCGTGCGGGAACGGCAGCCAGCGGGTCGGATGGTTGCAGTCCGAGGTCATCCGGCGATGGGCGGCCCGGAAGGACGGCGACGTCCTGCGGATCCTCGAGCTGAAGACCATCAACAATGCGTCGCTGGACCCGGACGACCAGATCGCCGAAGTGCTGCGCGACGAGGACACCGTCATCGCCGTGCTGAAGACGTCGTCGGACCGCGTCATGGTTGGCGATATGTTCGCGCACCGATACTACGTGACGGGCGTCCTCGGCGAAGGCACGTACGGGCACGTGTTCAGGGCTCGCGACCTGGAACTGGAACGCGACGTTGCGCTGAAGTGCTTGAAGAAATCGAGGGCAACGCGCCTGAGCACGAAACGGTTCCTGAGAGAAGCGCGCGTCACTGCAAGCCTCGGTACTGCGTCTGCCTTGAGATGTCGGGTTTCTCATTCGTTTCTGACACTTCGACCGTTGGACAGGGTTCCATACCAACATTGTGACCTTGTACGATAGCGGCCGAACTGAGGATGGCACTCTGTTTCTCGTCATGGAGTTGCTGCACGGCGAGTCGATGACGGCGCTTCTGGAGCGTCACGTATCGGAGCGGCAGGCAGGTTAACAATACGGATACATCGAGGGTTGCGAATTCTGATCAGTGTCGTCAGGCCATCAGCGAACGCATGTGCGCCGAGATATTCGTACCGCTCCTGGACGGGCTGCATGCGGCACATTCGCTGAATCCGCCGGTTGTGCATCGCGACCTCAAACCCGACAACGTGTTCCTTGCCAAACCATCGCATGGTTACCGTGTTGGCATTGGGTTCACTGGCGTTGGCTGACTCTGGCCGCAGCTGGGGATCCCGCCGTTCCCGTCATATTGGATTTCGGGATCGCTGTCTCCTCTGACCTCCTGCATGATACTGCACCTTGCGGTACGAGGATGTATTCGTCTCCAGAGCAGACACGAAGGGTTGGGTTTGCAGCGGTCCTTTGTGCCACGCCTTTGACGTTGGCGATCGTAGGGCGCACAGATCGATGCACGTAGCGATCTGTGGAGTCTGGGCGTTATGTTGTACCAGTGCGTTACGCTCTTCGTGGACATGCCGTTCGACCCCTTTGAGTTGCGAGCTGCTGGTACTCCAACACGTAATCGTGCTTGCTCTGGCGTTTTACATTTGACGGTCCGTTGCCCAGAGGGCGTCGTCCCTGACGTCCGCCTACATGCGTTCCAGCCCGTTTCCGACGCTTTCGCCGACATCATCATGAAGTCCCTTGAAGTCGACGTCGACAGACGATGGCAAACGGCCCTGGAATTCCGCCAGGCCTTTCTTGCATTACACGACCTGGACGCTTCGAGAAGAACGCCATCCAGAGCGTTTCATGCCACTGCCAGCAAACTCTAAATCAGACTATTTAATGCATCGTACGACTTGTCGATGCTGTCCGAATGTATCGTGTCAGGCGCTATCCAAAAGCGATAGCTGGTTTATACGAACGTCCTCAATGGTTCAATGACGTCGATGGTCCTGGTGCCGAGTCCCCGACACGACCGCCTGGCCCTGAATACCCGTTGCGAGCGTGTGGCAGACGGCCGGCGTTGCCTTCATTTCCAGCCAGGTTTGCCAAACCATTCAGCCTTTCAGACGGAGGCCCAGGCCGGTCACTGGAACGATCCGGCACTGGCATAGGGGCGACCATCTGCCCAGGACTCGTACTCGTTTGTGGAACAACAGTGCGGTCCGACATGCCTGCTTGAGGGCCGATCAACACCACCGGGCCGTCCCCATGGGAGGCCACAGCGTAACCGCCCCCAGACGCACGCCGACGCATGGTGACTGTGACCGGACCGGCAACGATTGGTGCCGCGTTAGCGTTTGCGTTGCGTCTGTGGCTGAATTGCAAACGGATCTGCATTCGGTCTGCCCCATTCACGATGCAGCGGAGAACCAGCTGTTGGGCCGCGACAGGTGCGGTTGTCGCCAGACGATGTCGCTGCCTTTGCGCCGGCCGGTGTTGGACTCGACGGGCAGGCGCATGACCGGGAGCGGGATTCAGTATGCTATTGATACTGAACTGTGGACATTCGATCGAATGGAAACGATGTGGATGGCTCGAGGCATCTGCATGCTGGCCATGTCCTGAGACAGCAGGTGCCCATGGTGGATGGGCGACGTTTACTGCCACTGGACAAGGCCTGCCGGACCTCGACACGTGGCCCACTGGTAGCAGCTGTCCGCCTGGGAGTCGCCAGAAGCCCGGCGACCTCACCGTCCGGCAGTCCACAATCGCGCAGACGCGGTTGACAATTCGTTCCAGGTGAAGGTTCCGGAAGCAGGTCTCCTCGACGTCGGTGAACACCAGCTGCATGCCCGACGCGTGTATCTCGTACGGACGTTCGAACGAGCTGGAGATGCGCGATCGCCCATGCCTGCAGATCCAGATCGCCCTATCCTTTTCAGGACTGGGGATCCACCGCCGTATCGCGTCTGGGACCTGACGATGCACAAGGCTGCGCAAGAAGGTTCCAGCGTCTTTGATGACATCCATCAGGTCAAGGTTAGCGAATGCGAAAGCGAGGCTCCGTGGGATTGGCAGGTTTGGATTCGACGGCGATACGAGATCGGTTTTGCCCGCGAACATCGTGACGATGTCAGGCAGACTGTACGTGATACCGTCCGCTAGCGTCACCATCATGTTCGTCACGCGCCCCGCCAGTGGGCACCGGAACCACGTCACATTGGCGGCGTTCAGCAACGCGTCCGCGCGTTCAGCCTGTTCGGACGCCATCATTGGCACGGTCGACGGATGCACGGGCACAACCACCGCCAGGGTATGGCTCGCAATGCCTGCGAGAAGGATCAAGGAGAAGGACGCCATCGTTGTCCGACCAGTTTCGGTGGTGGTCGTGCAAGACTTCTCCGCGACTGCGCAGTCCGCACGCAGTGCAGATCTCGTTCACTCTGGAGTCTGGGTCCTACACCGGCTCGGTCAAACGTCCACTGAGCAACAGTCACAAAACTCCGCGGTTTAGGGGTGTCTTCGGGTTTTCGAGCCCTATACTCGGAGAAGATGGACAGAAAGGAGCTGATGAAGATTCTGTTTGAACCATTGCCGCTATCGGCACTTGTCGGCGTCAGCTGTGGATTGAAGGAGGCAGGAATGTAGCGTCTGCGGATGCTCACGCCACAAACTGCAGCACGATCAGCTCTCGGATTCAGATGTGCGGGTCGGGCTGAAGCGATAACCCGCTACGGCCACAGTCTGACAGACGGAGCGAGCAAATTGTTGACGGTTCCTTGTTGAGCGTCAACCGGGATTGCAAGTCCTGGAGCGTGGAGCTGCTCGTACGTACGTGCTCATCAAGCGGACGATGTCATGCCGGCAGGTCCACATCGGCCCGCCATGCATACACACCAGACGGTATTCATATGATATTTCCGGTGCGCTTCCGCGTTGCTCGAGGCCTTGCACGTAAAGTTCGGCGTTCCAATCAAACTGGCGAAAGAAGCATGTCCTTGGGGTCCAGCGTCGCGACTTGCAGACAATGTAGATCCACCAGTGTAACCATCATGCTCGTCACCCGCCCTGGCTCGCCAACGGGCACTTTGTCAGAATTGAGAGACAGACAGCCCCCAGTACCGCATCGGGGCGCACGCCCTGCTTCGGCTAGCTCAATACCCGGCGCGGGGCGACGAAAGGGGAATTTTACGACGTACGCATTGTGTTTTCAAGCAGAATCACGCCGAGCGCCAGATCACACGAGGCTCGGATCGCAGAACGTGGATGCACCACGCGGAGCTCTCCTGTGTCCGTTGTCCCAGACGGCGTCTGACCACGAATGGTTTATGAGAACGCTTTTCATGATTCCGTCAGTTCGCGGTATCGGGGGCATCGACGCACCCGGCTGGAACGGTGTGCCCGCTGTGAGCGCCTGCAGGTGGACGAACATTGCCGTGAACGTGCGCATTTGGGACCAGCTGGTCAACTGCCCGATCAGGAAGACGATCGACCCGGGTGCTGGGAGGCGCTGCGTCATAGGCGACATTATCGAGTATCTGATCGAGTTGCATAGGGCGAGGGGGACGCCGTCCCGCAGGAGCGGCCACGCTCATGGAACGCCGATGATTGGTAGCAACAATAGTCGGTGCTGGCACCTGCTGGGCGAAAACATTCGGAACGGTTGCTTCTTGGCTTCGCGCAGGCACCGCCGCAGGCTGTTGCGAGGACGCCGTCCTTGTCCCAGGTCGAGACGCTGCTGAACGAGCCGGGGATGGATTAGACAACGCGCGGTGCTGAGGATGCGCATGTCGTCGACGAAGCATGACAACCACCATCCGTCGACGAGTAGGGCCTGGGACCGTTGTCGGACCCGTGGAAACAGGACCTGGCCCCGCGTTTAAGGTCCCAGACCGGGTGCGATGTTGCACGTGGACATGCACCGGGACATGAGGGGTACCTCCGCGCCTGGGACGCGGGTCCGGACACGACATCGGGTTGAAACGGTGGACGCGCCGGACGTGAACGGTTGCGATGCGGGCACGGACGGGTACAGGATTCGGTTGGCTTGATGGAGGACTCGGGCGGTTCATGATTGCCATGAGCGGGTGGGGTATGCCGCTGGTGGACACGTCACCGACTCTGACCAGGTCCCCGCCAGGGACGTGCCACTTGGCCGACGGCCGCGTCGAGCAATCGACAGTCTGGCATACATTGTCGACAATACGTTCAAGGTGCAGGTTCCGGAAGCATGTTTCATCGATGTCCGTGAACACCAGCTGCATGCCGGACGCGTACACTTCGTACGGGCGCTTGAACGACTTTGCGAGGTGCGAACGGCCGTCCCTGCATATCCAGATCATCTTGTCGGCTTGGATAAACCGGCCGATGGCCTCTGGGACGTGACCCTGTTGAAGGCTGCGAAGGAACAGGTCGGCGTTCTTGATCATGTCCATCAGATCCAGGTTCATGTACGCGAAACCGAGGCTACGAGGGATTGGCATGTTCGTCATCGGTGACGACAGGGTGTCCTTGTCCCAGGACCTGGTGTACACTTCGTCCACGTCGTACGTGATGCCGTCCGCCAGCGTAATCATCATGTTCGCGACCCGGCCTGTCAACGGACATCGGAACCATGTCACGTTGGCGGCGTTCAGCAACGCGTCGGCATGGCGTGCCCGTTCAGGCGCCAACATCAGCGGGTCCGGCGGGTACACAGGCACGAATACTCCCACCGCACAGCGCGCGACCACAATCACTACGAGCGACGACGTCCACATCGTGTTGTCCAACAGCAAGTTTCGATGGTGAAGGCGTGCAGTTTGACAAGTGTCGGTCTTGCGGAGACGGCCGACGGTCGTGGACCGCGCCTCCACTGGCATGCGACCAAATATAGACCTGTCAAACATGTCACACGACTCATCTCAGTGGACGCGCTGTCGCTGGCGCGACTCACGAACTGCGTGGCGGGGCACAGAAGCTGCTGGGTCCGTTCACGCCGAAGTTCGCTGGCTCTGCGTTTAGTTCCGCGCGTTCCGGCCACCTGCTACGCCTGCATTGCGTTTCGTGTGAAACGGTACCCCGTTTATGTATCCAGTGTGAACCTGGAGTCGTTGTCGGTGTACCTTGGCGCCGTCTTGCGGATGGGATTGGAGGATATAGCACCAACGTGCTGGACGATGGACGGGGAGATTTCGAGTATGTCCCAGTCGTCCGAGCCCTGCATCCAGTCGAACATGTCGATGTCAATGGGGTCCAACTGGTCAACAGGCTTGCAAAGGCGCTGTTCCAGGTGCAGTTTCAAAGCGGTCGCTGAGCTTCTGGTGAAGACGTTCGCAACGTTGCCCGCTGACTCGGTGCATGGTCCAAGGTGTGGATCTCGTCTTTCAAGCATCTCGACGATTTGCTGTCGCCCAAGGATCATCATTACGGCGACCGTCGTCCCGAAGACGGCGCATACGAAGTTGGCACCGGCCTTGAAGGTACCAGTGTCAACAAGCAATGGTTCATAGTCACTTGAAAGCCCCATTATCATGAAGTGAGCCCGTCTGCAGAAGCATTTTGAGGCAATCCCAAGTACTGCAATGCAAACTGAAACAATGGCAGGAGACACAGTTAGCTCGAATAGCGTTCGAAATGTTATTCCGAACCCATTCAGGAAGTCACCAACGTACGCCTTCAGCATAAGATGTTTTCGGCGGGGTTCCGGACGCTGTTCAAGCATCGCTCTCAGTCTCACCAGGAACGCTCTTGACAGCATGGCATCCTCCTCGCAGATAATGCACCACGGTGCCTTCGAATCGAGACAAGAGCGAAGCGCCTCGACGTAGCCGACGTATTGGTCCTGGATCCAACCGTAGACGTCCTCCGCCCCCGTCCGTGCTGTACCCGACCGCAACGAAGCACTAGTATTCTCCAGGTCTCTTGCCGTTATCGGTTTCCGTTGAGCTGACTGTCGACCGTAAATGTCGCGGACCGTCACCCCGGGTACGTCCCGGAACCTGTCCAAACCTGGGTCGACCTGGCTCGGTTCGTTCGTGTTAATGAGAGCAACACGAACGGATTTGAGGTCGCCTGCCGTGCTTCCCGTTATCAGCGACCAGAAGAAGACGTTCAGGTACGGGACGGGGCGCTTCGTCGTCATCACGACGAATGTGAAGTCAGGCGGACCGTACCGGTTTCCGTTTCCGAACGAAACGGAAGACGGCTGAAAGGTGGACATAAACGCCGCAGTGGTCGCAATGACGTGATCGTGGACCGCGCGCGCATCACGCGTAGCGAACACATTCACTGGTGATCGTGGGTGTCTCCACCCCATCATGAACGTCATCACGATAACGACTGCGCAAATGCGCCAGACGCGCGACATGAGAGCCGATCGCCGCATCGACATGGTGGGTTTCGTGGCCGGTTTGGCATGTTGTTGTTCCTGCCGCATGGTGTTCTTCGTCTGCAACATGTGGTTCCTTGCCGAATTCTCAACGCAATAACGAATGAATCATTGTCTTCGAGACCCGCGGTCACGCCTTTAGCCATGCGTAATGGTCGCGTGCCCCTGTGCGGGAGGATCTGGAAGCGGATGCAAGGTGAACCACCTCGTAACCGCATGAGGAAACCCGGTGGACATCCGTTTACGGACACCCGCGTCTGAGCATCATCCACATGTACAAACACATTTCTACAATACTGTAGCCATCGACGGTATTGGCAATGGTGCGCGCGACACGTAGGTGGAGCCGGTTCCATAGAAGGGGGCTAGGTGCCAGAGGGTGAGGGACGTGAGTCATGGCGATGGAGAGAGCACGCGCACTGTCCACCACTGAACCCATATAACGGTGCGTCTCCCGTAGAGTGCACCACGAGAAAACAGAACGTTCAGGATCGTCTCGCTTCTTCCGATGCGGTGTTGCCCTCTGATGATGTGGTCGTTTCGGTGTCCATATTAGTTGTCGTATTGCGTCAGTGTGTGCGTTGCATGATAGTCGAGCCGGCTCCCAGTTAGCTGCTCTAGACACGTCGAAGCCAGACCATGAAATCTTAATCTGCTGCTCATAGGTTTCGCGATCAAGACGCCAATCGAGCAATCATCAACGAGGAGTACAGTATGATCTCGGTCGTGATGTTGACGTTGGCGTCAGCATAACGTCGGATTCGCTGTGTGTGCGCTAGGAAGCGTCGTATCGTCAGTGGGTCCCCGAGTTCACACACCTGATCATTGATGCGTTGAACGACCCTGTACGTGCCGTTTCGCGTTCAAGCCGTAGTCGCCCGGGATGAACGTTTCGTAGTGACGTCCAACTAGGCATCAGCGAGCTAACGACATCCTGGGTCGTCGCCAACCGCCTCCTGCGGTCATCTACGTCGACAAAGATGACCAACGTAACCGGTGTATGTTGTCAAGGACATCCTGGGTTCCCGACTCTACCGACGGCAGTTACCGTACCTGGTGAACTGGGAAGGTTCCACGACCACGGAGCGATCCTGGGAACCTGCTCGGAATTCCGGGGAGTATTCGCCGACACTTCGTATGCTGATCCTCGACTTCCACTAGCAAGTACCCAAACAAGCGAGGACCCGGCCTTGAGAGGGGGACCATGTAACGCGCAGATCCGGACCGCCTGTCCTGCTCTGCGTTTGGTTTCGCGCGTTCGGGCCGCCTGCTACGACTGCCCCGTTTCGTGTGCAACGGTAACCCCCGTTTATGTATCCAGTGTGAACCTGGAGTCGTTGTCGGTATACTTTGGGGTTTTGCAGCTGGGGTTGGAGGACATTGCACCCATGTGCTGGACGATGGACGGGGTGACCTCGAGTAGGTCCCAGTCGCCCGAGTCCTGCATCCACTCGAACATGTCGAGATCAATGGGCTTCAACTGGTCGACAGCCTTGTAAAGGCGCTGTTCCAGGTGCAATTTCAAGGCGATCGCTGAGCTTCTGGTGAAGACGTTCGCAACATTGCCCGCTGCCTCGGTGCATGGACCAAGGTGTGGATCTCGTCTTTCAAACATTTCGACGATTTGCTGTCGCCCAAGGATCATCATTACCGTGATCGTCGTCCCGAAGACGACGCATGCGAGTATGGCACCGGTCTTGAAGGTGCCAGTTACAACAAGCAATGGTTCATAGTCCCTTGTACGTCCCATTGTCATGAAGCGAGCCCGCCTGCAGAGCTGTGGGTTCATTGCAAGTACTGCAATGCACAATGAAACAATGGCAGGCAACAGAATTAACTCGAATAGCGTCCGGAATGAGTATTCGAACCCTGTCAGGAAGTCACCGACGTACGCCTTCAGCATAAGATGTTTTCGCCGGGGCTCTGGGCGCTGTTCAAGCAACGCTCTTAGTCTCACCAGGAACGCTCTTGACAGCATGGCATCCTCCTCGCAGATAATGCACCACGGTGCCTTCGAATCGAGACACTCGCGAAGCGCCTCGACGTAGCCGACGTACTGGTCCCGAAACCATTCCTTGACCTTCTTCCTCGTCTGCGATTTACCCGACCGCAACGAGGCGATTGTTTTCTCCAGGTCTCTTGTCGTTTCCGATTTCCGTTGACCTGACTGTCGACCGTAAATGTCGCGGACCGTCACCCCGGGTACGTCCCGGAACCTGTCCAAACCTGTGTCGACCTGGCTCGGTTCGTTCGTGTTAATGAGAGCGACACGAACGGATTTGAGGTCGCCTGCCGTACTTCCCGTTATCAGCGACCAGAAGAAAACGTTCAGGTACGTGACGGGGCGCTTCGTCGTCATCACGACGAATGTGAAGTCAGGCGGGTCGGTTTCCGTTCCAAAGGAAACCGAAGACGGCTGAAATGTGGTCATGAAGGCCGAGGTGACCGCGACGACATGATCGTGGACCCGATGAGCGTCACGCGTAGCGAACACATTCAGCGGTGATCGTGGATGTCTCCATCCGATCAGGATGGTCATCACGATAACCACCGCGCTAATGCGGCAGACACGCGACACGAGAGCGCATTGCCGCATCGACATGATGGGTTTCCTGGCCGGTTTGACACGTTTTGGATCCTGCCGCATTGTGTTCTTCGTCTGTGACACGACAACGCGGGAACGAGGGATCGGCGCTACTACGCGTATCGAATCTGGATCCGCTAGTGGAGGCAGCGTGCCGGAAGCTGGGCCGGCTGCCTAGGTGGCGTCACGGTGCGTGACGTCACGCTCATGATTCACGACCGCGAGGCCGTGACAGTCTGCAACACCACTGTCCTACTCCCGTTGCCACTTCCGGGTCAGACCATGCCTCACTGCCTTATATTAGGTCCATCATGGCCGACGGCGCTCGGGTGCGTGCCGTGTGTCGGACGTCCACGTCGACGAACGGCTCCGGTTCGCTCGTTGTCAATCGTCGGGACACGCTGGACCCGTAGGCGGGCGTTGTTCGGATGACGTGCGCAAAGTCGCGCTTCAGCAGGGTCTTCACGGAGTCCTGGTGCAGTTCGCGACGGGCGCAGGCGATCACGCACACGCTGCAGATGATCACGACGAGCAGCACGACGATCAGGACCAGCATGACCAGGTTCGGCGTCGATGATGTAATCTCCTGGAAGCCGTCCCGTATCCAGTCGCCGGACGACATCGCTGGCCTGCCTACCCAGCTGAAACGAATGCCACGTGGCTCGGCTATTTCCGGCGCTTGCCCCAATTTGGCAATCGAACGTCCGATCCCGATGTTCGTGTAGTCTATTCACACATATGGTACAATGGGGATTACTCGAGCATGAATATGCGATTGGAGACGTCCTCGACGAGCCAGTTCATCGCGTCGACGAGGCCGTCACCGGTGATGGCAGATACGGCGACGATCTGCCAGTGATGGGACACGATCTTGTCGAGTTGCAGAACGCGACCGATCTCCTCGCACGTCAGCGACCCGTCCAGGTCCTGTTTGTTCGCCAGCACTAGAAGCGACGCGCCTTCGAGTCTCTTCGCCAAACGACAATCAGGAGCCGTGCACAGAAAGGCAATTCGATATCGCGGACCTCTTCCCGTAGGACGTCGTGGAGGTGTGCCCTGCATTCCTTCAACCGTCGAATATCAGCGGAATCGACGACCCAGATCAGCCCGTCGGTCCTCTCGAAATAATTCCTCCAGTACGACCGGATCGTCGTCTGCCCGCCAACGTCCCATATATTCAGAGAATACCTGCCAACGGCTATAGTTAACCATACGAACCATAAACTCGACAAGACGGTCGCCTTTACCCCCTGTAATCAAACGTCGATATTTGAAAGCCGAGAGTCGGGCTGATCTGTGCGAACGGTCAGCGAGATGGAGACGGGCGGCGTGCGCGCGCGCGCGCGACAACGCACCTCGTTGACGTCCTCGCCCGAGAACTGCTTGACGACCGTCGTCTTGCCGGCGTTGTCCAACCCGAGCATCAGGATGCGCATCTGTTTCTCCTTGCGCTTGATCTTGCGCAGGACGCCCAGCAGGCCCATCGCAGCGGCACGGTGTGCTGCGCCGCCGACGCACCACCTCCGCCCACTGGTCCGTCACATTTTCCAGCCGCGCCTATAATCATTGGAACCCGAATACTCCCGGTCAAACTATGCTACAGACGGTCAATACTCCTGCACAAAAGCGTCACCAGGCATTCGATCCTGGGCGTTCTTGTGCCCGGTTGCCCCCCAGGTACGTGGAATGACCAGCGTCGGTGTACACGGGTGGGGAGCGCCTGCGGACACACCGGATTGGCGCCGACGTCGGTGACGTTATTTTTGGGACCGTGTCCCTGTGGCACGGAGGCGGGGCCGAGTCGGCCGACGGTACAATAAATATTATCAATCATTTTCTCAGTCGCGCGCCCGCCCAGTGAACGAATAATAATTATTCGGCAGCGCGATTGGACTTGGTGTCATTTGCGATTTTGACGGGGCCGGGATGGGGTGGACGGCGCCCCGGGCGATGCTGGGCCAGGCGCTGGCCCAGGACGTCTGCGTCGTGGCGCTGGCGACGCTGCACGGCCGACGGTCGCTGCTGGACGTCCCGGACCACGTCGTCCTGGCCATCATGGAGATGCTCGACGCGGATGACATTTGCCGGCTTCGTGCCGTTTGCGCGCGCCTGCTCGAGCTCGCTGACGATGTCGCGTTCGTGCAGCGGGTGCTCAGGAGGGATTTCGGCGATGTCGACGCGGAATCGGATGATGGCCTGCATGAGCACTCGGTGGCCGATTGGAGGTCGTACCAAGCGCATTACGGTGCCGTGCAGGGACGGAGGCGCATGCGCGTCATGAGGAAACATCACCAGGAAGCGATGGAACGTCGAGAGCGGCTGCAACGCCTGGCGATCCATTACTTCACCTTCTTCCACGATCGGGTCGTGTCGGTCGCGTTGCCCCTGTTGGCACTGGTCGGTGTGATCTGCATCGGGCTCAAGCTGGACGGGTCGATCTCCTGGGCGTGGTCCACCGTCCTGTGGCCCTGGTTCGTGATGGCCGCCGTGATCTGGATCGGCGTTTCGACACTCGTCTCGGTGTCTGTGAAGCAACATCACTGGCTGTTCGACCAGATCGTCACTTCGGAGTGGTCGGGTTGCCTGTCCGGCCTATCACGCGACATCGTTCGCGGTGGCGTAGTCGCCAATGCTGTCGCGCTCCTGATGTGTCTCTGCTTGACTCTGCAAATCATTCTGATCGCACTGAGGCTTGACGCGATCGTCCTGGCCCCATGGTCGGTCATCCTGCTGCCGCTCTGGATCACGTACACATTGGTCTGCGTGGCTCCATGTTCTGGTTGGGTGCTTCATTCGGAACGATTGTTGTTCTTCGGGCTGCTCTGGGCGGCCGCCCTTACGTGGTTCTTTGTGTTCACCATTCTTCTAACTATACACCTCGACCAGGGGATTCTGTCCTTATCGCACGTCTTCATCCCACTGTGGATAGTCGACGGCATCTTTATTGCTGTGGCTTTCATCGCCGTACTGAGCGCGTTCCTTGACTTCCTGTCCCCATGCTCTATCTTCGGGTGCACTTTGAACGACGTTCTCTACGTTTCCGCATACCTCGGCGTCGCCATCGTCGTGTTCGCTCCTCTTGCCGTTGTGAAAAGCCTCATCATCTACAAGATCATCTCTGCACCCGTATCTCTATCGTATATTGCGGTCCTGTCCCCACTGATCATCTGGTTCGGCCTCGCTGCGTGCTGCTCGTTCACTGTTACATTGGTGGTGGAGTGACGCCCAACGATGAAGTGCCTCGCGGCCTGGCGCACGTCCACACTCTAATATTCGTTGACAATGAACGCAGGTTGTTTTTTCTCTAACCGCATTGACGTTCTCAGGTACGGCTGGGGGAATGTCACACCAGGCATGGATTATTAGTTTATTACACACACTTGGCAGGTCGAGGAGGAGCCACCTGTGCTCTCGGTCACAGCGTAATGAGGGGCAGCGCCTGATATTTGCTGTGAGCGGCGGACACTTGCCGATGAGCGCCAGGATTGATCGACCAGCATCGTCAGCTGCGCTTCCCGAGCTTCGTCGGCCGTTCTTTTCCGATGCAGAGATCCGCGCCGCCTTCCAGACGCTTGACGTCGACGGCAACGGGTTCATATCGTCGACTGAGCTTCGCGTCGTGCTGGATGCGTGCGGTAAGGCTGTTACTGACGAGGAAATCGACCAGATGATGAGGGTTGTGGATGCGGACGGCGATGGGCAGTTATCGTTTAAAGAGTTCGGCAACATGGTCAAGCGGGAGATCATGGGATTGCAGTCGGTCGAGATGGGCGACATGGCGGCGGAAGAGTCGAAGCCGGCCGAGGCGTCCAAGATGAGCTCGATCGACAAGATGAAGAACCGGATCAAGAAGCAGAGCGAGATCTTCGAGTTCGTGTCCAGCCTGGCCCTGGACCTCGGGCAGCTCGAGGATCTGTTCTTCCAAAAGGTCCAGCGCCTGCCGTCCCGGTACATCCGGTACGATCAGTTCTGCAACATCTTCCGGTGCCCACAATCGCGTTCGGCTGAGAACGTGTTCACCGTCTATGGCAACGGCAAGGACGGCGAGGTGGACGCCCGCATCTTGATCATGGCCATGTCCGCCGTTCTGCCCGTTAACCAGCTGAAGAAGGCAAAGTTCTCGTTCCGCCTGTTTGACCACCAGCAGTCCGGAAAGATCGACAGGGACGCCCTGATCGACATTCTCAAGGCGAACCACCTGACCATCCTGCCCGAGGAAGTCGACAAGAAGGCCGACTTGATCATGTCGGCGGCTGCCACGCCCGATCAACCCGACGACATCAAGTTCGACAGTAAGCGATGCAATCGCACTCAGACAGTGTTCCCAAACTGACAATTCGTCCTCAATGCAGATTTCGTGGAGGTCATCAAACGATTCCCGAACATCGTTTTCCCGGCTTTCAAACTCAATCAACAATAGTGACGTTTTTAATGCCTCGTCATGTCCTACCTTGCAATACGCGTGCGTTCGGCAGGTGAGCACTCTCAGAACGCCTTCTGGCAGCGAATCCTGGTGTCGATCAGGAGCTCGTCGGTCCAAGGTCATCTAACAATGTTCTTGGCGTTTTCGTCGACTACGAATGCACGGAGATGTTTGCTCCAAGCTCGCCGTGCTACCGTACCCGTTAATGTCCAGATGACACCTTCTGTCGCCTTTGCCCTGAATAGGCCAGCTTGGTCCGACGTTCGGCGGATCTAACCGTTAGCGTCAACGTTGGACCCACCTATCAGGTGTTGTCACCATGCAAACGGTTTAGTGCTGGTGCTGCTGGTACGACGACGCGTTGACTAACGCTTCGGCACGATTGGCGAACACGTTCATCCTGAACTGAGGTAGTCCAGCTGGCCATCACCCAGCAGTCGAGCACTTACGCGACCGACCGCCGACGTCCAGAAAGTCGCGCTTGTGGGACAACTGTGTGTCCGCCACCAGGCTCTGGAACTCAGTCGCGAACCTGGCGAGGGTGCCCCTGCTTTGGTAGAGACTTTGAAGCGTCCAGGCAACCGTCTCGGCCGGGCTCGGGTTGCCGAATCAGGCCTTGAGCGCATCCGTGAAGGCGCTGAAATGCATCAGGGTGACCTTACTGGTTAGGTTCCTATTTAACGGGGTGCGGTGCTTGCATTACGTAATTGTTGCCGTCGCCGCTCTTGTGGTTGCTGTGGTTGTTGTTGTTGTTGTTATTTATTCTCTGTCTCAAACGTTGTAGAATATGTACTGCGTGGTCCGTAGCACGCACGAGGGCTGCTTCACCGGAATTTGCGACGCTCGTTGGATCACGGACTCACGGTGTCCGAAGGCTGTGCCAGTATTAGGGCGCATATCCTATACGTCGCGGTGCGCGTTCGGACCGCACGGTGTCCGTGGCGGACTTGCTCTTGCAATCAGTTGTGCAATTCGCGAGCGTTGCAACGCTCGCGAATTGCTGCCTGCAGCGTGATGCAGCTGGTGTGGAATGATGACGTTAGCTTGGTCCGTGTTTTCGACTGACTGGATGAACTCAAAACAAGCATTTCAAACCTCTGATCACACTGGCTCACGCGCAAGGCATCTGCGTGTTGGATTCCGACCCAAGGCTTGTCAACCATGCTGACAAGGGTTTCTTGAACGATGTCTGGCATGGTAACTCACCATCATGCAAATGCCATTCGTCGTTGGAGAAGTGCTTATCTGGGTGGATGACGTCGGCCTGCTATGTTAACAACAAATACACAATTGTTCTTCAAACTGTATACGTCGACTTCGAAGGCCTATTTGTTGCCAGTGTCCGTGATCAGGGTCCCGACACCGCCTGTCGTGCGCGAGGAAGGTGACTCAGCGTGCCCCGAATTCATGCATTTCGATCGTGTCAGTGGAGTCACTGGTCGGACTGCGGCACGGATGAGTCACGATCGTTCGCGGGTTGGCCTGCCCAGTTGCCATGGCCGACGTCTCATAACCAAAAGACGAACTGGTGGGTTCGCTTGCAGTCCATACCTGGTCTGATAGGCGGATCTACCTACATAGGGCCATCTGACCTAATGCGGACGTCCAATCATTATGTGCACGCCAGGTGGGTTGCCTGCATTCGGTACCGACTCTGACTGGCGAGTTTAGGAGGTAACGTCCTGGTCTCCTCATTCTTCTAAACATTTCAGGATCGTATTCGTCACCGCTTGTGGTACATTTGCTTGACTCTGCAGTCACCATGTGTTTGTCTAGTCAGAGCCCTGTCCTGTGACGCCGTGTGCACATTGCCTTAGGGAGGTACTCGCTGGGCACCGTCTCATCATCGGATCATTCACTTGTTGCTACGTGCTAGTGCTGCTGTCGTCATACAGTAAGGCGCTGAACTCGAAAGGAATGACGTCGTCCTATCTTCGGTTCCTTGCAGTGGTAGAGCACTCAGCGATTCATGGATGTTTAGGTGTAACCGTGGAGGCCGCTGACCGTCATCGCCAACGGGGAAGATCGACCACCCAGGCGTTCTCAGTTGATCATTCACTGTTCTACTCATAGGTTTGCAAGGATCCTGTTCGGCACGTTCCGTTCAGAACTTGGTAACGTTTGCTTTCTCGACTCAGCTTGAAACTCGACATCTGACCGCCATGCTGGGTAGGTTTCAAGAATGCTGACATGGACGTTATCGATGACTGGGTTCGGTGACCTCAGAGTGTATCCTTGTCGGTCTCGACGCAACGGAGCGTTCGTATCCGTTCAACGATCGAGTTCCTTGATGACCAGTAAACCACATCTGGCATCGCTCTTGCACCGTACTGATCCTAAAGTTAACTGCCCAGGATGTACATGTTTCCTGGGATGCCCCGCTTGACGTCTGAAGCTTTGATGGTCTCCGAGCCTCCCTACTTGTCCCTGTCAATTCTGAATGTCCAGTTCCAGGCTTCCGATTACCAGCAACCGCTTGCCAAGCTCTGAGGGGCGCCCGTTTAACCCTGGTACGTTCCTGTCGGACCTTGCGATGAACTGATGGCGCCCGAGCCCTTCCCGTCTGCCTGTCAGGTATCATTTTCTCGGCTGTGACCCGATACCTGATCGTTCCCCGTCGCTCTTGGTGTGCTCGTCAGCCCCTATGGCCAATGGTACGTTCCTGCCAACCCTTGCGATCAATTGATGGCGCCCGAGCCCTTTCCGTCCGCCTGTCAGGTGTCATTTTCTGGCTGATATTGCGTTCCGTCATCTGATCGTTCCCCTCTCTTGGTATGCTCGTCACCCCCTATATGGTCAACTGATGGCCTCCGAGCCCTTTCCTCTGTCGTCAGTTGGGGTTCTCCGTATCGATTCCATCGAGTACGATCCGATCGCTATTCGTGACCCTTGGTATGTTTCCCGGAACGTTGCAAAGGACTGATGGCCTCCGTGCCCTACTTTCTGCCCGTTAGATGTGACCCCATATCGGATCCGATGCTTTGCTGCTCGTGGTACGTTCCGCCGACCACTCTCGACCGACTGACGGCTCCGTGTCTCGTTCCCGTCAGATGACTCCTTGGCCGCTGGTGATTCGCTATTACCATCCCGTCTTGGCGGTATTCGCTTGTTCGTCAATTGAATTACATCTCGGAGCTTCCCAGGTCATTCTCGCGTCCTGGAGCAACCTAAGTGTGTAACGGCATTGCAGCCGATCGCGAACTTGGTCCCACGAGGTACGTTTATTCCTTGAGAGCAACGTCTTGTACACCTCTAACTGCGCATGCGTGTCAGGTTCGTGTCCGGTCAAGAAGTTCCTGTCCATCCACGTTTTTGATTCGATGCGCGCAGGAGGTAGAGAACGTCGTATTCCTCCGGATCTGGCATGGCAACTGTACGTGTGCACCCGCTACCGAGGCAACTCTGGTTCTGACATGAGTGCCTTGGTGCCTCTTGCATTGTCATCGTACAGGTTAGGGGCAAACCCCCAGGTTCGTCAATCGGATTCTTTGCTGATCTCCACGGGTGTCTGACTTCTTCTGATACATGTGGCCATCAGTACGTGGGTTGGACGATCCCGAACGGGATCGTCCAATCCAACGTGAATTATTGAGGGCAACTCGGCCATGCCGCAAGACGTTGTCCCTGAAGAATATACACTTCCTACAACCGATAATTGCGGAAACAAGAGATGGCGGTGCAACGTTGTTAACGTGTCTAGCCTGGAAACGATACGAACCCTCACCAGCCAGTTTCACGACGAATCAATTATAAACAAGTCATGAAATGTGAACGTGCGGAGGGACTCAGAGCGTGGAGTTGGTGCAGACGATGACACAGTTGATCGTGCCAGCGTAGTCTCTGTCCACATTCCTGCAATCGACCATGATCATTGCAAAGCCTGGCCGATGAAATCGGCCGGGTATCGTGCTATGCTTGCGAATCGCGGACGCGAACTTGAAGGTCGGTAACAATGAAAACGTAGCGGCCGCTGTCGTCAGCGACATTGGCACACCGCCACCAAGATCGTGATTGGGATCACGACCAGGAATCCAACTCATTGGATCACCTTCGTTAACAGCGTCGATGATCTGTTCGTTCTCGTTAACTACGAGTCCAAGAGCGCCCTCACTGTCTCAAGAACGTTCTTTCTAGTCAACTCCTCGACGTCATCTGACTCTGGTCTGCTCGATGCACGCGCGTGGATATAACTGTGCAATGTCAGCTCGTATACAGAGTTGCTCGCCCTGGACAGCCAACTGGTAGCACACCGAATTCTCGACCGTCGCACACCACGTCTTCATCGGAATCGCAGGCATCCGCCCACGTAGTTGATTGCTGATACAGGATTCACCTTGCCGCAGCCGATGAACGCTTGGGAGACATCGACCTTGGAGGTGGAGCCGGGGAGACGGATGTTCGAGAACTGGAAAACAAATTTGACAATGAGGTCTTCAATGACGGGGGCATCCAGAGAGTGGAGCACGTGCAGAGGATGGCACAGTTGATGGTCAGATCAATCACGCCGACGGTATCCTCGATCGTCATTATAAAAGCAGGTGTCCTCGTGAAGATAATGTCATTGATTAGGACGAAAGCCATCGTCGCTGTCGTACACGACATTGCAATGGAGGACGACAGCAGGTTCTGTCTCGCGATTTTCCTGTAGTCGATTGTGGCAATGCCAACGGCTGGCTGCTCCATATCGATGATCTCGTTGTGGTGGCGGATAGCGGACACGAACTTGAACGTCAGCAACGACGACATGGCTACCACAGCGATGGTCAGCAGCGCCGGGACGTAGATCGGGTAATATGGCAGGCAAAGGCCATGATCGGTGTCGATATAGCTCTGCGTGCCAATGACCCCGACAAGCGCCAGTGGGATTACTCCCAGGATCCCAGCTTGGATCACCTTCATCAGCAGCGTAGACGATGCGTCCTCATCGACAACCTGCGCGCGCGCGTGTAGAAACTGAACGACGAAGGCGACCGACATACAATCTATCAGGTGATCAGAAGTGGCAATGAATAAGGTCGAGTTCGAGACGACATACAGAACCAGGTAACCGATCGTGAGACGATGGAGCACAGCACCCCGTCGTTTAGTGTCCACGGGTACGTGTAATGCACGGTCAACGATAGGTGGACCATGCTGGTACATATCGACGTCCCGAGTATGCACCAGACGATGGTGGGAGCGCTCCTCGTCCTCGCGATCGTGAACAACGAGCATGCTGATACGGCGAGCGTGATGGACAGGGCTGCGATTGCGATGCCGCCAGCGATGTCGCTCATTAGACGCACCGCCGCCGGCGACACCGACGTCATGGTCCGACACGAGATCTAGGACTGATCAGGTAGTATGTACTGGGGAAGCCAAGGAGTCCAACAGTTATCGTCACAGATGGTGAGGGTACCGGTAGATGGGCTTTCCAGCACATGTGAGCGCTTTACCAACTGACCTGCCCCGGTGATAGAGTTGCTCGTGATCCGCCAAACTGGTACCCGATTTATTCGGAACCGGAGAGCGACTTGCTGAACACGATGTGTTCGTCGAAATGGAGCGCGACGAATACGTCGAAGAACTCCCTGTAGATGGATCGTCCCCTGAAGTAGTACTCCAGGTCGTATTGTCTCAGGATGGGGACAGCCAGTTTGATTTGTCGGTCGATGTCCTCAAGCGTGGACGTCGCGGGGACGGTTAACGAGCCGACTGTTCTATCACCGCCCGCGCGCGTTCGCTCCACGAGCCTCAACGCGATCAGCGTCTCCGACGGTGGCGCCGAGTTCGCGTCATCCTGTTAAAGCCAGTTACAAAATTGCGATCGTGCAGGAGGGCTAGCAGAATACCAGGTGCTGGTTTGACGCAGAGAGCTCGCCCGAGCTAAACGACTGGATGTCGATGTCAGGCTCGGGGACAGGGATAGTGTCATACACGATCGTAGATGTCGGTCTCTGATGACACACACTTTGGTCAGAGCTGCCTTGCCCCCCGATTCAAAGACGTACCCCAATCGCTAGTTGAGCTAAGTCAAAAGGTGCCCCGACGTCGTCCTGTCCAGCGTCCTCCACGTCGTCGCTGAACAGGACGGACCCTCGTGGTATGGCCTAGACCGTTCCACGCGTGAGTAGACAGCCCTATGCGAGCTGATACACGAACCTGGTTGGTGTGGCTGATCCATGGGACCGTTCCTGTCGGTGTCTGGGGCCTACTTCCAGTGCCGCCTGCACGTTGCCCCTGTCCGGACCCTTTGTCGTCATCGATGTTGTGTTGTTTGGGTGGGGCGCGTGGAAAGCGATCGCCGCCGAACAGCGTCGCGAACGATGACAAGTCGTAATCGCCTGCCGTCATCGAGTCATCTACCGTTCCATCCAGGATGGCGCCTCTCTGTCGGGATACATATCATTCGTCCTGAATCACAACGCTTAACGCACTGGAGCAGGTAGTACCTTGAGCCGATACCGGCAAGGCAGGCAGACCCGAACGGGGCCGGTCTTGAACTTGATCTGGAACGCTGCTGGCACTGTTGCGATAACGTGAGCGTTAAGAGGGGAGACCCACTCCGTCAGGCAACACAACCAACCGTTATCGATTTTGATTGAACATTCATTGCAGAAGCACTCGCCACAGAGGCGGCAGGAATGCCGCTTTCGGTGCAGGCGCCCGCACGATAGGCACTGCGGGTAGTCGAATTGGCTTCGGATGACAGGCGGGTGAATGTGCACGCGCCCGTCCACGATTGTCTGCCGGTACCCACAGCGTACCATCGATGGCCTATGTGATCCGAGCACTAAGGACGGGACCCGCGATGCGACCCCCCAGGGCGAGCCGGTCGCCTACGGGATGGGGCGCTCCTCCGCCCAGTACTTCACGCAGGCGTCGCGACAGCCGAAACAGACGCGGCACAGGTCGTTGGCATGGGACCTCTTCTTCTCGAATCGACCGGGCAGGCGGAACTTCGCCGAGCACAACGAGCAGACGATGTTGCCGCACAGACGGCAGTGATGGCTATGATGAATATGGGCCGTCAGAACGAACGCCCAACTTCACATGCAGCGCTCCCAACGTACCGCTCCCATTTGCCGGGCTTCGCGCCGCAGGCGGCGCAGCGGGTTTGCACATCCGGGTCGACCCAGACCGGCGGGTACAGGTGCCCGGTCCTCTCCAGCAGTATGTTTTCACATGCGCCCTCCATGTCACCCGCTGGCGTCGTGTGGACGAACAACGATCGGCCGGCAGAGGCACGTGCCCATGTGCGCTGGGCAAGGAAAATCTTCAGCAAGCTCTGAGCGCGCCGGCGCCTCACGAGGTTTCGCGGGAAGTAAAGGCGCCAGAAATAGCAGTGTCGGACAGCGGCCGACGTGAACCAACGCAACCCGAGCTCGGGGTTTTGACGTCGTGGGCGTGGACTCGTTGACGATTGGCAAGCTGACCAGGCGACCTGCGATTTCGAGTACGGAAACGCCCGCCACCATGCGCTTCTGCATTGGTCGCGCGTTGCGACCCCTTATCCTGGTTGCCATGCTCGGTGGTCACACTGTGGCCGCGTTCAAGTCTAGCTCCAGCAACGTTGGCACCGGCAGCGACCGATCCAGTCTGTTGAACTACCTGAACGACGCGAATGGGGAATCTGACGACGACAGTAGCGTCGCTTTAAACGACATCGCAGGCGACGCGACGTTACAGCTGGTTGCTGACTTCGTCAACTCGGTTGGTGTGCATCAGGTACATGTGTCGATTGCCGCAGTCAGCTTGCTGTCGACTGATGACTGCCAGGTGGATCTCGCCGTTGAATGGGCCATGGACAGGCTGGGAACGGCCGGGCTCCCGGCGCGGTGCCGTCTTCTGACGGCAGCCCACTACCTGGGCATGCGCCTGTTGATGCTGGCCATTGCATCGATAAGCGATTGGGATTCCCGTACTGCCAAAGCGATGGGCCGCGTGCTACCCAGAGAGGTCCTCGTATTCGCCGGCGGCGTCGTCCGTCTTAGACTTGTGGCACACAGCTATCACCGGCAGCGCATTGCCAGAGAGATTCATGGACTTCTTCTCGGCGCAGGCAACACCAGTACTGTCGTCAACACCGCCGAATGGTGTCACGAGTTACGTCTCAACATCCTGCAATGGGCGGCAGTGCATGGCGAAGCCCTCCTCGTCGAGTTTCTGCTCATCTATGTCCCCGGCGTCGACGTCAATGCTCGCGACGGGTTCGGGCTCACTTCGTTGCATCTGGCCGTCAGTGGATCTCGCAGCCGGACCGTCTCCGTACAGGAGTTTGATAGCAGGCGGTCGTGGCATTACGAAACCCAGGGACCCAGCGCCGGGTCGCGTCACGAAACGACCTCCCTTCAACCTGTCAATAGTGTCGCGTTGCCTCTGTTCGCACCCGGCGTCGACGTCAGCGCCCGCCGGCGCCCTCGGGCAACCGACCACGACGAACCTGCAGGCGACGATATGGGGGAGTTGCTGAGGAAGGATGCCGATCGCAATATGGTCAATCGACGTGCGCACGTTGTCGAGCTGCTTGTAAACGCTGGCGAAATCGACGTCAACGCTGGCGACACGTATGGCGACACGCCGCTGCACTTGGCCAGTTGCTGTGGGTACGACAGCGGACGCATCATCGCAGCACTGCTGGGGGCTCGCGACATCAACGCCAACGCTCGCGACGCGCGAGGCCGAACGCCACTGCATTGTTTGGCCATGCGCCCGGATTCCGAGCCTGAAGTCGCCCAGGCTCTTCTGAAGGCGCGCGGGATTGATGTGAACGCCCGCGATGCAATGGGTCGGACGCCACTGCACTATGCTGCGCGCTATGGGCACTATCCTGTCGTCCAGTTGCTACTGGATGCCGCCGGCACCACCGTCGCGGCGCTCGACACACGTCGTCAGACGCCCTTGCAAGTGGCCGAGTCCCGCGGTATGCATGACGTGGCCCGTCTTCTGCGTCGTGCCGCGCGGCGAAGCACCGGCATTGCCCGACGCCGACAACCGTATCGCAACACGTGACGGTGCACTGGCCATTCGTTGCTCCACAATCCTTCAGTTGAGTCTGTACAAATGAAACGCGGCCAGCGACTGTGCCAATGCTTTCGAAATGTCTTCGGTCCCCGTTCAGTGGTACCCGTTGGCATCGACGGATTACTAACTCTGGCCGCGCCAGACGCCTGCATGGCGCTGGTGGTGGCAGCCGCTGAGAACGAGGGACTGAACCCCGTCCCAGCGTTGGTATTGCGGAATCCTCGATATCAAGAACGAAACCAATCGATGGCAACTCCTCGTGCATTGGCGCGGGTTCTCATCAGACGACAGCTTCTGAGGTTGGTCCTTGCGTATTCCCTGAATCGGTGAGATGCAGAGAGTCAACGGGAATGTCCAGACGCGCCTGAAGAAATGGGGACCAGACGGCGTCGAGCGGAGAACTCTGGGAAAGGCCCGTCATACTCTCGATGGCGCCGGCGAGCTGTGCAGGTCGGGACTGGTGCCGTTACTCAGAGCGTAGCGTAGGAGATGCAGGAAGGTCGGCCATTCCTGAAGTGGACCCGGAACTCGGAACACCGAGGCCAAAGAATAACATGGGTCAGCGGGCAATAAGCCAGATGGAATCGTCCATCACCTGATTAAGGAAGTGGGAACTGCGATCGCTGCTCCACACCAAACCGGGTTAAACCAATCGACGAGAGATTCAGCGGCGGGAATGGGAATAGTGGCGGCAAACAGTTCCCATCCCGTTTTGTGGCGAATCTGTTCCACTTCACGTCGTGCCAACATCGAACTCCGGCCGTTGTCAGTGCAGTTGAGGCAATGCGGAACGTCTGCAAGTTGTGCCTTTATGATTTGGTAAACGATTTGAATCGTCGATATTTGAGAACACACAGGGCGGTGACGTTGATGACGATCAGCGTGACGATCAGGGCGGCGGCGTGGGTGCTTACCGCTCCCCTCACGTTCATCCAGGTCAACACCTGGCCCGGTATGCCGAACTTGTCTAGAACCCACTCGCCGCCGACTCGCATCCCCTCCGACAGCTGGAACGTCGCCGGACCGATGAACTCGTTCATCAGCAGAGCTTCGACCGCGTAGTGGAAATAGCTCAACGAACTCAAGCGACTGAAAACGGGCCCGAGTCAGAACACGAGCACGCCCTCCTCACCATAAATATGACCTACCTGGCGAACGTGGCAGGGTTCGCTTTGCTTAACAGCGGGTTGCCGAACACGAAATTGAACAGGATGAAGAGCATGGCGATGAACGTGGCCGACCTCGCCGTTCTCGACATTGCGCTGATCAGGAAGATGGACGACCCAGCAACGACGTTCGCCAGGGCGATCATTAGGGCCGCGACCAGGAAGGGACCGACACCGATCCGCATGCCGACCAGCGAGTACGACACGCAGGTGAACAGCAGAGCCGGTAGCAAGCGGAACGGGACGTCGACAATCAGCCGGGAGATGACGAACGAGCTCGTCGTGTAAAGACCCGCGAGACGCGACTCCACCCAGAACCGTTTCAGTTCCGCCACGTACGAATCAATCGACGCCAACGACAGCAGGGCCAGAAAGAGAACGGCGCAGGACGCGAACCCCATTCGCAGGCGGACGCCGTCCATGTCCATCGTCGCCCCGGAGAACACGAAACTGAACACGACTGCGCTGGACAGCATCGCCCACATGTACGCCGACAGGTGCGACGACACCGTCGAATGGAACGACCGCGAACACAGCAAATAAATCTGGCGGCATCGCCCGTTCACGTACCGATGCATCGTCGCCGCATCTTCGTCAGCACGCACAGGCTTCTCAAGGCCTGGGGTGAACGCGTGCTCTGCCACGTCCGGGTCACTACGAAACGATTAGGCGGGAGACATCGAACGGGGACGCGTCCAGTACCTGAGCAGTTCGATGAGCGCCTCGAACGGCTGCGAGGAGCCAACAATGTGGCGGTCAACGGGCAGGGCGGCGCCCAGCGCGCCCTGGAACACGACATGGCCGCCGTGCGCCATCAGGATGACCTGGTCGAGGAGGTCGGCGGCTTCGGCGGGCGGCTGGTGAATGGCGACGAGGACGGCGGCCCGTGTAGCAGTCGCGCGGTTCCGCAGCGCGCGCAGGACCAGGACGGCCGTGTCGCTGTCCAGGCCGTCCGTCACGCCGTCGATCAGCAGGACGCGCGGGTCGGCGACGAGTTCGACGGCGATCGCCACCCGGCGTCGTTGTCCGCCGCTCAGCGAGCGGATCGTCGAGAGCGCCACGGGTTCCAGTTGCAATTCCCGAAGAACGTTCGTGACGCGCGACGCGACCGCTCGTCGGGACAGGGCAGCGCCCAGGCGAAGTTTCAACGCGAAGGCGAGCGTCTCCCAGACGGACGCCGATTCCGTCATGCAATCCGTTTGCCGGACGTATCGGACGATGTCGCCTGGACGACTCGACGAGCCCGTCAGGCGAACACCGGCGGGGCAGGACGAGGATCCCCCCAGGGCGGACAGGAACGTCGACCGACCCTGGAACATTGGTCAGACGTTGCACGACGACGACGAACGACTGCGTCGCGTACCGATCCCGATGGGCCGATGACGGCGATGAGCTGCCCGGGGAGGATGGACCCGCTGGTCGGATGGAGAATCGTCGTAGGAACCGGTGACCGCCCACGAAGCAATGCCATGAACCGGTTGCACCAACGCGTGTCGTGCACGGCGACACCTTCCCATTGCAGGCCGATCCCGGGGCCAGCTGTCACCGTCGTGTCATCGCAGTCTCCAAGGACGACCACCTGTGAGCGTCGTCGACGGTTCCGACAGTAGGCGAAAGTGATAGCCAGAACGCTGACGATAGCGACGATTACGATAGCAGTGAAGTGTGCCACGTACTTCAACGTCTGGCGTTTGTCGTGGGAGTGTCGTCGGATGCCTTCCCGGTTCGGCGTGAAACACGTGCCGGCGCGACACCGGGTCGCGACAGTAACTGTGGTCTGTCGCCCCATGAACTTGATGGGCATTTCGAGATGGGCGGAGTCAGGCGATGTCCGCCCTAGCGTGTACAGGACCGGGCGGCCGTTGGTCATGAACTCGTTGTAGGTCCGGGTCCAGACGCCACGCGACTTCTGCAGGGCGGGGTCCAGTGCCCTGCATGACCGATCGGGACAGACGACGGTTCGCCCTGGGGACGTCCTGCTCTCCACGAGCTCGTAGCAGTTGAATGCGTCGCAGTCCAACACGACGAACGTCTTCGTGCATCGCGACCCAGGGCCATCATCGCGGGACACGAGCTTCGCGGACAGAACGCCTCTTGTCATATCGAGACGAACATCTAATCGATGGTCACGCAGGCGAAGTTGCTGAGTAGATGCGTCAGACGCGGATGTGGATGCGAGGCATGAGCCGTACCTGCGCTTGCATCATCGTCTGATCGACCTGACAGGAGAGGACCTGCGGTCCAAGGTCGTTGAACAGCTCATTGGAATACGTTTCGCCAGGTGCACAGAGGCTGGCATGGTCTGTGATGGTGCAACTGGGGCCAGAGTACCCAGATGGACACTGGCATCGGGTTTGCGTGCCCCAGACGCGCGGCGAACACTTCCCAGCGTATGCAGCCAGGTGACAGTGCCCTGTCGGCACATACCCGCCATGACCACACTGCAGCAACGCGTTGTCGCATGCAGCGGCCGATGCGACGAGCAGGGCGATTCTCACAAGGACGCCTGCATGACCACGCATCCGACAGACGACAGTCACGACAGCTCGCAATGTAGCGAATCACCGGACTGCTATAAATAGCAGCCACTTCAAAACACCGCGCCACGGACGTGTAATGAACAACGAATGGCTGGGTAATTACAAGTGCGGTGGTGGAAGCTCAGGGCCAAAAATGTTTGAGGGCTTCTTCCTGTTTCGGTCCCATCGCGACCAGCACGCCATTGATGAACAAACGACCACAAGGACAGACGATGATGCGCACAAGTGCACAACAATGGCTCCGGGATGGTAAATAACTGGGCGATCAGACCCGTGGCTCGGGGAACCGGCCGACACTGTAAAGTTGGTTCCTGGGTGGTGTATTTTACAGGTAAAAAAACAGGCTTTTAAAACACCCCTTCAAATTACAACAATTCCATAACCTCGCCGCAGCAGCAGCGTTTGACTGCGGAGCGGCATTTTGGTCGAGCCGGCCATGAAGGCGCTCGCGGATTCGGTGGCCGGAAAGAAGGTCGCGGTCGATGATCTGCTGGCCTGCCGGGGCATGGACGGCGTCGACGCCGGGCGGTATGCCGAGGCACTGTACGCCCAGATCGACTGCCGGGCGGATGCCGATGTCGACGACGTCGGGCGGTTGTGGGCGGCGTCGGCCGAGGTCGACCCGGATCGCGCCATCCTGAAACGGATGCACGACTGGCGACTGCTCGACGTCGTCTATCAGTCCATGCGTCGCGTGCGTGTTTTCACGCGGCTCGTCTCGCCTCGCCCTGGTCTGGCCGGGCGACTGGCAACGTCCCGCTCGCTGCGTCGATTCGTCCACGACGATGGCGTTACGAAGCATCAATGCTCCATGCGGTTTCTGCCCCTCAAAGAGCATGCGGCGAACACGTTCCGCAACCTTGCCCTGGCCGCTTTCCTGATCTATACGATGCGTCCCGATGTCGACTGGCCTGCCCTGATGTCGCCCCCCGAATGGGGCCACGTCGAACCGCTTGCGGTGCGCCTCTCACTTCTGGGCATTGCCCTCGCTGCGTGCCATGTCGCTATTCGGACGTGCCTGGGCCTTGGTCGCCGCGTCCACGTCCGCACCGATGCGTACACGAACGAAGTGATCAAGGGGGGCGGCCCTGGTGTGCTGCTGTCTACCCTCGCCGACGTTGTGTTCGACGAGGTCACCTATCGGTGGATGGCGATCTTCGCCACGGGGCTCCTGCTCTCGCTGATTGACCTGGCCATGACGCATTACGTGGCCTCGATAGTGGCCATGCTGGCTGTGCACACCATGCACTCCGAGAAGTGCTCGCTTCGAAGCATCGCCCTTGTCGGCGCCGTCGCCGCCGTTGTTCTCTATGGGCAGATCGCCCGGATCAGCATCCTGTGGACGATCAGCGACGCCGTCCGGTCGGGCCTGCATCGTCTGACGGCGGGGGCCTGCCCGCGTATTCTGCGCCCTGGTACACGCCTGTCCAAACGACCCGATCTCCTGATGGCGATGACGTTCTCGGGCATCCTGGCGGATCCGTCGTTGACGCTATCGCCGTCCGCTCTGGAAGGCGTCGTGCACGAAATACGAACCCTGCTCCTGTCCGCCATCTTCTGGGACATTGTTCTAGAGCACGGCCTGGCGACGTCCCTGCTGCTCCGAATCTGGTTCGCTGTTGTCCAGTTCGCCCTGGCTCGCCTGCTTCACGGCCCAGTCATCGTCGACGGCGTTGTCCGGGACAAAGCCCACGAATCGTGACGTGGGCGCTGCGTGCCAAGGATAATACCTACACTGGCACCGTGTTCTCGACGCTCCGAAAATGATCTGGAAGGCAGGCCTGGCAGTTGTCGAACACGCGCTGGCCTGAGCGAGATTCGCGGCGGTGCGACTGGCGATGCCGCTGACCCCGTCAGCCAGTCCCAGCGTCGTCAGCGTGTTCGCGAATGGGCCTCAAGTCCAATATAATATCGGCGCGGCGTTCCCGACAACGCCCGGAGCCGTGCACGGCTACGTCTGAGTTCGCCCCACGCCGACCTCGCCTGTCTCGTCATAATTGTTTTGAGCGTGTTCACGACCGGTGCCCATTTGCGACCCATCGCCAAAGAGAGTGAGGGAGAGATGATGATGATGCACCCGTCCGAGGTCCACCCGGATTCGGCGATGTTTGCCGCGTTCGCGTCCGACGTTGACGTTGACCTCGAGCGCCAGCAGGAGCCAGTCGCCTTGGCCGCTGACAAGCCTCGCCGGCTGTTCACGCATGGGACCGTAAGCCATCCCGTGTTCTGAACTCGTCGCATGATCCAACGTGTGCTCGCAGGCGCTGATCGCGCTGGGTGTCGCTCTGCTGGTCACGACCGGCATCGTGTTAACCGTCGTGTTCACGACGAAGCCGGCGGCGACGGATCTGCCGGAGGGGCAGGTGTCCTCGAGCGCGGACGTCCACCAGCATCAGTACGATATCCAGACGACGCCGGCGCTGCGCCCAGCGACCGTCGACGCCTTCGTCAAGGGCAGGCACGGCGCGGCCATCACGACGGCCGGCAACTCGATCATCGTGCGAGGGCCGGATGCCTTCACCGACGCGCAAGCGATCGCGATCGAGGCAATGGCGGCCGGCTCCGTCGACGTCGTCCAAATCGTCGACAGCAGCACGGGCGCCGTCGTGTTCTCCGTCTGCCACGACGCGAACGACCCCCGTTGTGCCGCCGCCCAGCCTGCCGGGATGACGTGCCGCGAGGGATTCACCGGCGACGGCTGTGACGAATGCGCGCCAGGTCGGGGCGGCTCCCTCGTCGATCTCTGATCGTCTCCTGATTCGGGTTCGCCTTCAGGCCATTTCGGACCGCAATGCGTTCCATGCCCGAGTTGCAATGGCAACGGCGTGTGCAGCGATGGCAAGCAGGGCGACGGGCGCTGCCTGTGCGCCGTCGGGTTCGCTGGGGCGACCTGCGACGAATGTGCACCCGGGTTCGCCGGCCCACACTGCGATACGTGCCAGCCCGGGCGCTTCGGTGCCGACTGCTCCCAGCAGTGCACCTGTGGAGCGAACGGCATCTGCGACGAGGGCGTTCGTGGCACTGGGCGATGCACGTGCGTCAACGATCACATCACTGGCGACCGGTGCGACAGGTGCAAGACGGGCTGGGAGGGCCCCGACTGCATGCTGCAGGTATGTTTACGGGTGGGGCGATCCGCCAACGATGGCGCGTCCCTGATTGTGGCACCCGACAGACTGGCAAGAAGGGCCTGCAATGGTTCGACTGGTGCGGCGAGCGCCGGATCGCGTCGATCACGTTCGACGGCGTCCCGACGCGGGGGATCCTGGACGAACTTTCGCAAGCGGGCCTGCGATCGACATTCTTCATTCGCCCTGCGTCGTCGTCGGACCCGCCTGCGCCGGACACGTGCACCCTCGTCCAACGGCTGATCGCCGAAGGGCACTCGCTGCAGATGGGAGGACACCACGGGATCGGCCTTGGCAGCCTCGACGCGGAACGGATCGACCAAGAGCTGAGGGACGGCGAGGACTGGGTCCAGGCCTGCACCGGCAGGTCGATCTACGACCTGCGCGTCAACCAGATCCGGGTCGTCGGCGACCTCGACAATGGCCGGGCGCGTTACATCGCCGACAAAGGCTACGTGATCGCGTCCTACAACGTCGACGCGGCACGAAGCGTCCCGGTCGGCACCCAGTTCGCGAACCTGCCGACGGGCTCGTCGGCACTGGTGCGCTTCAACGTGCCGTCCTACGAGATCGGCCAGGCGACCGCGCTGGCCGCTGCGATCCGATCGCAGCACTACGGTCTCGTGACCAGCCAGACCTGCTACAAGCGGTGCACAGGCGGCAGCGGGTACTGCAAGTCGCCGCTGGCCGACAGCGGCGTGTTCCAATCGTAAGCATAGTGACGGATTGGGGACGTAGCCCAGTCCAGCGAACGCCATACTATATACACTGTCCGATATGCGCATCATCCAGGCCATTGTCATTCAAGAAGCGCCCTTCTCGAAACTGTCTAGCCTCGCTTGTAGGCGTTGCAGGGATTCTGATTGATGTCACTAAGCATAAGATGAAGACGTGCAGACGTACAGCGCAGTGTACCTTGCTGCGACTTGACAACGCGCCCCGGATCGGACGCCTTGAAGAACAGGTTGCCTCTGCGGGCGTAGACAGCCTGGTACTGATGTCAGCGGCGGATAACGGGCGCGATCGGCCGCCGAGCACGCACGTGGCCGGCATGCGCAGCAGACTGCGCCTCGAAACAGGCAACGCGTTGGGCGGCGATCTCCTGCTGCAGCAGGGTGACGCGCGACGCAATCAGCGCAGGATCGCCCAGCGACCGAACCGTATCGTCATCGACGTCGGCCGCTTCGCGGACCATTCGCTGCAGCTCGCCGCGCGTATCGCAAAAAATGGCCGCCGAACATGCGGCAACGTTTCAGACGGCTTTTTGCACGGCCCGGCAGGTCGGCTCCGGTTCGCGATGATGCCGCTGCTGACGCGGACGCGCGAGCCGCGTTCGTTCAGCGAATCGCTGGCGGTCGTGACGGGGCGGCGGCGGCGTCTGGTGGCGAAATCGGTGTTCCTGAAGATGAAGGAGCGGGAGCCGGCCGCGATGGTCGAGGCGGCGGCGCGCGACAATTGCGCCGCGCCGGCGCCGACCGTCGACCTGGAGTCGGAGAAGTCGAAGCTGGAGCGGCTGGAGAAGATGCTGCAGCAGAAGCAGATGGAGAAACACCATCAGTTCACGCTGCTGAAACAGGTCATCCAGCAGCAGAAAGCGGCGGCCGCCCTGGCCGCCCAGAAGGCGCCCGAGACGCCCGGCACGGGCGCCACCCCCGTCCTGTCCGGCGGGCAATGGCCCACGCGAGGCCCGGCAATCCGCGACGACCTCACGACACCGCCGCAATCACAACCCGCACCGCCCGCGACGTACCTCGCGCCGACCGGCAACCCGAGGCGGCGACCGGACGAGGCGCCTGCCCCGCCGCGACCCGGGCCTCGCCCGTACCTAATGCAAGGAACGCAGGGCGGCGGGCCGCCCTGGGGCGCCCCACCCGGCCCGTACCGGCACGCGCACGGCGGCAAACCGGCGTACGGGCGCTGGCCGCGCGACGCGTACGGCTCGAAACGGTTCGGCGGTGGGCGACCGGATGGCCCTCGCACGCACCTGCTGCCGCCCAGTCAGCCCGGCAGGAGGCGCCCGCCGTGGCGCCCGCAGCCGCCGTAGCGTCGTCGCGTCCGGCAACAATACACACGCGGACGCAACGCCACTGTCCGTTACGTCACGTGACTCACGCGGCCGCCACGACGTATCTCCCATTTTCGTTTGTGGCGTGCCACACAGACATGCTGGCGGCCCTGCTGGTTGCTGTTGCTGTTGCTGTCAGCGTGGCGGACGCAGGGAGTTCGTCGACGACGGACAGGCGTGCGCTGGCGGACAACGATGTCCACGATCATGCGGTGAAGCGTGGCACGGGCAATGTCGTCGGGCAGGGGCGCGCCGTCGACCAGGTCGTCGACGTGGACAACAGGCAGGCGGTGAGCAAGTCGGCCAAGGCGGACAGCGGCCTGGAGCTGGGCGACGAGCTGCACATGTTCAAGGGGACGCAGCTGGGTGCTGCCGTTCCTGGCATCGGGGCGTTGCCCGGCAACGAGGTGCTGCTGGACGTTGGCGGGCTTGGGGTCGGGTCGGAGGTTCAGGCCGTGGCGACGACGGCGTGGACGACCACAACGGATCACAGTGCAGCGGATACGAAGGTGGAGAACCACAACAACGGGTCGAGGCGCCATGCGGAGTCGTCGACGCTGAAGACGAAGGACGAGCTGGAGGACAAACGGCACGACAGGGACGCCCACGAGTTCAAGCATGAACATGATCATGATCACCATGAGGACCATCACCGGCCGTCCCATCATCATCGCAGCCATCACCACCACGACGACGACGACGACGACGACAATGATGATGATGATGACGACTGATCGGCGTCCGGGATGGCCACATCTTCTCGTTGTGCACCCGGATCGTCCGGCTGTGGAGGCCCTGCTCTGGCACGAGGCCCGCTGGATCGCTCCGCCGGGAGACCCCGCTCTGCGATGCGTTGAATGTCATGATGAACAACGTTGCGGAAGATGACGCAAATGGGTTGGTTGTTTCGGCGATCGAGTAGCGCGTGTCGACGTTAGCAACAGCGAACCTGCGTCGGGTGTATCATCAAATCAAATGCCAAACGGCAATCTGGTCGCGCCTTGACCCTGCGTGTGTGTTCCCGTCAGCGCCGGTCCCAGCCGGTCGCAGGCCATCGTCGTCGAGGCCGCTGAAAGCCCGGTGCCTGCATGGCGAACCGATCACCATCTGCCCACAACGACTGGCGTGGGTCGGCGGCCGTGCTACTGCCCGAACAAGCCAATATGGGGCAGCAAGCGGACCCGTTTACCGATGGGGACGCAGCGCAACAGAACGAGGAGCCAATCGCTGCCTCAGTAATCGGAGCATCGAGCTCACATGCGTTGAGTCCACGCCGCTTACGCTTGAAAATTCGTTCAGACACCTCATCCTGGGCGTCGCGCCGCAAACCGATCGGCGGCGTTCCACTCTAGCTGGTGTCGTTCGGCGAACGTACGCCTGGCAGTGGTCCGCCATCTGCTGGGCCATGACCTCGTCGAAGGCGTGTAGCGTGGTGTCGTTCTGCGTATAGCTGGCAGGGCATCGGCATGTTTGCGAGCCTCGGGCAGCGGTCACCGAACTTGTCCACGAGCTCCTTAGGCAGGTCGTCAATTCGGGCACCGAAGAGATCAGGCGATCCGATGGTGCCCTGGAACAGCCCGACGAGAGTGGGGATTCGACCGGACCTCTGGCCACCCATGGCAACAAAGTGGCAGTCGTCGAACACAGGGGCCTGAATGACGGCGATGATCGTAGCGATACGCCGCGTTCGACCAGCTTATCGTATATGTCCAGGTTTGGCGTCGTGCAAAAGCCGACCATTGGCGTCGTGCCAAATACATCAGGCGTAGAGCCCCGATCCGACAAACGGGATGCCGGATGCCCGATCCGACGAAGTGGTCGCACGACCCGACGAAGGAGACGGGGGCAATCCGAAAACGGGGCCCACTTGGAGTTTAGACGAACGGAGGGAGAACTGCGTCGAATCATCTGGTGACTGGTGTTGCAACTTGAGACCGCGACACACTCTAATATGAAGCGCTGGACACAGAAGTCTGCGGCGCAACGACTGCTGGACAAGCTTTGCGGCGCCGACGGGACCATAACCTCGACGACACGGCCGCAGGACGTATACAATAAGTATCCAGATTTCCAGGCGTACACCATGGACAAGTTCCGGCGTCATTTTAACGACACGAAGTTGAAGCAGGGCACTTTCCGTAAGTAACATATACTATACCAGGCATTTCGTTTAGTTTACTTCAATATGTACTCCAGTGCGGTCGTCTGATGGAGGAGGCGATACAAGCGCGCCGGAAGAGAAGAGCGTGGACAGGGAGGAATCCAGCGGCGATGACTCCGATTCAAGTAGCAGTCGGAAGAAGTTCAAGCTGGCTCTGCGCAGGCGCGAGTCGGTGACCCGTACCGCCGTGGAGATCGACAATCCTCCGGTGTTTGCCGCCGTCTACCGGGATGCCGCGACAAAGACGGACCGCGTCGTCGTATGTGCGGGGATGTTTGGCATTCCCGACGCCAAGGACGTCCATGTCGATCTAGATGAGAATGACGCCCAGACCGCCATCATTTCCTATGACTGGCCTGCTGCGTTATTCTCACCCCAGGCGATGTGCGCAACTTGGGCATCGAAGGACGAACCGCAGACGTACTACGGGCGCTTGAATGCGCTCGATGAAGAACACTCGCGCACCACCGTTCATCGTACAGTCAGGCGCCCCGAACGACATTTCGCATCAGGCTCCCGATTCCCGTGAACCCTGTCACGTCGACATGGAACACAGTGGTGGTGAATTCGGCGACGTCGGATCGGTTCGTGCTCTGGGAGTGTCCATCCAGCGTACCAGCACTCAGATGATGCTGCTCAGATGCTGCTCCCCCTATCTAAATCCATCAGTTCGTTATATGACCAGGCGCCGACCCTTGCGTCCGACCGCTGCCGAAGTGGGCATCGGCGGCGTTAGCACGTGGAGCTTGTTCCTTTGGCGGACAAGACTCTGTCTGCGTTTACCGAATAACGAACCCGCCGAAAATTAATAGGGTGCTGCGGGAACGCATGCGTTCGTTATATCTGGAAATTCTAGTTGGCCTAACGCCTTTCAAATAGGTAGAGGTTTAATGCTCTGTTTCGGCGGGCTCGTTTTCGATGAACTCGGACAGAATCTTGCCCGCCAAAGGAACAGCATACGGCGGCTTATACCCGTGCTCCCAAAGCACGAACCGACCCGATGTCGCCGAATTCATGGCGGGAACACGTTCAGAGCGAATTCATTCAGCGGAAGGTTGTGAGCGTCCCGTGGTTCTTCTTCGTGGAGTCCACAACCTTCTGCCTCAGCTCATGCCGCGAATGGCATATGCGATCAGCGACCACTTTGGCGACCTTGTCCAGCATATGCTTCGTCGATGCGATTTCGCTGTTCATTTGGCACTGGCCGCGATTTGCCAACGTCACGGCCAATTTCGTCGGGTTGCTCATGTACTTCGCCAGCGTTGGATCCATCATCTTGCCGGCTGGTGAATGGATGAAGCTGATGTAATGCCGAGCGCACCCAGCACGCGTTCCCGATCGCGTGCCCAGATCCTATGCGACGTGTCGCGTGCCCAGGTGGCCACGCGACCCTACCCAGGATCACTGTGATCGTTGTCGATACATCACGTTCCACGCAGTGCCCTGTGCGTTCCTGTAGCGTTCGTGCGTTGCCCACTTCAGCTAAATCCTTGGGCACCGTCCAGTTGACGATGTATAGCTGCTCTCGTGGGCTAGTTAGGCGGTCCGGTCTACAAAAAACATCTCACCGGAGAAGCTCAAGCCTCCCGAGGTCGAGCGATGTCTGCCGCCTACCTGTGTAGACGACTCGCAGACCTACTGTCGTGGCGGCGCGTCCATACCATCTACGCATCCTCCCCAAAACACGCCGTTGTCCACTGAGGGCTGCGAGGAGGCTCGAATTCCCGTCGGTGGATGGTTCGTAGACCGGACCGCACACTGTGTTAATGATCCTTCCGCAGGTTCACCTACCGATGACGTGCTGTTAGGCCTCTTGAACGAAGGATGACGGCCGCAACACCCAAGAGGGGCGTAAAGTTCGTTGACACGTTCAGGGACCTTCGGATGAAGAAGAGCATCCCGGAGGCGGCAGCACGAGTGGCCGACTACGGAGCCCAGTTTGCAAGGCTGGTCAAGGAGAATGCGTGCCAACAAATGTTCGAGGGTGCTCAGGGCCAGAAGCTCAAGGCCAAATTGCTGCTTCGCGGCATACCGCCAGATGAGCTTAGGGAGGTAGCCACCGAACTCACGGAAACTACCATGAAAGAGTTGAAAACCGACACAAGCAACCTGCTCAAGTTAATCGAAGAAAATGCCATTATGTTCGACGAGGTACGGCACTATCAGAAGATGGTGGCCGCGAAGGAGGCGAACAGGACCAGACAGTCCAAGAAGGACGAGGCGGTCCCGCCGCTCAAGAAAGAGAGCGGAAGCAAGAGACGTCTGAAGAAAGACGCCAGTGCCAACCCGGAAGGTCCGGAAGAACGTGCCGACCCCAAGAGGCAAACGTTGGACAACGCGGAACGCAAACCCAAGTGCGCACGTTCGGTTTGCGTTCCGCATTGTCCGACTTTTGCCTCTTGGGGTCGGCACATTCTTCCGGACCTTCCGGGTTGGCACTGGCGTCTTTCTTCAGACGTCTCTTGCTTCCGCTCTCTTTCTTGAGCGGCGGGACCGCCTCGTCCTTCTTGGACTGTCTGGTCCTGTTCGCCTCCTTCGCGGCCACCATCTTCTGATAGCGCCGAACTTCGTCGAACATCATGGCCTTTTCTTCGATTAACTTGAGCAGGTTGCTTATGTCGGTTTTCAACTCCTTCATGGAAGTTTCTGTGATGGGGGTAGGCAGTGCGATCGAGGAGCGGCGCCGCATTCAGCGTGTAGACCGGACCGCCCTGAGGTGGGACACGATCTGCAGACGGGACGCTAGTACGGGATCGGTGATACTAGGTGTATCAGCAAATGATCCGCTAGGGAAAAGCTGTCCTCTTCCGGCAACCTGCCTCGTTTCACTCCACTTCCCTAGCGGATCATTTGCATACACCTAGTATCACCGATCTCGAACTAGCGTCCCCGTCAGCAGATCGGGTCCCACCCAAATGATCCGCTAGCACCGTGACGTCACCAGGGCAGCTAGCCCAGCTTCCGGCAAGCTGTCCTCTTCCGGCAACCTGCCTCGTTTCACGCCACTTCCCTAGCGGGCCGGGTGAAACGAGGCAGGTTGGCGGAAGCTGGGCTTGCCCTGGTGACGTCACGCGCGCTGCTCTCGTGGCCTAGTTGGGCGGTCCGGTCTACAAGCGTCGACTTCGATGCCACTTGGGGAACCTACAGCTGATCGAACGCGATGCCGACCGCAATCATTGCCGTCATCGAGGCCAAGCCCTGTTGACGTCCGCCATGGTCTGATCAGCGGTCCCGCAGGCTCAGAATCCCAGCACAGCGGCCGGCCCCTGGATTTCGCGCATGTTCACATGCCTGTACGTATACACTGTGCAACTCGTCCCGTCGTAATAAACTACCTCAACGAAACTAAACTAAGGCTGGTCAAGGAGCATGCGTGCCAACAAATGTTCGAGGGTGCTCAGAGCCAGAAGCTCAAGGCCAAATTGCTGCTTCGCGGTACGGCCAGATAGGGATCATGGCGCACTACCTGAACTGCGGGAACGACGTCATGGTCTGGGAGGGATGGTTGCAGAGGTATACACCCGCGATGACCAGGTCGTCGGCCGCATGAGCCCAGTCGGCGTAGAGCACGATCTGCGCGCCGCAGACGTAGCATGCAGGTACGCCCGATCCGGTTGATGCGCGTTGTGTGCCCTATTGTAAAATTAATATCATACAAATACAATCAAGCTGCCCTGTTTCGGCGGCGCTTGTACCAGCCGTGAGCCGTGGCCCGCGGCAAAACAAGCAAAGCGGTGGTCGCTCTTCACGTCACGTGTGGAGCGTTTTTCCGGCCTAAATCAGGGGCGTGCCGCGTGGATCCTATTTTTGTTCTCCAGTCGGGCTGCTCGAGGCAGTGCGATCCTCGACAGAAATAGCGTGGAACGAGAGGAGCGCGCTGCGGCGCCGGGCGGGCGTCATTTGTGAATTGGATGATGCCAGGGATGAACAGCGGTTCGAGCGCCAGCGCCGGCGGGCACCTGTACCGGTGCGTCGTCTGCACCAAGGAGTTCGAGGCCGCCTCCAAGCTGACCATCCACATGCGGTCGCACACGCAGGAGAAGCCGTTCGCGTGCGACCTGTGCCAGCGCCGGTTCAGCGTCGAATCCAACCTGAAGCGGCACCGCAAGACGGTGCACTCGCCCGAGAAGCTGTTCCACTGCTCCATCTGCGGCAAGGCGTTCAACCAGAAGTGCAACGTCAAACGCCACGAACTCGTGCACCGGGACACCGACCCGGCCATCACCGCGGCGGCCGTCGCCCTAATCACACCCGCTCGTCAAAGGAAGCCAGAGAGTCCCGTACCACAGCCACGACGAGGCAACGCGTTCCTGCATCCGCACGTTGTCGTGCCGCGTGCAAGGCGCCCGGTGCCCGCCAAGCTGCTGATCACGCCATGGGCGCCGTCTCCGCTCCTGTATCCGTCCGTACCGATGGAGTACGCCCAACGGCACTGGGCCATCACAGGTCAGGCCCTGCTGAACGAATCGGCGCTGAGGAACCCGTGTCGGTCGCCGTGCGCCCACTGATCATCAGCAATTATTTTAATCATGGATACACCTGTTGAACGTTTGAGCCTGCAACGTCACTTCTTGCCCTTGCTGCTGTCGAACGATTCCTTGCTGTTGCCGAGGTAGTTCAGCTTCTGCAGCAGCTCGAGTGATTTGATCCAGGCGCGGGCGGTGTCGCCGTTCGGCGCCTCGACGCTGATCGGCTTCTGTGGGCGACGCCGGTCGAAGATGGCGAAGCTGGCGGCGGGGTCGGCTTGCTTCCCGATCAGCGGTTTCCCTTGCAGGGCGGGCGTGCAGGCGCCCGGGCGCACCTCCATGACGTGGCACAGGGCCAGCGAGCCCGCTTTCGTCTTGGCCAGGTCCTGCCAGACCAGGTACTGGCAGTCCTCCGACACCGACAGCAACTTGGACGACCCGCCCGGCATCTTGCGGACGATGACGCCCGCCGTCATCATGTTCAGGACGTCCTTCGGGACGCGATCGCGAATGCTGCCGATGTGCGAATCCATGGCGGCCAGCTCGTCCATGCGCGCGATAAACGCCTGGCACGCCTTCAGGGTCGCGCGATTCGACGTATGCCTCGTCGCCAGCTCTTTCACCAGGCGGCCCGCCTTCTCGCGTACCAGCACCGAGTACGACGCCAGCTCGACGGTGACCTATTCGGGTGCGTTAGCGAACGGCGTCGGCGCGTGCGCGCCCACGCACCATGTTCAGCATGGCGCGAACGAACTTCTCGACGACGACGGCGGCGTCAGAGTGCTCCGTCAGGGCGGTCAGCATGTCGGGGATGCACCCTTTGTCGAGCATCTGCCGGGTGCCGTACGGGTGCAGGGCGAGGCGCGACCAGAGGACGGCGCTGTTCTTCACGAACTGGACGTTGTGCGTGAACCGGGTCAGGCCCTCGGCGACCAGCTTGATGAACGGGTCCGTGTTCCTCGTGACGTTGGCCGGCGCGCACGCCAGCGCCGTCAGCGCCTTGACGCATTCCGACCACAGCTCGACGTTGTCGGGCGCGCGGATCATCAACGATTCCGGCCAGCGTAGCGCGCCTTGCTCGGCGACCTGCTTGCAGATCGCCGACGTCGATGACGCCAGAATCCCGATCAGCGCCAGCGCCGGTTTGACGATGCCCATCGACAGCTGGTGTTTCTCGGCGCACGCGATCACCTTGACGACGACGTTCTGGTTCGTGATGACGCCGCAGATCGTCTCGTTCAAGGCCAGGTCGGCGTACAGCAGGAGGGCGACCTCCGCCAGCGTCGGGCGCGCCAGCAGCGCGTCGTTCTGCTGCAGGAGGATCTCCAGACCGCGCAGCTTGCATATCAGGGCCGGGATGGCGCCCGTCGTCGTCTGCGTCGACGCGCACAGCTGGTGCAGGCACCGAAGCACGGCGTCGACGACGACAACGTTCGACGGGTGCGCCTCCCATAACGAAATGCACAGTTGCACGCCGCGCTGCTTCACGATCGCCTCCTTCTGCTGCTCGCGGCATCCCGACAGGTTCTGCAGTGTCTGGGCGGCCTGGGACTCGATTAGGGCGCGCGCTCATCCATCTGCCGTGGACGAGGGGATATACCTGCTCGGCCAGGACGACGTGGTCGGCATGCTTCTTGATGGCGTTGTTGATGAGTTTGACGACATTATCGTCGACCAGGGCGTTGGCGTTCTCCTCGACGGTCGCAAGCGCCGCAACGCATCGCATCGCAACCTGGAAAGCGCGGTGAGTTTGGGGGAGATGCCGACGGGAGCAGGCAATGGGTTGACCTGAAGGGCGAGCGTGTTCTCAGCGACGGTACTACGATCGAGGACCTGGGCCGCGGCACGGCCGCCGCCTTTCGCCACGATCTCAACCTTGTTCCTGTTGTTCATGTAGCCGACATTCGTCAAGGCGACCAGGACGTTGATGGTCAGGTCGACCGGTTCCTCGCCTCGATCGATCAAGCCGACCAGCAGGGGGATGCCGTTATCTGCGCCATCGTATCAACGTAATGGGACGTGGGAATGTTCGACAGTTAGGCAGTACCTTTGACAATCTCGGCAATGTTGGCCGGATTACGGTACGCGACGAGCGCCACCGTCTCGACGCACGACTGGCGAAGTTCGTCGGCCATCTGACCGACCTTGCTGTAGGCGCGAACCACGTTGAAGATGGCGGGGATGCCGCCGTGTATCCCGATCAGCGATTTGAGTTGGTCGTCCTCGCTCAACAACGCCAGGATCCTGGTCAGCCTGCACAGACAACAACGACGTCAGCCATGCGCAGCTGGGGGGCGTCGGTCGACCGATGCGAACCAGATGAGGACTGTCGGGTTCTTGATGTGCACCCCGAGGGCGCGAATGATGGCCACAATCCCAGTGCCTCTCCAGACCTGAGGCGCTAATTCGTAAGCATGCAACACCGCTGGTGCCTGGCCTGTCTGTACCGTTCGACGGTCCTTCTGTGGCATTGCGTTGGCAAGCCTCCAGATGCCAGTCGCGATCGCTATCGATAGGTCCATGTCGTCCGGGAACCTGGTTCGCCTGTCAGTGCACATACGCAGCGGGCGAACCAGTTGCCGGCCTCACTTGTTGATTGCTTCCAGAAGACGATAGAGCTGGTCTATGGCGAGCTTCCCATCGGGGACTTTGGATACGTCTTCGCAAACGGATGCCACGGTGGCCTGATATTGGTCGGTAGGTTCAGTCCAGGGTTGGTACCTGACCGGGAATGTACGTACCGCCGAGTCGTTGTACGTCTTGACGTTGGTTGTGGGCATTCCCGCGTCCTATTGCGCAACGTTCACGTTTCCAGCATTCGTGAGCTAACCACTACTGCCTGACCATGACACGGTCGAGGACTTTCAGCGCCAGAGGCGCTAGTGTCTTATCATTTGCCCATTGCGTCTGCAAGAGGAACCTGGACAGCGTCAACCAGGGGTTACATCTCGAATCCGAAGCCGAACGCTGACCTGAGGTTCGACTCGAGGTCGTCGGCTTCCAGAAACCCAGATTCGGCCTCTTCCATCCTAACACGCGGCTGGTTAGAATGGGGACGATTTGCACGTGATGGGATACGTTCTGACATCTTCAAGCTCAGCATCGCGATTTTCGTGTTGCCCGGGTTGGCTCGCATAGTCGAGATGAGGAAACTGGCATCCTGGTCCACGAGCGTTTGCCTCAACCTCTGGAGAACACCATCCCGGATGTTATATGCACGTCGAATCAAGAGGGGACGATCGTGCACGCACCTCTTCGTCAACGGATTCCCTGTACTTGGCAATCGCCGTTCGAATCTTCGCCGCAAGGCCCGACAGCTCACCGTCGCCCATCCAATTCGACTTCAGCAACAGCCTATGCAAGGACATGAGCCTTGCAGACGGACAGACGGCGCACGCGATAGACGCACTCGAGATCCTCGTCCAAATGGGATACGACTGCTGCATCCGCTTCGCTCAACCTGGGAAAGAGCGATGACCATCAGGAACCAGCTATCGTTGTCAAGAAATAGGCCCATGTCGTACAGTTTCAGGCAGGCAACAGCAACGCGTTTGTCGTTCGGGTGCGCTCGCAATGCCGACAGGATGACGTCGACTTCCTGGCCACATGCCATGGGCAGCACCTGACCGCAGACCTGTCGCCTGGTCGCATTCCTCAGGTTGGCCAGTAGGAACACCGATTCCCCGCTGCCGTCCTTCTGCGACAACGTCGCCATCGGGATCGCAGCCTCAGCCTTCACCAACATGGACATCAGCTTCATGCCTACACGCTTGCGTTAAATCTGTTGTTCATCGGGCGGAGAAGGTGAACGAACCATCGGCACAGAGGTCTGCATCGGTTGCGTGTTGGATGACGGCGCTCATGATGGCGCGTTGTAGGTCCGCGTTCGTGCAGAACCCTTGCAGAAGCGATACGTGCTGGGCCATGGCCAGCAATGTGCCGAACGCAGCACGCATCACATCGATTTCGTTTGCGTGCATTGCCATGCATCGCACGACGAACTGGACGACGTCGGGGGTTAGTGCGGGCAGGATCGACTTCGACGGCGACGACAAGATCAGCTGCAACGCTGACAATGCGATTTCAACCGCCTCTTTTTCGTAGTCCAGCAGGACCGGGGCCGTCGTCAGACATTGTACAACGCCATGCTCGACGCCCCTGAAACGGTATAACGTCAAACACACATTCGTTTCGTTCATAGCACTAACATGCCGCCTTTACCTTGGGATGAGGTCAGACCGCACCGCCCCCTGCTTGGCAAACGAGTGGCAAGTCTTCAGAGCTTGTAAGATTATCTCGTCACATGCCTAGTCGTTTGTGGTTAGCATTCGTGCCAGTGCAGAAGGGCAGGAGCCGGACCGACCACGCGCTCGTGGAGGACAGCGTGAATGGCGCTGATCAGGCCTTGTTCGTCTAAAGCGGCGGCGGCGGCGCCACTCGAGTCTTCGTCGATCATCGTGTTCAGCACAGGGATCACCTTGACGCTGAACCCTTCATAGTAGGAGAACCGATGCAGGAGCTGGATCTGGATTGACGACAACGACGCCGAGTTGCCGGCGAAGAGTGGAGCCATGGCAACTAGAGCGCTCTGGTGTGCCACGCTCTCATCGGCAACAGCAGCCGCCTGCCGTGATCGTCAGTACGCGGTACACGTGCAATGGGATGTGATACGAACCTCTAACGCGTCCTTCAGAACTCTGGTGACTCCACCTTCTTTCATGATTTGACGGGCGCGGGGATTCTGTTGCTGGAGGCCAGTCAGGAGCTGCGACGATGCCCGGATCTCGCTGAGCAGGGCCTCCTCTTTGACAAGGACGGCGCGTGATCGTACGGCGGCTCCGACTGGAACCATGCTCGCCGCAGCGGGCAACGGCGGTGGCTGTTGCAGCAGCTGACGTAACGCGTTGGCGTTGTTGCTGACCTGTTCGAGTGCCGCCTGCAAGTTGGAAATGTTGTCAGGTATAGGCGTGCGTTGAGCATGTGGACAATAAAACTGACCTTGACGAGGACTGGAAGGTTCTTGTCGACGTCGAATTTCGCGGTGGAAATCGGGACGCTTTTGGCGGCCGTGCTCAGCAGGAACGCTTCCGACTGAGAGAACAGCATCGATAGAATCGTCACCGCATTGGCACTGGCCTCCGACTTCTCGTCGAATGCCGAGAACGCTCCTTGTACCTACCAGAGTGAACACATTAAGCATCGAACGTCGTCGTCGATGGTACGGCATTGTGATTACCGAATCGGCGAGTGCCTGCTGGCGAGCCTCACCAATACGAGGTTTGCTGTCGACGAGGAGACGCGCGAACGCAATCAGCGCTGCTTGTTCAGGTGAGTTTGCCACCGCCTGATTAATCAAAGGCGGCAGAACAGCAAGTGCAGCATCGCCGTCGACAAGCGCGACATGCACCTGAAGAGCTGCAGGTGAGGCGCCGCACAGTATTAGGGCGTCCGTCATATAGTACCGTAAGGAACGGGAGCGCTTCGAGAAGGTGCGCTGTGTCAAGGACCGGCAGCGCTTCGGTGATGGCGCTGATCCAGGCGGTGTTGACGGCGGATGGCGGGGCGCGTGTGATGCAGCGGACAGCGGCGTTGGCGACGCGTCCATCGCGTCGTACAGCATCGCGGAACGTTGCCATCGAGGCGATCCCGGCGATAGAATCCGGGTCGAAGCGGACAAAGTCTAAGTAGGCCTCGAACAGGTTCGCGTTCTGGTGCACGGCTAGTTTAGCGATCGCCATCCCGTTCAGTTTCGCCTGCGTAAAGTTCAGCGGACGATTCCTGGAAGCGAGACTTTCGCCAGGGTACCATTTGAGGGAGGACGTCAGGCGATCTTGCGAGGACATGTGCCAGACAACGCAGGGCGTTTACCGGGACAGCGCTCCCGCTAGTGACGTCCGTCGCTTTCTGCTGTAGCACGGAAAGAAGTTTCGCAATTCCATTGTCATCCAAGATCGTCTTGCAATGTGACTCGGAGTTGGATGCCAGCGCGAGGACGCTCGTGTTGAAGATGAGGGCCAGCGAGTCCGGCGATGATGACGTCGCATCCATGATGGCACGTTGCACTTCATTGAGAATGCCGCGGATCCTTTCGGGCGTGATCATCAGCTCACCAATCGCGATGACGTCGTCCTGGATTTCTGGTGCACCATAGTGTTGAATAGCACAAAAAGCTATCGCAGCTAGGCCATTCTCATTGTCGATGGCCTCAAGAGCGGTCTTCATGTCAGCGCGGATCTAGCACCAAAGTCAGATGTCGGGATGGGATATCACAGCGTTCGAGTTACGCACCAAAGCACGAAGGCTTGAAATGGTGGCCGAGACCGCGGTCAGCGACTCGGGGAACTGTCGCAGCCCTCGAATGCATGAGACCACAGCATTGTACTGCTGCGTACCATTCGTGTTTGCGTTTAGATCCAGCTGGTACTTTAACGCTGCCGCCCAGCTCGCTAGGCTCTCTGCAGTGCATTGCGTTACCATCGCGAAAACCTGGGATAGGCGCATAACTGACCAACCTGCGTTGGCCAGAGTGCCTTGCTGTGCGAGGACTTCCTCGAGTTTGTCGGCGAGGGTAGGATCCCATCGCACGATTTCGACGAGTAACGGGTGGACGAACGACGCCGAAGCCGGATTCGTGCTAAGGGTTTGCAGGAGGAAGGGCAGCAGCCCTTCGCGGACGTTGAGCCGATCGATGACACCCGGGACGGGAAGTAAAGCCGTAATGAGGTCAGCGGCTTCTCTCCCGACGCTCACTTCATTTGGAAGGCGGGCCCACGCCGACAGGCATGCTTCGACAGCTCCGCATGCCACGAGGCTCTAAGCCAGCAAACGTTAACTCTGCACGGTGACAGTCGAGATGGTCGGTGCACCTCGACATGGTGCTTGTTCTTGGATAGCTGGACAAGGCACCGAAGCAGGTACTGGATCTGTGCCGAGAACTTATTCGTGCGGTTCAGCTCGGACACCAGTTGCATGATTGTGCTCGAATCCCGTCCGACCGCAGCGGTGCACGGTTTTCCTCGGCCCATCAACTTCGACAGCCTGAACAAGTCGGCGATCCGTCACGACCACATGCGCTTACATCACCGTAATGGAACTCACACGGCAGCAGCGTCTGATTGTACCGGAATGGCACTGTTGATCACCGCCAGGCCATCGTTGCGGAACACGACACCGGCATCAGGAGCAAATTCAACGATGCGGTCTAAGAACGCAACCGATTCGTTCGTGCCCTGAATCGCTTGTCGAAGAAGATCGTAGTCAGGTCTGCATCATGGTTTAAGTCAAACATCATGTGCAAATCCTCAAGGACGGCGACGCACCGCCTCGTGATAATGCCTGCGAAATGCTCATTTGCTATCATGCCGACCAAGACGCGGATCAAAGCACTCTTCTGCGTCGGAGACGATTTCCCGGACAGAATTGCGTCGATGATGATGTCGGCGCCACCGCATTCGAAAATGGCTTGAACGTTACGCGTGCTGGCCTGCCACATTACATGTTAGAAGCCGTCGAATAACACTGACACGCTCGGGTAGACCTTGATAAAGAATTGCAACTTCTCGGCCGAATGTGGCAGTTCAATTTTCTGCAAGGCGTACCGGATCTGCATGCGATAATCTGCAGACAGACCGGTTGGGTTATGGGAGCGCCTCACAAAGACACGCCGCACCGACCTGTTTTGGCAATGTACGCGGCGCAGGCCGCATGCAGGACCACGATCGCCTCGCGTAGTGTCTTCACAAACCGTCTTGTGTTCCGGCCGCGAACGTAGGCCTGAATATGGGTGGCAGCATGCGCCTACACATACCAATTTATCAGCGAGACATGAAGCAGTATCCCATGAACATGTATCGTCTCCAAACCTTTGTCTCGAATCGGCGACGTTCCAGGCTTTCAAAGGCGTCGGCCTTGATGAAGATCTTGGAGGCGCCCAGGGCGATACCGCTCGATTCTTCCGGCTTCAACTGCTCGAGGAGAATTTCCAGGTTCGGTTTCTTCCCGCGCAGATGCAATGGCATAACACACCAGTACCGCTCCAAGAACGTATCTGTTATCCGCATCGTCACTTTCCGACAAACGTACACCAGGTATCACACCAACCTGCTGTTCGACGTTGGGCGTATCCTTCTCTCCGGATCCGGATCGTCTCCAGCGCCCCAATGTATCTGGGAGATTGGTGAGGTTAGGGTGCAATCCGAGCTCGACGTCTGTCCAGAGGTACCGAAGCTGGCGATTGACAAGTGGCGCGTCGAACACGTCCGGACGGCAGGCGTCGTTTGACTTGATACATCGGATGAAGTTGGATTGGGTGGTAGCGAGTTTGTCGCAGAGGTTGACCAGAGAGGTGCGGAACTCGAGAGCCACCGTCGACTTTGTCGCTGTCTTCAGCCGTTTGCCATCCTCGACAACAGCGTCAGCCTCGATCGCCGACGCGAATATTGTCTTGAGGAAGTCGTTGTATGAGTTTGCGATCAAGCGCAGCAAGTCTTTCGAAAATCGCTCGCGGTTCTTGGACAGGAAGCCAGAAACTTCGTACTTCACTTTGCCTGAAGCGCACGTTCACCATCGGGAATGGAAAATCCGAAGAAACAATACCGACCTGCATAGTGGTTGATGTGGAATGCCGAACCTTTGAAGCGGTCAGGTTCGAGGTATGTCGAATTCGCATGCGTTGTGACGATCTTCTGCAAAAGGGTCTGGTCGGTTCCCTTCGGGAAATGCGCCTCTTCATTGATGAGGAAGAGTATCCCAACAGGCGGCTATGACGTCGAGTCAAACAGCCGGTCCAAGCAAGCGCTAAACGGTAGGCGTACGAGATCAACGAGATCGATGCAACCCTGGTTGTCGGTGAAGGCGACGTGTTCGACTTGAATGCCTTCGGCGGCGTATTCGCGTTGCTCCAACCGAAACACGTACTCATTGAACTGTAGTTGCAAACGTTCGTTTGCATAATTGATACACAGCTGCTCGAACGAGTTTCTGGTGAAAATTTCAAAGCCGAACACGTCCAACAGCAGGACTTGGCCGCCATCTGAGTGCGTTGGCGTTGTCATCTAACAGGGTTGGCCCAATAAGGTCGTTGGTGCATAACGATGTCCGGTCGTACTTACCGAAACGTTAAGTTTGTCGACGATCCAGTGGAATACTTTAGCGTACAGATGCTGGGCTAGAGTATCGCAGGTATCGACCGACTGGAACTGGTCCAGTGGGACGAAAAATGTTTCACCTGGTGACCATCAACCGTATCAGCGTTTGCCGTCGATTTGATGCGCACGAACGCACCTTTGATTACGTTGGTTCGTGAGGTCAGGGTCGTTGCCAAGCCGGCGGGATCGCATCCCAACAGGTATGCCGCCCAGTTGAGGACTTTGGCATAGACAGTCAATCGAATGCCATCGGAAAGGTTCGCCAAAGCAGGCTTACCATCGGTATTCTCAACGGCGGAAGATTCCGCTTTGCTGAAGGAGAGGTTCCCTAGCCACAGGATCGCAGCCAGAATGTTGAACACGTTGGCCTGATCGGTGGCATTGAACCCGGCCACTGTCATCGATGCCTACACATACTACGCGTCACAAACACACCAGGTCGTTGCGGTACGCATTGAAGACGACCTTGAGCTTCGCCAGTTCGACCGCGGCGTCTTCACCTGAGATTTCAACGCCCACCGTGTTTTTCAAGTACCTGTAATCGGCCGGTCCTCCCAGCTGCCACATCTCTGTGTTCCATGTTCAGGCTCCATTTACGTCGGCTCCCATCTGGTGTTGACATACGCCGTTCCGATGGGTCGACGGTCGCCAGCAGGTAGTAGAACGAATGGAAATTGCGTTCATCCGGGTTCTGCTTCGTCACACGAAGCTTCTCGAGCAGATCTGTTCGGTTGGTTAAGCGACGCAACCTTTGTCGTTGGACGAAACCTACACGTTTCGAACAGCGCGCCGGACACGAATCCATCCCCTTGCAATTGTATCTCCAGGAGCTTCCCGAATCGGCTGGAGTTATTGTTGCGGATAGTCTTCGCGTTGCCGAACGCTTCCAGGATTGGATTTGTAGCTAGAATCCGCTCGTGGACGGGAAACGACGCTTGAACCATTCCTGGCTTTTGGGCACCAGTCTTAGACGCCACCTCTGCGATGTACTGGAGAACGATTTTGGCGGCTTCGGTCTTGCCAGCCCCACTCTCGCCACTGATCGCGGTTGTCAACCAAAAGGCGATCGCGAACATGAAATCCACCGACCTGATAACGATCGACTGGTCACCATCGCCGCGTAACAGGGCACGATAGACGGCATCGGCAGTGGCATAAATGTGTGGCGCATGATCGTGCATGTTGGATTCTCTGTAGAGATTGACGGCCTCGGGAGTGTAAAGGTCAATGGGTTTGAACGGGTTCACCGACACTAGGATGCCGCCCATGTATGTGTAGATGATGTCCTGTTCGAATCGCAAACGCAGATTGTATAGGATCGACGCCGTATGCAACGACTCCATCTCAATCATGTCGTGGTAGCCTGTTCACGCATTAACGCGTTGACGAGCGTCGGTCTCGACGGGCCCAGTACCGAATTCCGGGTAGGACGGCACGTTTAGACAATCACTGATGGGGAAGATCGATTCCGGATGGCCTTCGACGCCGTCTCCGACGACCACCATGTTATCAATCGTCCTCACAATATTCATCTGGAACGGGTCGGTATCGTTCGTGGGGAAACGGCAGCCACCTCACCTCCCGGTAGACGAGTTCGGGGTCGGGGACGTAGATCGACCCGACATCCAGCGACATCATCAGCGTCTTCGCCTGGTCGGCACCGACCTTGCCGGCGCCGTCGCCGTCGGCTTTCGCATCGCCGACGACGTCGATATCCATGATCGCCTTTATCACTGCGCCGTACGACGCGATCGCCCGCTAATATCTCCTCCGTCATCAGCATCATCGTCACCAACTCATCATTAAAAGGCGGAACTTGTCGCCCCCTGTAACCGCGGAATGTGTAGAAGACGCGGCCGCACTCCTCCACGGCAGTCCCGGCAACGTTACAGGCATGCGGTCGACTGGGGCCATTGCAGTTCGTTTTCGTCATTGTCGTCGGCGGTTGCTATCGGCGGCGGCGGCAGGTGAGGAGGCGGCGGCGGTCGACAACGCGGCGCTGCTCGACAAGTTCCTGCTGGCGCCCGGCGTGCGAACCGCGATCCGGATCCTGAGGCAGGATAGCGATGCGGACCGGGGCTGGACCGTGTTCCAGTACGTGCTGGACCGGCTGCGACCGAGGATCCCGTTCTTCCAGGTGATGATGATGTTCTGCAGGCAGCACGCGCCGGCGAAAGCGCCCGATGTGATGCGCGCTGCGCTGACGCATTCTGTCGTGCCGAACGATACCCTGTTCTGCACCATGATCGCTGCATGCCAGACCGTGCAGCCGCCGCTGATGGACGAGGTCCGCGATCTCTATCACCGGTGTGGACCGCGCTCCATGAACGTTATATTCGCTGTTGCAAATCTGTGCCGACGTGCAAAGCACCCGGAGGCGGCGCTGTCTCTTGTATCGGACGCTGCCAAGGGCGGCGTTATCTTCGAAGAGAGGCTCGTAACCTTGCTCTCTGCGTGTTGTGCTGAGGCGAACTGCCCAGCGGCCGCCGATACGGCGGAACAACTTCTCGCCTTGATCGAATCCGGGCGTATTCGTGCGTATCCGCATCAACCTGCAAATTACGGCAACCTGATCAAGGCGTTGATCAACGACGGCAGGATACAGAAAGCGGTGGACACCATTGAACTGATGAAGAGCATTGGCGTCCAACCGTCGCACCGAATCTACACTCATGTGCTGTCGGCGTTGTCCAAGCCTGATACTATCCTGCAGGCCATGAGGATGTTCCACATCATGGTTGAAAGCGGTTTTCCTGCCGAGGGTCGCGTGCTGGCCACGCTTATCTCCGCCTGTGGTCGCGCGAAAGAGCGCCCAGCTTTGCACAGACTGCATCGCTATGCTGGCGACCAGGACCTCCTGCTGAACGACTACGTCATCAGTGGGCTCGTTTCAGCGTTCGCTCAGTGCAATGAGCTCAGCCGAGCAGAATCAATCTTCCAGCGACGCTGTGATGCTTCTACCCCGGACTCTGCCACGTTCAACGCGATGATATCCGCATACGTCCATCATAACCAACTTGCCAATGCGATCACGGTTTTCGAAAAGTTGAAAGGCGAGGGGCTGTCTGCACCGGCGACCACCTACACGACCATGATGTACGCGTACGTGAACGAGAATCGGACATCGGGCGCGATGCAACTGTTTCGTTCGATGATCGACCAAGGCATTCCGGTCGATACGCCTGCTCTTCGATCACTGATCGCTGCCTGTGGACGTTGCTCCGACCTCGATGCGGTTCGCGCTCTTCACGAATACGCGTCCAGTCGGACGTCCCTGGTGGCCGACGTTATCGTGAGTTCGCTTGTGTCAGCGTACGCCGGATGTGGCGAGCTCGGCGCCGCCGAGCGACTGTTTCGAGACAAATGCGAGTTCAAAGCCGTGTCCACGCTGACGTTCAACGCCATCATCGAGGCGTACGCGAAGAAAAATCGCCTTCGCGACGCGATGGACGTGGTCCAGGTTGCTGTGAAACGCAATGCTCGCGTATTGGGACATGCGTTCCTATCGTTGGTATCTGCGAGCGATCACTGCTGCGATTTTTCTGCATTGACGGCTCTGTACCAGCACGCACGCGTTCGTGATCGATCGTTGCTGGTTGATGATGCTGTCACCAGTGCGTTTATTTCCGCTTACGGTCGCGTATGCCACCTTGATGTCTGCGAAGATATTTTCCGCAGCGTTCAGGTCGCCGTTCCTTCTGGGACGCAACTCCCACAGACGCTCTCTGCGATCATGCGAGTGTATTCCGACTATGCAATGCTGCCTGTCGCTGTGAAAATCTTCGAGCAGTACAAGGCTGCTGGTCTGCGCCCAACCAAATCTATACTTCGATCTCTACTGGCTGCCTGCAGTCGCGTTGGCGACATGGACCACGCGAATTTGTTCGCCAAAGAGTTTACAGACACTTGGCATGTGCCGCTTGATTCGACTCACCAGAAATTCTTGATCGATCTGCACGGACGGTCTGGCAATTTAGAGGCCGCCGTGTCGATCGCTGCTGACAGCAACGATATTGTCTGCTGGTTGGCTGTCCTGCGCGCCTGCCACAACTGCAAGGACGTCCCACGTGCCAAAGACGCGATGTCGAGAATTCTATCACTGCCTTCCGTCTCCTCGCACGACTTGACGAACACGTACCTGTTAGTGTCTTTCGTGCTGGCGGACACTGGCCTGTCTGCAGAGGCGGATGCTGTGGTTGACCTGATGAAGAGCAGAGGCTTGTCGGCGAAGCGCCCCAGTAGGACATCTGTCATCCTATCGGATCGCAGCGTGCACTTTCAGTCGGATGACCAGCAATTCTACTCCGATGGGAAGCTGATCGACCTGCATTGTGACCTCGTTCAGCGTCTCGAAAGGGCAGGCTACGAGCCAAGCATGGCGGTAGTCAGGAATGCGGCGGCCGTCGGCGAGCGCGATGCCAGACACAGTGTGCTGCTTCACAGCGAGAAGATTGCAATCGCATACGCGCTGAAAGACACGGAGCTTCTACCCGGTCCGATTCGGCTTGTCAAGAACGCTCCCATGTGTCCAGACTGTCATGACTTCGCGAAGCGGGTGTCGTACGTGCTCGAGAAGCCCGTTCTTGTCCGCGATAGCTTGCGACAGCACGCCTTCCAAGGCGGTGCTTGCTCATGTGGCGCTTAATATTATAATTCCGACGTCTTTATACGATTCAGTGCTCTAGGGTGCAGGTTCAGTCTGCTGAGGACGCGGTTGGCAGTACAGCAGGCCAGACGTCGAATGGGCCAAGCGCTGCGAGATGATGGCGCTGTTGTCATACGCCCAGAGCATGAACCTGGCTTGTTGCTCGGCTTTGACGAGCTGACGTACGTCTTCGATCGATGATCGCATACGCTCTCCATGCAGATGAAACAGGTCTTTCGCCTCGAGTAAGGCCTGGCGTGCAGAGCGGATCTCCTCTAGGCACTCGACGTTGTCCAGGACAGCACCGTTTAGTTGCAGGGTCGCCAGCAGACAGTCGATGTGATGATCTACTGCGTTCTGCACACCATGACCAACGACTGATGACCCGGTTAGTAACTGGACAATGAGCTTGCGGATGGATGACGTCTTGGATTTGCTGGGACGTTCCTGAAGCGCTTCAGTCAGCTCGTCGACGACGAGCTTATCCAACGACGGCGACTCGCGACCGTTATTTGGCCAACTCATCGCTCTCAGCAACCGATTCTCTAACCGCAACCGGCTGATCTTCAGCTCCATCCGATGCCGATCCGCCTTGGCCCGCTTGCGAGCCAGGATCGAGCTGCGCCGGTTCCGTTCCCGACGCGACAGCATCGACATCGACGACGCCGTCCCATCGGATCCCCAGTCAACTGCCGGGTCGTCTGGATGCGTCATCTGGTGCTATACCATCCGGACACGACCCTCCTGGGTGCTCGACACAGACGACCCCCCGAGCACGTGATCGGTCACGTGCTCGGGGGGTCATTACTGCACAGACGTGTCCAGTAAGGCGAAAACCCTGTCTCACGGTCGTTGCTGAAGATCTCGACTCCCGCTGTACATCATGGGAGTTGGTTGACCCCAGGGTTTCAGTTCACCTACAGCGGCCTCATCAGCGCGATATCGTCGCAGTCCAAATTTACGTCCTGCAAGCGGTCGTCAAGCGACGAACCCGTGCAGTCGTGCTGCCTGCGCACCGTCCAATTCATTTCCCTTGCGTGCCAGCGTGCGTGCTTCGTGGTTCTAAAAATGGCAACTGCGTAGCCTGGCCTGGGCAGATTATTTTTGAGGCCTGTCCACTCGTCAGCTCAGCCACAAGTCAGATCGCGCAGCGTGGCGGTTGTGCTCGTAGGCGGGGCAGGGGCGGCGCCGACCACTGCGTGCGGCGATGCGCTCGACGCGATCGAGTCCATCGCGCCTGCTGCCGTCCGGGCATCTGCCGATCGGGGCTGAGGCGTTCGAGCTGGACGACCAGAGCAGTGGGTCGGATATCGGCGCGAACGTGCATCCGGATCGCGTGCCGCTTCTCCAGGGCACGATCGACAAGGTGCGTCTGCTACTGTCAAACGTCTGGCAGGTCAGCGGACCTGCTTTTCATGTGCGAATTTGTTGAATCCGTTTATCGACCGCTGCTGCGTAGGCGTCGACGAACTGGTGGTGCTTCCGGAAAGATTCGCCCAGTGCACGATCGTTGATATTCTGCGGGAACGGCTGCGCCTATACGCAGCCGGCACTATCGTTCCCACCCAATCGCGTTCGCAACCAGAAGTATTCCCTGATCTCGTTTCTGCCCCTGGTTCTGTACGACCAGTTCCGGTTCTTCTTCAACCTCTACTTCCTCATCGTCGCTATCAGCCAGTTCATCCCGGAACTGCAAGTTGGCGTTCTGTTCACCTACGTTGCTCCCCTTGTGTTCGTCCTGACCGTTACCATATCGAAAGAGGTATCGTCACCGTTGGCTTGCGTCCATTAGGGGCTTCATCTGACGTGACATTCTCACAGGCATATGATGACTTTCAACGATATCGCCGTGACAAAGAGGCAAACTCTGCGATGTACGAAGTTATTGAGAATGGGATTATCAAATCGGTTTGTGATGCGCGCCTCGTACGTGTATCCACCGAATCTGATCGTCTTCGATAGGTCCCCTCATCCAGCTTGCGAGTAGGCGACCTTGTAATCGTGCACAAAGATGAGCGCGTTCCTGCCGATATGGTCTTGTTAAAGACCAGGGAGGAGAATGGCGAAATATTTATTCGGACGGACCAGCTTGATGGAGAAACCGATTGGAAGTTGCGCCATGCTGTCCATTCGACCCAGCAACAGTTTGCATGGGAGGACGTGTACAAATTGCAGGGACGAATGGAAGTTGAGGCCCCTCGTAAAGCAATCTACGACTTCGTGGGAGCGTTCACTACAAACCGCGATTCGCCGTCTGCATCGTCGCACGAACGCAATCCTGATGATGCGAACCCTGCTGTCGAGGGCCTTGACCTCGAACACACCGTATGGGCGAACACCGTTATAGCAACTGGGTCAGGTTAGTTGTTTGTCGACCAGCTTGCTAGCGTTTTGTCTAAGTGCTAATGTGCGAACGCGTTCATTGCAGTGGTTGGGTGTGTTATTTATACCGGAGACGAGACACGTTCGGTTATGAATGCGAACACTCCTGCGACAAAGATGGGCTTGGTCGACCTTGAACTCAACTCGATATCGAAGCTCTTGTTTGCCATGACTGTTCTTCTAGCGTTCGTAATGGTTACAATGAAAGGTACGTGCCAAGCCAGTTGTTGTGATTGGTGTCCTGAGGTTGAGCTAGGACTCTATGGGCAATGGCCCCTCTTATTCTTCCGATTCCTGCTTCTTTTTTCGGCCATCATCCCGATATCACTGCGCGTCAACCTTGATATGGCGAAGACTTTATATTCATTCCAGATCATGAGGGGTAACGTGCTGTATATGGAAGAAAAGACGCCGCACTCCAGACTTACCTTTTGAACAGATCCAAAGATTGAAATGACCATCGTACGAACGTCGACAATTCCCGAGGAACTTGGACGGATATCTTATTTGTTCTCGGATAAGACGGGAACGTTGACCCAGAACGGTGGCGTGCAGTTCGTGCATTTGCCCATTCGCACTCGCTCATTAACGTCCGGATGTAGTAATGATATTCAAAAAGCTTCAGTTACGCCCGCCTATGGCGCACCATCCGGAAACCCTTTCAGCAACACGAGAATCACTCAAGCGATCGTTTGAAATGGACGATCTTGGGGCGACGTTAGATGAGGTGCGTTGCATTGCCTGAAAACACGCTAGCAATCTTATGCAGTGTTTTCCAGGTTTCCAGGTACGAAAGGCGTAAACGAGCCGATGCCGACTCTGCTCTCCAATCCTGCGTAATGGCGATTGCACTCTGCCACAACGTTACTCCAGTTGTCGATATGGACACCGGAAATCGCACACTTCAAGCGTCTTCACCAGACGAGGTCTGGATGTTGTTAGCGTAGGTGTCTATTGGTCGTTTACATCATCTGTCTCCTAGGTCGCGCTTGTCCGCTTTGTTGAGTCGGTCGATGTCATCCTGGAGTCCAGATCGCCTCGTCAGATAACATTGCGGCTTCCGAACGGCGATCTCAGCGAATACGAAGTCCTTAACATTTTCCCTTTCACTTCGGAAACGAAACGGATGGGAATCGTCGTCCGATGTTTGGTTTCTGGTGTCATTCGATTCTATCTGAAGGGCGCTGAGGTATGGCCTTGTATTCACTTCGTGTTTCGGGCAGGGCTCATATTTGATTGCCATCCAGTCCGTTATGAGAACGCGTGTCGAACAGACGGACTGGCTGGATGAAGAAGTCGAGCAGCTCGCACGTGAAGGATTGCGAACCCTTGTCTTCGGCGGCAAGGAACTTCCTGCTGCTGAATATGAATCGTGGTCGCAAAAGTACGCTGTTGCTCGCAGCCAGCTTCAAGGACGAGATGCTGCCGTGCGTGCCGTTGTAGAACTGCTTGAGGTCAACCTGTCACTTCTAGGCGTTACGGGAGTCGAGGATAAACTCCAACCAGGCAAGTTGACTAATGCACTCTTGTTGCGCGCGCCTAAACGTGTGCGGTGCAGGAGTTAAAACGGCACTCGAGACGTTGCGGAATGCAGGCATTAGGGTTTGGATGCTGACTGGCGACAAGGCTGAGACCGCGGAATGTATCGGCAGGTCGGCTCGTCTCGTTGATAGGAATCAGCAGGTCCGTACCGAATGCAAGGTCCACAGTTGCCCATTGCCTCAACCTGAACGTAGGTCTTCCACATTGTTGCGCATACGAAAAGGGAAGCGTGTCGGCGATTGGATCAGTTCGGTACACGTTCACAGTCCGCGGTTTTAATCGATGGGACTTCGCTCGCGTTGCTGCTCGAATGGGCACCGAAACAATTCATCGAGTTGGCGTGCCAAGCGCCAGCCGTCATCTGCTGTCGGTGTTCGCCGACGCAGAAGGCCCAGGTTGTACACCTGGTTGCTGAGCACACCAAGAAGCGTTGTGCGGCCATCGGAGACGGTGGCAATGATGTGTCGATGATCCAGGCCGCTCACGTCGGTATCGGTATTGTCGGACGTGAAGGGAAGCAGGCGTCTCTCGCTGCAGATTTCTCCGTTCAGCAATTCTCCCATACGCAAAGGCTCGTTCTGTGGCACGGCCGCAATTCCTATTATCGCACGGCGCGGATGAGCCAGTTCGTTATGCACCGAGGTATCATCATCTCGGTGATACAGGCCGTCTTCTCATCGCTCTTCTACTGGGTCACTATACCAATCTACACGGGCTGGCTCTATGTTGGGTATGCAACGGTGTTTACCCAACTGCCTGTTTGTGCCCTAGTCCTTGACCAGGACGTGGACGAATCGGTCGTCAATTTGTACCCGGAATTGTACCAAGAGCTCCAACGAAGCCGGCCCCTGTCGCATAAGACCTTTCTGATCTGGGTCTTGAAATCTGTCTATCAGGGGTCCGTCATCATGATGCTGGGCATGCTTCTGTTCGAGTACAAGTTCATCAATGTCGTCGCCATCACATTCACGTCCTTGATTCTCGCCGAACTGCTCAACGTCGCCTTTGAGATTCACAAGTGGACCTGGACCATGGTCCTGTGCGAACTCGTATCGCTGTTGCTCTACCTCGTTTCCCTCACGATGCTGAAGGATCAGATCGACATCGTATTCGTCATGAGCAGCGATTTTCTGTGGAAGGTCACGGTCATTACGTGCACAGCTACGTTGCCCGTCAGCATTGCGAAGTACCTTCAAAGCAAGATATCACCAACAACAGCATCGAAAGTTCATTGATAATTTTATATACGATAACAACTCCAGGCCACGTATGACAGCTGTGTGCTTGAGCTATGGAGCTGTCCTACGACGTGCCTTGTTGATCGGGATCTTCGTCTTGGGGCGCCTGGCTCACGTCCGGCATGTCTGGCGATGGCGAGGCCGATGTGCTGGGCCCACGATGCGCACTGTCCATTGGGACAGACTGCCCGAAACAATGATGGATGATTGTGAGAACGATGTTGAACAGCGCAACAGACTGGTGATTCGATGGGTCCTGCAACACAAGGATGTCAACGAGGTTTGTCGCAGAATACCATGGGCTGATCATACCGCGTTAGCACGCCTCGTTGCGATTGACCTGTACAACTCGCGAAGTGTCGCTGCCGTATCAGGGAGCAGCGGCTTATCCAACCGTAGGAGGGCGGACCAGATCCAGATCACAACGGGTTCCGGTACAACAGCACCGGTAGAGGACGTGTCGCATCGCACAACGCTCGCCAGGTGTCGAAGAATGCTTCGCGTTCGCACCTACGGTATCGCACGGTCAGCAGACATAACCGAAGTGCACGTCTCTATCTGACCTGGTCCAGGGCGGCAATTTCCGAGAGCGATGGAAGCCTGGATTCGTCAACGAAACGGGCACGCCATGCACTGGCATTGTTGCTATGAGGCAATCCCTCAGCGTGCTCTTCGATCCCGAATCGGGCAATGACACGCGCCAAGCTCTGACGCAGTTCAGCGAAACGGACCGCGAACCGTACCGCCCAGTCCGGGCGCGGCATCGACGCGCTGGGCGACATTGGCACACAACGGGGGACGACCCGCACCCCAGCCTTGACCTTCACGTCCGCCGGAACGGGCTTCGACACCACAAACGGGATCCGCCGCGCCTCCATGCGCACTCGCAACAGGTACTCGTCGGCAGAGGCCGGAGGCGCATCGCCCGTCGTCCGCACCACCTGCGTCTCGTCAATGGGCAGCGCCGCCTTGCCAGGTCGCGTTTGCGTCGCCCTGGCGCGTTTCCTGCTGCCGCTGCTGGACATCGGCAGTCTCCCAGTCACGCACTTCCCGATACCGCAGCTGTTCCCCGTCACGGGGCGGCAACGGCAATCGCCGTTCCCAGTGATGGGCTGCAATTATGCAACCGGCCCGTTCCAGTGCTGAGCTGCAGTCAGGTAACAGGCCCGTTCCAGTGCTGAGCTGCAGTCAGGTAACAGGCCCGTTCCAGTGCTGAGCTGCAATTAGGGAACAGGGGCGCCACGGCGACCACCCGTGTAACAGTCGACATGCGTGCGGTAGGTTTATTCCGATTTCTTCTCGGCGGCGGCGACCTGGGCCATGCGCTTCGCCTGGTACTTGGTGTAGATGTTGAGGCCGAGGCCGGCGAAGACGAGGGCGACCCCGACCCACTGCGGGGTATTGACGCGGTTGCCGAACCAGAGGACGGAGAACAGGATGGTGAAGAACTTCCGGGTCGTTGTAACCGTCTTGTGCAGTGGAGTCAGTAACGTACAGTGGCAACCGATGCGGAGCGTCACGCATACGGTTAGAACGAGCGAATCGAATCGGAACATGGTGAGGAAGATGAAGTTCTGGCCGACAGCGCTGAAGATGCAGAATTCCAGGATGTCGCGAAGGATGTCCGGATGCCGCTGCGTGAACGATACGGCCTCCCAGAACGACCCTTGTGCGAACATGACGGCGAGACAGATCGGGATGGCGTACGCGTTCGTGCCGAACATCATCTCATGCATCGACGGGCGATGGCGTGCAATGATGCGTTCCTGGGGGGGAAACCGCGCTCCTCCGTTAGGAACGAATTCGAACACGAACACGGAGCGTTCGGCACCTGGAGAGGACCGGTGAACCCGTCCAGCGCCAGCGACAGCAGAAGCAGGGCAACGCCTTCCAGTCGCTGCACGCTTTCATGCTTCGATCCCGATGATTGTTGGAATCCCATGAACACTGAAATCCCAAGCGTGATCAGCGCGACCTGCACGTATTCTTGCTTCTTGTACCGTTTGCCGTTGATACAAATGCCCTGGACAAGACGTGACCGCCCCCCGTCAAATCATGGTCGCACGCGTTCGCAGACCAAACGGAACACTACCATCAACATGACCGGGATCATCTTGCACGATTTGCCGAGGACCTGCGTCGGGTAGTTGACATACCGCAGCGCCTGATTGCTGCACAGCATGGCCCCGATGTAGGCGGCCGCCACCATGGCATACTGCTTGGCGGGAACACGCGACCTGCCTTCGACGGGCGATGCCCCTCCCAGGACGACCCTGCAGACGAGCGCCGTGACCGTGTTGCAGACGCACTGGCAGAACACGAGGAAGACCGTGTACGTGAACAGGGCGCCGTCCGCCCCGTGCCTCGTCTTGTACAGCTTCTCCTGGACCCAGCCGAACGACAGGAAGCACAGGTAGATGCCGGCCGTGCACCCCGCCAGGTGCAGCACGTCCTGCGCATGGCTGTACGACCGACCCATGTCTTCGTGCCCCGGCTGGCCACGTCAGCACGCGCCGCGATAGATTTAAACCCCGCCGCACCGCACCACCCCCGGCCGACCAACCCCAGACGCCGCACGCCGTCTCTCTAAATATATCGCCGCTATCTGCAAACGCCGCGAAAACCCAATTCCTATTCTGTTTAAAAGCCCGCTGCTGTCCGCCGGTGTCGCTGATCCGGCAGACCCGAGATTCACTTGGTACTGGGGGGCGCGTTGCTCTTGAAGGCCTTGTCGACTTTGCTCTTGACGGTGGCGAACCCCGAATGCGCACTGGACATCTTCTGTTTCATTTCCTTCTTCTTGCCGGCGAGCTTGGACGCCTCCTCCGGCAGCTGGCTGCCCGTGATTAGCGACTGGGACGTCGCCACGCTAACGAGGACGAACGCGAGGATGAATAGAACGACGAGGACGACCTTCATCGCTGATCGGAAACGCAATTTGTTCAATGGGATTTGCGGCGTCGTGACGCCATCCCCAGAATCTCCACGCCGTGAATCACGCTTGCCTGGACAGTGGGCGGCGCGTGGGCTCAATACACCTCGTGCTTCCGGTTCCCGCGGCATCAATGCCTTTCCGCGTCGATGGACGACGCCGATGTTCGTTGCCCCGCTGCCGGCGAAGCATCATCCTTGTCGTGATCCTATATTTAGTCACCGCCTTCTCGTGGTTGGTCGAGGGTGGTTCGCTGCTCACCACTGCCACTACCGGCCTGCGACTCCCCATGCCGCCATGGGCATTCGTCTTCGCTGCTATTAGCCGTATTCTGGCGGCCCCGGAGCATCCCGTAATCGTCATCGGTATCGGGGCTTGCGCGTTTGCAAGGTTGCCCTTGTCGGCTGCGGAGAACGATGCTGACGCTAAGCTGGACAGCGTTGGGAACGATGTCGACCAGAACTATGCCTCTGCAGTCATCCAGTACGTCCTGTTTGGCGCCCTCTGTATGTTATCGGCCTACCAGACGGCCTACCTACTTGTGGAGATCTGCATGAACCCGAGACGGGACGTCGTTTACCGTCCCAGACCTGAATGGGTCTGGGGGAACCATGCCGGTCTCAGTGACGAGGACTTCACTCCTCGGGACGGGTGGCCTCGTCCAGACCAGCCTGCCTCGACATCCGGAAGAATCCAAGCCCTGAACCATGTAGTACCTAATAGGAGCGGACGGTCACTTCATGCCCAATGACTAATTGACATATAACAACAACCTGCATTGTCAAGTCTGTATACCCCACTGTGAGAACCGGCTCGCTGGGCATGTAACCGCAACGTTCGGGCATTCTGCAATATCTCTCTCTTTCGACGTAGGAGTCCCATGGACTCCTCCTGCCTTGTCTTAGGTCTGCCTGGCCAGGTCAAAGTTTAATCGCAGCTTTGTACCGAATGCCCACACCGTTCGCCGATGTGCTCAACCTGGTCGTCGATCTGGAGACGCGTCTCGCGCGGTAGTCAGCTTCATGGTGATCGTCCATTACACGTGATCAACACCCGGTCGCACGCGTGCCCACCTTGCTTGTCGTCTTCGCGACCACCATCATTGCTTCGAGACTTACTGCCGGAGCGATGCCGACCAGCCTTCGATACCCGTTCTTCCTTGGGCGATCTCACGCCTGAGCACCTTACCGGTCAGGCACGGCTCCTCATGCTTGGCCGCGATCCGTCTTTGGTTCGCGCGCTTGCCGAACTAGGCCTACATGGTTGACGACATGTGACTCTCGGGCGCGCAATGGACGATCGCATTCTGCAGGCCTATACGCCCGTTCGTACCCGATTACGTCGATGTATCGACCATATGGCGAGAGTCGCCCGTCAGGTTCGGGAGTTTGTGTCAACACAGTCACGTTTGTCAGTGGGGTGGCGGTCCAGCGAGAACGTTTGACGTTTATGGGAAATGGCTCGTACGCGCTGGCTGGGAGGTTGATGCCATTGCACCTCCGACAGCGCCAGGACGACTAGAAAGGACAGTGTGCACATTGCCGCTGAAACACAGAATGGGCTCGCAGGGTCGTCGAACACATTTCGACACCAAGCGGGGCTGGAACACATATTGGAAGCTGTTTACCGTTCGTAAGGCGTTACTGAATGCGTCGTCCCGGCGGCCGCATCACTGTTGACGAATTGACGACCGGGTGCGTTCGACATGGACGAACGGGCCGGAACATGACGACGCGGAACGCGCTGTCGAGGGCGCGCCCTGTGAGGAACATGGCCCAGGACAGGGTCCACCCGGCCGGGCTCCACAGGAACGAATGCGAGATGCTCATCAGGGCGAACGCCGTGGACACCATCAGCATCGACGAGCCGAGGCCCAGCGTGCATCGCGACAGCCGCTGCTGGATGTCTTTGGATGAGGCGGGCCGCTCCGGTTCGTTGTTGAGCCGGGCCGCCAGGTAGTAGAAACGCAGGGCGCTGACGACGAGGTGCGTGCCGGTGACGATCTGCAGAACGAGGAGGACGCCGGCGGCCACCGTCTGGAACGTGAAATTGTCGTCGCCCATCGACAGCATCGTCGACAGGACCGTGTCGATGACGACGGCAACGGCGCAGAGGAAGGCGACCAGCGACGGGTACTCGCCGCAGAGCGCCCGGGTCGCCCAGGACGGCGACGAGCGCAGCGAGACATGCAGGAAGGTCCTGTTCCAGGTGATGGCCGACATGGTCGAGCAGACAAACCCCCAACCCGTCAGGCACGTCGTGAAGAAGTACTGGACGGGGCCGGCCACGTTCGACGTCGAATACCACCCGCCGGCGCAGACGATGCCGCCGACCAGCGTCGCTGTGACCGACTCGACGAACAGCGTCGCCACCGGGTAGTCGACGCGTTGCAGGAGGAACCCGACCCGGCGCCGGACCCCTCGGGAACCCCATGGGACGGCCGCCTCGTACTCCGCTTGGGCAATCGCCAGGTGCCCGTGCAGGAACACGACCGCCGACAGGCCCGTGACGACCAGGATCGCCCCGGGGATGCCTCGGACGAACACCTGGTAGTACCAGGACGCGAACACGTCCACCCAGACGTTCGCGTCCGGCGACGCCGTCGCTGTGGCGTTCGCCGACCGGATCAGGTCGGCGTAGACAGGTTCGGCCATGCCGACCTCCAGGAACAGGCCGCCCTGTGGGTGCGCCGCGTTCAGGAACAGGTTCGTCTGCGTGCCCGGGACGCCATGCGCCCGTATTCCTGCCAGGCAGGGTCAGCCCGGACGCAGGGAGGCACACACCGGCGACGTCGACCGTACGCAGGACAGCGGAGGCGCCACCCTTGACGATGTTGAGGTAGGCGTGCGACATCAGGCAGAAGCCGTAGCCGTTGGCGCCAAGGACGACGATCTTGCCGGTGAACTCGTCCCGGGCGCTCAGGCCCGGGTCGCAATAGTCGCCGGTGACGAACGCCAGCCGCCCTGACACCATTGCCGACGCCGGGTCACCCGGTTGCGGCCCCAGGAACCTGTTCACCGGCGGGCTGTAGAACGTCAGGTTCCGGTCGCCGACCTGAACCGTGACGGCCGCATGGGCGAACGTTGCCCCGAGGCACCACCACAGCGGGACCCAGCGCCGCATCACGAAACTGGCCAAGGTACGGGTGACGATCATGGGCAGGTCACGAGGACACATGTGGAGGAGATATGTCGGGCCAGCATCGTCGTGCTTTCGCTGATTCCCAAAGACGTCATCATCAAGGAGGCGTGTGCCAGTGCTGGAGTGAACAAGTCCCTGACCGCTGTTATGTGAATGCAGATGACGAAACCATCGTGAGTCATGTCGCAGGCAGTGATTCACTGCTGGCCGGATCCGGTGGCGATCAAACGCCAAGAAATACGTCCGGACCATGTCGTCGTCGTTCCTGATCGTTGTGCTCGTTGCTTCTCTGATGTCCGCCTCGTGTGTGGTAAATTCGCAAGCGGTGCAGGAGGAACAGGTTGGGACACCGGCGCCGGTGCAGAACGCGCCCATCAGGCAGACCGCCCAGCAGCAGCAGAGTACGGTCAGCCTGGGCCAGAGGCGGAACTCGCAGACGCACACGACCAGCGTGCTGACGCAGAACAAACAGGTCCAGGCCGAGAATTCCAACGACACAGCCGCCCAGCGTCAAGAGCAGCAGGCCGCCCAACAGCAGGCGGTGGCCCAGGCCAAACAGAAGCGGAGCGATATCCTGGCGACGACGCAGACGATCAAGGCCCAGAGCCCACAGCGCCCAGGTGGCCAGGTGACACGTCCGGCACCAGCGCCAACGACGCAACCAATGGTCAACATAACGACCGCGCAGACGATTCGAACGCGGGCGGACACCCTTCGCAAGCGAATGCAATCGCCAATGACATCGTCAATGTTCTGGAAATAAACACACCGACGGGATCAACTGGAGTAGTATAATCAAATACGCTAACGGGGGGGGGGCGTACGCGCTATGAGATCGGCGGTGCCGAATGCAGACGAACGCCCTTCTCGCCCATGAGCGTAACGAGCTCGAGCAGCGCGATCGACGACAGGTGCTGGCTGCTGCCGGGAGCGGCCAGCATGGGCGGGACCGTATCAATCCAGATCGTACGCGACCACGGGCAATGTGCAAACGCGCGGTACAGAACCTTCTTCGCAGACAGCACGTCGCCTCGCATCAGCTCGAACGCGATATCTGCCAGAATCAGGTACCATGTTAGTGCATGCAGGCCCACAGGGACAGGAATTGCCGACGTACATATTCTCCATAGAAGGACAATGCCTCGACCGGGTCCGGACAGGCCCTGCTCGAGAAGTCGGTGGACACGCGCCGCCGCCCCCGCTGATGGACGGGCGATCTCGAACGCGATCGCGTACAGGAGAACGCGAACGGGGCCGTCGTAGAGCCCATCGCCCGCCATCCGAGCAATGTGCGTGTCGAACACGCCCCGCATGACGTTCGTCTGGGGGACGCAGCTGGCCAGCGCCTGCCAGAGCGTTTGCGACAGGGGGCACGCCGCGAGGGCTCGATCCAGTACGGGGCGGAGAGTTCGCGGAGGGGCCTTGATAGACGTCAGGAGCCGGACAATGCATGCCCAGGCATACTCCCGCTGTGGGCCACCAGGCGGCGGGAGGATCGGTTCCAGAACGCCGGTGATCCAGGCGACCATGTCGTCGACGCTGTTCGCGCAGATGGCCTCCAGGTGCATGGCACCGAGCGAAACGCTCAGACCCGGACTGCACGGGTAGATCGAGGCCACAGGACGATGCCACCACCCGGAGTCGTCGCCGAGTCGTCCCATGAGCTTGGTGAACTCCTTCCGAGCCCGGGCGAGTTGGACGGAGGTGACGTCGCCCGATGACGACGGGGACACGTACCGGCCGTCGGCGATGCAACACAGAAGATGACGAGGGTCGCCGGAACGCGCGATCTGATGTTCCGCAGCAGCCCAGGCAAGCGAATACGTGGAGAACGTCCATGGGCTGTTCGACATTTGTAGCAGGACGGCGCTGTACACGGCGTCGGCTCCAGACGGATTCGCCAGCCCTTGCAGGTCGGCCAGCGCCTTGCACAGCTCGACGCTGTCTCGGTTGGCCTTCAGCAACTGCTTCGCAGACCGGGCAGCGGCCTTGACACCGCGCTCGGCGCATTCAATCGCGAGCCGAGTGACGCGAAGCGCATCGCTGATGTCGCCGGGCAGCCCGACAGACAAGACGGCGTCGATTGCAGATAAAGCGAAGGTGCACCTTGCAGAACGCGAACTGGATGGTACGGGATCGTTGCGGAACCCTTCCGGAGCGGTAGACCCGGTGGAACGGTCGAAGACGGGGCGCTCAGTGTCGAACAGCTGTCGGAAATCGCAGAGCCGGAAATCGTCGCTTCGAGGAACGATACGGGACCGAGTCAGCAGCCGCTCGTCGATCCCGACCGCCAGCAGCAGCTCATCGACGAGGTGGACGGCGCATTCGACCGGCGGGCAGTCGAACAGGACGGAGCGGAGGTCGTCAAAGACGACAATGCGGTCCAGCATGGACTCGTCGTCGGTGTCGGCGTGGCGGACCGGGAGCCACCGCTCCGTTCCGAGCCGGGATTCCACCTCAAACCATTCGGCGAGCGTAGACGATGCCGACGGCAACCGCGCGCCGTCGTCAGCGACGCTGTCGGCGTTGTCCGCTTGCGATTCGAACCATCGGGACCACGTCGGCGCATTCGGTTCGCCGACTCGAGGGACCTCGCTTTCCCAGAACCGTTCGAACGCGTCGGTGCGGTCGCGAAGGGGCGCGCTTCGAAGCGGCGCTGGGCAGAACAGACTGAACTCGACGGCGGCCTGGCAGAACGCGGTCGAGCGCTCCGTGTACCCAGCGCCCCGTTCGACCCATGTCCACAGCGACAGCAGGTGCAGCATGGGCGCATGGTCGGCGAGGCGCTCGAGGAGGCCGGCCAGGTATTCCCTCAGGCCGTTCATCGTGAACGTCGAGAACGACCCGATCATCGAACGAACGTGCTGCTCCTGGAGCAGCGCGGACGGTGCCGCCTGCAGCGCCTCCTGCCAGACCCGGTCGACATCGCTGCCCGGCAGGTGCTGAGCGCTCGAGCGAATCAGCGCCAGCCAGAGGACGTCGGACGCGGGATTGGCGCGAACCGCTTCCGTCAGGATCGACGTCTTCTTCTCCACGCGTGCGGCTCGCGTGCAACCGGTCACGGCGTCTTGGAGTTTCACCAGCTCCCACCACGCGCCAATGTTGTCCGGTTCGCGACGAAGCGTCGCGTTCAGCTCGCGCGATTTCTCCATCCAATCCCGTTCTTCGTCGTCGACGCCAACGTCGTCGTCGTGATCCGCCCCCGCAACCGGAATGAAATCGTCCCTGTCGGCATCGACCGGGCGACGGCGCCGCTTGCCGACGCTCTTCGGCAGCGCCGTGAAGTATCGGCGCAGCGGCGCGGCGTCGTCCCGCGCGCCGACCCGCCCACCGCGATCGGCACGTGCGCCGCCCCGATACCGGGCGTGCACCGTGTACGCCGGCGTCGACGCGCGATCCGACTGCTGGAGCTCGGCATTTTCCGGGTCGCCGCGCACGTCGACGATGAAGGCGTCCGCCATCGACGCCCGCCGCGACTGCGCGGAGCTGCAGCAACGATGTCCGAACGACAGGTCAACGGTCGCCGTTGTGCGGTGGGTTTTAGGTCACCCGTTTCTTCATTCTGTATTGGGGATGTGATTGCGAACGTTCGCGTCCGTGCTGGAGGACCGCGTCGACGACGAGGTCGGCGCCCTCGACCCAATATAATAGTTTGGCGTACCACGGGACACCGTGCAGGCCTCTGGAGATCGGGTACTCGTTCTGGATGATGACCCAGGTGAGGCCGTAGATGGCGGCCGTCATCAGCGACAGCATGAAGGCGAGTACGACGTCGACCGTGTAGTGCAGACGGGTGGCGACGAAGAAGACGACGCAGACGAGCAGGACGACGGTGCCGGTGACCTTGATGGACCAGTGGACGCGGTCGTGCGTGATCCACACGGCCCAGAGCGAGACGACGGTGGCGGTGTGCCCCGAGAAGATCATATCGGTGCAGGCGCCGTCCATCGACGCCACCATCCGCATCGCCGCGATAATCATCGACCCCCTCTGGATGTACCGCAGGTCGCATTTCGGGTCGGACGGCGGCAAACGGGTGCCCAACAGCGTCAACGTCCTCATGACGTACAGCGCGATCTGGAGAACCGAGAACCGTCTCACCAATCGCAAGCGGTCGGCCGGGTCAACCATGGCGGAGATCGCCGTCGTCATGGCCAGCAGCAGCCAGAGCGGGGCATCCGCGAAACTGACCGGCAGCTCGGTCGGCAGCGACGCGTGGCCCAGGTCGTGCAGCGGACGTCGATACGGCGTCTGCGTGTCCCGCGACTGTACATACGCGAGGAAGTCGGCGTCGGAATCGACCTGGACCAAGGCCATGACAAAGACGACAACGACGGTGACGGCGAACAGCGCCAGGGTGCGCAGGCTCCGCGATCTGATCGGGAGCGACGCCGTCGCGCGCAACGATTCGCGCGTCGTACCGGGCGCCATGATCGCGCCTGCGAGCCCTGTGACGGCGGACGGCAGCGCCGCCTGAAACAATCGACGTCGTTTCAAAAACGACATCAATTTTCGGGGGCGCGCTACGATGGGATTGGACACGGTCACCACGCGCGCGCTGCGCAGTCGCCAGATCGGGACCCCGCGCAAGACTGATACAGCTCACAAGGTCGCGCGCACGGATGATGGTCCCCCGTGACGCGGAGGCCTGTCCATTATTACGAACCTTATTCATGATGTACGATGCGTTCAACGCAGGCGGGGTGGGTGGAGTGGCAGACGAAGCCGATGACGCAGAGGTCCTCGATGGCCTGGACGAACCGCGCCTTGACCTCGTCCGGGTTGCCGTGCTGCATGACCTTGAACTTGGAGAAGAGCTGGCCCATGTGGACGGTGATGGCGTGCGCCTCGCGGATGAACCCCCAGACGACGGCGATGTCGCTGTCGGGACATGCTCTGAACTTGGCGAGCGCGTTCCGCTCCAGGCTACCTGGGAACAGCTACAGATAGCAACAGATCAGACGCCAATCGCGAGGGCAGCGTCACCGTGCCGGACCTGCTGAAATGCGGAGACGTCGTCGAAGAAGAACCGGTTATGGACCTGCTTGCAGGCCTCAGGTATCGGTCGCAGTCGCTCAGCGATCATGTTCTTCAGCAGGCCGACGACGCGAACGGCCTCGCGTTTCACCGACTCCTGTTTCAGCAAGCTGCTGCCCAGCGACGACTGCGTCGTGAACAACCTCCTAAGACAGAACGCGCGTATTAGTGGACAGTACCATTGAGAGACAGATGAGCGCGCAACGCCGACTTTGACTGTCGCCCAAACTTCTGGGACATCCGGCCAACTAGATCGGCATCGGCTTGCCCGTCCGTGCCCGGGTTCTCCACCCGGAACAGGACTTGCTGAAGTTGATCGGCCAGGTCGACTGTCTCCGGAGCGATCGCCAACAGCTCCGTCCAGGGCCTCACAATGGTCGTCAACCGCAGGGCCTTGTCGACCGATTCCACAGACTTGAAGAACGAGTCCAGAATAGGAGTGCTTGCCGACCCATTGGCAAGCTCGCCGTACAGGTCCAGGAGCAATGACGGCGACGGCTGCGCGCTTCCCGTTCCGCTGACAATAGCCGCAACCAGGCGAATCGTCCTCCAGTACGCCGAGCGATACAGTCTTGCCTGTCTGGCACTGCCTTGGTTCCTGGGCGACACGCCTTCCAGCTCACTATCAGCATCACCGGCGACATATTCTGCCCATTCGCAGGCCTTATCCGGGCGGGCTCGTATATGCAGCAGGATTGCCAGTCGGAAATCGGCAGCCAGGCCACGGATCGACGTGTTCGACGACCGGAACCGGTACCGGATCTGCTCCACGATTCGCGGGCCAAGTTGCACAGGAAACGCGTCGGCGCAGACGAAGTGGTCCAGGAACGGCGCCTCGAACGACAGCGCCGGGGCAACAGGGAACACCTGCATGCTGAGCGCCTGCGTCGTTCGCGCCCACAACAGCTCTTCAAGAACGTGCACGGACGACGAAACGCCGACAATCAGTGCAAGGCCGATCGTGGACGCCATCGTCGACAGCGTCGTCAGCCGCTGGATGAACGCGTTCAGGACGCCCTGCGGGACGCTTTCGACACTGTCCACGATGATCGCCAGTAACGACGACGACGCGGCTTTGGCAAGTTGCTCATCGGGACGTTTGTTCTTCGGCCGGGCAGCGATGATGGGTGTCTTGGGAGCATCCACCGGGCCGGATTCCGCCCTTGGACGAAGAGAGGGACGGGCGGCGGAGGACGACGACGACGACGACCTCGACAGGGAGGGCACCCGCAGGGATTCGTAGACCGTCCACATGAGGTCGACGACGTTCGAGCAGGAGTCGGTGGGTGCGACGCGGCACACTTGCATTCCAGCACGAAGCAGGTGCGACGCGAGCTCGTGGAACAGCAACGCGTTGTCGGCGCGATTGACCCCCGCCTGAATCACGGCGGTCTGGAGCTCGGCCGGGTGCCTCATCAGGCGGCTGTTGGTAACGAACGTCGTCACGGCTGCGAACAGCGCCGCATTGGCACTGGCGATCGCGCTGGACACGTACCGGTCCACTCGCGTCGCCAGCGACCGGTAAAGCTTCATCGCGGGCGGCGCTCCTGCTCGCGCTCCGGACGCCTTTCCCGGGCGAAACTGTATGGACGAGCTGATCGTCATGGCACTGATGTCGCCGGTGATGCCAAGCGTGTCGGTGTCGTCCTCATCACTGTCCTCAGTCGTGGCCCCGCCTGACTCGGACGACGTGTCGTCCTCATCGCTGTCATCATCAGTCTCTGCGTAGTCGTCCGAGGATCCCCCGGTTCCCACATCGTCGTCGTCGGATTCGTCGCCCGTCGGTTCGCTGCATACGTCCTGGCGCTCGTCGGCGTGCTCGTTGCAGTAGAACATCGGGCCATCAGCGTCGGTGAGTCGCAGGCGCCCGGCCTGGAGAGCGCAGGACGCATGGCCGACACGACAGCACTGTGCACACTCGCAGTGAACCATCTGCCCGCTTTGCCTATTGCAGAACGAGCACCGCGGCGCCGATCGGCTCGGTCTGGAATCGAAGTCGGGCTCCAGCTCGCGAAGGTTGACACAATTCCGCCCGTCCAGGGCGGCCATGTCGTTCGCGCGTACGCAGACGGCGTGCGCCCATGGTGACTTGCCGTCGTCCGCGCCGGTAGACACCATGGCCGGCGATGTCGGCGCTTTCCGCCACAGCACCCGACAGAGAACGCATTCCTTGTCGGTGAACCCCTGCCGGCAGGCGTCGCAGAACCACGCCTTCTCACGCGGCAGCCGCCGCATCCCATAGCACGCCAGATGCAGGCAGACGTTGCACCCATCACAGTACAGCATCTGGTAGACGCCGGCGCCCGCGTCCACATCGCCGCAGACACCGCACGGGGCATCCGCGTCCGTGTCCATTTGTTGCTGCGACCGCTCGCACCAGGCGGGGCGGACCGGGGGCACTTCGTCGGATATCGCGTTTCCCAAACGAACATTTCTGAAGTTTTTTTTTTTGGACCGATTGTTGAAGTCGCCCCCCCCCCTCGACCTCCACGTTGCCAGTCAAGGGCGCAAGGTGCACGCTTATTCCGAGAGCAGCGCGGTCTGGGTAAACCAGTACGTGTCGATGGCGATCGGGTCGCAGATCGTTACCAGTCACAGGACACTTGGGTGTCATCATGGAGCCCCGTCGTCTCCGGGATAACCTGGCGGACGTTCGCGCGGTCCGATGTGTGCCATGGGAGGGTGCCCCTCCGCGCAGGGCTAACGCGTTTGTTCAGGCCGGCGTGCACTTCCCGAAGCCGCCTGACGACACGGTCCTGTTGAAGTTCGGCGGGGAGGACGACGAACCGGAACAGGGGGTGGTGCGTGACACGAGGACGTATGGCTCGATACCGCTCAAAGACGAAAGGGAACCGGTAAGGCGTTCGGTAACGCGCGCGAACCAGGCAGCTGACGTCCGACCCCAGGGCGAGAACATCATCGCGCGAGCACCGCTGTCGGAGCTGTCCGAATGGTTCGAGACGAAGAAGGAGTCGATCTACAGGCGCAGCAAGCGGGAACCGTTGGGCAGACCGTACATACGCGGGACCGCCTTCCCGCCCAGCATCACGGACAACAAAGACTTCCGGTTCGGCAAGGTGTCTGTACGCGGAACGGCGACCGCTGGGGAGGCCCTGTTCCCGCCCCCCTCCGAAGGCGCCAAGTGGATGCGCAAGACCGACAAGGAGGCACTCGCAGACGACAGGCGCGTCACCGGCAAACGTACACGTTGGCCTGCGAGTCGGCATCCGGCTGCACTGATCGTGTATGCAGTGCAATTCAGGTACGACTGGGCGCGCGCGGGCATTGCTGACCCCGAACAGCACCGGTTCGGGTCGCCGCCGCTCGGCGCCGTCCAGGAATCCGCCGCCCAAAGCCTGCACGACGACGACGCGCTTCGTATCACAACACGTCGCCTGCTCGATAACCTCCAGCAGCGGAAGATGGAGGTCGGCAAGCCGCACAACCCACCGTATGCGCGTTGCCGTCCATTGCTGCCACCCTGCTCGACCGGGGGATGAACGCCTCGCCTCTAGGAGCTTTGTCAAGCGGCTTCCCGCGGATCATCGGTTCGGGATGAGCGCGCAGAGCACCCAGTCCTGGGGCGCTCGCGAGTGCATCAGCGACCTGGACTCGATCGTCACCAGCGTGCACGACGCTGAGATTGGGCGGCCGAGCCTGGCGGACCAGGAACGCGCGGCCGAAATCCCAGACATCATGCACGGCGTCGCCTCGGTTCGGGGCGAAGCGCGTGCAACGGCCCGCAACGCCATCTGCCCGCCCAAACTCGGCGACGAGTTCACCGTCAGACGGACGGCCATCGAGATTCGCGACATCTGGCAGTCCAGCGGTCTGGACACCACAGGCCCTGTGTTCGACGAGGCCATCGCGCAGGCCAAGGCGTAAGACGATTGGCGCGCGGTGATCCCGACCTGCGCTTGTTGACGCATGTCTGCCCGCTAGGGACTTCCACGATGCGATCCCGCTCGACGAGTTCACGGCGTTGTACAACGAGGTTCGCAAGAGACACGACGACGGGTCGTGGGCGGTCGCCGGCCAATAAAGAACGTGCGCCAGGCGCCCCTGTTGAGCAGCAAGTCGAGCAGGCCAACTTGTTCCAGGCGCGGCGACGAGCCAGGGGACATTGTATAAGGCGGTCGTCGGAAGCGCGGCCCGCTCCTGTATGACGAGGTCGGCTGTCGAGACGGTCGTGCCGGTGCTGGTAGCCGTCGTGGTTGGCCTCGGGTATGCGACCGCGTCGACGGCCCTGGTTGGGAACGCGACGACGGTGTGCCTTGGGACGGACCCCGTCACGGGAGCGACGTACACGCCCTGCCAGCAGAGGACGCGCTTGACGGGGGCGTTCGCCAGCAGCTGTGGCGCGGTCTGGTCCCAGCAACCGGTGCGGGTCGACCTCGGGTTCCAGGCGACGTTCTCGTTCCAGGTGTCGAATGCGACCGGATGGTGCCCTCATAACATGGTTTCTGGCCGGGCGAATTGTGCTACCTCGTTATAGTGCTGAACGACATCGGTCCCCTCAGAACGCATACAAACGGTGCCGGGCCAGGGGCGGCCATGGTTTGGCGCTCGTCCTGCACAACGACCCAACAATGGCTTCGTTAGGTTCACTGCTTGGTAGGACGAAACCACAAATTCCAGTCCCGCTCTGAGACGTTCTCCAGGGTCCTGCCTGGAAGGCCTGGGCTACACGGGTATCAACAACAGGTGGGTTGGGCTCCTCAAGCACTATATCAGCGATTCACCCTCGGCATAGTCTGGCGGTTGAGCTCGACATGGTGGGGAACGTGTGCCCATACGAGCCGCGAATGTGGACCATCGCTGACGCGGCTGTCGGGTAGTGGCACGACGACCAGCTGTACGACATGTACGACAACCACATGGCGATCCAGACAATGTCGACGTCGGCGAACACGAACGACCACCGGCACACGTACGGCGGGTCGCCCGACATACCCGACCTGGCCAGCGGGCAGAACCACACGGTGCGGCTGGTCTACGAGCCCACCGTCGACATCACGATCCTGCAGTCGGAGACCTGCGCCCAGCGGTACGCTTGCGACCGGTTTCAGTCCACCGCCCAGGTCCGCCCCACCTGGTCGTGAACGTTCATTGCAATGACGACCGGTTGGCCCCAGTTCGCGTCCATGCTGCCGACGGTGTACGCGTCCGCGCCCGGGATGGGCACGGCCTGGGCGTACCTGGACGACATGGTGGAGCCGCGGTTCATCGTCCCGATATACTTCCCGGCGCTGCTGAACCTAACCGCGGGCACCAGCCTCTACGTCGGGCTGACCGCCGCCACTGGCGCCGTCCAGTTCCAGGTCCACGACGTGTTCGGGTTCACGTTCTGCTCCGGTGGCACCTGCTCGCAAATCCTTCCATAAACGCGTCCAGCGCGCGTAGAAACAATCGAATTCGTGCCACGTGTGAATTGACGTTGCGTATCAGGGGGGGGCGCCGGCTACGACGCCTTCGTCTCGAGACCGAGCGCGCCGAGAGCAGCACGAAACGCGACCTCCGCGATGGGCAGGTGCTCCTTCGTTGCTGTGTGGCGCAGCGATGTCAGCCGGCGGGCGCGTTCGCAGGCCCGGAAGGCACGACGATTCTACCTACCTTGTCGGAAACCGTCCAGCGTCAGCGTGTCGGCCGGGCTGACCCCGTTCGCGTAATTGTCGACCGAGCAGATCAAGGCGTACGGTCTGCGATGGGGCACGTCAGCGTGAGCGCGCGCGGCCAAGGGCGTTCATCAGCATCAGCCTACATCCCGAGCTCGTTGGCCAGCGTCGCCTCATTCGCGCACGTCATTCCGACCACGTCGCCGTCTCGTGCCATGGCGCGAATTTCGGCTGACCGCATCAGAATCGTCAGCGATGGGGACGCGCGCGCGCCACGATAGATGCATTCGACCTTTGGTCTCGAACCGGGGCCCTCGGCTCTGGTAGTAGACACCTTCGTCAACGACGCGGATGGCGTTGGCCGCCGCCAATCGCGTCGTCCAGGACAGCAGCCGTTGCCGAAGCGCGGTGTGGAACCCGGGGACGGCGTGCGACGATTCGTCCTCGCTCATCGAGACGATGTGGAACGGCGAGAAGTAGTCGTCGGGGACGACGAGCGACCCGACGGGAATGTCGCGTCGCAGGCTGCCCGCCGACCCGATCCCGACGACGGCCGCGACGTTCTACAGACACCGCATTATGCTCCGGACGGGACGTCATGGCGATCCCCCCGCGTACGAAATGGTGCTTCAGCGCCCACCAGATCGCCTGGAAGTTGATCCGGGTCGGGATCCGGTACGCGCGGTCGGCCGTGCACCGGTGGCGCTGCACGAACACGACGCCGACGGCCGCGATCGTCGCACAGGTGACGGCGACGTCGCCGAACGGCGTCGTCACGTCGCGCGACAGACACGCCCCGTCGCCCAGCCAGTGATGGGCGCTCTGCAGGAACGACGACCCGGCGATGACGGCGACGGGCCCGCCGTCCAGCGTCGTCGTCGTCGGGTGCGACGCAGACGGCGCCATGCCGAAACAGGTGCACCACCCGACGCCACCCCCCGAACGTTCACTCCGGCACGGTTGGTGTGAGGTCTGAAACGGGTGACGCTAAGCTCGCCAGCGCGCTATGCCATGGTATGTCTGCATGAATATATTACAGGAGCCCTGTGCCCGCCATGCCCTGTGGTTGGAATGCCCATGAGCAGAGCGGCGCTGGCGACGTCGGTCGCGCGTGGTTGCGGTACCTTTCTTAGGACAATGTCCCTGACGGCGCTAAACACGTGGATGACGTTGGCCTCGTCGGTGGCGTTCGTCATGTGGCAGTAGATGCCCCTGGACGGGGTGCGGTTCCTGGCTATGACGAGCTCCATGAAGAACTGGGACGCTGCGGCGACGTTGGCCCCTATGCCGGCAGCGTTCGGGGCGACCATTCCGGCAGGCGATTGACGTGTTTACCTCCAGTGTACTGCGGGAAGTAATCGGAGATGGGGACTTTGGCGACCTTCTTGGCCAGAAGGTCCATCTTGTTCAGGAACACGATGATGTCGACTTTGGTGAACCACTTCGAGTTGACGGTCTCCTCGAACAGCTCGAGCGCCTCCGTCATCCGGTTCACGTTCTCGTCTTCGAACAGCACCTGGTCGTACTCCGACAGCGCAATGACGAAGATGACGGCCGTGACGTTCTCGAAGCAGTGGACTACACCAGCGACGTTCAGCGACGGTCAGGGAACGTCCGGATCGGCCAGCCTGCTGACTCCATTTCTTCCTCTCGTTCCTCTGCCCGCCAACATCGAAGATGTCGAACACGGTGCCGCTGATCTTGAACCGCGTCTCCAGTATGCCCGTTGTCCTGATACGCGACATGAGAATGTCCTGCATGCCGATACCATGAGTTGTTAAGAACCACATGGTTCCCCCCAAACCCTACCGTATCGGTTGGCGTGTAGGTCGGCTCGGCAAGAGCCGCTGCTCTCTCGAAGAAGTATTGGGCGCAGTCAGGCACCTGTCGGCGGCGCGTTGTTAGCCCCGTCACCAGTCCCAGATAGAACAGTACCTGTCAACAGACCTGGTAATGAGATCGCAACTCGAACGCTGCCTTCAGAGCGGGGTCGTTCCACAGTTCAGCAATAAGCTCAGCGGTCTGCCGAATCCTTCACAATCTAGATAGATCGTCCGGCACACGACGTTACCCGTGCGGTGTAATCGGCTTCGTTGGCCGCGTGCAGGGCTAGTTCATCGCGGAGCGGCAGACGAGCCGGCTGCAGAACGTTCAGTGCGTGTCTAGCAGTTGCCGGCGACGACCTACCGATAGCGTCATCCCGATTTCCGGCTCGAGGCGGACAGCGGCCCTGATCACGGTCAGCAGGAACTCGGCAACATTCATCATGATCGTGCGCTTGTAGTCCTCCATCTCCTGTTTGGAGAACCCGACGCCATAGATCCGCTTCATCTGCCGGTACAATGTCGACTTGCCAGATTCACCTGTCGGTTCGAATGTGAACCCGGGAGGAGGGAAGTAATGGGCGAGGCGCGCGCGTTCTGAAACGGACCTGCCCCCAGGAGCAGTAACTTTTTCACGCGGGACGCCTGCTGCTGCGTCCTTTCGACATCCACATCGATCTCCCGCGATATGACGACCTCCTCCCGCAGCGTCCGGGGCAGCGGCGAATCAAAGTTCGGCCGGACCTGCACCTCGGCGTTAGGGCCCGCCCGGGCCCCAGGCGCCGACCGCTTCGCGCAGCAGGCGCCCATCGGAGCTGCCTGGAACGGCTCTGTGTGTGACGTCGACCAGGGGAACGAACAGGCGTGTGGTCTGTGACGAACGTCGCCTGCACGGGCAAGGTCAACGTGGCACGATGCCCAGCTCCTACGGCGGCTTCGCTCGCGGTGCACGATCGCTCTAACCACACAACCTGTTGTGTTTATACTATTCCATTCTAGGACGTTGTGCAAATAGTCTACCGTTGGTTACGCGACGGTCACAGGATGCTGTGCTACGAGGAACGGCGTTGTCGACGCGCCCGGCCATGTGCCGTCGTGGTGGTCGCCTCCGACGTCGTTGACCAGGTTGCCATCACGGACGACAGGCCGTCGTCGCGGCCTCGCTTGCAGCCGGGCGACCCGAACGCCGACCAGTTCGACGCCAGGACCGGGTGCGTCGCCTTCTGCACATGGGTCGACGCTCCAGGCGCGAGAACGGGCGGCGTGCTGAGCGACGACGGCTCCGGAAGTGCCGAACAGAAGATCGGGTTTCGGATCGTGAGCTCCTCGCCGGTTGCGTGGCGGCCGTGACCGTTGATTGGGCTTGAGAGATCGACTTGGCGGCTTGCTGCGCTGGTTGGCGACGAGTTCGGGACGCGCATGGGGATAACACGAGGGGCGATCGGCGTCTTCATGGACGGGAGCGACGTGACAAAGTACGGGCGCGGCTCGACCGGCACACTGACCGGATGAGACTGCGGCGATATCGCAGCCAGAACCGTGTTCGTGTACGGGTACCTGAATCGCGCATCAGTACCATATATTTCTACGGGGGAACTCGGAATCGGATCGCCCACCAGTGCGGGTCTGGGACGACGACCGTGGACGGCGTCGACGCCAGCCCGCCGGTGCCGGCCGGGAAGATCGACATGTGCAGCGTGTCGGCGTTCGGGTCAAACACCCAGCCCAGCATGCGGGCCAGTCCACCAGCACCTACAGGTATGGACGCGACGATGATGCCGTTCGACGCAGGCAACTGCGCCGTCGACTGAAACGCGACGCGCACGCCGCCCCGTGCTACGTAGCCGCCCGACTGAGGGCCCGTCCCCCCCAGGTACCTATTTCTGGAGGCGCACGTCGCCGCGCCTCAGTGGCCAGTGGGAAACTGCAGTTGCGCAGTGCGTGAAGGGCGGCGTCCACAATCCACACCACACAGATTGGCCTTGGCCCTCGGATCGGTACCGCAGTCGTTTCTGAAGCGGGCGGCCGCGGTTGCAGATCTTGACGCGGTTCGATTGCGTTGATACAGATGCCTCCGCGATCGATTTCGGGGTACCCCGGGTGGGTGACGGCGCGCTTAATCCGCACCAGCGATGGTGGCCGAGGAGATCGTTCCACAGCAGCCGCCGCGATTCAGAGCACTAGTCCTCAATGCAATGTCGATGCCGATCCCGAAACAAATACGAACCGGAGCGACGAGAAAGAAGGGGGCGACCCCGCCGGCGACGTCCGTGAAGACGAGATCGGCGCCGTCGCCGGCTCCCGCCGGGCCAGCCCTCGACAGCGCTGTCGATGCGGACATCGATCCCGGTGAAGACGACACAATGGTCGTCGAGACACGGCTGATGGGCCGAAACCCGACCTCGCTGGGGATGCGACAAACCCGGACCCATCTTCGGCAGCACCCGCGAGTCGTCAGTGCTCTGCAGATGCACTGGTGGGTTGCGTGTGGCGGTCGCAAGCTGGCTCGCTGCACGCGATCGGAATTCACAGCCGCGTATGCACGATGGCTCCTTGCATCGGTTCCCGGGATCGATCCTGCTCACGCCGACAAGGTCGCCGTCATCGAATGGAACCAATCCAAGAAGCGTCTGACATCGTACTGTTTCGCCGACAAGCTGTTTGCATTAGCACATCACTGGTAACTCGTTCTGCATTGGTCGTCTTGCGCCCTCAATTCAGACGAGTTTCATCAGGTGTCATACGCTGAGTCCCGAAGAGTACGATCGTTTCCTCTCGGCACTGTTCCATCGAACAGTGGTCGCCGACTGGAACGCGCTGCGATTCAGCTGGCGACCTGTGGATCGGATCGTAGCCATGCAGGAGAAAGAGCACCTAGATGCCGCAATGCAATCTCTGCCATTCCCCAATCCGGTATCGGCGTTCCAGGAGCCTGCTTCGGATAGCGACGCAGAGTCATGGACGCTTGCGAAGAGCGTCGATCCACCTGACCATGTCGCCGAACAGCAACAACAACCGACTCCACGTACTGGCCAGCAATTACGACAACAACAAGAGCAGCGGGACCAGCCTCCACAAAAAGCACAAGAGCAAGAGCAACGGCAGCAACAAGAGCATCAGCAGCCGGAACCACCGCCGGGGACGCTGCCTTCGGCGGACGTGGCTCGCGCCGAACCATCATTGCCTGCAAAGAAGACCAATGCGTCCTTCATATCCCCAGCAAAGCTACCAGTCACCGGCAAGAGGTCTCGACTGACGAACTTCGCCAAGCTAAGACTACTGAGAGGAATTCGGCCCACGCGACCCGGCGCTCCCAATCCGATGCTCAGGAACGCTGCCCCGAAGCCGATTCCGCCGCCGATTCGGCTGCGACTCATCGTGGGACGTAACGATGATTCCGTTCAAAGCGCGGACAGCGCCAGCTCTTCGAGCGAGAGCATGGATACAAGGCCGGCGAGGAATGGGACCCGATCCTCGCTCGCAGCGCCGCTAGCCGGAAGCGCCAGCTGTACAAATGTCATCATGGACAAGGGATCCGAAAGTGACTTCAGCAAGCCAATTGCCAAGGTTGGGGTTGCTGAACGACGGAAAGACGACGGGCATGCGCGCGTGGCGAAGACAATGTCGAAAGCACGACCGCACGTCAAGACCAAACGCGTGACAAGGGCGAAGGTCAGTGTCAGGAAGTCGGAACCCAAGATGAGGACGATCGAGGACATCGTGTCGATGACGGTCGAGAGCGTTGACTGGAGCCGGATAAGATGTGACTTTAAGACGCAGGAGCTGGGCATCATCGACGTCCCCGATAAAATGGCGCCGGCTGAGCCGTGCCCCGATCCTGCATCGCAGACGCGACGGACGACAGGCAAGAAGGCCAAGGCAAGATCGAAAGCCAAAACGAAACGAGGGCGTCGGAAACCGTCCTCAGCGAAGCGGCCGGCCACTATCCACCTGCGGACCGAGGTGCCGGAAGGCGGTGACGACGAACCTGGGGAGTCCCGGCCTCTGCCCGGTTCATAACGTTCGTCGCGTAGGCTGGGACAGCAAGAATACATTCATTAATCGGTATAGAGCACATCGAATGGATTCTGCGCCTGTGTGCTGCTTCGTGGAGATTTCCTGCCCAGGATATTGTACATTCGGCAGGCGCATGCACGCGTGCAGATGCGCGCGCAACTCCGTGGGGGCGTCCAGTCGCGTGTAGCCTATTTGTGGAACGCCGAGTCGCCGACGCTTACGTAGCTCATCAGTCATCACCCGAACCCAAAAGCAGCTCGCGTTAGTCCGTGGGGTCGGCAGAACCAGGCGACGATCGGTCCAGGGTCCTCGGATTGCAGGAGCAGCCTGACGTCGACGCGTATAGCAGTCACAGGTAGAGCAGCGCGAACTAGTATTCAACGGGCTGTTTCAGATCGTCCCGCAGAGTGATGCCGAACTCGGGGAAGCATGGCGGCCTGGACCGGCACTCGGGATCCGGCGTTCGCGGCGAGCCGAAGAAGGGCGGCGCGGGCGGCAAAGGCACCTGGGGCTCCGTGACCGACCACACCGTCGCGCCGGCCGCGCTTGACAAGAACGACCCGAACTACGACCCGCACGACTCGCCGAAGTCCAAGCCCAAGCACTGATCCACGCGTCCAAGGCTGTCTCCGAAATACAACGGTCCCACATTGGCTATGTTATTGGATGATTATGCTGCTGTTCGTCGTCGTCGTCGCTGCGCGCGCTAGTTATCTCGGGCAGCGACCCGATCGTGATCATCAACGCATCCGCGTTGTCGTCCGTGTGCTCATCGTCCGGTGGACGATACCCTCGCACCTCCCGAATAATCTCGTTCGTCCACGTCTCCAGTCGTGCCAGCATCTCCAGCACCGTCTCCTGGTCCGGCACAACCTGCCCGAACACGCGCCGCAGGACGCCATCCAGCTCGACCTTCAGCGTCTCCCACATCGTCGTCCCATCCCGCCATTGCTGCTCCCTGAACATGTAATCAGCGGCCGTCCAGGAATATTAGGGCGCGCGCAATACGTACAGCTCGCGAATGCAGCTCTCGCTGGAAGCGATCTCTCCCTGCAGCTCGGACACGACAGCGCGCTTGCTGGGTTTACCGGCGCCGTGGCCACCCCGGCAGTCGGCATTCGCGTCATCGTCGGCGGTGGCCTGCTTGATAAACGCTGTCAGCGCGTAGATCTCGTCGAACTGGACGATGTTGGCGCGCTCCCGGTCCTGGAACCACTGGCACAGCTGGTCGCCAGCGCTGTTGATGCCCGTCTCGGCGCAGATGCGCTGCCAGTCCGCCTGACGTTTGGCCAGCCATCGTCCCCCTTCCTCCACCTTGACCTGGTCGATCGCGTTGCTCCACGTGGCCTGCGCCCAGATGCTGCAGACGCGCTCCAGCTCGTCGACGCTGGTGGCCGCGTTCGGATCAACGAGTGCCAGCGACGGCGCGTCCTTCTCGCCACGTCGATACCGTCGTAGGGTCTCCTCAATGCTTTCCTTCTCACGGACGACTGTTAGCAGGTGTCGCCATTCCGCATCGCAGACCTGCTCCAGCTTGTCGCTCGTGGCCATCAGCGCGGCCACCATCTGTCGGGCGCCGTTCTCCGCCGACACCGTCTCATCGATCGCCTTGAACACGTTCACGATGTCGTCCCGCCGCGCCTCCCTCTGCTGACCCTAATATGCGACGCGTTAACGCGTTGCATCACAGTCGAGCTCTCCGGTCGTACGAGTTTGACTAAAGTGCTCGTCAGGATCTGGTTCGAATGCGTCAGGTCCTCGAGCGACGTCTTCAGGGTGCGCATCTCCATGCGCAGCGTGGACAATTTAACATTCGACGCCGACATTTGCGTTTCCAGGGCGACGACCCGGTGCTCCTGTTTCGTCTGGCGCCTGGCGAACTTGACGTACCCGTCGTCGCTGGCGACCTTGTCGGCAATGGCACGGTCCAGGGCGGCGAGTCGGCGATGCAACGAGCCCAGCGTCCTCTTCGTGCCGATGGTGCCCCGTTTGACCTGGTCCTCGATCTGGAGCAGGCGTGTGGCGCTGTCGCCCAGGGCGGACTTCGACGAGCGCCTGGCGACCTGGACGTCGCAGATGATGTCCTTTTCGATGTCGTCCTGCTCGAGCTCCTGTACGGTCGCCCGAGCGAGCTGGAGTTGCCGCTTGGCATCGCGACGCGGGTGCGTTCGGTCGTAGTCGTTCTGCTTGCTGTGCAGCGCCTTCGACAGGCGCGCCAGGTCGATCTGCGCATCCTGGACGATGTCGTTCGTGGAGAACAACGACGATGAACGATACAGGGCGCCGGGCACAGCGCCCAACATCGTACGACGTCCTCGACGACCGTTCAGATTCCACACGCGACTGGGTACGCTCGCTGATGATGGCAGACTCACATCGGTTCCAAATCCGTCCCGTCTTTCGGCAATGGTGAACGACATCTTGTGTTTGGCGTCCTGCATTGGCAAATCCTCAATTTCTTGCCCAATGAAAGCGGCTGGTACGCTACTGCTGGACGAATCGGTGAGCGACGATGCGATTAGGGCAACCGCCGCGGCTGATCAGGACCGTACCTAATGGTAGGCGGCGCTGAGGGCGCTGTCAGCGGGCGTGGATGGGATGGCAGCGGACAGGGTGACGTTGACGCCGCTCGACGCATTGCCTGGAGTATCAAGTGCCAAGAGAACCCGTCGAGGTTGGCCACGTTCGCACAGGGCCTGAACTGGGCGCGCTGATGATGATTTCGTGGTCGCAGATTGGACCTGTCCAATCGTCGCGTCGAGTGCTTGGACGACCTGTCGCAATTGTGCCAGACGTTGGCGCTGCCAGCGTCTCTGACCCAGCACGTCGATCTCCGGCACAACGGCCTTGGGCCGGAGGCAGCCGACCCGATCGCGCGCATGCTCGTCGTCAACAGGTCTCTGCTATCGTTAGGTAGTCGAATGCGCCGTTTGTGACGCTGTAATGAATTTCCTAACATTGTCTGAGGGTTCAGATCTGCGATGGAACCGCATCGGCACGGCAGGGGCCACCACGCTTCTGTCGTCGCTGACTGAAAACCGGATCCTGCAGGATTGTCGGCTGGCAGGAAACGACGTGGACTCTGTCATCCTGTCGCGAATCGACGATTGCTGTCGGCGGAATCGTTTGCATCGCCCTGGCCCGTATGGGTCGCTTGCCGACTGCAGCAAACCGTGCCGGCCGGTCGTTCCTGTTGCGTTCGGGGACGACCAGCTCAATTCGCTACGCACACTGATGTCGTTCGATCGAAAGGTGACCCGACGGCACGGCTTCCTGCTCGAACCTGACATGTAGTGTCTGGTGGTAGGAGAAGGAGCGCGCAGAGCTCGAGGCGACCAGAGCCCAGAACCGTCTCAGTGTCGCCCTGAACGATATCCGCCAGCAAGCCTGTCGTGAACGTGATCTCGCAAACGCGTGGGATCGCGAACGGCAACGCCTGGAACACGTCCTGGCCGACGCCAGGCGCTCCATTGACAACGAACGAGTCGAGCACGACCGAAAGATCCGTCACCTGGAAGGTCTGCATTACGATATTGTCGCATTCGCCAGTGCCGGCGCCCGTCCTGAACGCACTGCTTTAGAGCGGTGCCTCGTCTCCCAGATTAGCAGCGAGGAGATGCAGAAGCACCTGCAGGAGAAGCTGGAGGTGCGCATGCAGTCCAGTTGCCACTGTATGAGCGGCGCCCTAATATGCCGCGTGGCAGCACTGGCAGCGATGCTATGCGGAGATGGAAGGAGATCATGCCGCTGCCGTCGAAAGCCAGGAACGCATGGCATCGACGCGCATCCAGGCGGTGTGCAGGCAGAGGGACGCCGCCCAGCATGAGGTGCTGTCGCTGAGGGCGGAGCTGGACGTCAGCCGGCACGAGATTGCTGAGTTGAGGCGGGCGGCGCAGCAGATGCAGGCGGAAATCGTGTCGCTGAGCAGACAACTCGCCGACAGTTCCACTCAGGTGTCGCAAGCCAAGGCGGGGGAGGCGGACGCCAAATCGGCACTTGCTATTGCACAGAACCGCCTGGCCATTGCCGAGAAACAAGCGCTGGACAGTGCCGCCCGCGAACGCGACAACGCGTTATCGATGGCGCATGACCGCATCCACCGGCTGGAGATGGCGCTCGACGCCATGTCGAGCGATGAACGACGCGCGCAGGCTCGCGAGCATCGCCAGCTCCAGCAACTTCAGCACCAGGAGAAAGCTTCAATGCGGTGCGCCCTCAGCCGCGCTGTCGTCACCGTCGAGAAAGCATTTGCCGATGACCAATGCGACCCAGGATACGTCGCAGCAGACTATCTCTAACTGTGTCGAAGTACACTTGCCATGCGCATTCGTCCATCATACATTCATGTCGTATCGGTCCGGCCAGTGCACCGGGTAGCTTGCCTTTGCCGACGGTTTACCCTTCGATTCCCCGATGCTGTTGTCGGCGTCGTTACCTCGGGTAGAAATGCTGCTGCGGCGCTTGCATTCACACATTGCCAGGCACCTGTCACTGGTTAGGGCTTCGAGACCGCGGCGCCTGCGTGAAAAGCGCGAAGAACAGAATAAACTAAACTAACGACTTCAGTAAACCAAGATGCCCAACACCTGACTGATGCCGCACGGGACAAGAAAACTCATGTTCCGCTTCTGCATGGCATCGACCGAAAGCCCAGCTCCCACGCCTTCACGTTTCACTTTCTGGATATACCGAATCCCCAGCCAGAGCGTGGGTATGCGTTGCTCGCTGCGTAGATGGCGCTTGGAACCAGCAGGAGCAGGTGCGCTGCGGGATAATGCTCATTGGTACGGCCAGTTGCGTCTCAGTCGCGATGCCCAGATTGGATGCCTTCCAAAAATACCTTAGATCACGAATCTGCGTCGCCTTAGATCCGCAATCTGAGCGAATTAGATCGGTTCTAAGATCCGTCTTAGATCTGCGGAGGCCGCGAAACGGTCTTCTTAGATGCCAGACGCAGATTCTTACAATCTTACATTTGTCTGTGCGCAGTCCGACTTCGCCTTCCCACTACATTCCGCATTTACATTCTTTCTGCGAGGCCAACTAGATCTAATCTAAAATGCCGTGTAAGTCATTTTTGGAAGGCTTCCATTGGCACACATTGCGATCGCCGCTAGGCTCTGTGGACCTATTGTATGGAGCGTTGGAACAAGTTCATGAAAGGCTCCTGACCTCAGCAGTATCGGAAGCGTTCAGTATCGGAAAGAAGCTGCAACTTGCGATGGCCGCGACTCTCGTCAGAGCGGATATGAATGGACACCTGACGGCATAACCCTTGCAGAGAAATTGACGGCAATAATATGCCACCATTATCGGAACCATTCATGGAAGAAACGTTGCCAAACAGCAGCGGATCGTCAGAACGGCACGTCAGGTGTCCATGCATATCCGCTCTGACGAGAGTCGCGACCATAGCAAGTTGCACCTTCTTGCCGATACAGAACGCTTCCGATACTGTTCAGGTCAGGAGCCCTTTCATAGACTTGATCCAACGCTCCATACAACAGGTCCACAGAAAGACATAAACGGGGCCCCAATATCGTATTATGTCACAGAGATGCGCGAGCAGTGTGGCAACGTCGGATCCATTGACGTAGGAAATATGGTACTCATTTGCGTCACCCTCGTCCGGCAGTTTCGCTTCCCCGTCATCGCTCGACTCCAACCATTCCCGAAGAAAGAAGTTGCCATCGACGTCATCGGGCGACTTTGCCTCGACATCATCGCCGCGCCTCGCCCATTCCTGCCAGAAGTAGTCTCCCGCTGCGTCATCATCGGCTGACGACTTCTCCAGTGCGGCGTTCACATCACGACTCATCGGCGCGAATCTCACGCTGAACCAACAGAAACCCGCGACCGTTGCGGAGTGCGTGGTAGTGGTACCAGTGTACCACTTTCAACTTCCATGACGATCAGGCCGCGCAGACAATTGGATCCTGTTGACGCAGAGGTTTTCCCAGCGCAGCCGGCGAATGTGGCGACACGATCAATGATCAAAGCGGAGCGATTCACTACCATTGTCTCCAGCATGCGGAAGAATGTCGCGAGATGCCGCCGTTCAATGGCCGGAGACCAGGCCGTATCCCCATCGGAACCGTTCGGAGAGAACATGATTGTGGCTCGACGCAGGGCGACGATTGGCCGTCGTAAGTGGTCACCACCCCCAAAGGCGGTTTCGCCATGTACGAGCACGTAAGCGGGTCGGCTGGTGAAGTACGGCTCAGCCGTGACGGACCGCGGCGTATGGTCCTCTGCCCCAAAGGGAAGGCATCCTTCCTCAAGGATGCAGTGACGACGCGATGACGGCCGACGCGTGTGATGCAAGACGGTCGCGTATCGCGGGGAAGGTGATCTCCTGCGTCAACTGAACCCGTCCGCAAACGTCGTTTGACCGTCGTCACCACGTCCTGAAGGACGACCCCTTTCCCTATATGGGGTCCGTGGCCATGGTTATGGACAAGATACACTCTCAATCAGGACTGAGCCGTATTATATCAGGCCATTCGTGGCACTGCGTCGCATTCCGGAGGAACGTACGTGCTACTAGGGTCAAGCAGGTGGGAGCCTTAGGGGTGATCGGTGAAGAGCATGAAATCGTTGACGTCGATTAAGCGTGCGGAGGTCCAGGCGTACGCGTTGCTGGCACAGGCGCCGTCTTCGCACTTCTTGAGACGGTAACGGGGACGAGCGTGCTGGCTCGAGACTTGAGTTGGAAGGGTGTCCGGGTGCATGGGCGGCGCTCCTGGCCGAGCAGGTGCAGCGGTCGGCTGATAAGGCGGGCAATCGCATGGCCTCACAACATCGTGCGTGTTTGGCTGTGGAGGAAGACGCGACTCCGCCCACTGTCCCTGCCTCATCTCGAAGCTACGTTCCGTTGTCGCCCCCCAAATTGCGATCCCAATCTTGGGTTTGGACATTAGACTGTTCACCATTGCCGCTCTCGGGTTCGCAATTCGCCAATTCCCAACCGGCAAGTGCCGTCGTGGTGTTGTCCAACGTTTCCCCAGTTCCCGAGAGGGAGACAGCTGTGCAGTGCTGGCCTGCTGAACCAGCTGCGCAGGCTTGCAGACTGCGGTGCTGGCCTGCAGGACCAGCTGCGCGCGCAGTCGTGCAGGCCGGTGCTGGACTGCTGGACCGGACTTCACTCACAGTGAAAGCGGCAGTGAGCGCAACGACTTCTGGCAATGTCTCAGATGGCGTCGATGATAACAAAATGTCTGGCAGTCGTTTTCTGGGCGCACATCGCGTCCGGCTCCAACGTTAGTGTTCGCGTCCTGCTGAAACCGGACCGATGCTACCATACGCCGTTGCTAAACGCCGCTCTCGGGCAAGGAGGTCAAGGTACTGTGAATCTTGCGTATCCAAGCACGGAGAAACAGATGAAAGTGGCCCTGAAGAAAGTGAAGATCGGCAGTCCGTTTTCCAAGGCCGAAATCGAGTTCTTGCAGGAATTGTCTCAGGCTGGTTCGTATCGCGGTGTGCCTCGTTTGTTCGACGTATTTAAATCGGATGACAGTATGTTCATTGTCGAACAGTATTTCAAAGGTCCGTTGATACAGTACATACGTAATTATAATTTTTCTGTCCGCTGAAGGCCTTGCCCAGGTCAGCAATTCCATACCATTCACGGCGACCTGTTATTTTACCGTATGAGCGCACAAGTATGGGAGAATCGTGTCATGCGCCTCCTCTACAAGATTACAACGATCATCAGTCAAATCCACCAGTCCGGATACGTCCATCTCGACATCAAACCTGACAACAGTACGTTCTGCGCTGTGTGCCGTTAGGTGGCCTGGAGGAACCTGATAACGTACTATGTTCAGTTCTCTACGATGTCGAGGATAACGTCATCATTATTGATTTTGGGTCATGTTTGAAGATTGACACTGACAATAAGCGCAGCGTAGAATTTCATGCACCGAGCGTAAGGTAACGACAGTCCTTCCCACTCTGTGCATTCTTAGATCCGTGGTGCTGATCTGTTTCGTAAACAGTTCATTTATGACGACGGAACCATTTGTAGCACCTGAACTCAAAGCTCGCAATGTTGGCTATCCGAACGATATCTACTCGTTGGGAAGGACGGCGGCCAATGTGTTAGGCAATTTCCCACCCGAAAAGTTTCCCCGTTTATCCCAGTTTATCACGATGGCGCAAACCCTTGAACCAAGCGAGAGGCCGACTGCAGAAGACATTCTCGGTCATGACCTTTTCCACAAGGAACGCGCTGAATACGGCATTTCTAGCAAGCATGAATTGCCTCTGTTCGAGCAAGTCATCAACCTGTCTGGGTCGAATGCGAAATATTTCAAACAATTTCCGCTTCCGCAGTGTGACCCTGGTTCCTCATCTTCGCGGAAATTCTCTCTTCCTGGGTTCCGGCGTTGCTTTTCTCAACCGTGATCGATTCGCAATGACCTGGAATACAATGCGGCGCAATTGCATATTGGCACTCACGTCGCCTCGCGAACTGTCAAGGTCTCAGCGCAAGGCCATTTCGGATCTTGCGGATGAAATGCCTACCGTCGAGGGCACGACCTAAACGTCTTCGATGGCCAGTGCAACACCCTGAGCGTGGCTGTCGCCATCACGATCCCTAGAGCAGCATTCTCTGCAGCACACGTCGACTGCCGTACAAATGTGGCCGGTGGCCCAATATCGATCTGCCTTGCACTGCACCCTCAACACTGTTCTTGTCGTTGGCAACCTGTTTGCTGTAGTCAAGCACACGACCAGCAGCATTTACGCATACATCCGGCGTGCTGCGTCCTGCTAGCGAGATGAATGATGATGTCGTTTGGCCCAGCAAGTGACGGAGTCGTAAGGTATTGGTACACTTTGGTGGCGGAGAAGGAGCGGCGCTCGAATTGTCCTCAAGTCGTTCGCCGAGCCGTCCTCGATAATACGTCAGTTGACCTCGAACACTGCGGGCCGTGTGTCGGTTCGTATTCTTATCGGGAAGAACGGTGTGCCGATGATTTTCGGTCGATTACGATTGTACTGAATGAAAGGTGATACCAACAGTAGCGTTTCCAGCGGGCAGGTATCGAAACGTGACACGAGCTGCTGATAGGAACGGGACGCCTAATGTCCACATGTGGCTGTCGTGGGCTCGAAATTTGACAACGCAACCCTGCTGGTTGTCCTCAATCATGGTCCAGTGACGCCAGCCGATCGCCACAATCTTGCCTTGAACGACGACGTTCAGGACAGGCCAGGAATCCCGACTCTGGCAATTCGATATGAACCCGTTGTCGTCGGCGTTCAGCAGGCGGAAGATTGGGCGCGCTTGCCGGGAAGGAATTCTGATCCAGGTGCAACCTGTATCTATTTGGCAATGCAAGTAAGATCATGTGCGTAAATACAGATTGTGGCATCACCGACCAATTAGGGCATGCGCAGCTCTATGGACAGTGCCCCCGAACTGAATCGAATCCGTGAGGATCTCCCACGACGGCGTCGGCGACGGTATCGTGGGCACCCACACCATGTCACGGTCGGTCGCATCGCCGGTGATCATGACGACGCCCTTCGAGACATCAAAGGTGATCATTGTCCCGTTAGTAGCGGCGAGGAACGTCATTGCAGCGGGGCTCGCTGGTGATAACCCCATCACGCCATACATTCGTCCATCAGCGTCTGACGCTCTAACACTGGTTCTGTCAACTATCCCTAGCCGCACCCTGGCTGATGTCGTGTTAGCCATGTCACCCAGAGTTGCGACATCGTCGCCCGTGACACCGAACGACCCGGTGCCATCCGCGTAATGCACGTCGAACGGAACGCCCGTCGCGGCATACGATGATGACAGGGTCGGATTGTAGGACGGCACGCCGACCGCTGGCACCCAGGAATGGGTCGACCCGGTGTCCAGTTCGACCAGCACTGATTGCGCTGGGGTCCCAATCGACATTCCCGCCAGGAACATGTCGTTCACGGCCACGAGCGGGACGACCTGCTGGTCGCCGACCGCGTTGCCAATCGCGAGTAGGGCGACGATAGCTCGCCACCACATCATCGAGGCGTTTCAGTGAATGGGGCGGAACCAGCGTTCCGCCATGAGTCATGCGTGCTGAGAAGCAAGTGAACCAACCAAAGGCCACGACGTCACGGAGGCTGTATTGAACACTGACGCTGTCAAAAGGAACGGCTCCATGAATCAGACTGTGCGCACGGTGGCGCCGGGTTCGGCGCGCAGGGCTGGCTCCTTGACGATTGCGAGTGGCCGCCACGTGCAGCTACATAGGTAGGGCACCCAGAACAGGCCAAAGGCCGAGCGGGCTCGCGGATTAAGAATCCGCAGAGTTTGCGAATTGCGACCGACGCAGACGCTGCAGCTGTCGTCCGGTTCGTGGCCCGACGCGCCGACACGCCGCCGCGGCACACTGAATCCGGGGCCGTCGCCACTGGTGTCGGCAGTCGCGCACAACCCATCTGGTAGCCTGACTGGACTCTGAGTCCTGACTGGGCGCCCGCATCTGGCCTGCCGCCGCGGCACAATGAATCCGGCGCCCATTGTTGCGGACGCCGGCGTCAACGCCATCTTGCCAGCGATCCCGGCGGCACCGCCGCTTCAGCGCGTGGGCGCCGCCCAGTTACGCCTCAGGGTCGCCGAGGCCCACAATGCGTCGTCCAAGGGGGCTCGCCGTGACGACGTCAGAACTGGGCGACCACGTCACGTTCGTTGTCGCCTGCGCCAACGCCAACATCCCGGGCGCCGTCGCCGCCGGCGCGGGACCGCCCGCCTGGGCCGCGCCGCTGCTCGAGCTTCCGGCACAAGTTGCCGCTTTACAAGGTCAAGTTCTCGCAGTACAAGAGCAACTCGTCGCGCAAGTCGCTGCGATGGAAGCGCTAGACGCTAGGATAATCAACGGCACGGTGGAGGCACCTGATGACATGATCGCGGCCGTTCCCAACGCGGCCGGCGATGCCGTGCCGGCGGCGTTCCCAGCCACGCGTCGGCAGTTAACGGCGCTGACCGGCGCTCACGCGAACGGTTTGCTGGCGTACTACGGGATGCCGGCGGGCGGCACCGTCGCGCAGCGCCGTCGGCGTCTGGCGCGCCGTCTCGGCGTACGCAACGTAGGCGTGATCCAATAACCCTGATCCGAGCCTCTGAGCGGGCACAACCCGCCGTTTCTTAAACACGGTCCTTTACGAGGTGTGGGTTTCAAAGGACGAGCAATTATCTCCTGTGTCAAAGACGCTTGACTTGAAGAACTGACCAAATTCGGGCAGTTTCCGGTGGGGGGCAGTTGTTGTCTAGCAGACCGAGACGGGGCCCGGCTGGGTCGGGTCGGGTAGTTCATTTTTCGTCGTCAGACGCGGCCCGCATGTTGTTCGGCCATCCGTTGGGGCCGTCGATCGGGGCGCCGGCCAAGGCGCGCGTGCACATCACCGCCGCGCTGGACCTGACCTGCCCGTTCTCGAAGCGGGCGCTGCAGACGCTGAAGGCCCTGGCCGACAAGTACCCGACGTCGCAGGTCCAGATCAGCAAGCTCGACTGGGTCCAAGTCTGGTAAAATGGGCCTTGTCGTGCACGTTGTATCCTGGGTTGCATTCACCGTTTGGCATATAGGCACCCGCAGGCCTATGTGATGGCGCTGGCCGCTGTGGCCGTTCTTCGCGCCAAAGACCTGAACGCCTGGTACAAGTACACGGATGCGCTGTTCGACCGTCAGGCGGAATTCTTCGACGACAAAGTGCACGACCTGTCGCGGTCAGCACTCGAGCAGCGGCTCGCTGAGCTCGCCCAGGACATTGCGGGCGTCGACAAGGCCACGTTTGCTGCCAACATGAAAGACGACCGCTCCGTCCGCATGATCAAGGACCACACTCGCTTTGGCCGTCAGAACGGTCGCTATTTGGGTTCCCATGGGCCGACGACATGGCACTCACCAACGTTGTCGTCACAGGCGTACACGAGTCCCCAACGTTCATGGTCAACGGCCTCATCAATCGCAACCTGAGCTCGTCGACGACCGTGGACCAGTGGGATGACGTTCTGAAGCCCCTGCTGGCGGACTGACCGCTGATCGGAATACATCGTCGTGTGCGTTTGTTTATCGTCTTGTCGGGAGAACCGGTCGCTGGGTTTACGTCTTGGCGTACTGCTTATTCGGCGCGGCAGGTTTACCAAGCTTATTCGACTTTTGTGCAGGCTGTTTGCGTTTCTTCGCCGATGCCGCATTGCTTTCAGCAACGCCTTCCGCAGCAGCGGGTTCGTGTCGCCCGCCCTTGTCGCCCGTCCCCGCCGTTGCCGCCTCGGCTGCCGCGTCGTCGCCTCCCGTGTCCGCCGGGATGTATGGGATGCCTTTGAGGCCCTGCACGACGGTGATGTCGCCTTTGCCGTTCGCGTCCACCGACGACTTGAGCAACGTGACGGCCTCCTGGAACGCAGCCAGGACCTGGTCGAACTTCTCGGGCGACCACGTGCTCCCAGACTCCAACCACGACTGGTCCATTTCGATCCCCTGGACCCTGATGACGATGTGCAGGAGGCCGGAGATGCCCTCCTGGAGCAACGCCAGACGCTGCATGGCTTTGTCGGCCTGCTCCCTGCTCTTGTCGGCACGTGCGCATGTCTCCCTGTACTTCTCCTGCAGCTGGTCAACGTCCCGCCAGCGGCTGTCCATGAAGTTGTTCCGCTCCTCCTCGAGCTTGGCCTGCAACCCAGCCTGGGCGGGGGCGAGCACCGTCAGTGTCATCGGTACGCGCCGGCCCTCGCTTAGTACCTTCTTCTGTTGCAGGGATTCCAGGTGCTTGGCCTTCTCCTGGATCTCCTTCTCCAGGTCGAGCTTGATCTCCTCCTTGAGGTAGAACTTGTTGACAATGTCGTCGGGGTTCTCCAGGCCGGTCGCCGACGTGATCCGCTGGAACCGCACGTTATGCGCCTGCATCTGCGCGTTCAACGCCTCCAGCGCTTTCTGCAACTCGTTCGCCTGCGCCTCCCTCTCGCGGATCTTCTCCAGCATGCGCTCGATACGCCCATTGAACTTATCGACCGTCTGGGGCGAATGCGAACGGTCAGCCGTTGAACGTTGCAATCGCTCAAACGTGGGGGACCTTGTGCTCTCGCTCTGACTTCTGCGACTGGCGCTTCTTGCGCTGCGCTTTCAGGACGTCGAACACGTTCTGGAAGCTCTGCAGCTGCTCGACGGCGAACTGGTGGAACGACAGGATCTCGTTCTGGAACTGGTCGAACTCCTGCCCCGCCTGCTCCTGCTCCATCTGCGCCTGATTCTTCAGCGTGTTCATCTTCCGATACAGCGCGTTGATCTCCGCCCTGAGACACGTCTCGTCAGCCACCGGGGATCAACCGGACGACAACGCCGGCACAACGTCCCACCTTTGTTTCCGCAGCGCCTCCATCTGGAAGAACCGGTCGAGCTCCTCCTCCTTCAGGTGGGCGATGTTCAGCTCGTAGTTCTTGCGGTTCTCCTCGGTCTCGTTGATCTTGATGGTCACCGTGTCGAGTTGCATCTCCAGGCCCTTCAGCTTCTCCTCGTACTTGCTCTGCGCCGCCTCCATCGCCTTCGCCGTCGTCGTGATGTACTGCACCTCGCGTTGCAGGCGGTGCAGGACGGCCTGCCGCTCGACCGTTTTCGCGCGCAGCGTGTCGTACTCCTTCCTGAGCGAGCACACGATCGCGAACGTGCTGCGCATGTGGGCCTCCGGGTCGGCCTCGTGCCGCTCCGTCAGCGCCGACGTCATCCGGGTGACCATCTGCGCCGATTCGCGAAGGAACACGGTACGCGCCGGCGGCGGCGGCGGCAACTCGGCGACCTCCATGCCCGGCCCTGTCCAAACCGGGGGTCAGTTGGCCTTAGCGCGCGCGTGAACCAGGGAATCGCTCGTACGATCGGTGTGCGGGATCGCCGGGAGCACCACCGCGTTGGCCTCGGCGTTGGCCGCCTGCAATTTCGACTCGGTCCTGGCTGACAGCAACGCGTTCAGCTGCTTGCTGCAAGGGCACACGTTCAGCATCGCGCTCGCAAGGTCGGGGGTGGACGGCCACCAACCTGAGCTGCTTCATGCGTTTCTGCCTGGCGCGAACCTGGTCGGACACGCTGTGCTTGCCGGGGGGCGGGGCGGGCGTCTGTGGGGACACCTGCATGTCGGACGGGTCCAGCGACACGGTCCGCTCCTTGACGGGCAACGCAGCGACCGCCGCCGGTTTGGCGCTCTTCGACGCGCGCCGCTCCGATTCGATCTGTTCGTTGACCTCGTGCGACATGGCGTCCCGGGAGCGGATGCTCTCGAGCTGCGCCTTCGTGTCCTTGGCCTCGTCGTCCTTCGTCAGCTCGCGCGTCTTCTGCCTGGACTTCATCCAGGTCGACATCTCCTCGCGGATCTTGCCGAGCTCCTTCTTGCCCAGGCCGTAGTTCGACTTCTTCAGGTACCGCAGCTTGAGCAGGTGCTCCTGTTTCTGCCCCAGGAACCACTCGTGCATGTCGTTGCCGAGCGCCGCCCACTTGATGCTGGTCAGCGCCACCGAGTGGTGCTCGCCGCACTCGATCTGCCCGACGACCGACCCGAGGATGTGGTCGATGACGCGCGGGAACAGCAGGTTGTCGTCCGTGTCCTGGCCCAGCTGCCCGTTGTCGTTGTTGCCCCAGGAGTAGATCGCGCCAAAGTTCGTCAGCGCCAGCGAGTGGTACCGGCCCGCGGCGACCTGGACGATGTCCTTCGACGCGATGATCAGCCGGGGAACGGACAGGTTCCCGCGGACGCCATGGCCCAGCTGGCCGTACTCGCCGGCGCCGACGCAGTAGACCTCGCCCTTGGCGCTCAGCGCGACGATGTGGCTCTGCCCGCACGACACGCTGCTGATGCGGGACGAGAAGGCGAACTTGCGCGGCAGGTACATGAAGTTGTGGTCGGTGTTCGGGTAGAAGTACTCGCCGAACCCGCAGATGTGCAACTCGCCGGCGTCGGCGATCATGCAGGTGAAGATCGCGCCGCATCGCAGCGACGTGATGCGCGTCGCCGCCAGCGACTGGATCACCGTCGGGCGCAGCTGGTCGGCCTGGTCGCCGTGGCCCAGCTGGCCGCGCTCGCCGCACCCGAACGAGAATACGCGCCCGGTGCCTGCCGACGGGATCAGGTCATGATGCACGCCCGTATGGCGACACGATCGCCATACGTGACAACGCGACGGAATGCTTGTCGCCGCAGGCGATGTGTGTGAACTCGACGTTCTTCTCCGTGTCGACCAGCTTGGGGATCTTGACCATCTGCCGGTCGCCGTGGCCCGTCTGCCCGTACCGGGAGAAGCCCCAGGAGTACAGGCGCCCCTTGTCGGTCAGGACGACCGTGTGCGATTGCCCGCACGCGACGGCCACCACGAACGCCGACAGCGTCTTGACGGCGCGCGGGGTCGGCTGGTTCACGAACCCTTCGTGGACCTGGCCGAGCTGCCCCATGCGACCGTCGCCCCACGTGTACACCTTGCCGTCGTCTGGGCAACCGGGCGAGCGTTAACGTGCGATGGGGTGCCGCGAGCGGGGAGCCTCACCTGAGACGGCGGCGGTGTGCAGGCCGCCGCACGCCACCTGGCGAATGGCGACGGGCTCGGGGAACGCGACGTACTGGGGCACCGACGCGTACTTCTTCTGCCCTCGGGTGAACTTGCGCCCCAGCTGCCCATGGTAGCCGGCGCCCCAGGTGTACACGTACGTCCCGCCGGACGAGTCTGCACCGCTCGCTCAGATCGCACGCTGGCGCAGGGGCCCGCCCGCCCCTGCCACGTACCGATCGAACGTCGTGAGGCGGGGTCGGCGCTGTCGGTGATCTTGCGCAGGCTGTCGAAGATGAGCTGGCGCCGTTTAATGCCGGGCGCCGGGCCGAAGTCGACGGCCTCGTTCGGCGCCCCGTCGTCTTTGCCGCGGTCGCCGAACGGGACCAGGGCGCCCTCGCTGTCGTCATGCTCGATAGACATGACGGCGCCGGTGGCGAATATCAAGGCCGGGATCGATTCCCGTACTACGTATTGTATGGGTCGACACATGGGTACCAGTCGCCACCACCGCCCCCGTTCAGATCTCGCCCGGCCAAACGTTGCGACGGTCCTGTGGAGGGAACGACCGTATATAGACTTAGGTTGAACCATTACGTCGATGCCCGGCAGCAGCATCAGGCGGCATGGGGGTCGCCCTACACGGCAAACACGTTCGTTGCCGGTTTTCTTCGGTTGATAGGCGGCTCGACCTTTGTTTTCTTCGCCCAGGCCGGGACGGGTGCCGCTGACTTCGCCGCCGACAGGATGCTGAGGTTGTACAGGAGGATGCCGAACATGGCTATGCAGACGCCGACGATGTTCAGCGGTTGGATCGTGTTCCCAAATAGTAGGACGGCCGACACGATCACGATCAGGCGTCGGAACACGTCCGCCACCGAGTATCCTGAACGGCCGAGCCGCATGCATGAGCAAAGACGGCAGCAGTAAACGGACGCACCGGGCAGATACCAAGGGAACCGAGCATGTTGATAGCGACGTAGCTGAGGCGCAGCTCGCCGAAATAGTTCAGGCCGACGATGAGCATCAGGAAGAACGGCGTGCTTCGAAGCTCGGAGCCGGGTTCCATGGCGTCGCCGCCTGTCGAGGACGTCGTGTAGCTGACGCCAAGGGCGATGGCCAGGAATCCAGTCGACAGGATCGCAGTGTAGACTTGTAACTGCATCGACGTCATCAGGCGTCGTATCAGAATGCGCTTGGCGCGAATGTTGAAGAAGGTCTGGTTGAAGGCCGATACGACGCCCAGGCCAAACCCGACCGGATGAAACCCGACTTCTACGACAAAACGATGAGTGAGAGATCCACAACTCGGTTATGCGACTGCTCGATAGCGTAGTGCATACCGTTGGCGGACGCCAACGCAACGCCACCGACGATCGGCAGCAGCGACAGGCGGGTCGTCAGTGCATATTGCTGCCCTTGGATCAACCAGCAGACGATGCACGTCCAGAACGGGATTGTCGCCTTGATCGTGTTCAGGAACGACACGGGTATGTACTCCATTGCCGCGTTGTACGCGATGCTCATCACCGTCATCGTGACGCTGAGCGGGACCACCGCATCGAGCTGGTGCCGCCGTGTCACGTTCGCCGGCCGATCCGTCGTCTCGTCGTACACCGCCAGCACAATCATCTGCACCCAGTTCATTAGGGTTCCGACAACGCCAGGCGTGGGTGAACCAGTACGGACGCCTGCCACGCTGACGAACGTTTGCTGGAACAGCGACAGTCGGACAGGCCCGCCAAGCTCATGCATCAGCACCTGCGAACACGACACGCTCAGAACGGGGGAGGCGCGAGCACAATTCGCTCGATTCCCGCACGTAATTCAGCTTCGCCGCGACAATGCTGGAGGTGTACCAGCAGATAATCAGGCCGAATAACGAGGAGAACTGGGCGCGCGAACGAATTCAGCGGTACGCGGGACGAGCGACCCCCGGGACAGACATACAGACGCATTCGCGGCGGGTTCGCCAGCAGGCGCGTTGGCACCAGCGGCGGCGGCATCCGGCTGCTGCTGCTGCTGCTGTTGCTGGGCCTTCACGGGCGCCTGCCGGGCGGACGCCGGCGCCGGCGACGCCACCCTGGCCGTCAGATCCGCCATGGCGACGCCGGCCGTCGCCGACGCGTCATGGGACCCCGCGACGCGACGGTACTCGGCGTGCCCTTCAATGGCAACGACGGCGCTGCCGGCAGCGGCGGCGTAGGTCACACTCGGGGGGTGGGTGGGGCGGCCAGCGAATTCCCACGTCTGTGCCCAGTCAGTGGCCGCGCGGCGCACGAATTCCGCCTACAACTATTTCTATTCTAATCGCGACGTGGGGCGCTGCTCCTTTTGCAGTCGGCCGTCGGCGTGCACAGGGCACCGCCTGTCGGGGAGCTGCTTCCTCATTCCGGGATTGCAGTTCGTGCGGCCTGCGCGGCGATGGCCGATGGCGGGCGGGAGCCGGCGCGCATCCAGCGCCTGGCGCCGACCGTCGTCAATCGGATCGCGGCCGGCGAGGTCATACAGCGGCCGTCGGCGGCGATCAAGGAGCTGCTGGAGAACAGCATCGATGCGGGCGCGACCCGGATCACGATCACGGTCGCGCAAGCCGGTCCGGTCGACCCAGCGTGGCTGATTGGGCGCCGGGTCCTGACCGATCCTGTGCAGGTCTGAAGTATTTATCGATCACGGATAACGGGTCGGGCATCAGCGCCGTACGTCGTGCAGGCGGTGCTGCTGCTGCTGCATAGTCGCTGACAGCCAGGGTATACCAGGACGATTTCCCGATTGTGTGCGAGCGGTTCACGACGAGCAAGATGAGGGAGTACAAGGATCTGGAGTCGATTGCGACGTTTGGATTCAGGGGCGAGGCGCTGGCGTCAATATCGCACGTGGCCCATTTGTCCATAACGTCTATGACGGCGTCGTCGACCTGCGCCTACAAGGCATCGTTTCTCGATGGGCGACTCGTCGACGTGCCTCAGCCCTGCGCGGGCGTCCGCGGGACGCAGATCGTCGTCGAGGACCTGTTTTACAACATCGTCCGTTCCGTCGTTATCATTCTTCGTTCCGGAAATTTGACATGCGTCATCGTAGCCTATGCGCCTGAAATCCCTGAAGAACGTTGCCGACGAATATAATCGATGCGTTACCGTCGTGTCGCACTACGCCACTCACTACTGCGACGTCAGCTTTACGCTCAAGAAACAGGGCAAGGCCAAAGCCGACGTGCACACGTCCGGAAGAGGCTCGCGTACGGACGTCATCCGTCTGCTGCATGGACAGGTGCGCTTGGTGCCCTCTGGTTAAGAATGCTGCTGATTAATGTCGATCTGCCACGTAGTCTATCGCCCGTGAGTTGCTGGCTGTGGACGCGTCCGATACGAACGCGACGTTTTCCGTTTCGATGAATGCGCTCATCTCTAATGCCAACTTCAGCATGAAGTCGCTCACCGTGATCCTCTTCATCAACCGGCGTCTAGTGGAGTGCTCATCCATTCGCAAGGTCCTGGAGAGCGTGTACAGCGCAATCCTTCCAAAGGGTGCCCATCCCTTCGCCTACATGGATATTCGGCTGCCGGTTGGTGTGCCGATATTGACAACCTGGCACGTTTATCGATTGTCCTGCAGTCGGACACGGTTGACGTCAATGTCCACCCAACGAAACGTGAAGTGGGGTTCTTGCACGAAGCAGAAATATGCGAGCAACTCGAGCGCTGGCTTCAGGAGCGCCTTGGCCAGGCAAACTCGAGCCGGACGTACGCCGTCCAGGTGATCGACTCCTCGAATCTACAGACCTGCGTGGCGCAACAGATTGTCAGGAAAGGTAACGACACTTATGACGCCTGCAACCGTTAGTCGCACTGACAGTACGCGTCTAGCTGGCGAGGCGCCCAGTAAGTCCATTCGCACAGATTACCTGAATCCTGCAGGCAGGTTGTCGGCGTATATGTCCCAACCCGCGATGCAGACGCTGTCGAACTCCCAAACACAAAACCGGGACTCCGCAAGTAGTCAGTCTTCGCAGGAGCTGAACCTGACAAGCATTGCAAACCTGATCGCTGAGGTACGTTTCCTGCTTGTGATAATTGCCATCGAGTTTGACGTCTAGCAGGTCGAAGGCGAGAAGAGCGAGCAATTAGCGCCCATCTTTAGCCAACACGTATTCGTTGGCTGTGTTGATGACGAGTTTGCCCTCATACAGCACGGCACAAAGCTGTTTCTGGTGAATGTCCCAACACTAACGTTCGTCTGTCTAGTCTGGTTGCTGTCGGCAGTCTGATGGTCGTTTGTGCCCAGCAATTCTCTCGTTTACGAGCGCTGTTTACGATGCTTTGGCCAGCACAAGCAGTTCAGGTTGCAGTCGAGGGAGCCGGTCTCGATCTACTCGCTCTGTCGGATTGCGTTGGACGACCCCAGTTCAGGGTGGACTCCGGAGGACGGTGACAAGAACGACATCGCCATCCAAATCACCGAACTTCTAGTCAGCAAGGTCCGCAGGCGTGCGGCTCAACCGATATACCGACTTGTTAACCGGTTCTCCAGCGTGCAATGCTCAAAGAATACTTCTCGATCGTGATGTCCAAATCAGGGGACATTGTAGCGCTACCGCAGGTATTTATGTCGCTGCCAAATGTTCATCACGATTCAGACGTCTGCACAGATCATTCCGCGCTACGTCCCACCGCTTGCAATGCTCCCGATGTTTCTCCTTCGATGCGGTTCTGAGGTACGTTGTCGTCCAGCAGTAGCACGTGCGCATCTGATTCGTGGTACAGGTCGACTGGGCTTCAGAACAGCGATGTTTCATGACCCTGTCGCAAGAGCTGGCATTTTTCTACCAAGTTCACCCCGGCATGTACACGACGACGGCAGCGCAATCGTCAGGTTGTTGTTGTTGTTCCATGTGGCCGTACGGTTCATTCAGCCGACTGATGCCTTGTTTAGAATCAGGGGATGGGCCGACGTTACAATGGACTATCGAACACATTCTGTTTCCCGCCATGCGCCAGGCGTTCTCCCCACCGGAAAGGCATATGTCCAATGGCGCCGTCGTGCAAATCGCATCCTGTGAAAACCTCTACAGAATATTCGAACGTTGCTGACTAGTCAAACGCTACGTCTGCGGACCATCCCCGGCCATAGTCCACGAGGGCCACTCCCTCGCATCGTCACGTCTTCGCTAGCGAGTACCCAACCATGGGAGAAGGAGCATATCGTGCAGCACGCGCCGCTGCAGAGCAATTTGCCCAAGCGTCACAACCTGTCGATCGCCTGCAGCGCTTGCAAGGTCGTTTGTGACAATAACGGCCCAGAGCGTCTGTCGACGTTCAAGGACGCCCGTGTCGCGGAAGCAGGACTTCCTGCACATCACGTTCCAGCGTCTGTGCAATCTCTCATCTGAGCCGTGTCAGGAAACGCAATGACGGTAAGGCACGTCGCATCCCGACCCGGCGCTACTTTAGCATGGCGTAAGGCCTGCGGGTTGCCTGCGGGTTGCCTGCGGGATGAGGTGCGCTCAGAGGCCGCTGGCAAGTGCGCAGGGCCGGCGCGAGGGACGTGCAGCGCCGTTGGCAAGTGCGCAGTGCGGCGCGGGGGGTTCAAATTTGGCGCCCCGCAGTCAGGCGTGCGGCGTGGCAATGGACAAGGCGTGCCCCGCCACGGTGCCTCCCCTCCACGGTGGTTCTGTAACGCCTCGACCCGCCTGTCTGCACTTTGCCGTGCGCCCGGCTGTCCATTCCACTATTGGATTGACTTCGACAGCATGTCCAGTGTTGCCAGTCTCCTCGCCGTTCTGCTCGGCCTGCTCGGGTGCGTCGTCGCGTTCCGGCCCACGGTCGTCACCGATGACCCGCACCAGAGCCTGTTCGAGGAATGGCGCAACACGTTCAAGAAGGAGTACCACACGTTCGAGGAGTACGCTCATCGCATGAAGGTGTTCCTGCAGAACCACAGGCACATCGAATCGCACAACGCGGCGGGACATTCGTACACGCTCCGCGCCAACCACTTCGCCGACCTGACACACGATGAGTTCAAGGCTCGCTACAACCTCGGCAAGCCGATTCTGAAGAAGACATCCGCCAAGACGGTATGCGATCAAGCGCATCACGTTCATGTCCCGAGATTCTGACGACCATTGTTCGTTAGGTCGACCTGTCCGGTCAGATCAATGTTCCAGAGTCGCAGGACTGGACGGAGAAGGGCGCTGTCACGCCTGTCAAGGACCAGGGCCAGTGCGGATCCTGCTGGTCGTTCTCGACGACCGGTGCTACGGAAGGTGCCAACTACATCAAGCACAAGAAGCTGGTCTCGCTGTCGGAGCAGCAGCTGGTTGACTGCTCGGGGCCGGAAGGCGACCATGGCTGCGACGGCGGCTTGATGGACTTTGGATTCGAGTACATCATCAAGGAGGGCGGCATCTGCACGGAGGCCTCGTACCCGTACGAGGCCCAGGACGACACGTGCCGTGCTGACAAGTGCACTGACGTCGTCAAAGTGTCCAGCTTCGTTGATGTCGGTTACGTCGTCACGAATGTGAAGCCATTGATTTCTCATCGTCGTTCCCACAGGTCGACCAGTACAATGAGCGCGCGCTGAAGGCTGCTGTCGCCCAGCAGCCTGTCGCTGTTGCCATCGAAGCCGACCAGCTGAGCTTCCAGTTCTACGACTCGGGTGTCATGACCGGCGAATGCGGTACGTCCCTCGACCACGGTGTCCTGGTCGTCGGATACGGCGAGGACAACGGCGTCAAGTACTGGAAGATCAAGAACAGCTGGGGTGACTCCTGGGGCGAGGACGGCTACATCCGCATCGAGCGTAGCGAGTCGAAGGGCTTGCCCGGCCAGTGCGGTGTCGCCATGCAGCCCAGCTACCCGATCGCCGCATAGACGACAGCCAGTATTACATCACTTCAAGATTGTCGGACTTTCGCCATAGAATACAATACAACCTCTCTGCGTATCTCGTCGTACGCGTGTCCGCAGAGGAAGCCACCCTCGTACTGAGAGAGGTGCGTCTCAGCCGGCGCGTGACGTAGTCCGATATAGGCAGCCGCAAGCGGTGGCAGTCCGGTGTAACGTTTATGTCTGGGCGAGTTGCTGCAGCAGGTGCGCCTTCCGGGACTGCAGCAGGAGCCGGTGGAGTTCCTCCTCGGAGGGCAGCGAGCTGGTCTGTTCGGTGTGCACGACGTTGGCGAGTGCATCGTCGATCGTCGGGCAGTCCGCGGGCCACGCTTCGCGCTCGGCCTGCGCTTCCAGGCGCGCTGTCAGGTCCTCGTACATGCCCAGGTATTCCGGCGTGCACTTCAGGTTCATCAGGTGGATATCGCGGCGCGTTTCCTGTTCGTGCAACGACGCCTGCTTTTCGAGGAGCTCCCGTACGCCAGGCAGGTTCCTTGCTGCCCCGAAATACATATACCCGCCGTGCCCACGGACGACCTTGCCGTCCACATCGGTGACGGCAGGGCCCCTGGCGTAATCCGGCCCACCCAGCTGCTTACACCGGACCTCCCATTGCCGTTTCTCCTCAAGAAGCCGATTGATCTGGTCGTTCATGTCCCGAATGCGATGCTCCCCGATGCTGCCGTTCTGGACCCGGGTAATCGCCTGGGATATCTCACGAAGCACCTAAAGCAAGAACAGGGCATCACGTCAGAACAGCAGGGGCAGAGCGCGTGCAACCGGCGGCGTACCTGTTTCCGCCATTTGTCGGCCGACGCCACATTGTCACACTGGCTGGCCAGGAACGGGCGTCGCGTCTCCCGATCTTTGACCGGGCCGGTATCGCCGCGCTTGTACGCCAACCATCGGTTCAGCATGCTCTGCGCCTTCTCCTCATTGCGCGCCATCGTTCAGCCGCCCAGACGACCACCGGCCCGCGCCTTCGACACTTGCCACGGACCGCCAACGCAATAACCGACGGTCGCACACACTGCAAAGCTGCATCATCAAAGTTGACATGCAGCTGACTGGCGAGTGCAGCTCGCAGTTCTGCCTACACTGTATGACTGCAGTTGCCGAGCCGCGACTGCGCAACTGCCAGCACAAGCTGAATCGTCATGACAACAAAGTTGTTTTACACAGCCAAACTTGTCGATACGTCTGTTTGGATTATATCCGATAACAATGGTATAGGGTGAGGTTGTAGCCGGATAAATAGCCGAACGCGTTCGCACGTGGGTTGGCGGGCGTGGGGACACGGGTCAGAAGGCTTCCTCCTCGTAGAACTCGGCGCCGTCGACTTCGTCCTCGTTGAAGATGCCGCCTCCGCCAACGTTCAGCGACCTGCCCGCCTTCTTCGACTTCTTCTTCTTCGTCGCCGCCTGCTTCACCTTGTTCTTCTGGTTGTAGACCACCGTCAGCGCCGACTTGAGCTCGTTGATCTCCTCGATCGACAGCGGGTCCGACGCCGCTTTCAGCAATTCCTTCAGGAAGGTCATCCGCTTCGTGTTGCCGCGGCGCTCCACCTCGATGCGCTTGGCGACGTTCGCCGCGAATTCCCTGTAATCGTCCTCGGACGCCAGCGCCAGCTCATCGAGCTTCTCGTCGAGGCGCTGCGTGGCCCTCGCTTCGTTCCTGTCGCTGGCACCGAACAGGTCCTCGGCGTCGGCGAGCCTGTTCGCACGGATCTGCTTGGCGACCTCCTCGGGACTCGGCTCGACGTACTTCGGCCTCGCCGGCGCCGGCTGCTTCACCGGCGCTGCCGCTGGCTTCTTCACGGGCGCTGGCCGTTGCACGGACGCCGACGCCGCCACCTCCTCCTCGTCGCTGGACGCGTCCCAGTCGTCCACAACAGCCCCCTGTCAATCACCACCACGATCAGACGACGCAGGCGCGGCGACGGGCGACGCGCGGCACTGACCCCATGCAGGTCGTCGTCATCCACAACGACCGGGCCGGTCGGCGTCGACCAATCATCCGCCATGATGCGTTCGCGCACAATGGCCTGGGGCAACTCCGTGAGCAGCCGAGTCCGCACTGACAATAATAGGTAAAACGCGACAGCAGAAACGCCGGCACCCATCGTTCCGACCATGGGCTAAGTTCAGGGATACATACATAATTACATATATATGTGGGAGCGGAGGCGTCACCAGTAGTCGCCGCAGGAGCAGCGCCCGGCGTGGAAGTGGTGGTGGCGGTTGCCGTCGCGCACGTGCACGTCGCGGTGGAACAGGGCGGAGACGCGCCGCGTGCTCTCGTGACAGTCCGTGCAGGCCCTCAGGGTCTTGGTCAGCCGGATCGGCTCGTCGGGCGGCAGGACGTGCAGGGCGTACGCGATGGCGATCTTCTCGCTGTGCGCGAACACGACCCGGCGCAAGTCGTCGTCGGACGCGCCGCGCCTGGTCGCCACGGAGACGTCGGGCGCGTACCCGTCCCGCTCGAGGTCCTCCATCAGCCGCGCGTGGCGCCGCCTCAATTCCGGGTCGGCGTGCACCTTGGCGTCGTTCGCGTAAAAGTGCACGACAGACCGATCGGGGAGCAGGAGCGACGTTCGGCCGGGCACCTTGGACAGGCCCTGCGCCCGCATGCGGTCGCGTAGCCGGTCGACGTCGTCGAACCGCCCAGCCGCCGCGTACACGTTCGACATCAGCACGTAGGCGGCTGCCGCGTACGACGACGAGCCCGGCAGCGCCAGCACGTTCGCGAACGCGCGTTCAGCGCGCGGCAGATCGTTGTGCCTGCGGCACGCGCTGAGCACCGCCATCCAGGACACGACGTTCGCGCCCGGGGCCGCCGCCGCCATCCGCTCGGCCTCGTCCAGGTTCCCGACCCGCCCATGCAGGCCGATCATGCAGTTCAGGTGCTCGTCGGCGGCGGCGACGCTCCAGGTCGACGTGAACTCGGCGGCGATCGCGTTCGCGCGACGCAGGTCGCCGGCATGGCCGCAGGCCGACAGCAGGGAGGACAGCGTGTGCCCGGTCGGCCGCACGCCGCACGCCTTCATGCACTCGAACGTCGTGGTCGCCTGCGGCAGCATGCCGTGATGGCTGTAGGCCGAGATCATCGAGTTGAACGCGAAGGCGTCCGGCGGGGGCGACCCGGCCAGACGGGCGGTGAACGCGTCCTCGGCCGCCGGCAGGCACCCGCAGTCGTTGTAGGCGGCCACCAACGCGCTGACGACAGCGTCGTCCAGCGCGAGCCCTTCGTCGATCGCGTATCGATGCAGCGTGTGCAACGCGGCGAGCTCGGTGCAGCGTCCGCACGCGCGAACGAACAACGTGAACACGGGCAGGTCGACGGGGATGCCCCGGTCGACCATGGCCCGGAACACGTCCAGGGCGTCGGCGATGCGGGACGCCCTGCAGAGGGCCGACAGGATATGGGTGCGGATCCGGTCGGACGGCGGCAGGCCAACGGCGTCCATGACGGGCAGCGCCTGCAGGGCGGCGTCGACCCGGTTCTGCGACAGCAGCGCCTTGAACAGGTTGCCGAAGATCGTCTGGTTGTGCGGGGCCGCGATCGACGCCGACCGGACGAGGGCGAGAATCCGCTCGGCAACGTCGGCCGCCAGCGGCGACCTCGCCTCGGCGCAGCACGCCGCGAACATGGACAGGAGCTTGTCCGACATCTCGACGCCGTTGTCGATCGCGTCCGACACGAGGAACAAGGCGGACGCCGGGTTCTTCGACAGCCTGCAGATGTTGGCGACGCCGAAGATGACGTTATGCGAACGCGGGCCGCTCTTCGCGTAGTGCTCGACGGCTTCCCGGGCCAGCACCGGGCGGGCCGCCTGGCACGCGCCGAGGAACGTGCAGAACAGGACGTCGGTGATGCGGACCCGGCGATCCGCGGCGGCGGCCATGACGTCCGGCGCCTTCGCCGGTAGGCACCGTTTGCAGACCTGCATCATGCTCGTGAAGAAGCGCACGTCGACGGCGACGCCCGCGTGGAGCACGCACTGGAACATGATCCAGGCGCGGCGCGGCTCCCACTCGTGCTGCAGCGCGCGAACCGCCAGCGACGCCGACGGCCGCGACACGGTCGCGCGGAACAGGCCCGACCCGGGCGCCATCGGCACCGCGTTCGCCGAAGCTGCAGGCGCAACTCGCGACGTCCGCCCATCCCGCCTCAGGGGGCGCAGCACCGCCAGCGAACTGCACCGGGCCCGCTGACCCCGCCCTGTCACGCCGCAGCAGCGAACGATCGCCGGCAGTGGGACCATGACCTAATACCGCGCGCGTTCCAGGGGGGCCGCTGCCAGTGTTCGCGGACACCGCAGCTGCCGGGCTGATGAATATGCAACCGTCACATGTATGTATACAGGGTTGTCGGTGCCGCTAGGTACTACCAGCGGTCGGCACACGAGCAGCGACCGCGATGGAAGTGATGCTGGGAGTGCATGTCGCGAACGTACACGTCGCGGTTGTAGATGCGGGAGGCGAGCCTGGTGAACGCGTGGCAGTCCCGGCACATCCACATGGAGTTCGTCAGGCGGATGGGGTCGCCAGGTGGCAGGGCGGCCAGCGCGGCCGCCAGGGCGATCTTCGGGCCGTGCAGGAAGACGGACTGGCGCGCGTCGTCGTCCGTTGCAGTCTGCTTCGTGACGACGGATACGTCCGGCGAGTAACCGTTCGCGAGAAGACGCTGGATGAGGTCCCCGTGCCCTGCACCGCAATTCGGGTCATCCGCACAGACGTGGGCCGAGCGGTCGGGCAGCTGGATCCAGGTTCGAGGAGGCCGCCTCGACAGGCCTCGCTCTTTCATGGAGTTCGCCAGCCGTTCGGCTTCGGCGACGTTCCCGACGGCAGCGAACAGGGCCGACATGAACGTGAAGATGGACGCCAGTGCCCGCGGTTCGATGGTCGGATAGGTCCCCAGGATGTGGGAGAAGGCGCGCCTCGCACGCGAAACGTCTTCGTGCCAGCTGCAAACCCGCAGCATGGACACCCAGGACATGACGTTCGCGTTCGCGTTCGTGTTCGCGATCCGCTCGGCGTCATCGAGGTCGCCGAGTCGGCCGCGTATCTCGATCAGCGCGGCGACGTCCGCGTCCGACAAGGGGACGCGCCAGGTGTCGGCGAACTCGTCGACGAACGCCTGGGCTGTCGTCAGGTCGCCCGATCGGGCGCAGCAGGTCAGCAGCGCCGACAACGTGCCGGCCTTCGGTCGCAACCCGCTGGCTTTCAGCTCGTCGAACAGCTGGAACGCATCGGTAGACAGACCATGCTGGCTGCACGCCAGGATCATGGCGTTCCAGGTCAGGATGCGACCCGGACGCGGCAACGAGCGGAACAGCGTCTCGCAAGCATCCGGGCGGCTGCACCGGTCGTAGGCGGAAATCAGCGACGACGACACGTTGTCGTTCGACAGGAGGTCGTCGTCGCGTGCGAACCGATGCAACACCTCGACGGACGAAGCGTCACAGCAACGACCGGCCGCATGGGCGACCTGCGTTAGCGCAGGGGCAGCGTTCCCGAGGCCCGGCGCGGCTTGCTGAAACAGGGCCATGGCACGCGGCATGTCGTCATCGTCGGCCAGGGCCGACAGCACGAGCAGGTCGGTGGAGACGGACGGGCGCAGGCCGGCCGCGGTCATCTCGCCCAGCGTCGCGCACGCATCGTCCAGGCGCCCGTTGCGAACGTACGCCGAGATCATGGCCGTGAACGTCGACACGTCCGGGAGCGTCCGGGCGCGGCGCTGCAGGAAGATCTGCTCCGACTTGGCCAGGTGGTCACAGCGGTCGTACGCTGCGATCAGCGCGCTGACGAACAGATGGTTGTCGAGGACCTTGGCGTGGTCCCGGGCGTACTGGTGCAGGATCCGGACGTTCGGCAGGCGTGCATGCGCGAGCAGGACGCACAGGATGGGCACCTCGATCGTGATGTTGCGATCCACCATTGTCCGGTAGATCTTCATCGCGTCTCCGAAGCGATCGCCCTTGACGAGCGCGCAGATCACGTTGTTGAGCAGGAACCTCGTCGTCGGCACCGCCGCCTTGTCCATCCGTTTCAGGGCCTCGAGCGCGGCGCCCAGCTGCTGATGCGACAGCAGGGCGCCAATCAGCGTGTCGAACGTCGACCGCTTCTCGAACGTTTTGACCTGCTTCGACAGGACGAGATTGGCGAGTCGCGCGACGGTATCCGAGGCAGACGCCGACCTGGAGGCAGAGCAGCAGCTCGCGAACGACGCGAACAGGCGCTCAGACATGTCCACCTGGTTGTCGACCGCATCCGCGAAGAGGCGGAGGGCAGCGTCCGGCCTCTTCCCGATCCTGCAGACGTTGACGACGGCGAAGATGACGTCGTGCGTGCGCAGGCCGGAACGAGCGTATTGCTCCAGGGCCTCGTCGACCGGGGTAGGCTGCGCCGATTGACACGCGACGAGGAACGAGCACAGGAGCGGTTCGGTGACGATGATGCGGCGCGAGATCGCGGCACGCAGCACGGCGGGCGCCTTGGACGGCATGCGCTTCCTGCAGAACGCCAGGGCGACCTTCGCGAACTGCGCGTCGAACCGCCCGACGCGAAGAACGTGCTCGTACGCGGCCCAGGTCTGGGCGGGGTCCCTGCCCCGCACCGCCGACGCGCCGATCGCCTCGAAGTGCTCGTACTGGCCAAAGCGCCTGACGTGCGCCGGTCGCATGACGCCGGGACCCTGTCGCCACGGCCGTTGACCTATCGGCGCGCACACCATCGACGGTCGACGACCCTGCCGAAGGCAGCAGCAGCAACGCGACCCGACGGTTGCCATCCGGTTGGCATCAGTCGGCGGGACGCGCGCACGCACCGCCTTGCTCCTCTCGCCTACGAGCGTCCCGACGTCGCCCAACTGCGACGTCGGGGTCGGCGCCTCAATGGGGGCGCGGCACGACAACTGCGCGCCCGGGGGATCAGGACGACTTAATGCCGGGTGTGTGTTCGCCGTTTCATATCGTTTCACGTTAGGTTGGGGGTGTCGGGTTGCGCCAGCTGCTCCATCTGCCTGAGCAGGTCGCTGGGCGCCGCCATTTCCGTGCTGCCGTACACGATGGAGACGGGCGGCTGCGAGGGCGTGCTGGCGGAGACGTCGCGCGCCCACTCGACGAGGTTGTGCAGCTCGGCGTAGCACCCACCGCCGCACACGACCACGATGGCGTCCCGAGCTTTCGAAGCGACCTGCGGGATCGCCTTGCCCTGCGGTGCCCTGGGGTCCATCACCCGCCACGATGCGGTGACGGACGCGGCAGCGGGTTTCAACATGATCTCGCGAACGGCACGGGTCAGCGGCGTCTTGTGCTTCAAGGGGAGCAAGCTTTTCACGTTGCCTTTCAGCCAGCCCAGCCCGCTGGACAGCGCGGTGTGCTGGGAGACGAGATCCTTCAGCACGGCACCGGCACCTTTGACGTCGTCGTGCTGGCCCGTTGCCGCAATGCGACGCATCATGCGAACCTTCCTGACATAGTCGACGGCCAGCGTGGACACATCGTCGCCCATCGCGCGCGCCAGCCCTTCCACCTCTTTGTCCTTGTCGTCGCCCGCCAGGTAGTACTGCAGCAACAGGCGAAGCTTGTCGTCCGCCGTGCCTTTGCCGTCAGGGCCGATCCGCTCTTTCAGCGTGCGGACGTCTGGAAGCAGGCCACTGGCCGCCATGCGGTCCTCCATCTCGAACAGCGTGTCGCGGCCACGATCCTGAATATGGCGCATCAGTGCGGTTGCCACGTTCGTGTGGATGTCCACGAGGCGCTTCTTGCGTTGCAATTCGGGCATGCTGTTGACGATGGATTTCAGCCCTGCCGTGACGTCGCCGTCGTCCAGGGTGCTGAGATCTTCAGTGCCCGACTGCAGCGACTGGACGGTTGCCTGGTGCTCCTTGAGCAACGCCTCAACGCGTTGTGCAACTTCAGGGAACGTCTCCGCCTTGTTCTCCGCCCAGAAGAAGTCGCTCCCATCCAGAGTGTACTCCGTTAGCTTTCCTGCACATGCAAACCGTTGAGCAACGCCATGCACACGATGTCGAGTCAGTCACCTGCGGGGCCGGATGGCAGCCTGATACGATTCGAAGCCAGGCCCAGAAGGTCGTGCGTCATTGGTTGGTACGCCCACTGGTGCTGTAGCGGTGTCCCCAGGTCCAAGTTCCGGTCGACGAGGATCAGCACAGGTCTGCGAAACGATGCCGACGACGACTCCTGGAAGACGCGCGATCGCAGCGCTTCTCGCAAGCGCGAATCGAGCTTGGACGCGACGAGTTCAGCAGCCTCACCCGGTCGGGCATGAATGATCGGCACGGCGCCAACGGTACTGCAGACGGAATACAGTGATTCCACGATCGCATCGACGCATGCCATGATTTCGGAATCGTCCCGAGAAGACAGTTTCGCGTACGACCTAAGAGCGGGATCAGAGCGGACGCCCGTCGTTGCGAGACTTGTACGGTACCTTGACATATTCATGGTGAACAATGAAGGTTCCAGAGTAATGAACGCTGCGTTGACGTCGGTGACGCGCGAGATCCGAGATACCGACGCGGATTCGATCGTTCGTAGTGCCAAGTCCTCCAAGAGGACCCGAGGTAGCGTGTAGGAAAAGTTCAGGTAAAACGCGTCGTATAACGACCGTTTCGTATCGCGATCAATCAGGTCGAGATTCGTCCGGGTCGGTGCTACAAAGTAGACGGCCGGAACACCAGGGACGCGCTCGCGATCCCCAGTAATCAGAAGGTTCAGCGTAACGCCCAGGGCGCGCAGCTCCCCGACATTCAGCAGCGGCGATATGATATCGCGGCACGCTTCGTCATAGATCAGGACCTTCCAGGTCGCCGACGACGTTGACGACGCGCGCGGCGTCGCAGCAGACGGCGGGGGCGCATTGAGGTTCAGCATGGTCAGCAGCGCCGACTTCTGCATCGCCTGAATGTCCATCCCGATATACGACGCCGCCCCGACTATCGACCGTCAACCATCCAACGAGGACCGAACTGCAACTTCGCGACTCGACACTGATCCCCCTCTGAACTCCGCCCTCGACGCGTCCAGCCGACCGTGTTTTTGGAGGCCGGGGACCTGCGAATACGTTCTGGGTCCCGACACTGCCCCTGATCTACGATGCCCCTATGGTGCCCATGCGCGGGTTTCGGGTCGATGCAGGCAGCGTTCGCGTTCCTCGGTCTGGGTGTTGCATAGGTTCGTGAGCGCGGATTTCGCTACGTAACCCTGTACGCAGCCTGTTCGCCTTGCGTACAGCAATAATTGTATCATTGGAATCGCTGCAAAGCCTGTACCGGGCGTCGGGCTTGTTTGCTGCCAGGGGACAGCCTGAATGGCGCTCAGGAGCTCGTCCCGCAATCAGGATGAACCGGGATAAGCAGGTCTTCCCCATCCCCCGTCCTGTTGCACTTTCGGGTCTCGTTGTCATCTTCCACTGCCCGCACATGATGCAACGTCGTAGACATGCCTCGTCGGTAATGATTGCAGCTGACCGTCCACGAGTTGCCTTGCTGACCGCGATAGCCCATAAATAGCATCGCCGGAATTAGGACCCGGCGGCACACAGTGCCCACACAGCAGCTGCAACCGTAATCATGATGCCATCCTGTTGGCACTGGTGTCTCCCACTGCTGATTGCGGCGCGGTGTGAGACAATGGCATTCGGGCAGAGCACCACGACCTGGCTGGATGACAAGCCCACCGTGCTGTCCGTCATGTGCGTCGCCTTCGTCGTCGGCTGCGCTGCCCTGATCTTCATCGTCACCGCGGTCTACGTCGCGTTCTGTTCGAAACGCTCGACACGAATCCGGAACGCGTCCGGCATGTCCATCGTCGTCGAGCCGGAGTCGACATCATCGACGCCACTACCGACGTCGGCGTCTTTGGTGCGGTCGTCAACCACGAAGAAGAGCCAGGCGGCGCCGGTGGACCCGTCGAGACTGGGGATCACGAAGCAGCCATGCGTTACCGCCGCCGATTTCCCTCCGCTGCCCCCGATGCCGTGATGAATGGAACACTGAGAACATTGTTTATCGCGCGTCGCTGGTGACTTCGTGGAAATCCGGATAGACAATGCGGCTGTTCTCGAAGCCCGCGACGGACGCCTTGTGCTGGTCGAATAGGTGGCGAAGCGCGTCAAAGTACACGCGATGGAGGCGGTCGATCTCGTCGGCCGGCGGGTCATCCATCTGTGTCACCGGAATCGGGTCGCCGACCACAACGGTGACAGGCGCCGGATTCGGGATCGGCGAGTAGAACCGCCCGTAGGGCATGTGGGGTGCGCCGTACAGCGTCCGCTTCGCGAACCATTCCTGCGTGCTCTTCGCCCGGAAATTGTCCAGAAGGTGCGACTCGCCGAAACCGAACACGGGCACGAGCGACACTCCATGGATGATCGCTTGGCGAATGAACCCTTTGTGTCGGGTGACAAGAACGACTTCATCGCTTTCCGGGCGGTTCTCCCTCATCTCGCGTTCGCCGCCGGGGACCAGCATGACGGATCGACGCTGTTTGAAGGCGCTCGACATGGATTCGCGGCTGGCATCGCGGCACCCGCTCCACATGGCGATGTCGCGAATGACAGGGAGATAGAAGATCACGGTGGCCGCTAGGACATCGATCGTGACCTTCGGGTAGTGCTGGGCCCAGGCTCGCCCTCGTGTCGCCCAGACGGTCGTGAACGGATAAATGCCCTAGTCCAAGCATAAGCGACGCCGCATACGGAATGCAAACGATTCACACACGTGTGGGTGGTATCCGAACATGTAGACCTGGTCCGGGTCCAGTTTGCCCTGCGGGATCAGCCTGAGCGAGAAATAGTGTTCCATCAGGCCCCACATCGACTGCTTCTCGCGAACGCGAGTCCAAGAGCGGGTCCCGGTCCGGTGTGGCGACTTGTGGTACGTGAACGAGTACAGGTACGCGAACGGGATCATCATGGAGAAGTAGGTGATCCATGGGAGAACGATTGCGGGGACGACGATGGCGATAACGACGAGCAGCGGCATGGAATAGAACGTGGCCGTCAACATGAACGCGCTAGCATCGTGGTAGATTGCGCGTAAGAAGGGCTCTTTCGCATCACCGTCGTAGTACCTCAAGGAGAGCCATAGGAACAGCTGCGCGAGGACACCTCCGGTGACAGCGGACGTCACTGACCCAGTCGACAGGTGCATCTTGGATGCGATCGTCCAGAACAGGCTGACGAAGGCAGTGATTGCTAGCGCGTAGAACGTCCAGCCGATGATCTGGAGGACGATGAACCTGCTGCCGCCGACGAACGGCTGAAACGATCGGTAGCCCTTGGCATGGTGCCGACGATGCCCGACGATAACGTGCATGAGCGGGGCGGCCAGAAACACGCCCAGGAACGCGATCACGCAAGCGACAACGATAATCAATGAATGCGTACGCCAGTCCATGATACCGAGTCCAATCTCGCGGACGAGCTCGGCGCAGACGGCAGCGATAAACGATGCGCCCAGCAGCGCAGTCGTCAACGCCGTCCACGACCTGGTCACCGCCTCCGTCCGGGGCGTCACCGCCGACGCCTTGCTCGTCATCCTCACCACTGCCTCACCACCATGAAATGAGACACGCGCCCCACCCGGTGGCCAAGTGAGATTGCAAACCGGAATCGCGTGTGCCAGTCACAATCCGGTTAAGTCGGCACCGCGCTGTTGTTGTTGGACCGCCAGCTGGCCGCGCCACGCAGTCCGTCGCGGAGTCCGCAGAAGCGACACGATAAGACTGCCGGCTCTGTAGCATGCGATTTATCAGCGCATGGGAGAATGATAACATACGACTACTATATTAAATAGTAGGGTTCGCGTTCGGTCAGTGGTCGTGATCGTGCGAGTGGAAGTGCGACACGAATCCCATCAGGGCGATTCCTGCGAGGAAGGCGACGTGGGACAGGGTTTTCATGCGGCCGGGTTTAACAGAGTGCTCCATGGAAGGCATGAGTTGTCCCAGGGCGATGTACAGGAATTCGCCAGCGACGAACGCGAGGCAGTAGTTCGCAACGACGTCAATGACGTGACCGAGCGTGATCCCAATAACGGTACCGATGATGATGGTGAGCGTCGACGCGGCGTTCCGGATGAGGGCCTTGCGCATCGGCCAGCCGACGTGCAGGAGGATGCAGAGTTCGGCGACTTCACGAGGCAGCTCATGCATGATTATAACAAAAGTCGCCATACACCCACTGGCAAACGACGTCATGAACATCGTTCCAACCAGAATGCCGTCAACGATGCTGTGCAGAGCGTCCCCAAAGAGCATGTTCCAGGCCATGGACTGGAGCTTGACGGAATCACAGGGGGTAGTGCTGCCAGGGACCTCCACGTTCTCTACGCCGACCTTGGCCAGTTCAGCATCGCCAGGTGCCTGCGCCTCGACCTTGCATCCGTCCCCGTGGGCGTGGCCGTGGTCGTGCTTCGACACGGAATGGATGGCGAACTCCAGGACGATGGCGCAGAGGATACCGGCCAATACGACGTACCCGATCAGGTCGTGTCGAGGGATGGAGTGCATGGCTTCAGGGAGGAATCCGAGCAACGACGTCCCGATCATGGTGCCGGCTCCGAAGTTGACAATGACCGGCTGGAACTTTTGGACCGAGCTTCGCGTGAACTTGATGACCAGCATGCCCAGGAACGATACCAGCGGCACCGTGATGGCTGCAATGATTGCGTACAACTTGAGGAGCGGATCTTGCTGTTTCTCCGGGACAACGTGGTCGTGTCCGTGGCTGTGATCGTGGCCGCCGTGACCACCGCACCCGTGGCCGTGGTGCCCGTGGCATTGGCTCGCACCGCTGATCTGGAAGACGACCGCGCAGCCGACGAGCAGGACCACGAGCTGACCGTGGCAACAGGAGCACATTATGCTTGATACGGTCGAGCGACGGCCGTTTGCGGAATGCCAGCGGATTCGCCTCGACGACGCAAGTCATGGCCCGAACAAAAGTGCGTGCGCAGAACGGCGCAGTGAGGGCTACACCCAATGCACCCAGCACCAACCACACCATGGGAGACCCATCGGAGCCGGGAGCCCAAATAAATGGGAGCATCTGCGCAAGACCAGCTGGCGAATTTGGAGGTGCCCGCCCACACAGCACGATCCCCCCACAATGACAGTCGAAGAGCTTACTGATACCGTATTTGGTGTGTGGTATGGAGTTGCAAGGCACCGCTGGCACAGCTAGGACGGGATACCATCCCGCAAGCGATTTGCAGTATGGCACGACGTACTCTTGCTTCGCACCTTTAATGATGGGAGACGACGGCAAGCTGATGACCATGTGGGACGGAATAGCAGCCGCCCTCGGTCGCTCTTCCCTACTGAATTGGACGTTCCTTTGTAGACAGAGGATGACGTTGCAAGCGGCGCCGATTTGGGATGTGGTGCGGCAGACCTAGGTCATGGTTGCGAATACAGTGTAGTCCCGGGATTTGGACTCAGAGAATAACTATCACCGACACCGACGGGCAACGCCCCGTACCTGATCGAAGTCTTGGGGGAATTTTCGCGGCCGTCAGTCTCGACGTCTCCGACGTACAGACACTGATCGATCACGGAGACGAAGCGGCGAACTGGCTTGCTGCCTGGTAAAGGCGTAGCCGAAACGGTGCAAACAATGCTGGACAGCACTGAAATACTGAATCTGCGTCCGCGTGTATCGCAGCGTATGCATTCCGTGAGATGGCGGGCGAATCCAGCGATTGAAACACCCTGATCGACCAGCGACCGCATTTCGTCGAGTTCCGACTTGTTGATCCCGCTGCGATGGATAATGAAGGCAGGAAAAACGGTGCTCACGAACGACGGCAGACTGGCCAAGAGCCCTGGGTCATGGCCACTGAACGTGAACGGCGTCAGACCGTGCGCTTGGCAATTGCCGCATCGGTATCGGCGGATGACAACGTAGTAGAAGCGATCACGTCCAACAACGCGACGGCCCACGGTCCATCCCTTTCGCACGACATTGGGACGGCCGCGAACCTGCTTGTTGAGGCGTCCATGTCCTCATCTCGGGCACTGCAGCAGAAGATCGCAGAACATGGTCTCGACGTCCCAAAGAATATGGGAACCAAATAGAACAAACCCAACGAGATGCCATTATGGCACTGGCGGCTGCACCCAGCACTGTCCGTGCTTCACACCAGCCAGCAAAGCGCTATCGTCTCGTCGACTCGATATGGTTCCGCATGGCCGAAGATATACGTCGTGAACGATTCTGGACCGGGGCGCCTGCATCCCCGTGCCCACTGTCGCGTCGTCTTCAACTATATGCGCATGTGTGTAAGTGAGGGGCGCATGGCAGCATTTGTCATCGACGATGCGCTCACCTGTAGTACTGCCGCCGCCATCAGAGTCATTGGCGGAGTCAGACGTTCCCAACAGTGCATCTGACGCTTGCAGCTCGAGCGGCAGCTCATTGGCGTCAGCGCCAGGGTCGGCGGGGCCGTTCCTCTGCGGCCGTCCAAAGCGTCGAAGGAAATGCACAAGTGAATTGCTCGACGGCGGCGGCGATGCAGGGCTAGACGCCTCAGATGACATAACAGGTGAATCGTGCGTCTGGGCAATCGCTGCAGCAGTACCGGGCAGACACTGCACAACAGCGCCTTGTCCAGTCGCCACTCCAAGAATGGCAGGCATCGAATCCTCAAGCGCTAGAAAAGGGCGTTGTCGGTGGCCGGCTGGGCCGGTAAGGTCGATGACGACATCGGCAGTGAGGCTACACCTGGCCGAGAACTGGCCGATATAGGCGGGTTCACGCCAACATTGTCGTTGGCTCGTGTGACCGGTTACGGCGACGACAGTGCAGGCAATGCGATAGCTGGGGCATCCTGACCAGGATTGGAAGACACCGCGATCTAGACGCATTAGGCCTCGGCACGCTCCTCAGAAAATGATGTATGGACGTTTGCCGGCCGCCAGTAGGCCTTCAGGTAGCCGCCGGTGTGCCAACACTCCACGTGAATCGCAAAGACGGCGCTGCCCAGTTGCTCGCAGATCTTTGGGTCATCCACCGCGATCACCTCTTCGTCAGTTGCCGTGCTGAGGGTTCGACCCGATGCACTGACCATTGGGGTCCCAGGAACCAGCACCTTGTAGTCCATGTAGAGGAGGATGCTCTCGAGCTTCATCGATCGGGCACGCGGCGCCATTGGCGATACGCGTATCGAGGTTCAAAATCGACTCGTAGTCGCCGATCAGGGCGAAGGACATCGGAAACCTTTCCAATGCTTCTTATACACCCTCATTGTGTTCTCCGCGCCGGTGCCCGTCTACTCGAACAGGTCGACTGGTTCGTCACTAAGGATGGCCAAGCCATACCGATTCATGGCGACGAAGGTCACCGGCTTTAGCGAGCACGTTGATGGCCTCAACCTGGCATACCGGAAGCTGATGACTCTTCATGCGGGGACGGCGCCGATCGCGTTGTCGTGCCGTGGCGGAGACTTGCGAAACACAGGTTGGACGGCCGGCTCGAGCGGAAGGTTGACGGTTCCCGATCGGCGACGCTCTGCGTGTGATCAGCGCGGTTGACAGCCTGTCTGTCTTGGGGGTTGCTCTGTTTTCAAGCGTTGTCTTCCACAAAACGAGGCTGCTTTATTGACGGGACAGAGTGGCGGTCGACATTCTCATTGCTCTGGGACTACCAGTACTGGAGGCCGCCGCTTCCATCATGGTATCCAGTATCATATGCGTGAGAAGATGAATCGCCAGCAGTATAGCCGAGAGTTTCGCTGACATGATCCGGGTACGGGAAAATGGAAGTCTGACCCCATGCCATAGGTTCAACTGATCCGCGAGCCGGCCGGTTGATGGGGTTGCACAACGCAAAATACCTGTCGATGTTCCACAGGGGATCAACTTGGTACGGATCAGGTTCAGGTTGGTAGACGGCTCTGTCACGCGAGTTGATGTGGTTGTGGCCCTGGTCCCAGTACTGAGTAGCAGGCTGGTAGACCGGTTGGTCAGGTAAGTTGTTGTAGTTGCGGTCCCTGCTACAGAGGTCGGGCCAGGGCAGCTGGTGGTCCCAGGACTGAGTTGCAGGTTGGTAACCCGGTTGGTCAGGTAGGTTGTTGTAGTTGCGGTCCCTGCTACAGGGGTCGGACCAGGACTGGTGGTCCCAGGACTGAGTTGCGGGCTGGTAGACGGCCGGTTGGTCAGGTAAGTTGTTGTAGTTGCGGTCCCTGCTATAGGGGTCGAGCCAGGACTGGTGTTCCTGGTGGTGACTTGCAGGCGCCCGTGCCGAAACAGAGCTGGGCTCGCGCACATCGGCGGTGCTGACTCGGTTAGGGCGTTGGACCCGTGCGCCGCGGTCCTCAGACATTTGAGGACCACGATGAAGAGGTTGAGGGACTTCGTCCCACAATGCGTGGCTGTCGGACACGCTCGAGATACTGTCCTCTGACGCCAGATCATCTCTGTCCTGGCTTGCCGAAGGAAGTGACGGCCGAACAGGAGCAGGACCGGCCCTACGCGATGCCGGGGTGCGGGTTGACGCTGCCGTATAGTGAGGGTTCCGAGCAGGAACGGGATTGGGCATGTCATTGGCAGCACCTGGAACACGACCCGACTTATCCTTCCGTCCCTTGGGCTTAAATGAGGCCCACATGCGCTTAACGAGCTTTGCTGCAGGTGATGACGTCTTGGACGAGCTCGGCGCGAGTGCTTCGTCTTCCATTCTCGACCAGCTCTGCATTGGGAACCTCATCGATATCGATCCGGACAAGTCGTCCGCGTGTCGAGAAATGTGATCTTGTCCTGCATTCCACTGGCCGATGCTCTTCGAGCGCCTGTGGCGCGAGTCCTTGCCAACGCTGCCAGTGCCATGCACAACTGTCGACACCGACAGGCCAATCGCAATAAGGGACACGATCGCGACGTGTGGTTTCAACGGCATGTCTTGACGCACTTGAAGACACTACGAAGCAGCAACCTGATCACTCTCAAGAAACCGGACCGTTTGCGGAATGGCGCGCAATTGCCGTCACGGCCATCCGGAGTCAGCCCTATGCAGGCCCGCGCACAATGTCAATGCGCCCGCACAAAAATTAGTCCGTGCGGTAAAGTCCGGATGTGCGTACGGAGCGTGCTGTTTCCGCACACGCGCACTGCGCGGGATGTAGCCAGCTTTGACGGCTGCTGAGAGGCTAGTAACTCAGGCCAGCAAACTGCGGAAGGAGGTGTCTGGCCTGAGGCCGTCACCGATCGGCCTGTCCAGATGGGACCTGCGGCAAAAGGTGCTTCCTGGTGATCATTCGCGCGGGGCCGGACTCGGTGGACGAGTCTTGACGGACGTTTGTCAGGAAAGGACTGCTGACGGGCGACCGGACCGCCCAACTAGGCCACGGGAGCAGCTAGCTGCTCTCGTGGCCTAGTTGGCGGTCCGGTCTACAAAACATCTCATCGACGAACTCATTATTGCCAAGGTCGTGGCGATCGACCTGCTGGACGCAGCCGTCGTCGAATGGGCGGACTTCGCCCGCGACTTTCCCTGATCGGCCCCGTCGGCGGCACGCTGCACGAAGTCGGATGCGCGTACACTATGTCATCATTATGGCCGTTGAGCTCGTCGTGCTGATGTCCACGTCGTCCAGTGATTCGCGTCGCTCCTTGGTCGGCTGGTGCTACTGTACAATGATGCGATCAGTAGCCACGATGCCGCATCAATCTTGCCGTGGATATGGCATCGCATCCGACGACGGCGACGACGATGACAATAACGGTCCCGTACGGCTGACAGAAGAAGCTAACAGGCGCGCTGCAAAACTTCAGAAGCGGGTGGCAATCATGTCCGGCTGGGTGCCTGGCACTGTATATATCCGAGCGGGTTGTACGCGATCCTCCTGGTCCACTGTCGGCCTGTACAGAGTACGAAGGATTCGGACAACCCGTCGAGCGACGACGATGGCAACGAACCGTCTGTGGACACCAGCGACATCTGTGAGCCGTCTTCCAGATCGTCCGAGCACAGGGTTGGTTGTTGTGCAGCATTGCAAGCGGGTTATAGACTGACATCGGCATGGCGTTGTAGAGGTCACCGCGGGCTTCGGCGACGATTCGCAACAGGGGTCGTGCTCGCTCCAAGCTGGCGCGCGGAGCCAAAGGGGAACGCTCTCCACGGCCATCAGCGAGGCCGACCCCGCAGTCTGTGGGACCCTTCGCTGCCGGTCAGCAGCACGATGCCGATGTTCTCTTTCTACTAATCACGGATCAGATGGACGCTTACGAGGTGCCCGACGCCCGTCTTGCAACGTCCCGTTTGCCATGCTGGGCGGTCGTGGTTTGCTCGTTCGTCAAGGTATTGCCTAGGGTCGCTCGACCGTGGCAGTCGCCCAGCATGGCAACCGGGACATCGTAGGACGGGCGCCTGGTTGCATGGACGCACGTCGCGCACGTATCGGTGGCGTGTTCAACGGACCCGACCATCGATCGCAGAATCAGTTGCCCCTTGGCTCCGCGCACCTCGTACGCGTCCAACTGGTGCAGCATCACTTCAAGAAGCCACCCGCGTCGTGCTGTTGACCGGCTGCGAACGTTCTCGAAGCCAGGTCAGCCACGCTGATGGCCGTGATCTGTTGCACAATGTATCCGACGCTGTGCGCAGATACAAGCGTGGATCCAGCACCAACCTGTTTGTACAGATTCATCCGGGGCGCGTTCCCGGTGACGCGTTTCCCAGCGCCGGGGCAGTGCACGGACGATCTGGGTCGGTGCGATGGCGTAGCCGACCGCTCGCCGTTGTAGCCGTGTTACGATCAGAGGTGCTGCTGCGGCTCTCACGAACAGAAGCATCGCAGTGGCAGAAGGTTCGATCCTAACCGACGCCATCCCGTGCGTCACTGAACGAGGTCTGCACTGCTGCGATCCAGGAACCAAGACTGTCGTGAGTTGCAACTGCGGCCGTACTGTTCTCGCGACGTGTGCGCATTATCCACTGTACGACCGCGTTCGACGTTGCTAGGTGATGTGGATGCGTAGGCAACCTGTGGATGACGCCTTCAGGCAGCCGTCGCGCGCGCCAGCAACTCGCACAAAGGATAATCGAGGCGCCGATGCCTGTGCGGACCCAGGAACTGATCCGGAATAGCTGGAGAAGCAGGGACTATCCCCACTTTCGACTACCTCAAAGCATCTTTGTCGAGTACAGGTGCAGCTGACTGATTGCCAGAGCGTTGCCCTGCAGCGCACCGGTCGTACAGCGCACGCATTGCTGTGGCCGCAAGCAACCACACTAAACCACCGTCGTCAACTGCACAAACCAGTCAGCTGGTTCACGCCAGGCCTGTTGCACTAGGTACTGTACAGTGATGGAGGTCGCACGACACAGCGGAACTGCCCACTCTGCCCGTCGCCCATTATTGTATTATCCACTGCAAAAGGTTGCTGTCGTCTTTTTGGCACGGATTGGCGCCTCCGGTGTCGTCGTCTCTGGTACTGACTGGCTGCGGCTGGTGGCAGTTCCCAGTTGGGGGTCCGTCGTCAAACCACAAAATGGCGTTGCCCGCGATGCAGGGCAGCAACAGCAGCAGCAGCGGCGGCGGTTCGGTGACGAACATCGGCAGTCTCCGTGTGGACCCGGGCGACGCCGTCGGCGAACGGCTGCTGGAGGCGGCGCGCAGGGTCGACGTGAACGATGTGTCGCAGGCGTGCACGTCCTGGCTGCGGTTCCTGCGCCACGTGACGCATATCTACAGCAACGCGCTGGCCATCGCCTGGCACCAGCACGCCATCGACCTGCTGCCAAAGGACCTGCACAGGAAGGCCGCCGAGTACGCCATGATTTGGATCGGCCTTGCCAAAGCGCAAGCGTGCGGGTTTCGTGTCGCTACGCTGCCGCCGCCTTGTCTGATTGATTCGAATGTCGCACAGGAAGAACGACACCAGGGAGGCGCGTACCACCTACAAATATATGAAACTGGAGCGAATCGGCCTCGATTGCCCATCGTTCTACCAATCCTGGAGCGACCTCGAACGCGCTGCAGGTACAGCCATCGTCTAGCCCACCATGCGAGGCACGACCGGTTACTCAGCGCAACGCCCGACCAGGGAATATCAGCAAGGCAGATGCGATTGTCGCGCAAGGTCAGCGACGTCTGGCCGATCCGCAAGCCACGATGGATCAGACGAAGGACATACAGGTCGCGAAGCGTCACGTGCAGCAGGAGCCCCACTTGCAGCACAACCTTTCGGCGACATCGTCGTCGCTATCCGGAAACGATACGCTGATGACGGCTGATTTTACGACCGCAGCAGCAGCAGCAGCAGATGGTCGGCAAGGACAGCCGGCGGCGGCGGCTGCTGCTCCTCCCCCACCTGCTGTGAACGTAACGGAATCGTTCCCTCCCGGCAATCGGGCAGCGGACCATCAGGAACAGGTGGCGTCGAACAACAACAACACCGCTCCGATTCGTCCAAGCAGGATGCCAACGAGGCGGTTCGACTGGGCGCAACTGTCGCCACCGTCGCCAGAGCATCCTGTGCAGGCGGCCCCGTCTGTCGCAGTGAAAGAGGTGAAGAAGAAGATCCGATTTGAGTTCGATGAGAACGTCGCCGATGACGAGAATCGGCCACCTCGAGAACACAGCCAACCGAGGACGCCTGCATCTGAAGAACCTAAACCAGTCCGGTCGGGTGGTGCGGGTACTCTGCAGGCGCCGAAAACGACGGGTGCCGCGCCTGCGCCAGCGCCCTCGCAGACTACGTCATCAGCGACATCGACGCCGCATCGCACCGTTTCTGTACGGAATGCTGTCGCGTACACAGTGAGAGAACCGCCTGAACTGACGCGTCGTTCAGGTAAACGGGACGAGTTACCTGATTCTTGAGATGGTTGGCAAGGGTGGAAGCGGTCAAGTGTACAAGGTGCCAGGACTCGGTGCCGAACGTACGCTGTGTCTCTGACTGTGTGGACAGGTCGTGGGCGAGAACAAACAGATATATGCAGTCAAACGGGTGAAGCTGAATGGAGACCTGAGCGCTCTGGAAGCGATTCGTAACGAAATTCGTCTACTTCAAAAGCTTCGCGGGCGGCCCCACATCATTGAGTTGATTGACTTTCAGGAATGCCTCGACCAGAATGTCATCTGGATGGTACTCGGCGTAATATGGTGACGTCGGGCTGCTGTTTCTGATGGTCTTTCCATGCAGGTATTCGAATTCGGGTCTGTTTTGTGTAGACAGGGTTCGGATCGTTGTTGGCTGATGTTAAGAACAGAGAAATTGACTTGGCAAGGTTGCTAAGAAATCAGAATGGCCAGGCGATCAACATCAATTACGTTCGCACATGTCCGATGTTCAGCTCTGATTGTACGATGCTATACGCTGACTATGCTGTCGCTTCTGCAGATTGGCAGCAAATGCTTGAGGCCGTGCAGACGATCCATGAGGAGAGGGTGGTGCATTCGGATTTAAAACCCGCGAACTTCATGTTCGTAAGAGGGTGCCTAAAGCTGATCGACTTCGGTATCGCTGCAGCGATACAAAGTTGGTGCCACTGGTCGTTCCGTAAAACACGTCGCTGACGATCATACAGGCGAGGACACCACCCATATCGTTCGAAATTCGCAGATGGGCACGATCAATTACATGGCGCCGGAAGCCATCACGGGGCCTCCGCCTGGAAGCTCGTCATCATCATTCAAGGTGAACAGGTGTTCGCGTATTCCACCTCAGTAGCGTTCTCATGATCGGCTCAGCTTGGCCGGGCAAGTGACATCTGGTCGTTGGGTTGCATTCTCTACCAGATGTACGTCTGGTCCGTTAGTGACAGTGCCATAGTCTGATCAATGTCAAAGGATCTATGGACGGACGCCATTTCACGATATGAACTTTGTCCAAAAGGTGCATGCCATCACCGACGTCAACCATCAAATCGAGTTCTCGTTGCCGTCGCTGATTCCCGCCGAGCTGCTGGCTGATGTCGTCGACGTTATCAGGTAGCGAGTACGTACGTCCGCCCATGCAACAATCTCAGCGTCGCGTAGATCCTGCTTACAGCGCGATCCGCGAAAGAGACCAACGATCCCTGAGTTACTTGGCCACCCGTTTCTGGTGGCCGTGTCGTCAGGCTTCAGGAAGCCGTTGGAGTCCTTATCCAAAAGCCAGCTTCAGTCCCTGATTGCGCAGCTGGCTACCTCTGGAATATCGTCGACCGACTTGACGAAGCCCAGCGTCATCGACGTACGGCTTCACTTGCCTGTGTGATCTACAGTTTCTCACCGTCGGTGCTCGCAACAGGCTATCCACCGGCAGCTTCAGCATGGTGTCGAGGTTGATGTTCGGATGGCAATTACAGATACCATCAGCAAGGTTGACGACAATGAGACGGATGCCAAGAGATAAATCAATTGTATTTGTTTGTACAGTGTTGTATCCAGTCACTGAATCGCCAGATTATCTTTCTCGTGTTGACGTAGGATGCTTTGAGCCTCGTCTTCCAATCTGGCGTCTAGACCTGCAAACGGGCGTTCTGCAAACACAATGTCCTCCTCGGTGCGTTTACTCGCACCGGTGTCCTCACCACGAGCCTGTTGCTTTTCGTGCAGAAGATTTCTGAACTCCGCACGAAGCCCTGATGACCATCACACCGTTAGCCCTGTACCGGTAACCGTTCAATCCCGCGATGGGGTACCTCCAATGCTTTGCTCAGGAGAGGTACCGGCCACTCCATAACGCTCCTTCATCTGCCGCTGGCGTTCCATATTCTCCTGTCGACGCGATCAGCATACGGCGCAAGCAAAGTCAGCTGTTGCGGAGACCTGGTATTCTTTCTCGATCTCTTCGAGGTGCTGGCTTCGAACAGACTCGCGCCATGCAGCTGAATGCTCTGACAGCACTTTCTCCCGATCCGTCACCAGCTGTTCCAGAGCCGAGCGATGCTGCCTCTCGAGCGCCTCCTCTTCGTCCTTGAACTTCTTTCGCATCTCCTGCTGCAATTCCTCGTACCGTCTTCGTTCGTCGTTCATGATCTGTGTCTCGGCTTCCTTAAGGATCTTCTGGAACGCGAGCTGTTCCTGCATCTGTTCATCTCGCCACTTGATTTCAAGCTCCAGTTCACGTCCGCGTCGAGCTTCTTCTTCGACACCTAGCAGGACGGATTCCATTTCCTTTTCTTCACTAACGAGCTTTGCCTTTTCCTCCAGATGTCGCTTCCGAATCTCCTCAGCGAACATTTTACGGCGCTGTTCCCTTTCCATGTGTCGCAGACGATGCGCGCGCTTCTCAGTTTCAAGAGCGGCCCTGCTCTGCTCGGCTCTGATGATGGCTTCCCGTTCTTCTTCAACCTACACATGCGGTTTCAATACTCCTTTCTCGACACAGTCCACAACGTGTCTACCTTCTTTCGCCATCTTCGTTCCTGCTCGAGCAGCTCTGCTTTGCCACGTTGCTCTTCCTGTGCAAGCAGCTCTGCGCGCTTCGTCTGCTCCTGCTCTTCATTGAGCGATTTCTCAAGCTGTTACAAGCGCAAAGTGAGATAGCGCCATGCATGCTGAAGGTTGTACAATAACCTGTTCCTGGGCCAGATGCCTTAACCGCCTCTCGCGTTGGATACGGGCAAGACTCATTTCCTGATCGAGCTGCTCCAGCATCTCCTGGTTCTCAGTCACCTGCTGCTCCCGCATTTGCATCGATAAACTGGTCAGCTTCTCCCGCGTCTCCTTCAGCGCCCGCTGACGCAGGCTTCGCTCTTCGTCCTCGATTCTCCACTACATAATGATCGTAAGGAGTCTCGAATGGTCGGCAAAGGATGACGGTACCTGTTCTTTAAGTTGAGCCATCCTCAACTCCCTGGCCTTCTTTCTTCGTTCCAGCTCTAGCCTAATCTAGAAGTCAGCATACTGCAAAAGCGTGTACCTTAGCTAGATGATGCCTTCGCTTCTCGAGCTCTTCTTGTCGTGCCTGCTCCCCGTGCGCCTAGTATGCACAGTTACCAAAGCCTGCAATAACCTGCCCTACATGCGCAGGATACCTGGACGATTGTCTGATCGACTTGGAACTCGAGGTTCAGCAGAGCCTCTTCCTCGAGACGCTGTTCGAGCTCATACTCGTCACGTGCGCGTCTGCGAAGCTCTTCGTCTTCGGCTCGTTTCAGCTCAGCCATTCTCCTATCGCGCTCCGTCTGCATTTGCGCTTGTAGCATAGCAGCTTTCGAATCGATCTGGACACGCTATTGAGACAAGCAGTACACCTGCATTCTAGGAGCATACCTGTGCTCGCCGTCTAGCCAATGCCTGGCGGTCGATCCGCTGACGTTCACGTAAACGCGCCGCCTCTTCTTGGGCCCAGACAGCCCTGCGTTCGACCTCAGCCAGACGAAGGGCTTCTTGTTGCTGCTGCCATGCGACCCGTTCGCGTTCGAGCTCCTCACTTTTGCGCTAGCAGGGTCTGTTCAACAAAATGCTACTCGCAGATTATTCCTGATGGAATGTCTCTACCTGCAACTCTTCAAGAGTGTGTTTCTTGCTCTCGATCTCCTCCTCCTCCATGCGAATCCGTTCTCGTTCTTTGATTTGGAAATCGACGACAAATTTCGGATAGTACTCGAACTCTGGTACAGATCCGGCTTAACAGAGCAACGACCACGTAAGTGCAATGTCATACCTGGATAATGGTCGACGTGCAGCGCGATCCACGGCTCGTCATGAGGAAGGAGGTCAGCAGGAGTGTTCCTTCTCATGCTGTACGCGTCGTGCATGAGCTTTGCAACGCTCTTCCCGAGCGTGTTGGAATGACTGACGAACTGCTCGATGCTCCTGTGCGACATGGTTAAAACGAATTCGACGCTTTGTCGTCTACACGCCGTACCGATGATTCTCTATCCCCAGCAACTGGCCCCGAAAGTTCTTCAGATATGCTGCGACAACAAACAGCAGGAAAGAGGGGCGGTTCGACACAACATGATCAAAGAAGATCAGCCACTCCGACTTCGTGAAGACTTCGGTGAATAGGGTCCGGATAAGCGGCCAGGAATACTGAGCGGGCTCCAGACCGTGTGCCTATGCGATGGTTGGCGAATTGCGACGTTCGGAGACGTACCGCACGACTATACTGACCATGAAGTGCGCTAGAAGAGCAGAGTCGTGGTAACGCAACAGATCGTCCACATGCTTGAGAACCGCCGACGGAGGGTTTGGAAAGAACTCAAACCATCGACGCCCCCAGTTCAATAAGATCGAGGCGACCATTTCAAAGCAGACAACATTGTCGGCGGGGAACAGTCGAATAAACGGGAAGATCAAAGAAGGCAGGAAGTCGACCTCGGAGAACATAGGCGACCTGATTACAATGACAATCGAGCCAAACAATATATACAACAGGAGGCCTACCAGTGTGCAAGTGCAGACAGGACATGCTGGAGCTGCCGGAACAGTCGTCGATCCTGAAGGGGATACTGTTTGTGGAGCAACTTAAGAGCTGGGTGTAGGCCCTTGTTTTCGAACGCTGCATACTGATCCCGGTTTTCAGGCAGACGCATTAGAAATCGCCAAATGATCGTCCGGTATTCAGCCGGATACTACCATCCTTTCAGACGCAGCTTCCAAGACAGGCAATTCATAAGTACCTCGCCATAAGCCTTTAGCAACGACTTCAATTTCGATGGGTCCAAGAGTTTCCCTTTCCCGTTGGAAGCCGTCATCTCAAACAATGGTACATGGTTTGGGGCAGTTTCGACATTCGGGCTGGGTTCGGCTGTCCCAGCTGATCTGAGCGAAGAGCCTGTCGAAGCCGACGCCCTCCTTTCGTCAAATCCATCATTTTCGTCGTCATACTCACCCGTATCGCGTGCACTCCATTTGCGATCCTGAAGACGGTTCAGAGATCCTAAGCGGTATAGGCACACAGTCCCCACGTTTGGCTTGGAAGGCTCAGAGGCAGTCGTGTCAGGGACCGTTTGGTCGAACACGGGGAGAGATCCGAGTCTCCGGATAGCTTCAGACTCAGACTGCCCGCTCTGAGACAACGTTACGTCCAGCGGCAAACCGCTTGTTCGACGTCGGCCCTACCTTAATTCGAAGATTAACCATAGAGCTCTCTTGCTGGAATGCCTTGTCTAAGTCGTACAGAGAGATACTTCCATCGCTCATTATGCACGTACAGTAGCGCCCACCAGGCCCAATGTCGAATCCTTGCAAACTCAGTCAGCTGCACGAACGCGGGGTATGAAATTCTATGTGCGTACCCACGATAGCCTTGTGCTGTTCCTGCAATGTCAGAAGTACCTTCAGAGACAGCACGTTGAACACCAAGAGCACGCCGTCGTCGCCAAGCACGAAGGCGACATCACAATCGGGAAGGAACTGGAGTTGAACAGTGAAGCGGACCGAGCTCGGCAGGACGGCGATACGCAGGAGGCTACGTTGGTTACATCAATCAACACCGTTAGGTCCAAATCCATTAGGACATCTGACCATTGGATTTTGGTTTCCCACAGAAACAGATTTGCCGATTGCCCGCCTGCGATCAGGTATCTGCTGTCGCTGCTGATAGCGAAACACGTTGCCGACAGGCTTGCAGGCTGGTTGCGAACAGTTCGCGTATTCGGCAGCTGGAACAGCATCTTGAATTTGACGCAGTCCCAGCTCACGATGCCTTCGTCGGAGACGCAGGTCAGCAGGTCGGATCCTGGGCGAATTGTCAGTAACGTACATTGAAACGGGCGCATGCTGTCGGACCTGTTGGGCCATACGTCGCCTGTAACAGTTCGGCATCGGAACTCTCCAGCGTTCGTCGTCGACGCCACTCACGAGCGTCCCATATGATGACACGGTCCTTGGAATTGCTGGCGAGGAACTGCCCAGTCGGGTGGAACGACAGGCTCGTCACCTGAAGCTATGTAAGCAGAGCGTTCGACGGAACAAACAGCTCCTGGTCGCCGTACCCGGGCGCGGTGCCCTTTGAGAGTTGCGACGACGTTGCATGATTCCGAATCGACAATTCGGATGGTGCCGTCGTCGAAGGCGATCGCGACGATAGCGTTCGGCGATGGGGATGCCTGCATGGCCGTTGGGCAGGAGCCCGCTCGGCAGACCAGCGAGTACCGGTTCTGCAGGACATGGAACAGGTGGATATTGCCACGGGCATCGCCAGTCACGAACTTGTCGCCGCGAACATTGAACCGGACAGCGCGGATGCCGGCGCGAACCGAGGCCGCCGCCGGTCGCAGGATCGACAGCAGACCGGTCGGTAGCGGCACCGGCGCCCGGGGCCAGATGCGCCCGCCCTGGCCCTCCACATGGACGCAGGCGACCTTGCCATCCGGTGTCCTCTCCATGGCCTTCGCCCTGAACCACCACTGGCACGAGCAGTCAGGACGCGTTACGTTGCTGACGGGACGAAGGCCCCGCCGTTTCCTCTCTCCCGGCATTGGCCATCATTAACCTGTCGGCGAAATTCGCGTTTTGTGGCCCGATTTCCGCAACGTCCCTTCTTGCGGCACGGTTGACTGCACTGAGCCACAGCCGGCAGTCGGCAGTCGCGTGTTTACACAGTCGTGGCGTCACGGGTTATCCCACAGGCGCAGTTGCGCAACAAATGGGCCGCCAGTCGCGGCGTGGCTCACGCGATCGCTGTTCGGTGACGAAAGGATGGATCGGCGAGCCGCGCTGAGGCGGCTGTGCGCCGAGGCGGGCGATGCCGCTGTCAGCACGCTGCGAGTCCTGGCGGGGCTGATGAAAAACGCCAGAGGGAACGACGAGCGCCGACGGATACGGTTGTCGAACCCGGCCCTGTTCGAAAAGTTGACGCGGTTCGACAGCGCGGTGGACGTCCTGGAGTCGTGCGGGTGGGAATTCATCGAATACGGTGATCCGGATGCCGATAATGATGTCTGGATGGGAGTCGATGCCAGCACCCTCGACGTGGATCATGTTCTGGACGAGATCGAATCCCAGCGACGAGAAATTACTGGGGACGTGTCGTCACCCGGTCCTCCAGCGCCTTCGGAGCCGCCACCACTTCCGGCAGTGAATGTGCCCAGACCTGTCCCGGCAGCGCCTGCGAAGCGCTCCAAATTAGCGCGATCGGACCTGGCCGATATTCACGAGAGAAGGTTACGTGGCGCGGCGCCACCTCCGTCTAGCGATAATATTCAGCGCGGCGTCATCAACGTCAACCCCGCTCCGCTTCGTCAGCTTCGGGAGGTCAGGCGTGCGCAGCATCAGGCGTGGTTGAAGAGGTCCGACCGCAAACGATCAATGACGCTGGCCGACCTGGATGCCAAGGATGCCGAGGAAGAGGCGCGTATCGCCCGTATTGGGCGGTACGCGCAACGCGACCGCGTTTTGAACTCGTCCTTCGACGTCAAAGGTATCGGCGAACGCGCGCTGGCGTACACGAATGAATTTCGTGCGACCCGCGGACTGCCCGCCCTGAAATGGCACCAGTACCTGGCCGATATCGGAGCCGACCATTCCAGGTTTGACGATGCCGCCTGATTGCCGATTGGCGCCGCCTAACGCATGTGCCCCCCAGAGATATGGTTGCAGGCAAGGTCCCGTTTAGCCATGACGGGTTTGACAGCAGGGTTGCCCAGTACCCGATGAAGCATACGGTTGCTGCCGAAAACATCGCCAGGTAACCATCGCGTTGGCCACAGCTACGCCAACGTTGACGATTCGCTCCTAGAATTGGAGGTGGTGATCCTGCCAGGCAAGCGGTTAATGGATGGATCAACTCCCCGGTAGGCTGTCGTCGCGTGTGATCTGGATGGCATCAGGGCAAACTGATCGACGATGTTAGGGTCATTGCAAGAATTTGCTGCTTCCCAACGCCAAATGGTGCGGCATTGGTGTCGTCCCTTGCGGGTCTCAGTACATGTTCACTCAGCTGTTTGGCTGATTCGACGTTCCGGGTTTGCGTCGTCACATCAATATGTATTCGGCCTGCATACGCCCTGATTGTGTCGTTCAAATTGAATGCCACTTCAGTTTGTAGTGCTGTCAACGAGGATAATACTCGCTCCAGGCGGTTGAACTTGAATGGAACGGACGGCTCGCAATGGGCGACAGCCGACGAGGAGCCTGACGCTCTTCACATCAAATCGTGATGACTGTATCATAAAATCACGCGGTTGGACCTGATAATGAGTGATGCCATCCTGCACCTGATAAAACAATATTCGGAGACGACCAGAGAGTTCATGCCTGCGTCAGTCAGTTGCCATAGCACAACCTTTGTGCTTCTCCACCCCTCAGAGAACCGCACATCCTGTGCCGCCGCCGTTAAACGAAACCACAACGCGTTGCACGAGGGTCTCCATACTCCCGGCTTCCGCCCAGCATCGGTTCATGTGGCAATCTGAGCCTTGCTCGTCTTGCGCTCGCAGACAGCGCCATATGCTACCCAGGTCAGTGGTTACCGAACCACTATGAGGTTCAGAAAGTAGAACCTCGAGACATACCACATTCCGGGATCCAGAATAAGAATACATAGGAATCGGTGAGGAAGTTCGTCACATTACGAATGACCACATTCGTCAAACTTACGATCACATGCGTGGGTTTGTGGTCTACTGCAAAGATGGGCAACCAGTTCACACTCAGAAGTTGTACGGATCTGCTCATCATGGAGAGGGGCGTTTTCATTGCTGTCGCCGGGTCCCGAAGAACTCGACTGCGTCTGGGCGGGATACCAATTCTCGACGAAGTCTTCCGTCAATTGGGAGCAACCGAAACAATCGCGAAAGATGCTGTCAATGGGACGGTGTGAACTCCTCGTAGAAGTGAGGCAAATAGCTGTTTAATAGGTCATCGTCCAGCGTCTCAAATGGTCGTCGTTTCCATGACGAGCAGTTCTGTAGAACTTCTGAGTGTGAACTGGTTGCCTATCTTTGCAGTAGGCCACAAACTCACGCATATGATCGTAATTTTGACACACATCGTCGTTCGTAATGTGACGAACTTCCTCGCCGATTCTCGAGTCAGCAGCGATCATCGTATCCAACCTCGGGGTCAGCTCACCATTCACCACAGACGATTACGATGGGACGACTCGTGACCTTCTGCTGAGAATCATTGAACCACTGTGCCAATATATGATGACGCCCCTCAACTGGGTCACGCTTCCACTGCGATCCATCCTTTTGTTCCGCCTGAATTGTGCGAATCCACTTTACGGCTTTGCTCCCGTGATCCAAATATTTATTGCTCCCGGTGGCGCCCACAAAGTATTAATCTGTCAACTGATCTGAGCCACGTTTTTAATTCCTTTTTGGTCTGTTCCGGTGTCTGGGGCGCCTTTAGCAGACGGCCATGGACAGGCGGCGAGGCCTGCCAATCCTGATCCTGATCGCGTGTCTCATCGTGTTCCAGTTCGCCGTCCTGGGCATGCTGTACCTGCCAATCTCGCAATGGAGCGACGAGCCCATCGCCCAGCGGCAAGCCGGCGATGTCGTCGTCGATGTCGGCCTTCGCGACAAATACCACTTGGCGTCGATACCGGATGACGATGCACGGTCGTGCGAATCTGGGGTCGGCGTAACGGCGCTGGAACGCTGGGATCGCCTGGCCAAGACATTCATCGCCAACTCTGGCAACGATGAGGCTCCCCGGCTAACATGTCGTGTGACTCGACTGCCGCACCAGCCCATCGCCACACAGCCCCACACGTAAGCGCGTCGCCAGCGCGGTCTCCTCTGCCGTTCCTGACACCAACGTTCCCTGGTACAGGATCTGCAATGCGACGCGGATCGTTCTCGATCGGTCGTTCATGACGCCCGCAGACTGCCCGAAGCACCGACCTGGATACATGTGCGACCCGTTGCCGACCTTCGAGCATTACTCAACCGGCGCGCTGTCTTTCCCCAACGCCATTCGGCTGCCAGCGTTCACGATCGACCAGTTCCCAGCCGACCACCTCCGGGACATGTTCGATAGTGTCGGCGTCGCCGATCGCCACGACGGCGCCGGCGAGCACGTCATCGACGGGTTCGTGCTGGTCGTGACTCGGGAACGCGGCGAACACCTGAACCTGTTCCATTCGGCAACGGATTGGTTCAACGCGTTCATGGCCATGGTGGTCCTGGATCTTCCGCCGTCCACGACGTCGGTCCTCATTATGGACAGTCATCCGCAGAGCCCCCTCGACATCGTCTGGGACGCAGCGTTCAGTCGGTCGCGACGGACGATGCGGATCAGGCAATCCCCCGACCGTATGCTGATCCAGAATGCGGTCTTCGTCCCGCCCGGGTACTCCTCGTTCTTCTACCGGCACAACACCGATCCGGACGATGATTGCCAGGTGGGCACCGGTGGCGTCGCGCTGTACGATGCCTTCTCCAGGCACATTCTCTCCGGGTTCGGCGTCACCCGCAGGCAGGCGCGGACGTCGTCTGTACGTGTCCTGATGGTCGTTCGCAAGCCGTATTTGCCGTCGCACCCACGAATGGGGCGTCAGATCGATAACGAAGCTGCCCTGGTGTCCGCGCTGGATTCCATCCCGGGTATCGTCGTCGATGTCGTCGACTTTGCTGGTCTGGATTTCGAGGAACAGCTCCGGCGCGTGTCCGCGTCGGACGTCATGATCGGTATGCATGGTGCCGGGCTGACACATGCGCTGTGGTTGCCAGTCGGCGGGGCGCTGCTGGAGATCCGGCCGAAACCCAGCATGGGCTGGTACTGCTTCCGGCATATGGCGAAGTACGCCGGCCTGCACTACGACGCGCTGGTCAACAGGCACTTCCCAGCCGGGTACCGCGAGGACGCGCATGGAGACTATACGACCGTCGACGTTGCCGAGTTGACCTCCATCGTCGAATCGTTATTATCGAGAGTAAGATCCAGCCCGGCTCGGTAAACGGTACATTTGGACGGATGCCCGCCACCGGGTCACACTTCCAGCGTGGCCTATACGGCGTGCCACCCGTAGTTAGACCATTATCGGTAACCGATGCACACGACCAAGTCACAAAGCGACGTACTGTAGGGTGCTACGTAGGAGCCAGACGCCATCCGATGACGCGTCCAAGTGCACGGTGCGGAGTCGTTACCCTAAGCGCCGCGCGCGCCCGTGCCGTACGTGCGCTGTCGTTGCGTCGTGCGTGCGTCGCTGCGTCCTCGAAGCGACTGCTGCGGTCTCTCTGATCAGGTCCGCAGATCCGGCCGTCGTCATTTGTGCGTGTGTGTGTGCGTTCGATGGAGGCGGGCGATGCCGCCGACGGGTCGTCGCCGACGCCCAACGATCGTGCGTCGCCGCCGGCCCCGGTTGCCGCATCGACCGACAATGTCAACCTGGGGCCGATCATCTGCCCGGGCCACTCCCGCCCCATACCCGATGTCGTCTATTCCCGGGTCGTCGACGGCGAATACCTGTTGATAAGTGGCGGGCTAGGTATGAAGCGAACCCGGTCTGCTCAGGCGTGATCTTGTAGTCATAGCCGTGGCAGACAAGTGTCCAATGATACGACGTGGCGACACCGGGGACTGGATCGGGACGTTTGCCGGTCACAAGGGCGCCGTCTGGTCCGCGCGACTAAACGAAACCACAACGCTGGCGGCCACAGCATCCGCTGACTTCACTGTACGTTTGATGGTTGCAACGCGCGGAGGCAGAGGCTCTGACGTATTGCGTCGTGGTAGGTCAAGCTCTGGAACGCGTTTACTGGCGACGAAGTACGGGAATTCCCCCACAAACACATTGCCAAATCGGCTGTGTTCTCCTGGGATAGCCAGAAGCTGTTCAGCGGGGGATCCGAGAAGAAGGTGCGGGTATTCGACCTGGGGCAACCTGAGAACAGCCCGGAGCTGGAGCTCGATGGCCACACGAAAGCGATCTCCAACGTGGTCGCCCTGCCTGGCACCATGCATCTGATTGCGAGCTCTGGCGATGAACGGGATATTCACATCTGGGATCTGAGGACAAGCGCCCTGGTGAAGAAGCTGAGCACCCCTGATGCCGTTGCCAGCCTTGAAATCCAACCAGAGCTCCACACGCTGACGGCCGCCACTGGCAAGTCTGTCCAGTTCTGGGATACGCAACGGTATTGAATCGTTGGACGCATGGAATGGAACGCCCCCCTCGCTTAACGCACCACAGGCTGGAACTTACGAAATCTGTCGACCTCCCTCGCGAAGTGAAATGCGCCTCGCTGCATCCGTCAAGAAAGGCGTTCGCCACCGGCAGCATGTCGGAGCTGTGGGCCCGCGTATACGACTACGAGTCCGGATCCGAAATCGCCTGCCAGAAAGGCCACCATGGTCCAGTCCGCTGTATCGCCTTCTCCCCGATAGGCAACGCATACGCTTCAGGGTGGGGGTGGTTCTTCCGCGTCGTATCGCTCCTACGTCAACACATGCTGACATTGTCGCAATAGGTCGGAGGACGGCACGATCCGAATCTGGGAGTTCGCGGAGCAACGCCGGGAATAAAACGTCACGATGCGACTCTGCTGCAATAGTGCATGCACACGCGGACTAGTATTAGGGCGCGCCCTATATATGGAGCGGCGGTCGCGCGGACCCGCGGACTCCGTGAGGCGACGTCAGCTGTCCAATCGTTGTGTGCTCCGTGCTGTTGACGTGATCCGGCCCCTAGGCCGCTTATAAGCACCGTCAGCAACCATGATGATGCCTACGAAAAACCGCAACAAGATCCTGTCGAAGCTGTTCCTCGGTAATGAGACTGTTGTAGTACCGCTGCGCGGACGTATCGTCTGACGCGGCTGCCGTCCTCAGACGGGGTCATGGTTGCCAAGAAGGACCCGTCGCTGCTGAAGCACCCGGAATTCCCTGACATTCCCAACCTCCACGTCATGAAGCTGATGGAGTCGATGAAGTCGCGCGGCTACGTGTCCGAGAAGTTCTCGTGGCGCTGGTACTACTGGTCGCTCACCGACGAGGGCATCGAGTACCTGCGCGAGTTCCTGCACCTGCCGTCCACCATCGTCCCGATGACGCACAAGAAGACCGCCGAGTCCGCCCGCCCTATCCCATCCGGGTTCGCCGGCGCCGACCGCCCTCGTGGGCCCGGCGGCGACCGTGAAGCGTACCGTGGCAAGAACGTCGGCGATGCACCGTCTGGGTACCAGCCGCAATTCGGCGGCGAACGCTCCGGGTTCGGCAGCGGCATGCGCGGCGGCCGCGGCGGGTTCGGCTCCAGCCGCGGCGGGCGCTTCGCACGCGAAGAACAGTAGAGAACCTGCAGCACCAACATTTATGTACGTCTTATACACCAGGAGGATGGGTTGACATGTTGAATCTGCGTCCTCGGCGCCGACGGCTCTATGACGGCCAGCATTGTCGATTGTCGCCCGCGACGCCATGCAAGAGGAGGAGTTTGATAGTAGGGGCAGCGGCGGCGGCTGCACGACCGGGGCGCGTGTCTGATCAGGGGGATCCGATAGATCTGCTGAAGGTGATCGTGGTTGGCAACGGCCAGGTCGGGAAGACGAGCATGATCACCAAGTTCGCGACGGGCGACTTCACCGGGCAGTACAAGAAGACGATCGGGACCGACTTCATGGAGCGGGAGATCCAGGTGCCGTCCAAGGGCGCGTCCATCAAGCTGATGCTGTGGGACACGGCCGGCCAGGAGATGTTCAGCGAGATCACCAGGAACTATTACCGGGGCGCCGGCGCCGTGGTCTACGCGTTCAGCAGTGTCGACCGGGACTCGTTCGAGGCCATCGAGAAGTGGAGGCACCGTGTCCTCGAGGAATGTGGAGACACCATCGCGGAAGTGCTTGTCCAGACAAAAACGGACCTGATCTCACAGGCGGTCATGACGCCGAACGAGACCGAATCCCTCGCCAGGAAGCTGAACCTCAAACTGTACCGCATCTGCACGAAGGAGAACAAACTCGTCGACGAAGGTTCGGTACCCGGGGTGCTGCTGTCGTGAAGCGTGCTCAGACGGGTGTCGTTCAGTGTTTCAGTACCTGTCAGAGCAGTACCTGGACAAGACGGCGGCGACGGGAACGTCGACGAATACGACGGCGACGAAGGCCCCGCCCACGCCGAGCAAAGCGGGTTCGAGCAGGGAGATGCCTAAGAGCCCGGTGCATGACGTCAGCGGTCAGGAGGCGACCAGCCCCAAAGATAAGTTCAAGCTGGAGCCGTCTCGCCAGAGAACCGGAGGCAGGAAGGACGCCCGATGCAGCATTCTTTGAATTCCGTACATATACCAAACTGGCGACGCAATGTTGGCACTCCACCAGGACCTGTAAACAGCAATGTCGCTTAACAATTTCGTTCGTGACCTTTCATGAAACACGGGCCCAGCACGTGCACTGACTCCAGTTCATTATGCAGCGCGCGCATTCCGTTACATCACCTGTTTCTGCAGGTTGGCGTGAGTCTGACTGTTGTCTTGCGTACGTAGGCTGGCTTAACCGTGGACCTTGTTGTTCCTCATAGACTCAGCGCAGACGGAAGTGGTTGTCCTGAATATCGCACCACGCCTGAGCTCCTCACAGCGTTGCGGAAGAGACCATGCCCTCGAGCTACGGCCGATGGTCGATCGGAACAATTTGCCCAACTGTTTGCACCGGAGCCACCTCGGACCTCTAGGTAGTCATTCAGTCGGGAATCGGCTGTATTCAGGACAGCAGGTTCGTGGTGTCTGTTGCGTGGGGCGTGCCTGCCGTTGCCGCTGGCAGCGTTTCAAGAAAGAAGGGATGCCACCCAACATGCGAAGCTGTGAGGAGCGTAACGGTCCTGTGACGCACAGACCTGGATGATGCCGAGCGTGGCTGGCGCGCCCAAGTGGCATTGGCGGCTGGAAAAGCTAGCCATAACCAAGCTGTCCTCGTTCGTGTCGCATTGCTGCCAGGCACCATGCAAGACGATAAGCAGTCGGACAAGGTAGAACAGCCAGCAAATGCGAAGAAGAAGCTCACACTGGAGGTGCCGAACAAAACGGGGACGCCCGAAGAGCCGAAGAGTCCTAACGCCAAGGACCTGGCCAGCCCTAACGAAAAGCCGAAGCCTGACCAAGGCACCGAAGGCCGGCAGCACTGTATCATTTGCTGAAACCGATACACCAGCAGCGTATGAGCCAGACAAAACCAGACAGTTGGCAAAACGGCACTCGAAGTACTCATCCAGATTGTCACACGTTCCAGCCTGATTGTTGGAGCGGTCCGATTGTCGCCCGTGACGCCACGCAGGAAGGACGAGTTTGATAGGATGGGCAGTTGCGGCTGCACGACGGGGGCGCGAGTCTGATCAGGAGATCCGATAGATCTGTTGAAGGTGATCGTGGTTGGCAACGGCCAGGGCGGGAAGACGAGCAATATTATCACCAAGTTCGCAACGGGCGACTTCACCGGGCAGTACAAGAAGACGATCCGGACCGGCTTCATGGAGCGGGAGATCCAGGTGCCGTCCAAGGGCGCGTCCATCAAGCTGATGCTGTGGGACACGGCCGGCCAGGAGATGTTCAGCGAGATCACCAGGAACTATTACCGGGGCGCCGGTGCCGTGGTCTACGCGTTCAGCAGTGTCGACCGGGACTCGTTCGAGGCCATCGAGAAGTGGAGGCACCGTGTCCTCGAGGAATGTGGAGAGACCATCGCGGAAGCACTTGTCCAGACGAAACGGACCTGATCTCGCAGGCGGTCATGACGCCGAACGAGACCGAATCCCTCGCGAGGAAGCTGAGCCTGAAACTGTACCGCGTCTGCACGAAGGAGAACAAACTCGTCGATGAAGGTTCGGTACCGTGGACGCTACTGTCGTGGAGCGTGCTCAGACGGGTGTCGCTCAGTTTTGCAGTACCTGTCGGAGCAGTACCTGAGCAAGGCGGCGGCGACGGGAGCGTCGGCGAATACGACGGCGACGAAGGCCCCGCCCACGCCGAGCAAAGCGGGTTCGAGCAGGGAGATGCCTAAGAGCCCGGTGCACGACGTCAGCGGTCAGGAAGCGACCAGCCCCAATATAAGTTCAAGCTGGAGCCGTCTCGCCACCGAACCGGAGGCAGGAAGGACGCCCGATGCAACATTCTTTGAATTCCGTACATATACCAAACTGGGCGACCCAATGTTGCCACTCCACCAGGACCTATAAAGAGCAATGCCGCTTACCAATCTCATTCGTGACCTTGCATGCAACACGGGCCCAGCACTGACCCCAGTACTTCATTATGCGGCGCGCGCGTTCCCGTTACATCACCTGTTTCTGCAGGTTTGGCGTGAGTCTGACCGTTGTCTTGCGTACGTAGGCTGGCGTAACCGTGGACCTTCTTGTTCCACCTAGACACAGCGCAGATGGAAGCGGTTGTCTTGAATATCGCACAACGCCTGGGCTCATCACAGCGTTGCGGAAGAGACCATGCCCTCGAGGTACAGCCGATGGTCGATCGCAACGATTTGCCCAACTGTTTGCACATGAGCCACCTCAGACCTCTTGTCATTCAGTCGGGAATGCGAGCTGGCCTATAAGCAACGCAATCGGACACGGCCGAATTCTGCTTGTCGCCGATCCTCTCGCGATCTACAGCATCAGTGCGCCACTCTTTAGCTGCAGCCAGCGCTCGTGCTAAAAACGGGAATCCTACGTGCATGTGACAAGCCCTAGACGCTACAGTGATTACCGTAATTAGTCTGTATGCGCAATTAGTGTTAGTTCATAATTAGTGTGATACACACTATTCAGGGTCGGGTGCTCTTGGCACACCTCAGTATATATAGTACAACACTGGTAAATACACGCGAAATGTACCATGAAAATTCAAATTTCATTATGTAAGTACATTAAGGAACGACCTTCGTCGTCGATCATCCACTTCACGACCCTGATTCTTGACTGCTGGGTACAGACGTGCTGCAGTTTTCTCTTACGTGCCGAGTCGTTGCGGGCATTTGCATCATCATCTTCAATCCTAACCTCCTCTTCGGCGCCGTCGCCTTGCTGCTGTTCCGGTTCTCGTGGCACTTGATCATGCGGCTGCCAATGCTGCTGATGCAGCTGCGATCGAGCAAACGCGGCAGCAAGAGGTGACGCAGAGAAGACAGACAACGCTTGTGACGATGACGCTGGAGCCATCCGCGTATCTCACGTGAACAAACAGAGTGCAATCATTTCCGGGTCCCTGCGGGCTCAGCGGCCAGCACGTGCGGCGTCCGTGGGGACTGGCTCGCACTGCGGCGCTGCGTATGCCTATACACACTAATTACGTGTGAAAATAAATAGTGTGTATCACAGTATTCATGCCAGCACCTATATAGTGTTAATTCGCATTTAGTGTTATACACACTAATCAAGGGTTGAGCCTCTAAAATCGCTAACACCTAATTAGTCTGATACAGACTAATTACGGTAATCACTGTAGGTTGACGACGAACGCGATGTCGATATACAAAACACCAAAAGACTACGTGAGTTGTTTATGATCCAGAGAAGGCCGTGTTCGAGAGGCCGCTACACTGCGCCTCTTGAGCTTGCGCTCGGTGCCCAAGTACAGCCGAGCCCTGCTTTGAGTAGGATCTCCCGACGTCTCTCCTTGCATGCAAGTACCGTCGCCCACAAGCTAAAACGGCATCCCATGCATGACGAGATGCACACGGGACGATTCGCGGTAAATTGCGGACCTCCCTCGTCCGGACGCCGGTGGTGGATCACCCGTCCGTGTCCCGATTTAGGTCGGCGTTCCAGGGAAAAGTGCGTGACTGCCGTTGCCACCGGCGGCATTTCCAAGAATAGGGCCCCTACGGCGTACGGTGTCCGTGAGACCGTGACGGCCATTCGCAGGTCGCTGCAGCCCATTCTTCATTGTGTCGTCGAAGGGATGTCACCCAACATGCGCAGTTGTGAGGAGCGTAACGGTCCTATGACTATATGCACAGACCTGGATGATGCCGAGCGTGGATGCCGCGCCCAAGTGGCACTGGCGGCCGGAAAAGCTAGCCATAACCAAGTTGTCCTCGTTCGTGTCGCATTGCTGCCAGGCGCCATGCAAGACGGTAAGCAGGCTGACAAGGTAGAGCAGACCGCGAATGCGAACAAGAAGCCCACACTGGAGGTGCCGAACAAAACGGGGACGCCCGAAGAGCCCAAGAGTCCTGTGAGCGTGGACGCCAAGGACCTGGCCAGCCCCAACGAAAAGGCGAAGCCTGACCAAGGCACCGGGGGCCGACAGCGCCTCCCTGAGTGTATCATTTGCTGAAACCAATACACCAGCAGCGTATGAAGTTTATCACCAGTCAGTTGGCAAAACGGCGCTATTCGTAGGCCGCCCTAGTACTCTTGTTGTGTCGTCACTTGGCGATGAACGTGTCGACACCGGTTCTTCAGCTGTTCAAACTTGCCAGCGAGGTCGAGCTGGCTCAGTCGTTCTCAGGGAAGTATGACGGCTTGCGCTTCAAGCGATTTCGTTCGGCGACGAGACGGCCGCCTCTCCTTGCCCTTCTGCAGGATGTCAATCGCATTTCCCACGTCCGCCGCCGATATGTCGCTCTTGATCTACTTTTGACGACATCCTCAACGACGAGTATCATGGCTCGTGCTCAAAGGAAACGTCCAGCCCGGAACTTCTACGACGCCATCTTAATGCCAACTTGATGGTTAAAAGGTAACTCCAACGGCATACGTCGTTGTCTGGTTAGAGATTACGCAGTGGCGTTTGGATATAAAAAGTTTGTGTCGTTGCTTTCTGATCTAGGAAACCGTATCATATCAACCCGTTAATTCCAACGGCATGCGCGCGTCTGTATCTTGTTAGAGATTACGCAGTTGTGTTTGTGTATAAAACGTATACTTTGTGTCGCTGCTTTCTGATCTAGGAAACCGTATCATATCACCTCAGATCAGCCAGTTCCCCAGATTGGCACACGAGGGTCAATTTGGCGAAAGGAATTCGCAGAACGGTGTCGCACCGTGGCTGGCTTGATAACTGTGGTATCGTGGATCGTGTTGGTGTACGTAGCGTACGTACGTCGATCACATTAGATCACCTGATTGAGATGGTGCTCTCTCTGGCGTTGGCGGCATTTGTCGTGTGCTGGGCGGCGCTCGCGAAAGTGGCGTGCGCTACTGTCGTCTTCCACAATGGAGTGCTTACTAACGTGACGCTGTATTCTCCGCCGTTCAGCTCCTTTGTTGGACCTCAACCGAGCGACAACATCGACCCAATCACCCGAACCGTGGTCGTCTACAATGACAATCCCTGTGATGCGAATGGAGCGTCTAGAGCGACGCTGTCAGATCGAATCGTCCTAATGACTGCGGTTTCTGCGCCTTGCTCTAGCGAAGCCACACTTTTGTACTTGCAGTCGCTGGGTGCCGCTGGGATACTTTGTAAGTCGCACATGCCGACGCAGAACCATGTTCATCTGACATGACTCAGTCCCAGTGCTGAACAAAGTACCCAGTATGGCGATGTATTTACAGGACGGTTCCTTTGGAGCGCACACCCGTTCCTCCAGGACGTTCTTCCTGCAGGTTGAGCTGACTACACAACAATACCAAGCCATTATCTCCATGGCGCCGAATCTGAACGCCACAATATTCCCTGATGCCAATGTATGGGGTGCCACGTTTTCGTCGTGGTACTACCAACTGTTCATCCGCATCCTTCCAAGCACGATCCTTATCAGCTCCGGCCTGTTCGCCGTTGTTTTCCTCGTGCAGCACGCATTAATCAGGAACGACCGATTTAACATGGACACTGTTGCCAGCCGCCGCACATTTCGCCGCCGCCTGCTATTCTTCGTCAGCACCGCCGACTTACCTGTCGTCGCCTTGGCCATTGAAATGGTAACAGCGACGTTACCCGGTGTGATATTGGCGATCGATGGCTTTCAGAGCAATGCAGCTTTGCCTTACACGGTCGTCGGATTCTTCTCTACGCTGTTAAATGGATGGAGCATGGTTTGCTCACTGGTGTCTGCTAAGATGTGGGCCAAGAGGTTATCCGACATTACGCCCGGTCGCGAACCCTCCCTGATAACACGTATCATCCAGGGCGATTACTGGCTCATCTCGGTATTCCTGTACCTAAGTCCAGTCATTATCGATGTGTTATTCAATGTCTGTATTGCGCTGGGCTACGATGTCCCGATCATTCTAGCAGGTGGACCTGCCGTCGAAGTACTCATCCAGATTGCCATAAGTTCGAGCCTGATTGCCGGTGCGGTCCGGTATTATCGCACTGTGAACGGGATCCAACAGAACGCCGGCGCCGCGATCCAACACGACACCTCTGTGGAATGTTTGATGAAGCGGTTGTGTCGCTGCGCCCTGGGCCTGGCAATAGCCATGGTTGTCAGCTGTTCTGGGATTATCCTCTTGGGCCTGGCACCAGCGACCGCATACACCCCGAACGGGTTCACTGTCGCCACCGCCCTCTTTTACAATGGACGGGCCATGGATAGCGCCTTCCGCGTCGTGATGTTTAAACCCAGGGAGCGCGACAATGCGCCGTCGGAGAATCCCTCTGAAGGCCCTGGCATCATGGTTCCTGTGCAGCCAAGGACAACGACTGCGGCCGTCGCCAAAGACTGATCTGCAGACGACCATCCTGTGCACCTGATTTCGATGAATACGCCACATTCCACAACGAGTTCCGCCGCACAATCTATTAATTAGTGCCAGCAGGGCCGTGATTAGTTTGGTGTGGGAGCAGGGTCCACAGTTGACGTGCTCGTCTCATTGCAACGGGGCGTTGTATGCGTTTGCTATACCGGCCGTGCGCTGACTGGAACTGACCAGCATTGGGCTTTCAGATGATCGGCGTGTGTTGTACCTCAGCGTGACTTGATGGTGTATAGGCCGCCCTTTCGCAGGGGTTTCGGCTTCCTCATCGGCCTCGGCGCATACATCACCCTGATAACATGGTTAGAGTAGCCGTGACAGAGGACGCTGCGAAACAGTACTCGTTGCAAGCGCCGAACACGTCGAGCGAGGAGGGGAACAGATGTGCCCGGCCGGGGCGCGTCCCACGAAGCCATAAGACGCGGGCAATCGGGCCTTCGTAATGCGCCATCTTGATGGCGTACATCCATCGATCCACGCGCCAATGCTCGAACGCGATCTCGCGCGCCTGTTCTTCAGTCAGGCCGACCCAGGCGCACGTTCCTTTTAAGTTCGCCTTGGTGACGCCCTTTGTGTAGAACGTCGATGCCGTTAGCCACTCGCGAAACGCAATTAACGATTCGTGATTGTCGTCGCCAGGCTGAACTGGTGATCCGCTCTTGAGCAGGGCCGAATGCAAACGGTTCAGGGCAGGCACTTCGACAACGAGGGCAAACGCGTTCGGTTGGATGTTTTCGACAGCCATGTTGCAATCGTCAATCGTTAACTGCAACATGGTTCTAGACGTCACCAATCAGCAAATGTTAGGAAACACGATATCCTGATCTGCTGCAGCAGAGACACCTTTTGCTGAACGTTGAATGACAATAGATAGCCGGTGATAATGGTGGCCCATGGCTGAGGTTGGCTGGTTTCACTGCCTATAGGACAACCCGTTTTGTTAGGCCGGTTTCCTCTCCTGCCACGAGATGGTGACTTGTACCAAGCGCGGGCGTAGATGTGGAACACGTTCTATTTCATCAGGCAGGCCCCAGATACGACGCCTCAGCAGCGTGGACACCGGTACGGCACGGTCCATGCAGTGCGTCGGGAACGGTCGCGCTCCGACAAGGGCTGCCATCTCATCGAACGACAATGCACGGACATCACTATTTGGGGACAGCTCCTCTGCTATGGGCTATGGCGTATGTTGTACGCAGAGGGACGACGAACCACTCTTCAAATACACGCGGTACGATGAAAGAAGGGCGATATTACCGTTAGTTTATTTACTGCATTGAAATTATATGAGCAGTTCACAGGACAAGGCCGACATAAATATTAGCGAGGGGCCTCGTTGTTTGCAGTGCGACCTACTGTCATCAGGTCAGCGTGCGATTCACCAACGCAGATGATTATAGCAAAGCAAAATAACGAGACGCATCATAAATTAAGCATGTCGTCAATATTCGTCCGAAGGATCCATTGAAATATTGAAATCATTGCGATGGATAACGGAGAATCAGATAAACGCACAGTACCTGTCGCTTCGACGCCTTCATGATACCCGTTCAGCAGCCCAACGCATAACCTAACATGCAACCAACACGTTAGACCGTGGTCGGGATGACAGGCATGAATAATAATTCGTCGACAATGGAAATCGCTCATCAAAGTTATGACTTCATCAATAGTCGTCAGAAGTCTTACATATATCTAAGTGACAATCACTGCGAACCGGATCAAACACACAACGAGCACAACCGCCACCAACCTTACAGACGGACCTCCTGCATCTGAAACCGCCTGCCTGCGACAATCAACGCTGCTGCGCGGTGCGCCGCCCGCCGTACGGTGTCCGCGGACTCCATCACGATTAGGGCAGCCCGCCATACACGCAGGGCGCGCTCCGAGGACAGCTCCGGCAGCCGTTTTATTTTGTTTTGGCCCGACCACAATCCAACGGGAAACGGGGCACGGGGGCGGTTTATTTTCGGATCGTGGTCTGGCAATGCAGTCGGCCGATCGCGGTAGCCGGCACGGCCGCCTGACTGGGGACACGTCCGCAGATGTAACACCTCGTCAGTGGCCCGGCGACCCACGCGGCACCATGTAGCCCCCATAACGGTAGACGCTGTTTGTCGTCAACATCGGCGAAGCGCGCACGATGCGGCGTCGGTACGAGGTGGACGGTGTCGTCGACAGCGAAGACGACGACGCAGACGAGCCGCTGGAGAGAGCGCCGCTGCCACCCGTTCGGCGGTTCACGGCGCCAGTCATCGGCACGCGAACGCTGGGGCGTCCCCGCCGGCAGGTGCTGCAGACGACAGGCAAATGGGCGCTGTCGCTGTCGATTGCAGACGGCCGTCCAGACCCGGCTCAGGCCTTCCTGATCGTCCTCGAGGTTGTTGACGAATCACCGGCCTGGAACCAGGGTCTGCGACCGGGCGACCTGTTCATCCAGTTCGGGGACCTGGACCGACTGTCGTTCCGCCTGTGCGGCTCTAGTCTGAGCGGTACGTGAATCCCTGCGTAATCTGCTCGTACGTTCGACTGACAGGGTTGCAGTGCTCAGGGATCGTATTGCCAGTTGTGTAGAGAGCCCGTTGAGCTGTGTCATCGTTCGTGGCCCACGTCTGTTCAACATCCAGCTGCGAGGGATGCGCTGGGATCACGGCGTCGCGCTCGGCGCTGTCATTAACACGTACCCGGAGCCCGTCCCTGGCAAGGCTGCCGCCAAGCCCGCTCCCACGGCCTCGTCCTGCAGCGAGCTCCAATCCGCTTTCGAGCGTGGCCTTCGCCTGGGCCTCAACTCGTTCAGCGAACCGCACAGAGCCGCCTGAGACAGGCTTCAACATCATTCCGCTGGGTGTCGTCTAACCGACAAGAACACTGCAAGCTCTGTCGATGACTTGATCTGCCACTATTCGTCTTTGTAATATACGTGTTCATATTATGCAACTCGCACGGCGCTCATCGGTTGGGGGCGACATACGCACGTACGTACGCCGATGGTTCATTCAGATGCCCACTGCGAATACGGTCGTGACGCAGTACATGGTGCGGTTCAGCGACTCTCGGGAACGATCCTTCGGCCACAGGACGGCCTGCAGGCCTGCCACACAGGTTTAAACGACATGGAATTAATTGTCAGTCAGGCTGGCGAACCGTCGTTGACGCTGTCCCAGTAACAGGATAGCGCCGAGTGAATTGCAGCACCGTTTCTCTGCATAATGACGCAGGTCACTAAGACAGCTGAATGAGACAGTGGGCAGACGCATCTACGAACGTTTCGTACCGACGTATTTGAATGGTTTTCGCAGCGCCACTAATCGTTGCATGAGGAGCTCACTGATATCAGCGATCCAGTGTGGGACCAACTTCTCGTCATACGTCTTCTGGTTCAGGAAGTTATCCAGGGTCTGCTCCATCATCAGGCGGGCGCTCGCGAGCACAATGTAAGACGCAGGACCCACTTCGTTAATGATTTTGCCGACCTCCTCTTCAGAGAATGCCAACTATTTCCATTGCGGATCACATTAGCCATCGGTCAGATTCGTTCTACGCTCCGCCGAATTGGACCTGTTCGGATGTGTTCAAATCGTCCATCGTGACACGAAGCCCGGACGCCAAAGCGGGTGTGACTCTCTGCTGGCGACACAAGCGCCAGCGGCTAACGAATATCGGGCTGCGCCGTCTGAACATTACATTGGCCCTTCCAGCGCAATGGCCAGCACCGAACTCGCTCCCTGTATTGAGAATAGAACCGGATCATATTTAGGTGAACGCGTTCCTTCCCCATCGTTCGGCGAAATCAGGAGCGTTCCTCTCGCGAACTTTGTCGTGCTCGGCCTGCTGCATGTGAAGCATCTGCCTGTACTCGGCCAGCTGCCAACAATAAAGGCTGAGCATCCTTTGTTTCAACCACCTGGATGCAGAGTGTACCTTGCGGTTTTCTTCAGATAGGTTACGCATATAAGCACGACGAGCGGCTGCTTCCATATCCTCGACCTGCATAGCAATTGCTCTGTGCCGGTTAACGTCCGCTGTGATCCAATCGTCCTTTCGTGCCATCTCCGCCTCCTGCGTGGCGTGCGTCTCGTCCATTGACCGAATCGCTTCATCGTATTCCGCCCTAGTGACAGCACAGGTCATCCAACGCACCGCAAGCAGACAACACCAGAAGGGTACATAATGGCCGCCTTTTCGTTTGGTGACTTGAACAGATCGCGTCGTCGTTGAGCGAAGAGGGCTTCACGTCGTTCACGGCGGTGTTGGAGCCTGGCGACCTGTTTCTCGTATTCCTTCTCCTGGTTCTCCTCGGTGATGTGATGCTCGTGCCATACACGAGGCTTACGGTGCACAATGCTGGGCCGAATCTTCATCATCGTGGCGCTGTCCTACGCGTGGCTGTCGACACAACGGCTTTTTATGAAGACGGTACTCGCGCCCGATCGCCAGGTCGGTAACGATCCGTACCCAGTACATGACGATGAGTACAGCATAGCGGCACTATACAGATGTTGCTACAATGCTGACTTGAATCCAATGGACACACGGCTTCCGTCATCTGCACTTACGCCAGGAGAGGTAAGTGGCCCCACGGAGTCCGTGAAGAGCGCCGCGCAGTCCGCCGATACGGTACGACATGAAGCCCTCCGCTGACTTCCTCGTCGACGATTCGTCGTCCAGCGACGACAACGAGCAGGATGTCGTGGAGGACGGCATCCCACAGGACGCGACGCCAAAGAACAAGAAACGACGACACAAAACAGCGTACATTTTCCTCTGCAGGGTGACGTCAACGTGATTCCTGACCTGATGCCATAGCCCGTTGGAGATGCCTTCGAATCAACCAGTTGGCCGTTATCGTCGTGTCGTCAAAGGCTCGGGTCGGCGGTCGAGGGATCCTCGGTTCGACGACCTGAGCGGAGAGTTCAACCCGACAGTTTTCTCGCAAACTTACCGGTTCCTGAACGATGCCCGCGAACAAGAGCTGGCCTCGTTGAAGAAATCGCTGAAGAAAGTCAGGAGTGCCACCTCTAAGGCGAACGTGGAGAACGCCATCGACTTCCTGCAGAAGAGCAAGGCGGCTGCCGAACGTGACGAGCGCCTGCGCCAGCAGAAGGCGACCGTGTTCGCCACCGAACGTCAGCTAGTCAAGCAGGGCAAGAAGCCGTACTTCCCGAAGAAGCGTGTCCTGCGCCAGATCGAACTCGCCGACAAGTTCGAGCAGCTGAAGAAGGCGGGCGGCGTCGACAAATTCATTGCCAAACGGCGACGCAAGAACGCCAGCAAGGACCACCGATGGCTGGCCCACGAGTAGTGCCCGCTGCAGGCACGTTGTAATATACTCGGTACATACGACCTACGTACACGTCGCACGGCGAGTTCCACCTGCGATCCGCCGCCCGCGCCGCGGCGCCAATCTGGGCGGCGGTTTCCTGGTCTCCCGCGCCCGCATGCAACGGCTGCGATCGGCAGCGGGCAGGTGGGGCCGCCGACCGGACCACCCGGTCACCGTCGACGAGTTCTCGCGGATCATGAAGCGGTTCCCGATCGCGAACGACGTCCCGCTAGGTACGACGCAGCGTCGCCGGTGCCAGCAACGTTCCTGAACAGCGCTGTCCCTCTCTCGCTGCAGGCGTGGCCGTGTCCGGAGGCGTCGACAGCATGGCGCTGCTGCGGCTCGCGTGTCGCTGGCACGCCACCGAACGTCAGCGATCCGTCGCGTTGCACGTGTAACCGCGATGGTCGCCATGCGCCGCGCCCGACTCCCTGACCGCCACCGCAGGTACTCGGTGGATCACGCCCTGCGCCCTGAATCCGCCGGCGAAGTCGCCTGGGTTGGTCGCGAATGTTCTCAGATCGGTAGGCGACGCGCGTACGTCGCCGCCCCGCGTGAACGTGACCGCTGTAGGCGACCTGCTTGGCGTCAACGTCGTGCACTCGTCGTTGGCGATGTCCTGGGAGTCGCGCCCCGACACGAAGGACCTGCAGAGTCGTGCCCGGGACGGGCGGTACGGGCTCCTGTTCGACGCCTGCAGGCAGGATCGCGTTCGGCACGTTCTGGTCGCGCATCACCTCGACGACCAGTGCGAGACGTTCCTGATGCGGGTCGCGCGCGCCTCGGGCCTCACAGGCCTGACCTGCATGCTGCCGTCGACGTCGACGCCGTCGGGCGTCGACATCGTCCGCCCGTTGCTGTCCGTGCCCAAGTCGCGCCTGGTCGCGTTCTGCCGGGCGTCGCTCCAGTCCTGGAAGGAGGACGCGTCGAACCAGAACCTGCTGTTCGATCGCGTTCGCGCCCGGACCGTCGTCCAGGACCTTCCCGAGGACACGCTCGCCCTGGTCGGCGCGACCGCATCGCGTATGCCCGCTCGGGCGGAACGCGCCAGGCAGGTCTGCGACTCGGTGATCAACGAGTCGTGCGTCTGGATCGAGGCGGCGTCGCCGATCTGCTGGGTGGACCTGTACCGGTTGCGGCGCTGCCACCCGGCCGTCCTCCGCCTGGTGCTGACCACGATCGTGAAGCGCGTTAGCGGCGAGGACCGCGTTCGTGTGAAACCGATGGACGAGTTCGTCGCCGGCCTGTTCGACGGCGAGGCAGCGCACGGGTGGAGGCAGGTGTTCGGGTGTCGCGTCCAACGACGCATGGCGTCGCTGGTGATCGCCCCCGATTACACACGAGGTGCTGCGCGCCCGGCGTCCGTCAACTGGGAACGCGTTGTCACCGTCGCCGAGCACCTTCGCCAGCGCGCCGAATCCGACCTTCGGGGCGTTCGAATCGAGGAACGACGACGACGCCAGCAACTGCTACGTACCGCCGACGACACCGCGAATCGTCCCGCTCGCGTGCATGTCGCTTCATAAAGTATTGGTGACCTACCACAGGTAACTACTGCCTTGGATCTCACACACGGGAGCGCTCGACCGCTGCTCCTCCAGCACAAACCGTGGCACCATCAGAGCGCGTCACGTGCTGACACTATGAAGTAAAAGGTTCATAGGATGGCGGCGATGTGTGAGCGACTCCCGACAGCGGCGCAGGGTGCTTATTTGGCGGAAGGCGGGCCCGGCGCTGGGAACTTGTCGGCCACGCTGGCGATATCGCCCATGCCGAAGAGCCCCATGAGAGCCCCGGTGCCGAACAGATTGTGGGAGTAGCCAGGAACCGATACGAACAGGGCCAAGATGGCGGCCCAGATGCTTGACGAGCACATGCCCAGATCGACCCAGGTCAATGGGTTTAGCATCCAGCAGGAGCTGCGGGGTCCATCATGGGGTATAGCGTGCCTAACCCACAGGTCGGAAAGCACGACAGCAGCGCCGTAGACAGAACCACATTTGGCGCCAATGACGACATCCTGGCCGGCATGGCCGCTGGCCGCTATGCCGCTTAGACAGCATCCAGCGACCCGTGCCAGCATGCTGACGGTTGTGTACGCCCAGTGACTGGCGCGTACGCGGAAGCGGACGGCCAGCGTGACAATCACATATATCGCGATAACCTGTGGAAGAAAGCTGGCTCCTGCAGCGGTCAGCGTAAGGACGATCGCTGGACGCACCGCGTTGTCGTTATCCGCTGCTTCGTTCCCGTACTCACGCGCGCGGAGCGATTGCACTGCGACGCCTCCAATGGCAGCGGACAGGACGTTGAGTGGCAGCTGATAGATAACCAAGACAAGAGACTCTGCCAGGTAGGCGGCGAACGTTATGCCTGCCACATCAGCCCTGGACGGTTCGTCGTGAAACGCGTCGCGAAACCGGACCCGCACAATCCTCCCATCATCGTTGCGGCAATTGATGAGCCAGGATAACGGAGGCGCCAGCGTTCGGCCACTCTTGTACACGAATTTGGTGATCGTGGAACTGAACGACGGCGACAAGAGGTGGACGGGTTGTTCTTGGGCGTCACGGGTCTGCAAGGAGCTAACGTTGACGCTCACGTGGTCAGCGGTCGACGAACCAGCGTGCATTGCATTGCAGGCAGCTGCCATCATCAGGGCCGCGGCCACGATACCGAGTTGTACGTTCCGCATTGTGCACAGGGACGACCCAGGTGACGCCGTGATCAATCTGGCTGCGGACGCCCGCCAGGAACCCAGGACGGCAGTGCCGAGGCGTGCGTCTCGGACAAACCGAATCCGCTGCGCCACCCTGACCCTCTCCGTAGGTCCCAGTGGGTTCGTAAAAGTGCGTCAGTGCGTTCGTAGACGGCGTCACTGAGGGGCTTCCAAGCGCTCAGGTAGCGGTCGTTCGACAAAGGCTGCCGTACTGCAGCGTCAACAAGCCAGGCATTGCGATTCTCGATAGGCCGTGGTCTCTCCTGCTCGGGGCTCGTCGCTGCGTCGGACGTCGTCTAGTTTCATACGAAGCGGGAGCGCGATCAGGGCCACCCTTGCTAGCGACACAAGTATCTCTCCAATCGCGGCGACGCACGCCTGACAGGAACGATATGAACAGTGACGAGCTCTGAGATCAGCATGCGCGTAGACGTGTCTCCAGTATCGAGTCGACGCCGCTTGAGTCCGGTCTGTATGTGAACCGGGACGTGTGCCCGGACTGTTATAGGCAAGCTTTGACATTGTTGCGATCGCGCGACACGTGAATGATCTCGCTGAACACGTCGTTGGGGATATCGTCCAGATCGCCGCATTTGAGTAGGTGGGCCCCTTGACGAATTAGCAGCTTGGAGATACCGAGCATTGAGCGTTTGGCGGAGCGTGATGAAGCGGCCTCCCTGACCCCCACGCAACGTCAGTGTCACTCGGATCGATGCACTTGAACCGTTTCGTACCGTAACCGGAGCAAACGACAAACCGCGTACTCGCCAAATTCATCGGGCGTGTTCAGGACGGCCTCCCGATCATGTTCGGGAACCGATTCGATCAGTAACGACATGGCGCGGTGATACGCGTGATCACCCGGATGATCCCTGAGCACCGATGGCCGTTACAACGCTGTATTCAGGACCGTGTTCTTCACGGATGGCACACCCAATTTTGCGATTCAGAATATGAAACGCCGACTGGAGGACGCGCCTCGCGCCATCATCATAAGGCCTAGCCATTGTAGCCGCCAGCAGGCTCGCCATGGTCAACAATTTGGCCTTCCTGCACACACGGCCCAGTTAATAATTCGCTACGCGCATGTGCACGGTGCACAGCTTGACATTGGCATCTGTTCGTTGTTAAGCAGTCGGTTCAGAGGCGGCATGCCGAATTGCCCGGGGGCGTATAACAGGTCGGGTTGCCGGTCGATAAGTTCGGCGACGAACCCGTTCCAGCCCAGCATGGCGCATAAGTGAATCACGCCGTCTCGGTCGTCGACACCGTGGAGAACGGTGGGGACCGCGTCCAGGGCGACCTGGGCGAATGCCCGGTCGAGAACGGCACACGACTGGAAGGGCTGCCGGAACAGGCAGACCTCCAGTGCCCCGGTCGGCGGCGACCGCGCTACCAGACGGCGCGCCTTGCGCTTGACGGCGTTAATCGCTGCCTGGCGAAGCCGGTGACAGGAGCGGGCCAGACTGGGCAGACTGCTCCCGAAGAGACACAGCGCGCACTCGTCCAGCAGCTCCGGAGGTAACGCCAGGAGACCGGCACGGTCGGTCGGCGCCGACAGTGCGCACAGACGCTGCACAGCCAGCACGACGAGTCCCGTCAAGAGCGCTGCCATCGGATCCACGGCGGTCGGTCGGAGCTCACCTCGCAGGCCGCACGGCGAACCTCATGCATCGGGAACTACCTACCCTCGGCCACGCCTCACCGGCCGCTAATTTTGGGGAGAGCGCTATCGACCGTGACAGTCCTGCAACGTCGTCCGACCCGACGACAGCAGACGAGCCGGGCGTTTGCACTTATAATATAGACTCTCTGAAGGTTGTATTACAAACTGTCGACCGGCACGATGCCGAATAGGTACAGAGGGTTCGATGCTTGACGGGAGCCGTTAGCAAGTTACCTAGGCGGGTTGCCGGGCGCGTAGAAGTCGTACTCAACGGTCGACATTCGTCGTTCAGCGGCACCGGTTGGCGTTGCCGTGAACATCGTCGTTGGGGACATGCGCTGGTAGTCGACGTTCCCGATGGACATCCGCTGGAACTGGGCTCGCGCCATGTGCTGGGATGCGCTGGACCAGTCGAAGGCAGTCGACCCGAACGCGGATGTCGTCGGCGGTGTCTCAATTCGCATCAGGGATCCGTTCATCTCGTCATAGTGCGGTTGGACTTGCTGCTGGACAGCAGCGAACGGCGAGTTTGGCGCCGGCTGGAAATGGAACATCGGGTACTGGGTCGGCGCAAACTGCATCTGTTGTGGTTGCTGCTGTTGCTGCTGCTGCTGCTGCTGCCGCTGCTGATGCTGCTGCTGTTGTTGTGGCGCCTGCGCTTGCTGCGACTGCTGCTGTTGCTGTTGCTGCTGCTGCTGCTGCTGCTGTTGCTGCTGCTGCTGTTGTTGCTGCTGCTGCTGCTGTTGTTGCTTTGGGGAATGCGCCAGCGGTTGAGCGAACGGAATTATGGGGTTGCCAAGTGACGAGGCACCAGCGTTCTGTGGCGGAATGACGGCCATGGACATCGATCGTGCCTGGTCGACGTTCATGCTCTCGTTCTTGATATAGACGGGAACCGACTGCGACTGCGGCCGCGTCTGGACGTCGTTCGCCGCCTGCGATCGCTCTTGCGCTTCCTTCATACGCCGCAGCTCCAGCAACAGCGACTCGTTCTGTTGCCGCAGGAACATAACCTGCTGCTGCAGCTCGTCGATCTGCGTCCGCTGCTTCGTGATCGTGTCGGTGGACTTCCTCGAGATCAGGTGCAGCAGGTCGAGGCGGCCGCGCAGGAAGTTCGGATGCCGGAACTCGCTTGCGCCGTTCACCAGGGACGTCTTACTGAACCCGTAGAAGTGGAGCTGCCTGACGAAGGACGCGAAATTGGCGTGCTTGAAGAACATTGGAAGGACTTCGGCGGCCAGGACGTTCGCGTCTCGCACCAGGAATCCGGTCCCGCACGGCAGCCATGATACGCATTCATGCGCCCCGATCATGGAGTACGTCTTTTGGATGAAGGGCGTCTGCTTGGCATCGGTCGGCAACGCCTCTCCGTACGTAGCTGGGTCGTCGTCGTGCACTTTAATGGGCGGCACGGGCGCGGATACACCGCGCACCCGCGTCTGCACCGGGGCGCTCATATCGGACACGCTCCTGCTGCCCGGGCGCGTCAGCGCTTCGGTCGTCATTTTCGTACTGGCTGCGCCGACGGCGGTTCGCGAGCGTTCGCGACGTGTCGTCTTCCGACGCAATGGCAGATTAGGGCCGAAACTCCGCCGTGCGTGGACTGTGACGGATTTAGACCGGCTGGTCACCCCGCGCAAAATCGCGCACTTAACGTTCGGGTGCCGCGCGGCCGCCCACTCGCAAAATGCGGCCGCCCGAACCGAACAGAACTCTCTCGATGCCGGTCGCGCTCTGTGACCCACTGTACCACCCCTCGCACTATAGCCGCCCGGGGTTGACTGTACCAATGGTTAACACACCTTCGAACTTAACGACGGGCAATCGCCAACGTGTGGCGTACCCGTACGCGAGCGGCTTTTGATTTATTCGTTCCGTTTAGGAATGGATAAATTCCGTTCCTATTCTATCCACTATCAAGTGTGCCAGGGGCGTAAGCACGCAACAGCTGCATCGCGGCGCAGTCGCGACGCTACAGCACCGCAGTCGCGACACTGCAGCACCGCAGACGCGACACTGCAGAACCGCAGACGCGACACTGCAGCACCGCAGTCGCGACACTGCAGCACCGCAGTCGCGACACTGCAGCACCGCAGACGTGATGCTGCGCCGGTTGGTCGTGTATGCGCTTCGCGGTGGCGTCCGCCGCGCTCGCGCAGCGCCGGCAGCGGGCAAGAACGACGGGGCGGTCGCGGCGGCCACGCGGATCACCGAACTTCGCGACTGGCTGTCGCGATGTAGCCGGGCGTACTACCGCGGGGAAACGCCGCTGGCGACCGACCCGGAATTCGACGCCGCCATGGGCGAGCTCGCCGAACTCGAATCCCGGTTCCCGTACATGAAGTCGCCGTCGTCGCCGACGTCGCAGATCGGCACGCATCCGCTGACGTTCCTCACCGAGCCGCATTCGCAGGCGATCGTGCCGGTGCGGTGCGTCGGTGCGCTGGACGACGTCACCCTGTACATGCGGCAGGTGCCCGGCGCGACCTGGAGCGTCGAGCACAAACTCGACGGGATGACGGTCGCCTTGCGCTACGACCAGAACGGCAACCTCGTCAAGGCGATCTCGCGGGGCGACGGCGAGTACGGCGATGACATCACGTTGGCCGTCAAACGCTACGCGAAGAACGTCCCGGTGCAGGTCGACAATAAGCTCGGCGCTCCGTTCGAGGTGCGATGCCAGGCCGTCGTAGACGCGAAGAACACGACGACGTCGACGGCGCTGCGTGCGCAGATCGCCGCCCTGCTTCGTCCGGTCGTGGAGAGCGCCCCGGACGCGTCGAAGGCCATCGACCTGGTCTGCAGTGACCTGCTACGTCAGGACGAGGCGGACGATTCCGACCACTCGCACTACGACGACATGCGCATGCTGGAGTCGATGGGATTCGCGATCGACTCCGACCTGGTGACCTGCACCGAATCGGAGAACGTGCTGACCGCGATAGCGCACCTGCAGGCCGGTCGCCAGAGGTACCGGTACGAATGCGTTGGCGCCATTGTCAAGCTGGACAGCTCCGCCGAGCGGCGGCGTCGTCGCCGCGCGGGATCGGAGTGCTCGGTGGCGTTCATGTTCGATACGGCGCGGGCCGAGAGCGTCCTGGAACGCATCGACATCACGGTCGGCAGGTTCGGCAAGGTGTCGCCGATTGCTGTCGTCCAGCCTGTCAAACTCGGCCACGTAACCGTCACGCGGGCGACATTGTTCAGCGCCAAGAACGTCGTCGGTCTCGGCGGCGGCGAACCGGGCGACATTGTCGACCTCCAGCAGTTTGGCGACGTCCTCCCGAAGGTGCTCAAGATTGTCCCGCAGAGCTCCAGGACGACGGATCCGCGTTCGCTGTTCGAAGTCTGCCCGTGCGGGCGGAAGTCGAAGCTGAAATTCGACGAGGGTGCACTGGACGCCTGGTGCGTCGACGAGGAGTGCCCATCGATTCGGGTTGCTCGACTGGCGCACGCTGTCTCGAAGGACGCCCTGGACGTCAAGGGTGTCGGCGTCGCGTCCGTAACGCAGCTGGTGCAAGCCGGCCTCGTTCGTGACATTCCGGATCTGTTCCAGCTGCGCAAGCGCGATCTCGTTCTGTTGCCGGGTTGGGATCGCCGAACGGCGACCGCGGCCGTCGCGAACCTCGTTCAAGCTCGGACGCGCGGCGACCCGCTGGGCCTGCTGAACTGTCTCGGCATTGAGGGCGTCAGTCGGGAAATGTGCCGCCGTCTGCTGAGGAACTTCGGTCTGTCCCCTGAGCGCGTGCTTCGCGCCGATCTGGACGAGCTTGCCGAGGCGCGTGGTGTCGGCCGTCGTGTGGCGGAGGCGATCGCGAAATTCGCCCAGAGCGAACGGGGCGCGAACATCATCAAGGCGTTCCGCGACCTGGGGCTGTTCGCGTACACGACTGGCGACAGCACTACCGCCGCGCCCACGTTCCCGATGTCGGGCAAGATTGTCGTGCTGTCGGGCAGGTTCAATCGTTTCGACGTCGATGAGCTCAGGGACCGGTTCCGGGCGCTGGGCGCCCGTATCGGCGACCAGGTCACCGCCAAGACGTCGTTCCTGTTCGCCGGCCGGGACGACGTCCGGTTCAGCCGCAAGATGAAGGACGCCAGGAAGCACGGCGTCCGCGTCGTCCGCGAGGACGAGATGATCCAGCTGCTCCAGCTACACGAAGGCGAGGAATACTGCTTCGCCGGGTCGTCCGCGCATATCCCGCTGGGCGTCCGGGCCCCGACGTCGACGTCACCCACCTCTGCGACCGCCGATGTCGAAGTCGCCCCACAAGACGTTAATTCAGGGCAACGCGTGTAGACAGTGTATACAGGTTGTGCGGGTCAGCGCGTGGCGTGCGTCGTACAGCAGGTAGGTAGTTCGGAGCGGCATCGGGTCGGCGCCGGCGTGATTTGCGGGCGCCGCCAGCGGAGCTGCCGAACGGCAAATGCCGTACGGCATTTGCCTGCGTGTCAGTCTGGTCATGCTGTACATTATCGGGCTGGGCCTCGCCGATGAGGAGGACATCTCGGTCAAGGGCCTGAAGGCGGTGCGCGCGTGCTCCCGCGTCTACCTGGAGGCGTACACGTCGATCCTGACGGTCGGCGTCGATCGCCTCGAGAAATTCTACGGCCGGCCCGTCGTTGTCGCTGACCGCGAGATGGTCGAATCGCAATCGGATGCGATCCTCGAGAACGCCGACGTCGAGGACGTTGCGTTCCTCGTCGTTGGCGACCCGTTCGCGTAAGCAGGGCCCTCGGCGCGGGGCTTCTCAACCTGAATCGGTGTATTTCAGGGCAACGACTCACGTTGACTTCTTGCTGCGAGCGGCCGAGGAGCGCAACGTGGTCGTCAAGACGATCCACAACGCGTCGGTGATGAACGCGATTGGGGCATGCGGCCTGCAGCTGTACCAGTTCGGGCAGACGGTATCGATCCCGTTCTTCAGGGACAACTGGCGGCCGGATAGCTTTTATGACAAGATCAAGGTGAACAAGGACGCCGGGTTCCATACGCTTTGCCTCCTCGACATCAAAGTCAAGGAGCAGAGCGAGGAGAACATGCTGCTCGGCCGGCTGATCTACGAACCGCCCCGCTTCATGACCGTCAACGAAGCGCTGTCCCAGATCGTCGAAGTCGAGGAGCGTCGTCAGGAGGGTGTCTGCCCTGGCGGGACGCGATGCATTGGCGTTGCCCGCCTCGGTGCTGACGACCAGATGATCGTCGCCGGCACCATCGACCAGCTTCGCGATGTCGACTTTGGCGCGCCCCTGCACTGCCTTGTCATTGTCGGCGAGACGCATTTCATGGAGGACGACGCGCTTCGTTTCTACAGTGTCGATAAGCTCAAGCAATGAAAACCGTGTCGTTTCGCGACTCGCTTTTCCGTCTGCAATGTTCGATCGAGCTGGAAGGCTTCGGCAGCGTCTGTTAAGTGCCTCTTCGGTCGGGTCGTACTGACCGTTGCCAGATATCGGCAGCTGTGCACTTGCCACGACACGCAGGCGTGTGCCCAGCGCCGACTTTGATGCGTCCCTTGCAGAGAAACGACCGCCTGTCGCAGGCTGGCTGTGTCGCCTAGGCGGCTGCACTGCCTTATTATGCCAACGTTTGACGCGCGAGCAATCGCAACGCGTTGTCAACCGATACGTTCCTCTGATGCAGACAATGTGGCCTATGTTTAGGTTGAGTTGGGTACTGCAGGGCGACAGCGAGAGCGCTTGACACGAAGCGGGTCGCGCGAATGTGTACTGGTAGGAACAATGACCCGCACGGTTCGTCGTCGGCGGCGTGTACTCCCGATCGATCGCGTATTCTACCACGGTCGTCGACGTCGTGGCTTCAACGACGACGGGTCCCTCAGTGTCGCCTGCAGGTTTCGCGCCGGGTCACGTTTGCCGAAGTTGCGGGCCCGGTGACGTCGACAAGGCAGGACGTGACGTCACGCCCGACCTGGGCGCGCGTCCATCTTGCCACGCGATCTTAGCGGGCGTCGGCGCCGAACATTGCCGAACATGGACCACGCCGAGGACATGTGCGAGTGCCTGCGGCAGTTCCTGCAAAGCCAGGCCGCCGAGTTCAACAGCATGATCCGAGCGGTAGGCAGCGTATCGATCGGCGGCCCTGCCCCCGCCGGCGACTGACGTTGCGGTTGGGCGCAGGTCACCGGCCAGGATGTCGTCACCGGCAACGGCCTAACTGCGCCAACGCTGCCCTCCCACGCCGGTCCGCCGTCCATGACCAACCCGCAGATGCTCGCCCTCTTCGTCATGGGCCTGATCCTCCTCTTCCTGCTCGCCGTCCCGTCGCGCCGCTCGCCCCGGCACCCGGACGCCAAGCCGTCGTCCGGAGCCGATTTCGACGACGACCACCCGGGACCCGACCTTCTTCGGTAGGCCGTCGCCACGACGGCCAATACACGACGACGGGCTTCAGCGGGAACAGCATTGGGGTCGGCCGTATATTAGGGCGCGTCCCCCGCCAACCCCAAAACAGAGATAAGTTGCGGGGCCCAGTTTGTGGGTTGTGTTTTGTGTTTTGTCCCCCCTCCCCTCCCGCACATTGCGACACGGGAAGGCCACGTGACGTCGAACGGCGGTCCAAATTTGGACGGCGACGGGCGCCAGTCGACGTCGTCCGTGCGGCGGGGGGCGCGCGCGCAGATGGCCGTGGATGCGGCGGGCAAACGGGCGACGGCGTCGTCGGTGGACGCCGCCGACGCCGCCGACGGCATGAAGGCGCGGATGGTGCACCGCGGCACGGCGCCGTTCATCGCGACCGTCGTCGTCGTGTTCGCGTACTGCGGCCTGCACGTCGCGGACGTGTTCCAGAACGTCCGGCGGCTGCGGGCGACGGTGCCCGGGTTCCCGGTGTTCGCGCGCCTGTGGCCGTCCGTCCCGATCGCGCTGGCCATGGTCGGCGTCCGCCTCTTCATGGTCCGCACGCTGAGGCCGTTGGGCAGGGCCGCCCTGCCGGCCACGAAATGGGAGCCTGAGGTAGTACAACGGCACGCGTCGTCCCCGTGCCCCGCCGACACGCTGACGCCACGTTAGGAGTACGCCAAGCGCGTCGACCGGGTCCTGCACGTCCTGTTCAAGCTGTGCTACTTCGTGATCGCGACCCCAGTCGGATGGTACATCCTCAAGGACGAGCCATGGATGCCTGTAAGGCGCGCGTTCGCCGGTGGTTGGCCGGCGTCCGCGTTCTGATTCGTTCGTGTCGTTCGCAGCCGTCGATGGGCGGGACGGGCGACGTCATACACTGCTGGACGAACTTCCCACATCATGCCATGCCGGACGCCATCCACTGGTACTACGTCGTGTCGCTCGGGTACCACCTGCACAGCCTGCTCTACCAGCTCGGCAGCACGCGGCGGAACGACTTCTGGGAGATGTTCCTCCACCACAGCTGCACGCTGTTCCTCGTCGTGTTCTCGTACATGGCCAACCTGTTCCGATTCGGCACGCTCGTGTTCTGGCTGCACGACTGCGGCGACATCTCCTCGTACTGGGTCAAGGCCTTCGTCGACACGCGCTACACGAACATCACGATCCTCGCCTACCTCGGCATCATGTCGACCTGGGGCTACCTGCGCCTGTACGTGTTCCCGTTCGAGATCATCCGCTGCGCGATCTTCGACGCCCCCTTCCACATCCCCGGCGTGCCCATGCTGTGCACGCTCATGTGCGTCCTCACCTGCCTGCACCTCTACTGGTACACGCTCTTCATCCGCATGGGCGTCGCCTTCCTGCACACGGGCAAGACCGAGGACGTCATCGAGGACGTCGCCACCGACAGCGAGCTCGTCGCCCGGAAGCGGGTGCCCTGCTGACTACCTCTACCCTAAAGCCCCCCGCTTGTATCGAATACACAACCCACCCATCTCTGCCCTAAAGGCACCCGCCGGTGCGTGACGCACTCGCCCAATGGACGGTTCTGGGCGCGTTCGGCGCCTGCCGGCGACGTCCGTCTGGCACGTGTACACGCCTCTGGCCATCGAGCACGGGGCAGTGAACCTCGGTCTCTCCGCTTTGTGGTCGTTGTCGTCGTCGCGGGGGCTGACCGTGTCTCTCTCTCTGTGGGCAGGGCAAGGGTTCCCCGACGGCGATCCTCCCGAGTTCGTCCAGCAGGCGGCCTGCGACGCCATCCAGGACGGGGCGAACCAGTACGCGCGGGGCGCGGGCAGCATGGCGCTGGTGTCGGTCGTGGCGGAACGCGCGTCCGCCGATCTGGGTCGCGTCGTCGACCCGATCGCCGAGGTCCTCGTCTGCAACGGGTGCACGGGCGCCCTGTTCGCCACGTTCCAGGCGCTGCTGGACGACGGCGACGAGGTCGTCGTCTTCGAGCCGCTGTTCGACGTGTACGTCGGGCAGATCCAGATGGCGGGCGGCGTCATCGTCCCGGTGCCGCTGGCGGTCGACGCCGCGGGCGACTGGCGCTTCGATGTGGACCTGCTGGGCGCCGCCTGCAGCGACAGGACGCGGGCGATCGTCGTCAACAACCCGCACAACCCCACCGGTCGGCTCTGCATTGCTGCGTTCGTTGCCACGACACCCACACGGCGGGGAGGGCAGGCAAGGTGTTCCGCCGGGCGGAGCTCGACCGCATCGCAGACGTCGTCAGGTGCCGGCCCCGGATCGTCGTCGTCGTCGACGAGGTCTACGAGCACCTGGTCTACGACGGGTGCGAACACGTCCGGTTCGCCAGCCTTCCCGGCATGTGGGACCGGACGCTGACGCTGTCGTCCGCTGGGAAAACGTTCAGGTACGTTCCCGGTCGTCTCCGCCGCCGCCGCCGTCTGAACCCGGGAACACAGCGTCACCGGCTGGAAGATCGGTTGGTGCATCGGCCCACGCCCGCTGGTCGCCGCTGTCCATGCCGCCCAGACGTTCGTCGTGTTCAGCGTCTGCACGCCGCTGCAGGCGGCCGTCGCCGAGTCGCTGGCGCGGGCCGGCGCCCCGTACGACGGCCACCCCAGCTACTTCGTCCACCTTCGACGGGCGTACGAACGCAAGCGCGACGCCCTGCTCGCCCACCTTCGTGCAGCGGGTTTCACCCCGTACACGCCCTCGGGATCGTTCTTCGTCGTGGCCGACTGCGGCCGCGTGCGCCCGCCGGCACAGTACGGCCCGGGCGACTGGGCGCTGGCCCGGTTCCTCACCGTCGAGGTCGGCGTCGCCTGCATTCCCATGTCGGCGTTCCGCCTGCACGGCGACGACGTCGGCCGAGGTTCCACCCTGCTCCGGTTCGCGTTCTGCAAGTCGGACGAGGCGCTCGCCGAAGCCGGGCGACGCCTCCTGGCCTGGCGTCGCGCGTTCGTCTAAACGGGCACACTGACACACACACGGCCCCAGCGTCCACGAGCGCAGTGACGATGGCCCAACTGTTCGCCTTTATGTCGTCGTCGGTGTGCAGGGCCGGCGCTTGGATCGTCGACGCTCGCTGGCGAGGCGTCGGCCCAGCAGCGCGTTCAGGTGCGAACGGATCGCGATCAGGGCGCCGGTTTCGAACGACGCATCGGCCGGGCGGCTCAACCGTTCGAGGAGCGCCGCTGACGCCGACTTGCTCAGCGTCGCTCCCGGACGGCCGTGCTCGTCGCCGTCGTTCGCCCCCGGTAAGGCGGCCTGTCCACGCCAGGGCCCGTTAGCACGTGCGCGCGCGCGCGCCGCCATCGATACGTGCCTACCATCGACTTCGACTTGCACGGTCGCAGCTCGACCGACTTGACCACGTCCATTCGTCGCGTTAACGGCGACGACGCCAGCGGGCGACCGCGTTCTGTGAGGACGATCGCCTGCGACGATGACGACGACGACGACGGTCGCCCAGGTCCCGTTGACGCATCTGCATCGATGCCGTCAGAGAGGTCCCGGTTCGTTCCGGCGGGCCCAGCTGGTACCCCCATTCGGATCGCTGAACGCGACCTCGTCCCGATCGACGACGTCCAGCGTGTCCAGGTTGACGATGGACTGTGGAAGGCGTAACGTCGAGTAGATCTGCCCGAGGCAGAACGCACTGGTGAGGGGAGGATGGGACGTCGGTCGGCGTCCACCCCACACAAACACACACCTTAAAGAATGCAAATTCGCGCGCCTGGTTACGTCGCGTCGTCACCGTGTCGAGTATCGAACCCTGGAACAGGAGCACGAAGTCGGACCGCTTCAGGCACAGCAGGACGCACTGACGCGATAGGCAGACGGCGGTCGTCGAGCATCGTCGTACGCCTGCGCCGACCGACATCAGCCACAGGTGCACACACGGCCCCGTGCTCAGGTGTACCCAGGAGGGCCTCGTCGTTGAAGCAGTCGTTCTCGGCGACGACGTCGACGACGAACGACTGCAGGGTGGTCGTGTCGACACGCTCCCAGTGGATCGCGTCGGCCGGCCACTTGTTGAACCGTTTGATCGCGATCTGGCGCGTCAGTGACACCTGGCCCGACTCCACGAAGTAGACGTAATCGCTGCTGGATCCCTTCGTGTGGGCGGGGGGAAGCGGTTCCGTCAGCGCGCAAGCGACTCGTGACCGCCCGCCTGGGCACGTACCTGTGTGCAGATGACCTGCTTCTGGACGAACGTTCGTCGTTTCAGCGCGGAACACAGCCGGACCAGGCGGGCATCGACCCACAGCACGAACATCTTCATCGACGACACGACGGCGACGGCTCTGGCCAGTAGCGCGGCGCGTTTCGCGGCGAGCACGCCCTCGTACGCTGGGTACGCGCGTATCAGGGCGATCGCAACGAGGGAACGTGTGGCGTTTGCCTGTCGACGACGGACCGGTCCACTCGATCCGGATCAGGACGCACTCGGACAGGCACCGGGCTGAATCGCGATGGCGAGGCGGGCCGGGTTGCCGGTTGCCGGCAACGGGACGGAACGCCTTCTGGATCATCTCCCAGCGTCGCATGCAGCGTGTCTGGCGTCGGACCCGCCGCGCTTCGGCGATGCCTTCCACATCCTGAGCGCTGGACGCGTCAGCGAACCGAATGGCATGGGGACGCGTTGGCCACCTGCGGGTACCCGATAACGGTGCCCACCGAGACCTGCCGCTGCAGTCAGAACGGTGCCGATCCAGGCGACGGGAGGGGGAGGGCGACGAACCTGCTCGGTGTAGCCCATCGGTTTGTCGTCGATGTTGGCGACCTCGACGACGCCGGACCGAACGATGTACAGGGCGTCAACGGTGTCGCTGCGCGCGTACAGAAGGACGCCTTTGCGGATGGTCACCAGGCGGGCGCCTTTCAGCAGGTCGGACACGACGTCGTCGTCGTGCCCCGTGAAGCACTTCATCGACCGGCACCATTTCAGCGCCTGACGCGGACGACGTTAAACGGCGACGACGACGACGACGATAGTCGCTTCAGTGGGCGTACGTTAACGTTCTCGAAACGCGACCGCTGCTCCACTGGCTTCAACAGCATGTCGATGCACATGTCCTCGACTGGCGCGGTGTACACGCCCTGGAAGTCGCTCCTGGTCCTGCCCGGACGGGTTCTAAGCTCCAGCACGTTGGATTTGCTGAGCGCGCGCGGGCGCGCACCATAACCACGACGGGAACACGGTCGGCTTGCCGCTCTGCTCCACAGGCGTCACCGTCTGCGTCTGGTCCTGGGCCGCCAGATGGGCCTCCAGCTTGCGTCGCCTCTCCAGCACCTGGCAGGTCGGTGTGTCAGACGGCAACGGGACCGATTCCACGGGCGCACTCGAACCATGGATGGCGTTAAGCACCCTGAACGCGTGCCATCTTTCGGGGCGTGGGACTCGGCGGTGGCCGGTGGCTGGCCGGCACCGACTGGGTGGGCCGCGTCCGTCAGCATGGGGAGAATGCTTTCCACGGGTCGTCGTCGTCGCGGTCGCCGACTAGGCCGTCGTCGCATGTACTCGAGGGCGGAGCTGATGTTCTTGACGCCAGTGACCATCGGGCCACGCCACCCTTCGGACGCCTGGTCGATGCCCAGGACGGCGTTGTACCGTCGCCGGACGACGTCTTCGCAGGCGGCTTGCGACAGATCGGGCAGGGACGCGCCATGCGTCAACGCGGGCATGGGCGTTTGGAGCCCGCTGACCAACTGGCCGCCTAAAGAATCGTCCCCCGGTACCCGTACTGACCCGATTCGCCATCCAGTCCCATTCTCGTAATGCGCATCCAGACGAGGAAACGGCCACGACCATGGTGCTCGCGCTGCAATGGTTGCACCTGGCACCCGGGCATGGTGGCAGCCGCCAACGCCCTAGTTTATCACGTTGCCAGGAACGTCAGAGACGACTGGGAACTGAGCCGGTGCCGTTCACCGCCTTCGCTAAGGCCGCTGCCAACCGGTCGATCGCCCAGGAAGGCACACGCCGGTGTACAGGCAGGTAGATGACGCTCCGCATGAGAGCCTGAGCCTGTTCAGGCTCAGGCACCTTGCCCTTCAGCTCGTCGGGAACAGGAATGCATGCCAGTTGTGTCGTCGATACGGACGCATCGACGCCCATGGCGGACAGCCTCTGCATGATGCCGTCTCGAGCGCTTTCGTCAACGCAGACAGGGAACAGCCAATAGTTACGGGTGGCGGCCGCGTGTCCAGGAACAGTGATGCCCGATGGGAGGCTGTCGACCAGCTGGTCACCTCGAAGCTGTACCGACCACATCGTTAACCAGGGACGGACATCGGGTGGACCAAGAACAGCAGACGCCACCTTGGCGATCGCCATCGCACGGTAATCGAGCTTCCGCAGACGATCGTCCAACGTGGCCAACAGTGCCGCTGACGGCTGGTGTCTTAGGCCCGTCATCAACGCGTTCGGGAACCCTCGAAGCATTTGGACAACGATTGCTGTGGACGGCACAGGTCGGGCATCAGCCCTGCCTACGATGACGATGGACAGCGCCAACTAACCTTTGTGGTCGTACCCGAGAGAATTGCTTATCGCAATGCCAGGGCCAGTTATCATCGGGCAGTTCAGAGCGGCTGATACCCCTACGTAGGACGGCGGCAGACGTGAGCAGATGCGCCAGATGGAGACGAACGCACACGTGATTGGGCGGACCTGCCATCTTGCCCGCCTTCTGGGCATACGCGGACGACGACTGGACCGGGTACGTGGCGTGCTGGGCGCGCATCTTCGCCAGGACGTCCCGTCTGCGTACGATGCCGACCCCGCCGCCGAACGCCGTCGATATCTATCCAGCGATGTCAGTCCCCTGCCGAGCGACCGCTGCCGACGGGGCGATGCCTTGATGGAGCCGAACGAGAACAGGACGAGGTCGGACCCGGGATGGCCCCGGAACGCCAGGCCGTCGAACGATTCCGCACAGTCCTCGATGAGGGGAACGCCCCGAGCGCGGGTCATGGCGACAATTCGGTCCAGAGGGTTCCGCCGCCCGTAAACATGGGCCACGATGAACGCCACGACCTTCTCCAATTGCAGCAAGGCCTCCAGCTGCTTCAGGTCCGGTAGCAGCGTGTCCATATTGAGCTGACGTCGAACGGTAATGAGCCAACGCAACGATAACGTGAACCGTACGAGCGTACGTCGACGGGAACGGGTATCAGGTCGTGGGCGGCGAGAACGCGGGACATGTCAGGGATGTTAATAGCGGACATGAGAACGTAGGATCCTTTCGGGAAGGCGTTCGCATGGAGGTACAGGTCCAGGCACGACCGCACCGACAGGCAGGCGATCGCCTGATCCGACCCGCCAAAGTGCCGCTCGACCCGTTCCGCCAGGATCGCTTCATCGCCGCCCGGGTGCCGGATCGCGTTCGCCGCCGAATGCAGCAGGTCGCCGGCCGTCGCGTCGATATGCAACGAGGCGTACGGGAACACGCGCGTCAGGCGCGACGCGACCACATGGTCCAACCCTAGGCCGCGTGCCATCGCGTGACGACAACCGTCGACGGAACCGTCACGGACTCCGCGACGTCGACGTGCAGGTCGGTGCCGCCCGCACCAGGCAGCAGCGGCAGCAGCCCCCAGCTTCAGGCAACCATTGGTCCGCAAAGGGCAAGCCCCTGTTTGCACGCGAGACACCCGAAGCAGTATGTTGAGGGCATGTCGCTGGGTTGGACGGGCGGCGGACCGCGTCGAGCGGCACTTTGCCGGGTCGGATCCGGCGATCATCATGCGCCTGTCGGTGCGGTCATGCCCGGACCTGCGACCTGTAGGGGAACTCTGCAACGCACCATACTCCCTCACTGTACAGCATCATTTGCTTCGTGTCCAACGCACGGAGTTGTATAATGTCTGGCGTCTTCCTTATTCGTCGGCGCCCAGCGACGTTCGGCGGCGTTGCAGAGCGCGTGCCAGTTCGTCTCGGAAGTTGCCCGGCGTCGCCCCGGCCGCCGGCTGTTTCGCTGGCAGAGGTTTGAACGTGTGCGACCCGGCGCAGGCGTTGCTTGCGTCGGCACAGCTGTTGGCGGATGAGCGGCGGCGATTCACTGCGGCTTGCAATTCCTCGAGCAACGTGCTGCTCCCCTTGGCGATTGGTGTCGTACGCGCTGGAGCTGGTCCCTGCTGTCCCACTTGTGCTGGAGGACGACGTGGCACAGCGGGCGCCTGAGGTGGTGCCGTCGGTGGTACGGGTACAGCAGGCGCAGGGGGCGCCGGCGGTGGTAGGCGTACTGCAGGCGCAGGGGGCGCTGGTGGTGGTGCGGGTACAGCAGGGGCAGGGGGCGCCGGTTTGACGGTTGGCACAGCTGGTGCCAGGGGCGCGACGGTCGACGACGCGACGACACGCGGTGACGGGCGGTGTCGTCGACGCCAGCCTATGAGGCGCACGTGGCAACAGTCAGCAGGAGCAGCGCCACCTGGTGCACACTGTTCCCCCGTACATTCCATGAGCTCGCGGATCGCGAGTCCCGCCACGAAGCCCAGCGCTCCAGCCTTGATCGCGTGCATCTTGTTGCGTCCGGTCGACGACCACTATCGAAATAACGTTGCGTCGGGGTGACAGGCAGCCCCCGTCGGCCGAACGGAACAAGGAACGAGATTCCTGAACGCCCCCTTACGCTACCTGGACCGCCTCGCCCGATCCCACATTCTGGCGGACGGAACGACATTCATGCCCGATTGCTGGGGTTGCCAGCGCTGCCCATCAGGAAGAGGCGGCCAGGTGGTGAACGCGAACGGGGATGCCTTGTGCCCAGTCTGTGCTAATAGGTCATGAAATGACGGGTGACTATAACACGAGGATGTGCAGGCGAACAACGCCTTCGCAGGGGGCTTACGAGCGATGGGGCAGGGAAGCGCCATGCGTCCAACGCGGGCATTGGCGTGGAGCCAGCTGACCGACGTACTGACCCGATTCGCCATCCAGTCCCATTCTCGCTATCCGGACTCGGACGTGTCCAAATCCGAAATGACGTCGAGACGGCAGGCGGCATTCGACGTTCGACTGCTGGGGAAGACTGATCCGCGTAATACGTCCTGCAGGCGCGGTTCCTGTACCGCGAGGTCATCATGGGGCGCCCGGTGTACGGCACCACCGGCAGACGAACAAACCATGAGACCGACGCCGCGTTGACCAACGTATCGACGGACAAGGTCAAACGGGCAGACGCCGTCCTGTCTACGACGTCTGCCAGATCCAACGCATGCGCGACACAGGGGCACGGAATGGATCAGCGCCGCGACCAGCTGGGTCCGAGGCGACGATCGAGACAGGGCCAGCGTAATTCACACTGGACGGGTATACAGCACAGATGATCGCCAGGTCCACCCTGACATGCGCCTATGCTTCATCCGTCAGACGGTGATAATCCGCTCAGGTCAGAGAGGGTTCGGCAGCTCGACTCGGCCGGCATTGGCGTTTCGGTCGTTGGTGTACGCAAAGGCCCGTTCGTCCACAGTCCTTGCACACGCGCATCTATCACGATTGTGCTGACAGATGGGGCCCCCTCGACACTGCTTGCACGTGGATCTCACTCGACGGTGCTGGCAGATGCTGCCCTCTCGACACCCCTGGCAGTTGGATCTTACTCGGCGGCATTGACAGCTGTCGGTCCCTGGATGGATATTCCTTGCAAAGAGCCCTAACTCGGTTGACCATTGACCTCTGTCGTCCATGCAATGAACAGAAAGCGTGCTGACTGCAGATCCTGCACTGATATTTCCATTTCCCATGCTCACATGACCAACGGGGACGTCTACCACGACAATGCTCGCACAGCAATGGTTGCACCTGACCTCCGGGCATGGTGGCAGGCTCTTCAGTGGTAACTGAAGTCGTCCGTCGCATCGATCGGCGGCAACTTGCTGTCATCGGGCAGTTCAGAACGGCTAATATGCCTACGACGACGGCATACGTCAGCGCATTTGCCAGGCAGAGACGGTTGCAAACCTTACTGGACGGGCCTGCCACCTTGCCCGCTTTCTGGGCATACGCTAACGATGACTGGACCGGGTACGTAGCATGCTGGGCGCGCATCTTCGCACGATGCCCCGGAACGCCAGGCCATCAAACGATTCCACACAGTCCTCGATGACGGGAATGCCCCGAGCTCAGTGTCGTTGCGAGAATTCGATCCGGTGGATTCCACCACCCGTAAATAGTTGTCACAATGGCGTCATGACCTTCTCCAATTGGAGCAAGGCCTCTAGCTGCTTCAGGTCCGGTCGCAGTGTGCCCATACTAATCTGAGTTCGAACGCCAATGAGCGAATGCAACGATAACGTGAACCGTAAGAGCATACGTCGACGGGAACGGGTATCAGGTCGTGAGCGGCGAGGACGCGGGGCATGTCAGGGATGCTGATAGCGGACATGAGGACGTAGAATGCTTTCGGAGACGAGTTCACATGGAGGTACATGTCCAGCATGGCCGCATCGGACAGGCAACGCGGTCGCCTGATCCGATGAGAACCCACGGGACCGAACGACTGGAAATCGAAACGTGTTGCTCGATAGCCATACAGAGAGCCAGGGCGCGCGGTCTTACCGAAACGTCGACAGCCAGCAGCTATGGTGACCCGATCCATCTACTGCCAACATCCAGAAGCGTGACGTCAGCACCGGGGCGCAAACCACCTCGTGGTTTCACGTATGTACGGTTCGCGCGAAACGTGTCGGCAGAGACGTGGCCGAGCACGTCGAGCGGCACATTGCCGGGTCAGATCAGGCGATCATGCTCCTGTCGGTGCGGTCCTGCCTGGACCTGAGACCTGTAAGGGGAACTCTGCAACGCACCATACGCCCTCATCGCACAGCATCGTTTCGCTCATGTCCAACGTATGGAGTTGTATAATGTCTGGCGTCTTCCTTATTCGTCGGCGCCCAGCGACGTTCGGCGACGTTGCAGAGCGCGTGCCAGTTCGTCTCGGAAGTTGCCCGGCGTCGCCCCGGCCGCCGGCTGTTTCGCTGGCGGAGGTTTGAACGTGACCGACCCGGCGCAGGCGTTGCTTGCGGGGGCAGAGCTGTTGGTGGATGAGCGGCGGCGGTTCACTGCGGCTTGCAACTCGTCGAGCAACGTGCTCGCCTTGGCGATCGATGTCGTACGCGGTTGAGCTGGCCCCTGCTGTTCCACTTGTGGAGGAGCACGACGTGGAACAGCGGGCGCCTGAGGTGGTGCCGCCGGTGGTGCTGGTACAGCAGGCGCAGGGGGCGCCGGCGGTGGTGCGGGTACTGCAGGCGCAGGGGGCGCTGGTGGTGGTGCGGGTACTGCAGGCGCAGGGGGCGCCGGTTTGACGGTTGGCACAGCGGGTGCCAGGGGCGCGACGGTCGATGACGCGACGACACGCGGTGACGGGCGGTGTCGTCGACGCCAGCCTATGAGGCGCACGTGGCAACAGTCAGCAGGAGCAGCGCCACCTGGTGCACACTGTTCCCCCGTACATCCGATGAGCTCGCGGATCGCGAGTCCCGCCACGAAGCCCAGCGCTCCAGCCTTGATCGCGTGCATCTTGTCGCTCTTCGTCGACGACCACTATCGAAATAACGTTGCGTTGGGGCGACAGGCACTCCCCGTCGGCCGATCGGCCGAACGGGAGACGGAACGAGATTCGTCAGCACCCTCTTACGTTACCCCGTACCGCCTCGCCGATCCCACGTTCTGGCCGACGCAACGAGATCCATGCCCGATTCCTGGGAACGCCAGCGCTGCCCATCCGCCAGGTTGGCCAGGTGATGACCGCGAGCCTAGTGGCTTTGTGCCCGATCTCTGCTAAATCATGCAATGATGGGGGCCCATACACACGAGGATGTGCAGGCGAACGGTCTGGGGGCCAGGACCATGGCAGTTCTGACGAAGAATGACCATCTAGAATTGTGTATAGAACTGTGCTCATGATTCGAGCGCCCTGATGGCAACAATCTCGGTAGGCGATATCCTTCTCATCTGTCGCTGCACGCGATTCACCATGACGAAGATAATGATCTGCGCACACAAAGGTCAGCGTTCACGAATCGCACGACTGGGCACTCGTTGTCGCGTTCCGACCTCCATGACGGCGCCGATTGTGTTGAACGTGACGAACATGGCGTCCTTGTAGGCGAGGACGTCCAAATAGACCCTGAGGGCAGCGTTCAACAGCAGGTAGACTTGGTAGACGATGAGGAGGTTGGCGCGGTAGTAGGTGGACCCGAGGTACCCGGCCACCGGCAGGGCCATGGCGACCAGCAGGATCGGGATCGTCAGCGAGAAGATCAGCAGGAACACGCAGTCGATGATGGCGAAGATACGCACGGTCCGGGCGCCCTGCATGACCGCCTGCCCTTCGTCCGAGATGAACCCAGGGAAGTCCTGCGCGCCCGCATTGACGACTACCACCTCCGGCGGTGACGACACTCCAGTCTCGTCGGGCACCTGACGCGCCTGGCGCACGACCAGATGGACGACAACGTCGTCAGCAGCGATGCCAGCATCCCGCAGGGATTCCTGGTCGGCCAGTTCGCGCCCGGCGTGGATCAGGCGCTGCAGGTCGGCGGGGATCGACTCCTGGTCCTGGATCGCCGCCTTCAGCTGCGCGACGTCCCATCCCGGCTCGACTTTGTCGATCGTCAGCGTCTGCCCGGTGACGGAGCGCACCTTGAAGCGTATGGTGGCCGTCCCGCCCATGCTGTCGCCCATTTCGGCGCGGACGAAACACTGCGACGGCGCGCCGCCGACCCGCCGCCGCTAAATTATCGGTCTGCTGCGCCTGCGCCCCGCCGGTAGCCCGTTCCAGAAGGCGGCGCCGCCTCGCGATTCCAGAACAACAGCGGCAACAGGGCGGCCACGTCAGTCACAGCCAGGCAAGCCCATCGACGAATGTGGGCGTGGGGGGCACCCGGCCTCCCCGTGACTCATCACGCCCTGCTGCCCTTCGGATGTGGCCGTCCGAATATGTAGGGCCGTTGGAGCGCGCGCGACGCGCCCGCAGAAAAGTGCACGGCGCGCCGGTCTGCAGCTCGGTGTGTGTGTTGGACTGTGGGGGGCGCACGCCGTCCAGTCGGCGCGTGTCTGCAGCTCCGGACCGACGACGCCGCGCAACGCCGTCGCGCGGCGTCACGGGGTAACGGTGCGACGCGGCCCCCGCCAATGCAGTCCCGACTGCGGGCGCAGCTCGCCGTGGCGTCATGGACGTCTGGCGCCGCCTCCAAGTAACCGCGCGCCGATCGGTGGCGTCCCGGGCGCATCATTCGACCGTTGCGGATCGCTCGGCGCCCGGGCGGTGTCAGGCGGTCGCGGAGAGGCCCACGATCCCGCTGGCGGTGGCCACGTTGTCGCAGGAGACGGACGCCGATCGCGGATGGGACGTGTACCGACGCGCGCTGCCGGGCGCGGACACCCGACTGTTCCAGGCCATGATGTGGTTCTGCATGCGGCACGCGCCGGCGAAGGCCCCCGAGGTGATGCAGGCGGCGGCCGCATCCGGGATCCAGGATCGCCCGTTGCTGATCGCGTTCCTGGGCGCCTGTCGAGCCGCGTCGCCTCCGATGATGGCGGAGGCCCTGGCGGCGTACGCGTCGTACGGCCCCGGATGCGACGACCGCATCCTCTACGACGTCGCTGACATCTGCCGGCGGGCCGGCCGTCCCTGCGCCGCCCTATCGCTCGTCTCGGACGCCATCGACAAGAACGTCAGGATCGGACCCGGCCTCCTGTCCATGTTCGCGGCGTGCTGCGCGGCGGCCGGCGCCGAGTCCCCCGACGCCGCCGCCGCCGCCGCCGAGCAACTGCTCAACGTCGTCCGTTCGAACCTGGCCCCGCCGCCGGACAAGCCGCCGTTCTTCGTCAACGTCGCCAAAGCCCTACTCACACATCGTCGCTTTGACTCGGCCGCGTCCGTCCTCACGTTGATGGAGGCGCACAACGTCCCGCCGGGGATCCAGATCTACACGCTGATCCTCGCCGGCCTCGCCAGGGCGAATCGCTCCCGTCAGGCGATGGCCGTGTTCCACGCCATGGTGCGGCGAGGCGTCCCCGTTGACGCGCCCGTGTTCACGTTGCTCGTCAACGCGTGCGGCCGGTGCCGGGACCTGGACGCGCTGCGGTCGCTGCATGCGCACGCGTACCAGCGGCCGGCTCTGCTGGACGACATTGGCGCCTGCTCGCTGATGTTCGCCTACGATCGTTGCTGGGCGCTGGACGCCGCCGAGCGGATCTTCCTGGAGCGGTGCGCCGTGTCGGCACCGACGACGGCGATGCTCCACGTGATGGTCGTGGCGTACCGACGCCATGGGCGCCTGAGTGTCGCCGTCGACACGTTCGAGCGCATGAAGGCGTCCGGGGTGCCGATCCCCGACAGGACGCGCCAGAACATGCTGTGCGTGTATTCCAAGGCGGGCCTCGTTGACGAGGCGCTGGACCTGTTCCGGTCGGCGACGACGAACGTTGACACGTCCGCCTTCGTCATGCTGGTGCAGGCGTGCGCGCGGGATCGTCCCGCGCTCGCCGACCTGCACCGGCACGCCATGGAGCGGTCGCTGATGCGTCAGGACGACGTTCTGGTTGCGTTCGTGTCCGCGTACCAGCAGGCGGGCGACCTGCCCGCTATCCAGAACCTGCAGGCGTATGCGTCGGGGACGCTCTCCTGGCAGCACGATGCGGTTCGCAGCGCGTTCATCCTGGCGTACGCGTACTGCAGCAGTATCGACCTGGCCGAACGCGTGTTCGACGACCGGCGCGCGTCCTGCCTGACGTCCATGGTCGCCGCGTACGCCCAGCACGGGCTCCTGCCGGAAGCCATGGGCGCCTTCCGCCAGATCACAGGGGCCGGGTTGCGGCCGAACACCAACGTGATCGGGCACCTCCTCCAAGCGTGCGCCCGTGCTGGCGCCCTGCACGAGGCAGCGGATCTCGTCTCGGCGCACGGTGCCCATTGGGCGCCGGGCCATGCCGTGCACGTCGTCGACCTGTACGGCAGGATCGGCGACCTGGACCACGCCGAGCGCCTCGCTGCCGACGACCTGCTGTCGCTGATGACCGTTCTCGCCGCTTGCCGATCGCACAAAGACGTGGCTCGTGCCGAACGCGTTCTGGGCCGGATCCGATCGACGGCGCTGTCGCCGGCGAACGTGCTGGCGGCCGCCTACCGCATCATGTCGGACGTGTACGCGAGCGTTGGCCGTGCTGGCGATGTCGCCCAGCTGCACGACGAGATGCGGGCGAGGAACCTGACGGTTGTCCCCGGGAGGACCACGGTCGTCGTCGACGACCGCGCCGTGCACTTCCGGTCCGGCGACGACGCACACGACCCGAACCTTCGCGACGCCCATCGACGTCTGATGAAGGACCTCGAAGCGCACGGGTACGCCACTGACCCGTGCACGGTCGTGTCCAGCGAATCGCCGCTGGACGCGCGACGATCCGTCCGCGGGCACAGCGAGAAGCTCGCGCTAGCGTTCGCGCTCAGCGCCCCTCTGCCGGCGGGCGCCCCGATCCGCCTGGCGAAAACCACACGGGTCTGCCCCGATTGCCACGACGCCGCCAAGCGCGTCTCCCAGATCTACGACCGCGACGTCTACCTGCGGGACGAACGACGGCATCACCGGTTCCGGGACGGCCAGTGCTCCTGTGGAGACGTCTGGTAGCGCGTTGACAATAATAAGCGGTCGACATCATCAGTCCGGGTGGGGTGGCACAACAACACAGGGTATACTGTACATACGTTGGCCTTGCCGGGGACGATGGGGCTGGGACGGTCAGCGATCCGGAAGGTACCCACAGTCAGACGGGCGTATTTGGGCGGTGGTGGCGTGGACCGTCGTCGACGACGCCCATGTCGTGTCCGGCCCCTGACTTTGAGGGCGCCTATCGCCTCGTGCACGGCCAGCTGCTGGCGCTGCCGCCGACCCTGTCGTACCATTCGATTCACCACACGTTCCAGGACGTGCTGCCGTGCTGCATCCAGCTGGCCCAGGAAGAGGGCCTGACGCCTGAACGGACGCTCCTCGTCAAAACCGCAGCGCTCTTCCACGACACAGGGTACGCGTTGTCGGGTGTTCGGAACCGGGGCGCCAGCCTCACCACATGCACGCAGGTTCCTTGACCAGTACGACAAGAACGAGCCGTTCGGCGTGGAGCGGGCAAGGAAGTACCTGCCGCAGTTCGGGTACTCACCGCAGCAGATCGACGAGATCGCCAAGATCATCATGGTGACGGAGTGCATCGGGCCGGGGCACCAGGACCCCGGCGACGACATCTGCTGCCGGATCATGTGCGACGCCGACATGTACTCGATCGGGTCCGACTGCTACTTCCACAGGGCCGAAGGCCTGCGGCTGGAGATCATGCGGGTGAAGAAGAAGGTGCTGCCCGCGCGCGACTGGCACATCCGGAACCTGGACATGGTGAAGAACCACCACTTCTTCACCGAGTCGGCGGAGCGGATCCTCGGGCCCGTGAAGCGCCAGAACATCGCCGAGATCGGCGCTCTGCTGTCCCGGGAACCGCAGACGACGACGACGACGGCTAAGCAATAGAACGCCGCTGTGGATGGTATCGATTCGCCGGAGCCATGCACATGGGGGCAGGGAAATACATTGTTTGAGATATGGCACCGCGCGCCGGCGCCGTCATTGGTGTAGGTGCTTGAGGACGCGCATGACTTCTTCGTACGCGAAGAACGTCAGCGCCGAGCTGGGAACGGTCTACAACGCGCGATGTCAACAACGTTCGGGGCTTCGACGCGGGCGAACGCTCGCGCGACCTTCAGCAGTTGTGGCAGGAGCCCACGGTAGAAACCTTTGAAGCCGTCGTGCTTGTAGATGTGTGCCCAGACATCTCGCGTCGACTTGTACAGGTACGGGCTGCTGTTCCCTGCCGGCTGGTTCGTGGGCAGTTGCCGCTGGTACAATCGTGCCTTCGTGACCTGCAGCGGGTACGTCGCCGTGCTACTGAACATCTTGGCGACACCGCCCATGGCCAGGAAGTGCCCGGAATTCAGCTGGTCCTCATCGCGATCTGCCACGAAGTGCTCCAACGCCAAACGCTATGGATAAGGCGCATCAGAACCAGCGTTTGTAGGGCGCGAGCGAATGGGGACCTTCAGCTGCTCGTAGGCCATGAACTGAAGGGCGCCGTTCGATACGAGGGTCAGCGCGGCACCAAGCCCTCGGTACAGGGCCAGGAAGCCCTCTTCGCGTGTGATCCGCCTGAACGCGTCGACCATGCCCGTGTAATCGTGGCTGTTCGCGTTGCCAGACCGGAACTGGAGTTGCAGTCGCGTCTTGACCATCCAGATCCTGTCAGCACTGTGTCAGGGCGCGCGTGTGCACTGAAACGCGAACAGGTCACGGACGGGTTCGTCAGAAAGCAGGTGGCGACGCCTGCAACGGCGGCGCTGGACAGGTGGTGCAACGGCCCCAGCGGTTGATCCGGCCCTCGATGTTCCACCCACAATCGTTTCGCGATGTTATAGAACCCAAAGTACGCGCCCCATGCGACGCCGGACCCGACCAGGTTGGGCCACAGGCCGATATACAGCGCCGACACGCCTTCCTGCCTAACAATGGTCGGGAACGCAGACAGGAACCCGTTGTAGGTCAGGCCGGCCGCCAGCCCCGACCGCTGCACCTGCATGCGCGTCTTGACGAGGTCGAGCGGCTGCAGGATGGACTTGGAGAACACACCGGACACGACACCCGCCACGGCGTGCTGCCAGGGCAGCGTCGTGTCCAACGGCATCGGCGTGTGGCCCGGCCCCGTCCGTGCGGCAACTACACACCGAATGCAGCGCAGTGCCACTGCTGTCCCAGTCGCGCACTGGACGCAGACACGCAGTCTCCCACTCTCTCGCGCCCTGACTCGGCGCACAAAATAATGGATCGATGATGCACATCATCACCCCACACGGCCAGACGTATAGTAGCGGCGGGCGTCATTCTCGCAAAGCGGTCACGTTGATTGGATTTGTCGTTGGACCTCGTGGCGCAGCTGCCGGAGCAGGTGCGCCTCGCGAGCGGCGTACGAAGCGACGAGGTCGCGGGCGCGTTTCTCGTCGGCGAGCGCCTGCTGCAGGCGGTCGTGCAGAGCGGCGGAGCGCTGCTGTTCGGCGTGGAGTTCGGCCTCGAGGCGTTCGCCGGCGAGCGCCTGCGCCTCGAGGATTTCAATCTCGGCAGCGACGGCCTCGAAGTCGTCGAGGGCGACCTGGCCCCGGTTCTCGCGCAGTTGCTCGACCTGGATCGCCGCGTCAAACTGCATGAGCAACGCGTTCGCTAGCGTGGGTCAGCCCGTACCTTGCTGATAATATGCTTGGAGGCGCAGAGCCGGCTGTGGAGCACTTCCTGGTCGATTTCCTCGTGCAGCTCGGACAGGCGCTGCTCCAGGCGGTCGTTGCGCTGGCGTGTCAGACGCAACTGTTCCAGGGTCTCCCAGGACCGCTCCAGCAGGTCGGTCTTTTCTTCACGAAGCAGTCGGCACTTATTGCTGACGTCTTCGAGTTGCCTCTCAAGGGTCGACATTCGCTGTGCTGCCCCGCACGCCTTCTCGGCGACTGCTTCCAGCTCCTTGCATCGGGTTTGCAGAGATTCGACCTCCTGGGCAAGCGCGTCGGCTCTGTGGTTGGCGACCTGGACCGCGTTCTGCAGGGTGGCGACTGTTTCGCCGAGGAACGCATTCTCAGTCAGGACGGCGTCCAGTCGGGCTGAGCGAGGGCAGTTCGCCGCTGTGCACTGCTGCTGAGCCTGCCTCTTTGCCTTCGTCGTCGATGCAGACGTCATCGTCCGCCTAGCATCACAGCTGGCAACTTTCCTGGGGCACATGCACTCTGCTGTTCCCGCGTGCAACAGCCGCTGACGTGCAGTCACAGGCAATCGACGCAGCGGGCTCCACTGCACCAGGTGCACCCACTCATCGGACAGTAACCTCCCGTTCAGCAAGGACGTACGCAGGGGGAATCGCAACCCGAAGGAACGCGCAATCGGCTGGAAGACCTGTGGCAACTTGGCGAGGAATTAACCGCCTTCGGCGCAGCTTGTTCGCCCCGTTTCCTGTCGAGTCGACAGGAACCCGCTATCGATCTCCGATACGCACGATGAGGTCAACGTGAACCCGACGCCGACTAGACCCAGCAAAGCAGGTCATCTGACGTCCACAATTCGTTTACCTAGCAATACGTGGAGTGTGGAGAACCCATCGATACGGATGGCAGCAGCAGTAGATTGTTTTATCAGCGACGCGCCGATGCCTAGAATGCTGAGCACCACAGTAGGTCGTGCACCAGGTGGGGCAACTTCAAGAGGAGGATTCTGTCTTGAATTGCTCTACGAGTAGTTGGTCGAGAGACTGATCACCATCATCGTCGTCGTCGTCGTCGTTGTCATCGCGCTGACGTTTCCGAGAAGCAGCCGGCATGTTCAATATGGCACATTTCGGTGTCCACTCGTCGAGGCGGGTGACGTGCCCCACCTCATCGACCACCTGGCCGCGGAACATCCCTATAGCAGTGTCTGCTCTAGGAGCCCACGAGGCGAATCCCCCGTCAAGGGTACGCCCGTCCGACAGGACAGCACGGCCGCGACCTTCGAACCAACCCTGGCGCCACTGGCCCTTCAGGACCTGCCCGCCCGTATCGGACCACTTCCCCTGCCCATGTCGCTTGTCGTTGACCCAGTGCCCTTTGTACCGCCACCCATCTGCATGGCATGCCACGCCGTACCCGTCCTGCCTGCCGCATTTGTATCTCCCACGATAGCTGTACGACCCGTCGGTTGTCAGATACCGGCCTTCCCCATGACGCCTGCCGTTATGCCACTGCCCCGAGTACGTCCGTTGACCTGGAACGGTGAACCGGCCACACCCATGCGGGACCTTGACCTGGGCGGCGCCGTTCCACTGCTGGATGACATCGCCGCCGTACGTAAACCCTTCCGTGTTGTGGACCCAGTCCGAGCCGAGGCGGCGCCAATGCCGTTCGTCAATACAAACAGCAGGTACAGGCAGCTGGGGCGGCGAGGCGACTAGCTGCCGGGCAGGACGTCGCAGACCGTCCTCCTGCCCGGCCGCCTGCGGCTGACGTACAGTACCGGCGATAACGGCAGCGATGGCGGACAACGTCACGACCGCGATGGTGCCGCCAGTCTTCATACCGCGTCGGTGTCGCAAGGAGGTGGGCGTCGTCAACTGACGCGACGGGCGTTTGCGGCTGCACTCCTTTTGGTGCCGCTAATTGTGTCGTCCGTGCCACACTGACACCTAGAATCAGCACATGATCAGCCGACACAGCAAGGAACGCTTCGGCGCTCTGGCAAGACGTTCCCTGTCGACATGTTTCGCGCGTACCGGACACCCAGCACGGCGATTGGCGCTGGTGTTGACGTCACGATGGATCAGGGACACCATCATAGCTGCTGACAACGCGCGCTGGCCCTGCGTATATGGCTATCGAGGAACACGCGTTCCGACTCCCAGACGTTCCGCGCCATGGGGTCTTCATCATCATTCCCACGGCGAAGCGGTTCCGAACTCGCGAACGCCGGCCGAGTTCATTGTTTCATCGACACCCTGTACAGAGCAAGCGTAACGACGTCATCGATTGCTGTACCTGTACACAACTTCGACGATCCGCGCTGCCTCTAGCGTCTCCGGCTCCTGGGTCATGAAAAGAGCACCGACATTGTGGACTGGGCAACTCCACGTCTGCGCGCTGGCTATAGCTGGTAGGGAACCAGGCACCAAACCGTCGCGCCTGTTTACGGTCGGGCCTTAAGTAGATGCTTGACTGACGTTCAACACTACCGCGCCGACCTCCTCGTCGTCTACCAGGTCTACCTGCTGCTGCAGAACGCCGCCCTCCGGGTATATCTCCACGTTCTCCCCGGCAAGGACGCCATGTTCGTCACGTCCAACAAAATCGGGGTCGTCATGGAGGTAGTCGGGAACCCGACAACGAGTGCCCAGTCGTGCGTTTCGTGACCGCTGACCTTTATGTGCGCAGATCGTCATCTTCGTCATGGTGAATCGCGTAGAGCGACAGAGGAGAGGGATATCGCCTACCGAGGTTGCTCCCATCAGGGCGCTCGAATCATGAGCACAGTTCAATAAACTGTTCCAAATGATCATTCTCCGTCAGAATTGCCCTGATCCGGGTCACCACGTCTGCCACCGGACCGTTCGCCTGGAAATCCTCCTGTGTAAGGTCCCCCATCATTGCATGATTAACAGCTGATCGGGCACAAAGCCTCCCTGCACGCGTTCACCACCTGGCCGCCTGCCGGATGGGCAGCGCTGGCGTTCCCAGCAGTTGGGCATGAATTTCGTTCCGTGCGCCAGAACGTGGGATCGGCGAGGCGGTCCGGGTAACATAAGCGGGAGCTCACGAATCTCTTTCCTAGTTCCGTTCGGCCGATCGGCCGACGGGGGGTGCCTGTCGCCCCAACGCAACGTTATTTCGATAGTGGTCGTCGACCGGACGCAACAAGATGCACGCGATCAAGGCTGGAGCGCTGGGCTTCGTGGCGGGACTCGCGATCCGCGAGCTCATCGAATGTACGGGGGAACAGTGTGCACCAGGTGGCGCTGCTCCTGCTGACTGTTGCCGCGTGCGCCTCATAGGCTGGCGTCGACGACACCGCCCGTCACCGCGTGTCGTCGCGTCGTCGACCGTCGCGGCCCTGGCACCAGCTGTGCCAAACGTTAAACCGGCGCCCCCTGCCCCTGCTGTACGCGCACCACCACCAGCGCCCCCTGCGCCTGCAGTACGCCTACCACCGCCGGCGCCCCCTGCGCCTGCTGTACCCGTACCACCGACGGCACCACCTCAGGCGCCCGCTGTGCCACGTCGTGCTCCTCCACAAGCGGAACAGCAGGGACCAGCTCCACCACGTACGACATCGATCGCCAAGGGGAGCAGCACGTTGCTCGAGGAATTGCAAGTCGCAGTGAATCGCCGCCGCTCATCCACCAACAGCTGCGCCGACGCAAGCAACGCCAGCGCCGGGTCGCACACGTTCAAACCTCTGCCCGCGAAACAGCCGGCGGCCGGGGCGACGCCGGGCAACTTCCGAGACGAACTGGCACGCGCTCTGCAACGTCGCCGAACGTCGCTGAGCGCCGACGAATAAGGAAGACGCCAGACATTATACAACTCCATACGTTGGACACGAAGCAAATGATGGTGTACAGTGAGGGCGTATGCCCCTACACGTCGCAGGTCCGGGCAGGACCGCACCGATCAGGCGCGTGGTCGCCTGATCTGACCCGGCAATGTGCCGCTCGACCCGCTCGTCCACGTCTCTGCCGACACGTTTCGCGCGTACCGTACATACGTGAAACGAAGAGGTGGTTAGCGCCTCGGTGCTGACGTCACGCTTCTGGATGTTGGCAGTAGATGGATCGGGTCACCATAGCTGCTCGCTGTCGGCGTTTGGTTAAGAGCGCACGCCCTGGCTCTGTGTACGGCTGTCGAACAACACGTTGCGACTTCCAGGCGCTCCGGCCCGTGTGTGGTTTCATCGGATCAGGCGACCGCGTGCCTGTCCGGTACGGCCATGCCTGGACCTGTACCTCCATGCGAACGCGTTCCCGAAAGGATCCTACGTTCTCATGTCCGCTATTAACATCCCTGACATGTCCCGCGTTCTCGCAGCCCACGACCTGATACCCGTTCCCGTCGACGTATGCTGTTGCGGTTCACGATATCGTTGCATTCGCTCATTGGCGTTCGAACTCAGCTTAATATGGGCACATTGCTACAGGACCTGAAGCAGCTAGACGCCTTGCTGCAATTGGAGAAGGTCGTGGCATTCATCGTGACAATTATTTACGGGTGGTAGAATCCACTGGATCGAATTCTCGTAACGACCCTGAGCTCGGGGCATTCCCATCATCGAGAACTGTGCGGAATCGTTTGATTCCCTGCCGTTCCGGGGCATCTCGGCGAAGATGCGCGCTCAGAATGCCACGAACCCGGTCCCGTCATCGTCAGCGTATGCCCAGAAAGCGGGCAAGATGGTTGGCCCGTCCAATTAGGTTTGCAACCGTCTCTGCCTGACACACGCGTTGATGGGTGCCGTCGTCGTAGGCACATTAGCGGCTCTGCACTGCCCGATGGCAGCAAGACGTCACGGCCGACCGATACGACAGGACTATGTTCGTTGCAGCAGCACTGAATCCGTCTCAGCTTCATGATGGTGAATGCTTCTTCAGTCGGATGACGGAGCCTATTTCCCTGCAATCATCCGCTACAGCTGGCCATATCGCCCGCCCTGCTATCCCGTTGCCCCCTGAATCAGTTACCTCGGACGACTTCAGTTACCACTGAAGAGGCCTGTCCCCGCATGCGGTCGATCTGTCAGACGTCGTAGTCAGGACGGCGCCTGCCCGTTTGACCTCGTATGTCGACATGTTGGTCAACGCGATGTCAGTTTCATGGGTCGTTCTCCAGCCGGTGGTGCCGTACAGCGGTCGCGCCCACGATAAACTCGAGGTACATACAGGTTGACGATCGTGTGGGCGGCCGGCCCGGGCCAAACCTTCCAACCTTCGTCGCTGATGAGCCGCGCCTGCAGTGCGTATTACATGGAGCAGTCTTCCCCAGCAGTCGAACGTCGAATGCCGCCTGACGTCTAGGCACGCCCGTTCGACGCGGTTTCGGATTCGAACACGTCCGGGTCAGAATAGCGAGAATGTGTCTGGATCGCGAATCGGGTCAGTACGTCGGTCAGCTGGCTCCACGCCAATGCCCGCGTTGACGCATGGCGCTTCCCTTCCCCATCGGTCGCAAGCCGCCTGCGAAGACGTCGTTCGTCTGTAAATCCTCGTGTGTGTGTGGCCCGTCATCGTAGCACGATATAGGAGAGATCGGGCACAAAGCCTCCCCTTTCGCGCCCACCACCTGACCGCCTGCCGGATGGGCAGCGCAGGCGTTCCCCAGGAATCGGGCATGGACCTCGTTCCGTCCGCCAGAACGTGGGATCGGCGAGGCGGTCCGGGTAACATAAGCAGGCGATCACGAATCTGTTCCTTCTTCCGTTCGGCCGATCGGCCGACGGGGGGTGCCTGTCGCCCCGACGCAACGTTATTTCGATAGTGGTCGTCGACGAAGAGTAACAAGATGCACGCGATCAAGGCTGGAGCACTGGGCTTCGTGGCGGGACTCGCGATCCGCGAGCTCATCGAATGTACGGGGGAACAGAGTGCACCAGGTGGCGCTGCTCCTGCTGACTGTTGCCACGTGCGCCTCATAGGCTGGCGTCGACGACACCGCCCGTCACCGCGTGTTGTCGCGTCGTCGACCCTCGCGTCCCTGGCACCAGCTGTGCCAACCGTCAAACCGGCGCCCCCTGCCCCTGCTGTACGCGCACCACCACCAGCGCCCCCTGCGCCTGCAGTACGCCCACCACCGCCGGCGCCACCTGCGCCTGCTGTACCAGCACCACCGGCGGCACCACCGCAGGCGCCCGCTGTGCCACGTCGTCTTCCAGCACAAGTGGAACAGCAGGGACCAGCTCCACAGCGTACGACATCGATCGCCAAAGCGAGCAGCACGTTGCTCGACGAGTTGCAAGCCGCAGTGAATCGCCGCCGCTCATCCACCAACAGCTGTGCCGACGCAAGCAACGCCTGCACCGGGTCGGTCACGTTCAAACCTCTGCCAGCGAAACAGCCGGCGGCCGGAGCGACGCCGGGCAACTTCCGAGACGAACTGGCACGCGCTCTGCAACGTCGCCGAACGTCGCTGGGCGCCGACGAATAAGGAAGACGCCAGACATTATACGACTCCATACGTTGGACACGAGACAAATGATGCTGTGTGTTGAGGGCGTATGGTGCGTTGCAGAGTTCCCTACAGGTCTCAGGTCCAGGCAGGACCGCACCGACAGGCACGCGATCGCCGGATCCGACCCGGCAAAGTGCCGTTCGACCCGCTCGGCCACGTCTCTGCCGACACGTTTCGCGCGTACCATTCATACGTGAAACCAAGAGGTGGTTAGCGCGCCGGTGCTGACGTCACGCTTCTGAATGTTTGTACAAGATGGATCCGGACACCATAGTTGTTTACTGTCGGCGTTTGGTTAGGAACGCGCGCACTGGCCCTGCGTATGGCTATCTAGGAACACGCGTCTTGACTTCCAGACGCTCGCGCTTGGGTTTCTTCATTCCCACTGCGGACCGGTTCCGAAGTCTTGAACGCCGGGCGAGTTCACTGTTTCGCCGACAGCTCGTGCAGGGTATGCCCGCGCACGATATCGATAGCTGTACCTGTGCACAAGCTTGACTATCCGCGTTGCCTCTAGCGTCTCCGTCTGCTGGGTCGAGAGAGAGAGAGAACCGGCTTGGTGGACTTGACAACGCCACGTCAGCTACCTGGCAGGAAACGCGACACCATACAGTCGCGCCCAGTGACGGTCGTGTCTTACAGTATATGATTTACTTACGTTGAAGAGACGCATGAATGACTTCATAGAGTTCCAGCGTCCTGCCTTGCAGGGATCGGTTCGCAAACGCGCGGTTGTCCGCTGGGTGGTCATCGTTCCCGCCGGCGTCTTGCTCATCTATCACGACCGCCCTCGCTTTCATATCCTTCTGATACCTGGTATTTGCTTCAGTGAATCGAATGGCAGGACAATGCTGGAACGAAGATGGCGGACCCGAGTATCACGTCCTTGCGTTCAATCGCTGACCGCGCTGCAGGGTCCGTTCGGTCCTTGTGGACATAGCTTCCGCAGAAGAAACACTCGCCTTCACCCTCGACACCTATACAACATCACTTAGACTCTACCAAACGCAGCGAAACACGTTAGCCGACGTACTGCAGAGAATGCGCCCACACGCCAAGCAATTCGTGAACACGTCATGTTGCGTCCCGAAACAGTCACACCGTTTCCGGTCTGCATAGCACATCCATTAACGAAACCCACAAGGAAGGGAAACTCGTCATTAACACCAACGTTTCGAGGGACCGGGCTTCTTCGCGGAAGGCACCGTCTTGATGATCAATCCACGGCCTCGGTTAGGGTCGACGGGAGCCGTCGACGGGGGTTTCTGTCGCCTCCTGGATTTCCCACGGCCCGCTGCCGGTGCTTCATACGCGTCGATGGAGTCTGGGAACAGGCGTTTGGCAAGTTCGCGTGCGAATGCCACGCCATCCTCCCCAGCAACATCCTGGACGTACGCCTCCAGGTCCCGCCTGTTCCCGATCGAATACAGAATCTGATCAGCGATCCCATCGACATCATCGAACCCGAGCAACGACCGCAGACGCTGGCGGACCCATTCGACCAGCTGCTGCTGCTGCTGCTGCTCATCCTCCGCCATGCTAAGGTACACGTAACGTGACTGGATGTCGCGTCATTCGCCGTCGCGGACTCCGTGACGGACTTGCGGAGACAAAAATGAAGGAGAGCGCGCCTCGCCAGTTCAGCCACCTCGACGAAGACGTCACGGTCTCGCGCCTGACGTCGAAAACGACGAACCGGTTCGCCGACCTGCTCGACACGGTTCGTAGTGGCGTGATCGGCCATGACCGTGCGTTCTCCGGACCGTATGGGAAACGACGCATTACGTACGCCGACTACGTTGCGTCGGGTCGTGCTCTCCGGTTCATCGAACAGTACATTGTCGACGAGGTGCGGCGTTGCATGCAGCCTCTTCCCGAGATACGTTCTCATGGAATCGTTCTACAGGTTCTCCCTGTGTATGGGAACACGCACACGACGAGCTCGCATACGGGCGTCCAGACGACCCTGTATCGTTCTGAGGCGCGTTCGGCAATTGGTCGTGCTGTGAACTCTGACAAGGACGACGTTGTCCTGTTCTGCGGGTCGGGTGCCACGTCGGCTATCTCCACGTTGGTTCATATCCTTTCCGTATCATCGCGACCGACCGTTGTGCTTTCTGGACCCTACGAGCACCATTCTAACCTGTTGCCTTGGAGGTATGCAGCGTCACTAACGCTGCACTACCGTTGCTGAATGATGCTATGATAGGGAGTCTGGCGCCACCATCGTCACAGTCCGAGAGAGCGTCACGACAGGAATTGATCTCGGCCACCTTGAAGAAGTCCTTTCTGCCCAGGCTGGAAACGGCAATCTCGTAATAGGCGCGTTCTCGGCGGCGTCGAATATTACTGGCGTTCTAACTGACACGCTGGCAATCACACGACTTCTGGATCGTTTCCATGCGTTGTCGGTGTTCGACTACGCGTGCGCCGCCCCTTACGTTCCGATCGACATGCATGAAGGCGGCATTGCCAAGACGGCCATTGCCATGTCGCCCCATAAACTTGTCGGTGGTGTTGGCGCTCCTGGCGTTCTCGTCGTCAACAAATCCGTTCTCATTAATACTGTCCCGAACCGACCGGGTGGTGGTACCGTCTTCTTCGTACGTTCTGTATGCGTTTCATTTCGAATACCCTTTCATATTGCGGCGAATAGGTTCGTTCAGAAGGGCATCGCTACCTTTCGAACTTTGTCGAGCGCGAAGAGGTTTGTCGAAGACTATTTGGAAGTTGCTTGCAGGCCCTCACGCTTTTGGGGTAGGGTGGAACACCAGACATCGTTGGCTCCATTCGCGCCGGGATGGCGTTTGACCTGCGAGCGGCGCTGGACCCTGTTCGAATTCACGCGAAGGACCGTCAGATCTGTACGCACCATGCAGATTGTGGGTGCGGGTAGGGCTTACCGGCTGTGTTCTAGGCGAGTATGTCATGAGCCGGTGGCGTGAGCACGATGCGCTCGTTATTCTGGGCGACAAGCGCGCTCCTCGTCTTCCCATCTTCTCCGTCCTCATCCGTGCGCCCGACAGTGACTCCATGTTCCTTCATCACAACTTCGTGTCTGCGCTTCTCAACGACCTGTTTGGCGTTCAGACGCGAGGCGGCTGTGCGGTATGTAGCAACCACAGGTGCACCTTGCATCGATTTGTTCTGACTGGCCTCAGTGCGCTGGGCCTTATGCGCAGCGCCTGATGGGAATTGACGACCAGCTTGCCAAACGATTCGAAGACGAGCTACTGAACAAAAGCGAAGGTATTTGTTCGCCCTTCGGTTGACAGCCCAAACCTGACTAGGTACCGTGGATAGTTGTTCGCCCTGGGTTTGTCCGATTGAACTTCTCGTACTTCGCATCGGAAGAGGAGGTCGAACTCCTGGTTGCTGCCGTTCTGTTCGTTGCCGAACATGGGTGGAAATTCCTGCCTGACTACGCGTTCCTCGTCGACACCGGCGAGTGGCGCCAGAGGTCCGTTCTGAATCGTGCCAAGGACCGTCGATGGCTAAGCGACATATCGTACGCGAACGGTTAGTCATGCGTTTACCCCTGTGCGCGTCCCGACGCTGACCCGCTGTCGAATAGGGCGATTTGAGTACCAGCGAGCTGAGGAGGACACGTCTAACGACGACATGCGAGATTACATGGACAAGGCCCACGCGCTGATGCATTCGCTAATCGAGGGGTACCCGCAGCACATGGCTGACTCCGTCCAAGTCCTTCCCGAAGGCGCCCAGGACCTGCGCTGGTTCATGACGCCATCGGAGGCGCTGGAACGGATTCGGACGGGCACCTGCGAAACGTCGCTCCCGTGCCTTATCGACCCGAGACGGTACCGTATGGACGGCCCCACGCCGTCAAATGTGTCGGCGACGACAACCGTCGCAGCGTGCCCTGCCCGACGTCCCATGGTGGTGTCCGCGTTGCAATGTGTGAATTGTTTCCACATTCACGGCGGCGGGTCGCAGTGCCTGTCCTGTGAATGCGTTCACTACGCGATGCCCGCCCCCGTCATTGACGCCAAACTTCGCGATTACAAACTGGACCGGCTCTGTCGAACTGTGTCTAGAGCCATGTTCGACTTCAAGATGCTTTCCTTTGACGGTGATAAGCCCGACCGGGTTCTTGTCGCCGTGTCAGGTGTGGTATTGCCTCGTCGAGCGTCTATGATGAGACAGCTGAACGTGTGTGTAGGTGGGAAGGATTCCCTGACTCTCGTGGACATCCTGCTGGAGATCAGGCGGCGATCTGGTCGCAAATTCGACATTGGCGCCTGCACCGTGGATCCAATGACCCCCGAATACGACCCGTCACCCCTCAAGGACTACTTCAAGCAGCTGTGAGGTGACGTACAATCTACGATCATCATGCGGTCTAATTGCTCCCTGTAGGGGAGTTCCTTACTTCTACGAGCAGCAGGCCATTATCGAGCAGGCCAAGACGTGCATGCGCGTCGGCAGCAATAACCGGGTCTCCATCTGCTCGTTCTGCTCCCGGATGAAGCGAGGTGTGCTGTACCATACCGCGCGTCGCGAAGGGTACAATGTCCTGGCAATGGTACCCCGTTGAAACGTACAGCAGCTACCGTCGGGATGCTTACGTACTGTACAGGGCCAGCACCTGGACGACCTTGCCGAATCGTTCATGATGTCCGCGTTCCACAACGGCGTGTGCAATACGATGAAGGCGGTAATGCGAGCTGTCGGTGTCCCGCCGCTCGGCTTCTGATCGTCTGCAACAGAACTACCACGTCGCCGAAGGCGACATTCGTGTCGTTCGGCCGCTGGTCTATGTTCGCGAGCGGGCGCTGAGGGAGTACGCCAAGATCGCCGCGCTGCCCGTCATCTTCGAGAACTGCCCGGCCTGTTTCGAAGCGCCCAAGGAGCGCCAGCGCGTCAAGGTCATGCTCGCCGCCCAGGAGCACATCCACCCGAACCTGTTCTCCAGCCTGATGAAATGCATGCGCCCTCTGATGGCCCGGGAGAACTCCCGCCTCCTCGTTCGCGACGAATCCCCGCCCTGCGACGACACCGACGCCTGTAACAACGGCGCATGATGCCCCCGTGTACCTACTACACCAAGAACCCCCGTTGTACTAACCGCCCACGCGCTGGGTATTGTGTCCCCTCTTCAGAGTTTCGCAGCAACGGCGTCCCAGTCGCCACCCTGTTCTCCGTGCCGGGGACGGACCTTGGCCTTGGCGGGCGGGCGTGGCTCTTCGGCAGAGGCGACTGCGAGACGGGCCGACGGGCGACGGCGACGGTCGTGCAGACAAGTGCGCGCCGTGGGTGACGGCGGCTGTCGATGGCGGCGATGCTGGTGGCGCCGGGCGAAATCCTGACGACAGTCCTGATATCCGCCGTCGCGTTCGTCGCCGCGTACGTGCTGATCGGGCGCGTGCAGCACTACAACCTGCGCGCCAGCCTGTTCGGCCTCGACCTCAACAAGAAGGGCACCGCGCGGGAGAACACGAAAATGTACGCCGCCGTGCGGCTGGGTCGCGTGTCGCCCCCGTTTACGAGTGCCCCCCGTGCCACAGACCTGAGGCAATGGGCATCTGGCCTGCGTTCGTGTTCCTTATCGCCATCTCGATCTGCCAGCTCGTGCACAGCCAGACGCCCGCGCATGTACCGCGTCGCATGCACCGTTTGATCAGGGTCGGCCCCGTCACTGACGTTTGATCGCGGCAGCGCGCCGAATATAATTCCGCATTGCACACGATCTGCTTCATGGTCCTGCTCGGGTTCGCCGACGACGTCCTGGAGCTGCCCTGGAGAATGAAGCTCATCTTCCCGGGGCTGGCGTCCGTTCCCATGCTGGTCGGGTACGCCGGGGGAACGACGATCATCATCCCGAAGCCGCTACAGTACTACGTGGGCGATTCCGTCGATCTACGTACGCACGCGCGCGCCGTGCTCTGCTGATGACCCGCGTGATGACCCTGAGCCCGGTAGACGTCCTCTACCTCGTGTACATGTGCCTGCTGGCGATCTTTACGACGAACGCGATCAACATCTTCGCCGGGATCAACGGCCTCGAGGCGGGGCAGTCGGTCGTCATCGCCGTGGCCGTCCTGATCCACAACTACGTCGAACTGCATGGGCCACAGGCGGCGCCCCACTTCTTCTCGATGACGCTCATGATGCCGTTCGCGTTCACCACGGCCGCCCTGCTGCTGTACAACTGGTACCCGTCCGCGGTCTTCGTCGGCGACACGTTCACGACGTACGCGGGCATGACGTTCGCCGTTGCCGGCATCATGGGGCATTTCTCCAAGACGCTGCTGCTCTTCTTCATGCCCCAGGTGCTGAACTTTGTCTACTCCCTACCGCAGCTGCTGAAGATCGTCCCCTGTCCAAGGTGCGTTGTTGCACCTGTTCCGGGTCGCATGCCGGCGCTGACCATGTTGTCTGCCAGGCACCGGCTGCCCAGATACAATGTGGCGACCGGCAAGCTGGAGGGCATCTGGACGAACATGAACCTGGTGAACCTGGCGTTGCTGATATTGGGCCCTCAAACGGAGCGCCGCCTCTGCGTCATCCTGCTCGCGTTCCAGGCGGCCTGCTGCGCCATCGGCTTCTTCGTTCGATATCATGTCTCGACGTACTTCTACTGAGCCGGCCTGTCTGAATGAACGACCGAGAATCGACGCACAGTGACGTGTTGACCTGCAATGTCGTATCTGGGTGAAGGCGCTGTCGGCGGTGGCCAATATGCCGGCTAGAATGTATTACTAGGTTATGATTATCAGTTCTGCATCGGGATCGTGCGCATACTTTGCCTTGTTGCGGTCGAACAGGTCTCGCAGGGCCTGGACGTACATCTCGAAATACTTGTCCACCTCGTCGGGAGTCGGGCTGGGGATCTGTGGGAACTGAAGGGGCTGCCCGACAACCGTGATCAGGTCGACAAAGGGCTCGGGCATGAACCCGTATCGGGACCAGAACAGAACTGGGAATTACGTCAGCGAACGGAGAGGGCCGCAGACGAGTGTTCCGAAACCGCATGGGATCTTCCACTTGTTGAGCCACAGCCGGAAGTTGGGCCAGCGCTCAAAGCTGGAATACAGAAGTTCCTCTCCGAACGTGTAGACGGGGCTGACACGATACCCATACCGCAGGGCGTATACGATGAAGCCTTTGCGATTGCGCAGGTACACCTGATAAAGCGCCCGATTAGTTCATCACCAACGTGTAGAGCTGCGCCTGCTGTACCAGATGTCGCCCCTTGCGGAAAAGCGTGGCTTCTTCGAACCCTCCGGGAAGAATCGCAACGTTCTCGCCTTTGCCCATCAGGTAGTTGACGTGCTCCTTGCTGACGGGCCCACCGCGCTGCCATGCGACGACCTCCGATAACACTAAAGGCGGCGTCATCCGTGTCAGTACAGCAGTGAAGTAGAACGACGGCGACACAGCCTCACTGGGTAGGTTGTTCATCCACCAGGCACCCAGCCAGTGATAGCGCCCGAGACGCTCCAGGTCGTGATTGGCGTTCCCGTTGACAACCCAGCCCAGGCTGCATAGATCAGACGCCGGCAAATGCAAGCGCGTGCATCGCATTAGCTTACCAAAGCACACCATGCGGATGAAAGGCCAGCATGTGCCGGTCGACACTCGTGTCCGACGTGTTCATCTCGATGACCGTTTTCTGTGTTCTGATGGCCGACGTTGCAGTTAGCAGTCAGGCTATCAGCGAGGTGGCCCGCGCTACCTGAAGTACTGGAACGACTGTGCCAACTGATCATTGCGGGCCGTGAGTGATTCAGTACGAAGACGGATTCGCCTTGCGGTGGTACCTCCAGGTGGCGTTGGCGGACCGATTCCCATGGCCCTCGCGGGAAGAAATGCCGCATGGTCCCGTAGAATGCCAGCGCGAGAATGAAGCGCAGGTCGCCGGTGACGATGGACACGACGACCCCGACGGGGATCGTCGCCGCCAGCAGCCACACGAATATGAAGGCGCCCAGGTGCAGGAAGCTACCGGCGTGCACGCTGCCCAGCATCACGTCGCTGAATTGGACCTCGACGCCCATCGTGATGGTTGCACGGGCCCCCCGCACGCCGACACGCGTTGCACACACGACACGCACGCGGCGCCGCTCCACTGCCGCTAGGGGGGTCTTCGGCGTTCATCGAGGGCCCCAAAACAGCAGCGCGCGTCCCGTGACGTGCAAAAACCCGTCGGCGCGGACCTGCGCGGGGTTTCCGCAGGACTGCGTGCTGCGCCGACCGACGCTGAGAATATAAATGCCGCCGCGGATCCTGACGATCGGCGAGGGCGACTTCTCGTTCACGCTGACGATGCTGAGATCGATGCCGGCGGACGCGCGCCGGATGGTGACGGCGACGTCTTACGACACGAGGGAGGAGGTCGTGGGAAAGTATCCGGAATCGGCTGCGGTCCTCGATCGGATTGTGGAACTCGGCGCGCGCGTTGCCCACCGTACGCGGCCAATGCGTTGTGCGCAGCGTGCAGGGCTAATGTCTGGGCAGGTGTCGACGCCACTGACCTTCGGAGGACCCTGGGCGACGACGATCCGTGTTTCGACCGCGTCATCTTTCATCATCCACACTGTGTATGCCAACACACACACACACATCTGTCATTCGTTCAGTCGCCTTTCTGACGCGCGTTGTAAACAGGGCGTCGAAGACGCTCAACGACACCGCATCCTGCTGGCGCATTACTTCGCGTCGGCGCTGGATGTCCTAGCGCCGCTCGGCGAGATTGTCGTGTCGCTTGTGGACCGTCAGGCGCAGCGCTGGTCGCTCCTCGAGCAGGCGGACAAGTCATCACTGGTGTTAGTAAACGCGGAACCGTTTGGCGATAACCCCGACGACGCCGGGTATCAGCGGCGTCGGCACCAGGGCCGTTCGTTCCACTCTGTTCATCGAGGCAACGAGACGCTCCTGCAAACCAGCATCGAGTTCGTGTTCGCCAGGCGCTCTGACGGCAGGGCACCTGTCCCGATACCGTCGATCCCTGAAACGCGGCGGAGGCTGCCGTTCCCGTGCACAACGTGTTCACGGGCGTACGCCACTGAGCAGGGCTTGCGGGAGCACGTTCGCGGCGGCCACCACGCGGGTCAAGACGCGATACCTGCCTTGGCTTGCGACCAGTGCGGGAAGGGCTTCCGCGGCGAACGTGCCCTGAAATCACACCAGACCGCCAAGCATGGATCGGATCCCGATATCAAACCGGATTGGTTCAAGGAATGTGCACCGGCGGTGCCTTCATCAACCCCGGCGGATGGCTCGGTGACGTGCGACGTCTGCCGTTATTCGTTCCCGAGCGATCACGAGTTCGACGCGCATCTTCGTGCGCTCGCGCCAGACCCTGTCGTTCGCACCACCTGTCCGCACTGCTCGAAGACCTTCTCGTCACACCATTCCATCAGGCAGCACCTCAACTTTTGCCGGGCAAAGCAGACGGACATCCCATAAACTATACTTAGTCAGACACGGGCTCGTTTAGCGGTACGTCCATTTCGTCAGCACGAAGGCGACCTGACGACAGGCGTTGCCTGATCCGGAAGGCGACGGACCCATGCAACGATGTGACTCATGCGGGTGAGTCACACTCACACGCGAGTGAGTCGCCTGTCGGTCGGGCATTGCTGACTGGCAGGCGGGAGGTAGCGCTCCCAAGGGTCGCACAACGTTATCATGTGCCCGTACCGCATGGTGCTGCTTATCATCGCGCTCTGCATGTCGATCTACGGCATCGTCAAATCCATAACGACGAAGAAGGCATCGTCGTCGGACGACGCATCGGGTGCCTACAGCGTACCGGGCAAGTATGAAGCACTGACCAAGGACCCGGTCGACGTCGTCCCGACCGTGCCGCATGATGAACTCTAACCTAAACCCCCATAGGAGCCATGCATTCTACACTTATTTCTTTTTTCGTTTAGCGGAAGCGCGTTTCAGAATCGAATCAACTTTGCTGGATTTTCTGGATTCTCGGACGCTCTGTCGCAGCCAAACGTTATAAAATGCAGCAACCTCACTGGCGGGTTCGAACGCGAGCCTGACCGTCTGGCGTTTCGACGCGGATACAGGGCCGCCGACCGATCCCGAGGTCGCCCGGGCCAGTCGCGTCGACCGCGGGTGCTCCTCGGCGGACGAGTCCGACTCGGACGACGCCGGCGACGCCTGCTTCGGCGCCGAATGCGCGCGCAGCATCGCCTCCAGCTCCTCGGTCGCCGTCGTCTCCGACGACCGCAGCAACCTCAGCACCTGGGCAACGACCTCGTCGCGGTCCCTCGCCGCCGCCGCCTCATCGGCCATGTGACGACTTTATTCCGCAGTGACGATGTGAGGCACGGGCTGCCACAGTCAGTCGCCACGTCTCTGACATGAAAACATTGCCGGAACTGTGCACCTCGTTTTTTGTTGCACGACTGGGGCCGTCCGACGATTTCTATTTCTGGGACGGTCGCGTTTCTATTTTGCGATCGCGTCAAGAAGGTGTGGCGGCCCGACGGCGGAATTGGGCAGACGAACGGACAGTGTGAGCAGCGGGAACGGGTGGGCATGTACGAGAAGACGCCGGTCGTCTGCGACAATGGGACCGGGTTCGTGAAGGCCGGGTTCGCCGGGTCGAACTTCCCCAAGGTCGTGTTCCCGTCGATGGTCGGGCGGCCGCTGCTGCGCTACGAGGAGAAGGTGTCCAATATCGAGATCAAGGATGTCATGTGCGGCGACGAGTGCGCCCAGCTGCGGTCGATGCTGGAGTGTTCGTACCCGGTCGAGAACGGTATCGTGCGGAACTGGGACGACATGCAGCATCTGTGGAATTACACGTTCTACGAGCGTCTGCAGATCGACCCGTCCGAGCACAAGATCATGCTGACGGAGCCGCCGCTGAACCCGAAGGCGAACCGCGAACTATTCCTTCAGCACATGTTCGAGACGTACGGGTTCGCCGGATGCAAGGTGTCCATCCAGGCCGTCCTCGTCCTGTACGCGCAGGGCCTGCTGACCGGCGTCGTTGTCGATTCCGGTGATGGCGTGACGCACATCGTCCCCGTGTACGATGGCGTCTGCCCGCAGAACCTCATCCGGCGTCTGGACGTCGCCGGCCGGCACATGACCCGGTACCTGATCAAGCTCCTGCAGCTGCGCGGGTACAACCTGAACAGGAGCGCCGATTTCGAGACGGTCCGGCAGATCAAGGAGGCGTGCTGCTTCGTCGGGTACGACCTGGAAGTCGAACAGAAGCTCGCCCTGGAGACGACCACGCTGGTGCAGACGTACGAGCTGCCGGACGGGCGCGTCATCAAGATTGGACAGGAAAGGTTCGTCGCGGACGGGGCCATCTCTCGTGCGGTTCGGGCCGGCGCATGACTCCTCCGTTCTCCTCAGGTACCAGGCGCCGGAGGTCCTGTTCCGACCATCGCTGATCGACGCCGAGAGTGCCGGAATCGCCGACATGCTGTTCGACACGATCAACGCGGCCGACGTCGACCTGCGGTCCGAATTCTATAAGCACATTGTCCTGTCGGGCGGGTCGACCATGTACCCGGGCCTGCCGACGCGCCTGGAGAAGGAGATCAAGGCCCGGTACCTGAAGGACGTGCTGAACGGCGACGAGAGCCGCCTGGCGAAGTTCAAGCTGCGCATCGAGGACCCGCCGCGCCGCAAGCACATGGTGTTCCTGGGCGGGTCCGTCCTCGCCGACATCATGAAGGACCGCGACGAGTTCTGGATCTCCAAACAGGAGTACCAGGAGTACGGCGCCGCCATCCTCCAACGCAAATAGAATTAAACGACGAACACCTGATACGTTCCACGCGTTTATAGCAGAACCGGTGCACGGTTTACGCAAGCGGGTTAGACGCAGGTGGCGCCGTTCTGCTGCGCGTACAGGCAGCTGGACAGGAAGATGCAGGCGTGGCTCATCCCGGTGGTCTTCACCTGGTACGCGTGGCAGGCGGGCTGGCTCTTGCAGGACGCTTCGCAGTCGACCGTGGCGCCGGCCGTCCCGATGATGCAATTGGTGGCGTCGGCGACGGCGTCCTTGCAGTTGGACAGCAGGACGCAGGAGTGGCCCATACCCGTCGAGAACTCGCGGAACGAGCGGCATCCCGAGGTCGACATGCACGCGTCGATGCAGTTGGAGGTGGCGCCCGTCTGCCCGACAATGCAGGTGAGGTCGGGAGCGGTACAGTAGTCGGACAGCCGGCAGGAGTGCCCTTGCTTGGCGAACGCCTGGCAGCCGGGGCTGGCCAGGCACTGCTCCAGGCAATCATCCTTCATGGGGGTGCCGGCCGCAGTCGATGCCAGCCCGACCAGGGCAGCGGCCAGCTTCTTGACGGGGATCGCCGCCGACGCGCCCAGCAGCGCCACCGCCAACACAATCGCCACCGTCAACTTCATCGTCGTCGCTCGGCAATGTGGCGTCGTGCCGCGGGGGTCGACCAGGCGCCCAAACGGGGCGCCCTGCGGGGACGTGACCGAACGTTCTTCCGCGCGGGTCGGGATCTCCCCGTCCAGCTCCCTGCGGACGAGTTCAGACTGAACTGGAGGGCATAGACGTGAGCAGGGCCGCTTAGGAACACGTATCGTGGTCATCACGACATTACACGTGGCTTCCGGTCCAGCATGATGGCTGTCAGGAAACATGTTCTGCAGCACGTAATCGCCCCACGCCAACAAGCAGCAGAGTGTATTCCGTTGGGTGGCAACGGTGGGTTCGCAGGATCCGGGACGTTAGCATTCGATGGCGGCGGAGCCAGGCAGGCCCCACATACGACCGAATGCAAGCAGGGACCCGCTCGGCATCGTAGCGAACGGATGACAGGCGGGGTTCCCGGCGAGCACCCTGCACGTTGTACGCCGTCACAATTCGACACGAACCCCATGGCGATGAACAAGAGCGATGCCATATGTACAGTTTCTTCAGCGACGTCAGCCCAGCGAATGCACCACCTTCAATCGTCTGGATACGATTGCGGTCCAACCATCTGTGCAGAGATCATCACGTCTGCATGCATGTTTGGATCGAGGCGGGCATGGTCCGCCCTGCAGATGACGTACAGTTCGGCCAGCGACGACATCCCACAGAACATGCCTATCTCGACCGACGCGATGTGATTGTACGACAGTGACCTGTCCAGTTTCCGGTCGATTATCACCATGATAGCACATCGACACAAATCGTACAATTTGAACAGGGACGCCATCCCTGCGAAGGCCCCTTTCTCGATAGATTCGATGCGGTTGTTCTGCAACCATCTGCAGACGTACGTAGCAGGCGACCGGTTAATCGTCTTGGGTGGGCGCGCCTGAGCAATGCTGCACAGTACTGGTTGGTGAGCGATGGCATTCCGTCGAACATGCCCTTCTTGATCGACACGATATGGTTCAACATCAACCATCTGTGACCACGTGTCCAGGCGCCGTCGGCGTTTCGATTGACGTCGCTGCCGCTGATACGTACAATTCGCTGAGTGACGACATCCCACTGAACGCCCTGTTGTCGATAGATTCGATGCGGTTGCTGTACAACCAACTGCACAGGCCAGTATTGATCGTGTCACAGGATTGTAAACACTCGCGACAGACGTACAGCATGTCGAGAGACGACAAGCCGTCAAACATGCCCTTCTTGATCGAACCGATGAGATTGTCCGTCAGCCACCTAATGTGGAAGCGTTCAGTCGATGTAAACTATTTGGCTTGCTTGACGCGCACAGGCTGTGTAGCGATGACAACCCGTCGAAGGACGCTTCGCCAATAACCTCGATGCGATTGTGGTCCAAGAACCTGCGTGCACGCAGCTGAAGGCAGAACCCCGGCAGGGCTAACAATGAAGGACGATACAGCGAATCCAGTAACGGCATCCCAAGCAGCATGCCCTTCTCGACGGACGCGATATGGTTGTGCGACAGCCGCCTGTGCATGTGGACGTTTGAGCAGGTCGCTATCTGGAGCGCCTCACAGCCAAACAGTGTGGTCAGCGCGGACAGGCCATGGAACGCCCCGGGCGATATGAACTGGATCTGGTTCTTCCGCAAATCGCTGTGACCATAGGTCATCTTCGAAGGGCGCGCGATATTCAGCAGGTAATCCTACGAACATGCGCGACACATTCTCGAATCGGATGAACGCCTGACTAGAAAGGGATGAGATCCCGCGGCCAGCCAGATCCCTGAACAGCAGGGGGTTAGAGGACGTGCCGCCACTGGACCGCTAACGTTGCATACAGCTCGTGCAGATACCCAACAGGAGGGTCAGCGAACGACTCCAGTACGTTTCGAACGTCGGTGGCCATCGCACAATGGGCAGGCACGAAGCTGGACGTCGACGGTAGCAGCCAGAGCACGTAGACAACAAACGGCAGCGTGGCAAACGCGCCACATTCCCGCAGCATGGCGAACAGGATCGATCTTGCGCGCGCCCGTGCGTCCAGGCAGCGAGTCTGTAGACCGATCTGGCTGGGTGCGGCCCTCGGGAACAGCAACGCTCGGCGCAATGGCGAGCCAGCCAGGCAGAAACCCGGGCCCAAACTGAAATGGCGGCTCGGCGGAAGTCCGCACCGGGGCGAGTTGCAGGTACGAACGTATCAGGCCGCTGACCAGTCTGCCGCCCGGTGACTTGCGCAGCGTGACGCTGCCGACGGTAACGCGTCGACGGCTGCAGACAACACGCCACTGTGCAGAGCTACCTACCTACGTCGTACGCGTTGTCGTACTAAGAATAAACCGGTGCCGTCGCTCACTGTGGATGTGTCGTCTGTGCCATCGGGGGGCGACGTGTCATTTTCGTTTTTGTCGATGGTGGGCGATGACGATGCGGCGGCGGGTGTGACGGTGGCCGACGCGGCGTCGGCCGTGGAGCGCCTGCTGGACGAGCTGGCCGACGTCCAGCGGCACGATTTCGGCGCCGGTCGGGACGAGCGGACGCGGGCGACCGCGAGTGCGGCGCGCGCCGTGCTCGACCGGGTGCGGGCGGTGTCGCCGAAGGACGACGCCAGGTTGGCGTACTGGCACGGCAAGCTGCGGACCCATGCCAGCGAGGCATTCGACCAGGCAGCGGTCGAATATCTTCAGGTCGCCGTTCCGTTTGAGATCGGCATTTGGACCTGAATGGGTCGTACGCGCAGAACGCTGTGCGGCAGGATCCGGCGCTCTACGACGCCTGGAATTGCCTGGGCGAATGCTACTGGAAGAAGCGAGATATGCCATCCGCGCGTTCCTGCTTCGAATCCGCCATCGCACATGTACGTGCACCGGGCATGTCGTGGGGTCACCAGTTATGGAACCGCGTCTCGGTAGAACCCGAATCCAAGGTCGTACCAGAACCTGTCGATCGTCATACGCTCGTCGGCGTCGAAGCTGTGTAAGCGCGTCTCGTGAATTGACTGGCCGTGCTCCCGATAATCTCCACTCGTAGCGCCGGGTCCTGAAGTCTTGGAGAGCGTCGAGGCGTCGCGGATGGCGCTCAAGCTAGACGTCCGAGATGGGCATTCCTGGTGTAAGCCGGCGATGCTAGCACGGTCGCTCGTATTTCGCTGACCGTCCTGCAGACCTGTTCGGGAACGCCATGCTGTCAAAGTTTTTCCTCGCGTCGCATGATCCTGCGGATCTGAGCTCTGCCTTCAAGGCATACCAGAAAGCCGTACGGGAGGGGGTTGGTCACGTGCGCCGTCAACGTGCTGACGTTTGTCGGTCCCAGGAGGCGGCACTTGTCCATTCGTCATCGAACAACCCGGACATGTACTTCAATCGGGCAACTGTACCCCTGTTGATTGCGTCACAAATGTTAGCAGGGTTGTTGGCTAACGCGCGTTTCCGCAGGCGCGATGGTACATGGAGGATTATTCCCTTGCCATCCAAGACTTCTCCAAAGCCGCGTCTCTGGATCCATCGTTGACCATTGCCGCCGACCACATCGCCGAAATTGAGAGCTTTGTCAGTCGGCTCGTTCGACAGATCGCATCGAGACGGGGGACAGCAAAACCCAAATCGCCAACGGACCCCGAAACGACGTACACCATGATTCGCGCCCAGTACCCGAACAGGCTGCCCGCGTTCCCAGGGCCCGGATCAACGTCAGATGCCGTGCAGAAATGGTCGCAAGCGGTCCAGGCGGGATGCGAGGGTCTGCCGAAGGATCGTCGCGCCCAGCTTCTCCACGCTACGTCCCATCTTGTCGCGAAACAGGTCGGCGCGCTTGGATGTCTGGGCACACGCTTCTGAACGTGGCAAGCAGCTCAGTGCGGGTCGGCCAATGCTGCAGTTGGCGTCATTGCCGACCAATGGGCAACCGACTCGTGGCCTGCTCTGCCTGGAAATGAGCGTCTCCGTGTTCCGGAAACGGGGCATTCCATGGTGCGTAATCTGAGCGGTTTCCCCCGCATTCCTATTTGGTTAACGGATCTGCCCGTAGCACTATGGTCTGCGTGTCGGGCCAGGAGGCCGTTGCTGTCAGCGTCTACCACACTACCAGCGATGCCTTGGGCACAATTCGCCCTGGCGATCCAGTTTTCATCGTCGATCCAATCGCAAGAACGGTCGAAGTTGTCATTCAGGACAGGGTATCGCGCGTTCTGTCGTTTCGGATGCGGACGCAGGGTGTGTTGATTCCCACTGCAGCCTGTATCGTACCCGTGCATTCAAGTCAAGGACCCGCGAACACTAATTGCTGGACCGGCCCCGTTTGCCCCCGTGCATCCACAGCTACGCTTCGACAACCAACCCTAACGCAAGGACCCATCTTGCGCGTTAGCCCGCCACAAGCAAGTGGTGCATCTCTTTTTACATTCTCCGCTGCAGTCGATATAATCTGGATCGCGCGCCCGCTCGCGTAGCTGCTAGAGCCTGCGATCACCCACCTTTAGGGCTGTGCCGCTGCCAGCTTCTCGTCTCGTTTCATCTGTCGCCTCTGCTCTCGCTCCCGTTGCTCGGCTTTGCGCCTCTTACGCTGTGCGTCCCCATGGTCAGTGCAGCGCCACTGGCAACGTTCCCGGTCGTCTTACCGCCGTGCAGCAGAGGCAATGGTAAATGCTGCTCCACCAGGTACCGAATATGTACAGCGTAGAGAACAGCAACCTGAAAGCGTTGAAGGCGAGGAAGATGATGAGGAACGTGTCGAGGAAGAGCTGGAAGTCGACGTTGTCAAGCGACATGACGATGCCCGCGTAGAGGGCGTTGGACGCGACCCAGCCGATGACGAGATAGCTGCGAAAAATCTTGAACCTCGACTCGGTCTCTCGCAGCTCCCGCCGCCGCCGTTCCATCTCGGCCTCGGCCACTTCGCGCTCGTATCTGTTGGTTTTGTGACTCAGGGCCTGCTCGACGCCTTTGGTGCCCCAACTGATATCGTGGATGTTGCCTTAGGGCGCTGTCGTCAGCGACCGAGGAGCGCCTGCACGCGCGCGCGCGCGCGCGCCCTTACAGAATGAGTAGATGGGGAACGAGATCAGGAAGGTCGGCAGCATGAAGAAGTATTGCAGCATGGACGCTGCGACCGGCAAAAGCTCCCCGTGGAGAACGGCGGCGACGATGTACGACGCGACGCTGCCCAGCGCCCCTGCCACACCCTTCGGGTCCACCGACTGGTTGGTGCCGTTGCTTTGGAACACGGCGCTGATCGACATGCCGACGGTGAACGCGAAGAACACGGCGTATCCGATGGTGCACAGGAAGTACATCAGCTCCACCTGGTGCGGTTTGTTGCCCATGGCCAGCACGACCTGGATGATGGTGATGTACATGAACAGTATGTTCAGGACGCTGTACACGAGGTCGGACGCGTGGTTGACGGTGGTCGGCGCCGCTGCAAAGTGGAACATCAGGTAGAAGTTGCCGGCGATGAACCAGGTCAGCACGAGCGATGCCGCGTAGAACGCGAACAGGATCGACATGCGCGCCTTGAACAGCAGCGAATGGCTGGACGCGCGCCAGAATTGCTGGAAGTTGGCGATCACGTAGATCGTTGCGAACAGGGACCCTGGCGTTGGCAGAACGGTCAGGTGTGGCCCCAAGGCGCGCGTGTTGTGTCCAGGGCACGGACCGTTCAGCCATCGGCGACGCTGCCGGATCAGGGATGTCAGCCGCTCAGGGACATCGGTGGCCGCGATCGAGTTCTTCACGTAGCGCAGCGTCCAGGCGGTGTCCTTGCGGGCGAGCACCTCGAAGCACAGGATGCGATCTTCGGCCAGGTACATGTTGCCGAGGAACGGGCCTGCGGGAAGGGGCATTGGCGTCTGGGACAGAGGGGCCGGGGCATTGGACCGACCGAGGTCCTTGGGCGGCGTGTTGATCTGCTTGAAGTACTTGCCGAGCGGGTGCCCCTCGATCGCCTCGTACCGGTACGCGGAGAACGCCCCGGGCAGCACGCTGATGAAGCCGAACCACGACTCCATGGACTTGTCGAGGATCGTCGCGATCTTGTACTCGAACTGCTGCGCTGCCACCCAGGGGTTGACGTGCGCCGACCCTGTGCCCGACACGCGTCGCTCGGTAAACGTTGCATGGGTGGGCGCGCCCCACACACGTACCCTGCGTTGTGATCTCCCCGCAGCACCCGCCGACCTGCGGGTCCTCCTCCATCGCCTCGTACAACCGCCAGATCGCGTCCCGATCGGGCTTCGTGCCGACGTCGATCAGGAACGTGTACTTTGGGCGTACCTGGGCGGCGAACGCGTTGAAGAACCACCCTGGGGCACCAACCGGCAAAGGTCAGCGTCGTCCCCGCAGGTCGCTGTCTGTCCCGTGTGTCGTACGGTGCGAATCGAGCTTGCCGCCGTTGTCCTCTTTCAGGGCGAACGCCATCTGCAGCGGCTTGTGCTTGGACTGGATCGAGCTCTGGAAGAGGACGGTGTTCTCGAACAGGTGCATCGTGATGTCGTCGCTGGCCTCCAGGGCCTCCAGCATGTGGTCGCCGTTGAACAGGCCCATGTCGTTCAGGAACTTGAGCGTGTGCGCGTTGCACTGCCGGCGCCCGTCGCTGACGAGGACGACCTGGAACTCCTTCCACGCCTGCTTCCCGAGCTTCTCCACGAACAGGTCCAGGTTGCGGCAGACGCCCTTGAGCGTGCGCTCGAGCTCGCCGGGCCCCTCGTTGTACATCGTGATGACGATCAGCGACTTGACCGCGTACTTGCGCTCGACGGTCCTCAGCAGGTAATTCTCGGCGAACGTCTCCGGCGTGCACGTCACCGGCAGGTACCGCAGGTCGAAATCCTTGATGTGCGGCTTGCCCATCGGGCCCTGTTCGCCCAGGTCAGCGCGCGCCCCCACCACACACACTCGGCGATCGAGCCGCCGCCGCCGCCGTCCCACCCTGTGCTTCTCGGTATCGCGGTCGATCAGCGTGTACCGCGGCGCCAGCGGGTCGAAGTCGTCGTCGTCGTCGTCGCCGTCGTCGCGGCTGTCCACCCGGCTGGACTCATTGTCGGTGGCGCCCTCGACCGGCCCCGTGAACGCCTTGCTGCTGGCCTCGAGATGCTCGGCCATCGTATCGTATGCCGACGGTGGGGGGAGGGCACGCGACCACCTCCCCTCCAAAGTATCGTCCGATCGGATCTTTCGTCACCCGAACCCTCCCCCCGTGATCTGTATTACAACACCACCCTGATCAGGTCCCGCCGGGCGGGCGCTTGCAGACGGGGCAGCTGATCGCCCAGCGGTCCATGCAGGGCACGTGGAGCGCGTGGTCACCACCGCAGTGCAGGCGCCTGACCAGCGTCCCGTTCATGGACTCGAGGCAGACGGGGCACAGGTCGTCCTCGTCCGATACGGTCGCCTCTGGCAGGACAGCCAGCAGGTGGCGCAGGGCCTCGGCCGCGACGCGGGCGGCCCAGATGCCGACCGGGTTCGCGGCCTGCGATGCCTCCGCCGCCCTGGTGTAGGCGGCGACGACGTCCTCATGCGGGAACGATCCCGGAAGCGAATCCGACAGGCGGGACGCGCGTTCGGCGAGGGACAGGACGCTGGTCGCGCGGGCGTTGTCGAGCGCCATCCGCTCGAGGCGTGGGGCGACGACCGCGGGAACGTAGCCGTACGCGTTGAACAGGATGATCGCCAGCAGGCTGACGACGACCGGCACCCGGATGTCGACGCGGGCGCCCATACAGAGCGACGCCGCCGCCGGAGCGATGATCAGGACGACGGCAAGGAACACGGCCGCGGCCGTGACGTGGAACAGCGTCCGCTGAACAAACGCCTCCGGCGACTCCCGGTCCAGGCCTCCACTCGTCTGCGAACTGTTCGCCTCATGAGCGCCAGCGGACAGCGGCTGCGACACGTCGTCGCGAGCGCCGGAGGACAACGCCTGCGACACGTTTCCGCCATGGGCGGCCACGAGTAGACCCAGGGCGATGCAGGTCGACAGTGCCGCTGCTGCAGGCGATGCCATCCGCATGGGGCGCAGTCTGCGCCGCGCAGTGCGCCGCTGCAGCCTGCAGGGGCGATCCGGCGCAGAGCACCTGATGGACCGGCCGCGTACGATACGTATAGTCGCCTGACAGGGCGCCTGCTGCGTCGTTCCGATCGACAGGTCGGGATGCTCCCTGAATGTATTCAGTGCTGCGGTCATCGGTGCGGGGTTTGAGGCACACGTTGGTTTCCGAGCGGGCCGGGGGCCATTACGGTTCTGGCCGTCGCCACTGATTCGATGGCGCAGATCGGGCGGGGGTCGTCGTCGTCGTCCTCAGCTCTTGGAAGCGCAGAACGTCGCGTTGGATGATACCCTGGTCATGCGGCCGTGCTCGGTTCTCAATTCGGCGCGCCACCCTGGTCAGCTGCGCAAACCATCCGGCCGGTTCGTCGACGCTGCCGAGCGCGATCAGGTGGAGTACCGGAGCGACCAGGGCAACGTAAACGATGGACAGGACGGACACGAAGGCCGGCCTCCTGAAGTAGATGGGGCAGGTAGCCCAGGACGACGCATCCAGGCCGACCATGGCTGCTACCATAAACAGGCTGACTGCCGCGGCACGCCGATACATTCTTCGCATCAGCGCCTCGGGCGACTCCCAGTATTGGTCGACGCTGAACGCCACCCGGGTATGACGCCTAGGCGTCGCATTGGAAACGGGCGCCGGTGGCAACGCCCCGGTGTTGTTGACGGCATGGACGACAGCGAGCATCGCGATCACGATGCAGACCGTTGGAGCGAACGCGGCCACCATCCTGAATGCGCTGCGCACTTCAGCTCTCCCTGCCGAATCGGTGCACCGGGAATGGCTCGTGCCGTTCCTGCATCTCAATAGCACAGCTCGTAGATCCCCGACCAGTCGTCAGCGATCGCCAGGTCAATTCCCAGTCGTGTGTATTCGCGCCATGTTTATGAACGGGCCACATTGTATGTTAGGGTACGACCCCAGCCGCCCCCCTACACCGGCGGTTGTTTGCAGATAGGGCAGCTGATCGCCCAGCGGTCAATGCACGCCTTGTGGAACGTATGTCGCCGGGTGCAGTTCAGACGTCGCGCCAGCTTCCCGTTCATGTTGTCGAAACAGATCAGGCAGGGGTCGGCCTTCTTCCATACCGTCGCGGCCGGCAGCACGCCCAGCAGGTGACGCTTCGCATGGAACGCCAGGCAGGCCGCCCAGATGTCCCGTGCGCTTCCCGACCCAGCGTCCCGAGACAGCTTCCTGGGGTACAGGTAGTCGCGAACAATCTCGTCGTGTGGGAACGTGCCCGGTGTCGCAGTCTCGAGCTGACGCGCCCGTTCGGCGAGCTCCATCGGGGTTGGGCAGGTGGGGGCGCGAGGGCGACCAGCCATGCACAGCGCAGCACGAACCAACAGGACGGCAAGCACCTGGGCGGGCACGAGCAACTTCTGAAAGTCGGACGTGCTCCAGGACAGCGCCGCTAGACTGATCAGGATCGGCGCGGTGACGGCTGTGGCATAGGACAGCACTGGCAAGCGCGGACGCGACCGCACTTGCCCCATGGGCAACGGCGACATCGACGGGTCCTCTGGCGTACTTGCCCGGCCAGTGGGCGACGCTGTCGTCAGGTTGTCGCCGGCGCCGTGGGCGACGGCCACGATGACGCTGATGGCAATGCAGGTCGTCAGAGCGGATACGCCCACCATGAGCGAAACGATTGCTGATTGCGTGGCGCACTGCCTGCTGCTTGCGCCCGTCAGCACGCCTGCCAGACGACGACGACGCGTCCAAGGCTGCACCGGAAATAGCGGTCACCCGTCAAGCACTTCGTCAATCGTCAGCCTGTCAAAATCAGGGCGCGGCAGTCGTCGGGTCGGCCATCTGGTGAGCCCGGGTCGGCCATCTGGTGCATCCGGGTCGGCCATCCGGGTGCGTCCGTGTCGACCTGGTTGAAGGCGAACCACGCCGCTCCAGGGGCGGTAACCTGTCGCCCTGCGCCACTGTGGTGCCCCTGTTCGTTTCAGCGGCCGACCACCCTCGCAGCCATTCCAGAATGCATATGTATATTCAGAGAGAGTTGAGTTTCAGCAGCACTGATCGTCGCTTGCATTCAGGGCAGGTTGTCGGTCGCCGGTCAATGCAGGTCATGTGGAACACGTGCCCGTCGTCACAGGCCAAGCGCCTGACCATTGTCCCGGCCATGGTCCCCAGGCAGATCGGGCACGGATGATCGTCGTCGGACAAGGTCGCATTCGGCAGGACACCCAGCAGGTGGCGTTCCGCCTGACACGCTAAACGAGCAGCCCAGGAGCCGAGCGAGGCCAACGCCCGGTTCGGGGACCCGGCGAAACCAGACAGCGCCCTGTAGCGAAGAAAGTGCTTCACCACCGTATCGTGTGGGAGCGATCCCGGCGATGCCTCCTTGAGCTGGTATGTGCGCTCGGCGAGTCGAACCAGGTGCAAAGCGTGGGCGTTCGCTTGGGCAATCATGCGGAATTTGGGTGCGACGACTACAGGGACGTATCCGATAGCGCAGACGAGGGTCAGCAGGGTCACAGTGACGACAATGCGATATAACAGGTCGCGATCGACACAGGACGGTGCAATTAGAGGGCTGACCAGCGTAAGCGCTATAAACCAAGTGAGCATCCGGACGCGACGCTCCAGCATGCGAATGAACGCCTCCGACAATTGCCAATCGATGACGTTCAGGTACGACAGGTCGATAGGTGGCGGCGCTGCAAATGCAACCGAACCAGGCATAGGTAGCACCTCGCCCGTGACGTTGCTGGCGCCGTGGACGGCCACGCCAACTACGCCGATGGCGATGCACGTCCTCAGGACGAGCTGGCCCACCATCGACAGGTGGGTTGGCAACCGGAAATGCGCGCGGCGCAGACTCGCTGCGGATCGGAGCACCGAATCATCGCACCCAGCAACACCAGCGCCTCCTGTGTGCGCACACATGGCGCAACAGTTGGATTACTCAGCGGTCAGTCGCCGTCACTGGATCGTGGCGTCCGCCCCTCCGCCCAATGATTCTGCGGGTGACCGTCGCCATTGGCGCCAGTTGTCGACCTGCGATGTTCACGGCCTCAGACCGCCATGGCTACGATGCAACCACTCCCGCTCGTCAGAGCAAACCCAGCATACCGCTCAGTGGAGAGCGCGCCTATTATCGTTCCCAATAACAACCGAGTCGCATCGAGGGGCGTCAGCGGGAAGAATGCACGCAAAGGTTGGCGCCATGTGCGAAGCCAGCGAACACACAGTGATCGCTACCGGGTCGAAGACGTCGCGACGGATCCAGGCTGGCGTACGGTGATGAAATCGCGAGAACAAGTAGGCGACTGTGCCGACGACGATACAGGCCATTGCAGTAAAGTGCGCCGAGGAGCACCTCGTGGGGCGAACGTGCACAGGTCACAGGCTGGAGAACGATTGCCCAGCTCGAACTTACATTTAAACAAACGTCTGGCGAGTCCCGTCAGTGCGTCTCATATGGGGAAGACTGAGAGTTACGGTACGGCACTAATACATTGGAAGCATCCACGTCTGAACGACCAATGACGACCATTACAGTTGCCATTCAATAGGGTCTGCGCCGCGTTCTTTGAGGAACGCGTTCGCACGGGAGAAGTGCCGGCACCCAAAGAACCCCCTTGAGGCAGATAGACCAGATGGGTGGGCGCATTTCAACACGAGAAACCTCGGATCATTGAGGCTGACGCCAAGACTGGAGACCTTCTTCTGAGCGAACTGTCCCCACAGCATGAACACAATGGGGTCCTTGGAGGTCCTGGTGACGACAGCCTTCAGGATGGCATCGGTGAACGTACTCCAGCCGAAATCTTTGTGGCTATTCGCTTCGCTTTTCCGGACCGTCAGCGAGGCATTGAGTAGCAGCACCCCCTAGGACCGAGGCGCGGTGAGAGACCGCAGTCACACGCCTCATCTGAGATACCCGTTCAGCCCAAGGGACGAGGTTGCCGCTGTCGGGAGCTTTGAATCCCGGAATGTCCGACTGCAACTCCTTGAAGATATTGTACAGGCTTGATGGGATCGCAACGCCTTTCGGTACGGAGAAGGAAAGACCTTCCGCTTGACCGGGCCCGTGATAAGGGTCCTGTCCGACGATGACAACCCGAACCTGGGTAGGTGGTCGCTTTAGAAGGTGGATGAAGCAATGGCATAACGCGAGAAACCTTATCGAGCGGGGTAAGCTGCAATGCCCGGTACACCATCTCAGAGGGAGGGAACACGGTTGCCCCCCGCTCTATTTCAACAGCCTAAACACGACTCAGGTCGAGTATTCCGGCGTTGATACGAACACGGCACCGACGAGGGATTTTTGCAGGTTCTGGAAGTACGGCTTCCTGAATTCAGCTGCGAGCGCTTGCGACCAGGACGAGCCCAAGTCTACATTGGCGTACCCGCTGGCGGGAGCAGGTGCACTCTTTGGAGGTGGGGCGGCTTGCCGAGAGAAGAACGACATTAGACTCTGCTGTTTCGGCTTGATATTCGCGACTTTCTTGGTCGGTTTAGAAGGGGCCGCCGCCGCGCCTGCCTTCGACACCTGAACGCTTGTCTCCACCATCACGGTTTTGTCTTCGACAACTGCGGGCGTGGATGAGCCAACGAAGCGCAACTAGACCAGTAGATATGTACCGACCTAGGTACTTGCCCTTCTTGTACGTTTCCTGGACAGTGTTCTTGACGAGTTTCCGCACCGTCGAGTCAACCGGAGCCGCGTCTTCCTTGGCGGGCGACTCTTGGGCAGCAGCAGGCGGCAGCACAGGATCTTCTTCCATACTGTCCTCCTTCCTGGCGTCGTCATCGTTCCGGACATCGTCAGGCGGGTCGTCAGCCATATTGCTTTCACCGTCGTCAAACGGATCGTCAACGGGACCATCACGTTCATCCTCATCATCATCGTCCTCGTCGTCATCATCAGAAGACTGATTGGCGAGCATCGACGGAACCCTGTTCGCCGACGACGACTTTGACTTCGCGACGGCAACCCCCTTCTTCGAGGCGACCGGCGGCGCGGTGCCATTGGCCTTTGGCTTCTGCGCCGTCTCCTTTTTCACAACCGAACCTCGAGACAGGAACGCCCTCATAGCAGCGCTCTCCTCCTTTGCCTTCTTCGGTGCCGGGGCCGGTTTCGCAGGCTCATCGGGCTTACGCTTGGGCATCGGGGCGGACGCAGCAGGTGGCGCAACGGGGACAGGCGCCGATGCTGTCCGTTCAATCGCCGCGGACGGTTGTATGACCGGGTCATGGGGCTGTGCAGCCTGCAACGCACTCGCCTGGCGCTGGGTCAGCGCGCGCAGGTCGCGATCGGCAGGTGATGACCCCTCAATTCGTGGCTCGACGCCATACACCTGAGCGCTGACGATCCTCCCAGGTAGGCCGCCCAGTGCGCTGTCGCCAACCAGGACAACGTTCAGCATCCCGGTCGTGTCGTCGACGACGCTGACCGCCACGGTCGCCGCGACGCGCGCCACCTGATCCACCGCGAACTGCGTCAGGGCCCTCCTCGCCACCGACACACGGACCGCCGCCGATCGCGCCAGCCCCATCACCGACATCGGCCTCGACTCGTCAAGCACGGCCGACGACAGCAACGACAGACAGGCGTCCATCGATTGCCCGACCGATATCCCGAATGAGCAACTGCACGGCGCGCGCACCGGCCCCGTCGTCCCTCCAAAAAACGAGGGCCAAACGCACCGTCGAGTTGTACGCGATTTTTGGGGGCAGAAACGGTCGACTGGTGCAATTCCCCAGCGACGAACGCCCCCTCAACCGCACATGCTGAATATACATGGCTATGTGCATTGGCAGTCGAGTGACCAGTGGATGGGATCGGCGTGGCGGGATGTGAGGAAATTGTTGGCGCGCGAGAAGTGCTGGCAGCCGAGGAAGCCGCGGTGGGCGGACAGGCCGGACGGGTGTGCACGTGTCAGGACTAGGAACCGGGGTTGCTTCCGCAGGGGCAGGTCCAGGGCGGCGACCTTCGCCTGGGCGTGCCGGCCCCACAGCATGAACACGGCCGGGCTCTCCGCGTCCCGTTCGACAACGGCCTTGAGGATCGCGTCCGTGAACCGGGACCACCCGAGGTCTTTATGGCTGCCCGGCTCGTTAGCACGTACGGTCAAAGTCGCGTTCAATAACAGGACGCCCTATGACTGGGTTGAGTCGCGCGAAAAGGCACCCCGTCCTGGTCTGACACCAACCTGCATCGCCCAGGGCGTCAGGCTGCCGTTCGTCGGGTGGACCTTGAAGTTCGGGATATCCTTCGTCAGCTCCTGGAAGATGTTCTTCAGGCCGGACGGGAACGGGACGCTCGCGGGGACGGAAAAGGCCAACCCGTCGGCCTGCCCGGCGCCCGGGTAGGGGTCCTGGCCGACGATCACTACGCGTACGCGTTCCAGCGGCGTCAACCGCAGGCAGCGGTAGACCAGGGCGGCCGGCGGGTAGACCTTGGCGCCGTGTTTCCCTTCATCGGCCTGGAACAACCGTCCCCGTCAGATGCCACTCGTCGACCCCGTCACGACACGCGTGCACCAGTGCGCGCTGCACGTCCTGGAAGTAGGGCATGGCGACCTGGGGCACCAGCGCCCTGTACCACCCCGGGCCGACCTGCTCCTCAGTGAAATCGGCGTACGCCTTGCAGAACGTGGTCGCAGGCGCCACCGCGTCGCTCAGCGATCGCGGGACGACGCCCGGCCGCGGCACGCGCCGCCAAGAACGGCTGATCATGGCGGAATGGGCGTTGGACACGGTTGTGTGGCCGGGCTGCGCTCGATAATACTCGCTGTCGTCTGTGATGGAGGCGCAGCAGCAGCAGCAGGGCGAGTCATCGCCGGTGGACGGCGCGCACCGTCGCCAGGGGTCGCTGGTGGAGTTCCACGACCCGGGCGAGGCGTCCCAGGGGTACCTGGGATGGAAGTACAACGGCCTGGCATCGGTCGCGAACTTCGCCCACGGCGACACGTTCTGGGACGCGGCCGATGCCAAGGCGCCCGAGCACGATGCGCCTGCGGACGCACCGCCGTCGTCGCCGGCGACGAAGAAGAAGAAGGCGGCCAAGAAGGGGAAGGCGGCCGGGGAACACTCGACGTCGTCGTGAACCTGTTGCTGCTCAATAGATGCCGTACAGGCCTGCTGTCTTGAGCCACATGGTCGATGTGGGGATCGGAACGGCGGTCCCCGCCGGGTCCGGTGCAGGGCAGGTCGGCCTCGGAAGCCACAGCGCTAGGCCGTTGATCTCGACGCGGACCAGGGCGTGGTCGGCGACGCTGGCCTCGGCGGCAGCGACCAGAGCGTTCCGGTGCCAGGTGCGAACGGCACGCGCCGCGTCGAGCCGGCGAAACGATCGCGCTAGATGGCGCCCGGCCCAGCGCAGACGGTGCCGACGGCGCCACCGCCGCAGGTACCGTCGTAGGCGGCCGTGGACGACCCGAAGCGCGGCCCGGAAGCGGCGGCGCCGCGCGACGACGAGCGACCTCCAGGACGACATCGCCGAGCGCAGCGACCCGGATCGAGACGCCATGCGCCGGGCGACCTTCCTGATGGCCAGGTCCATGCCGGCGAAGCTGAACGACCGGGGCGTCAGTGGGCGCGCGTGCAGACCGCTGGTTGGCGCAGTCGTCCTACTCGACGTTGTCGTCGTCGGGGCAGTCGCTCGACGTCATGCTCGGCCTGGTCGACGTGTTCGTGTGACGATCCACACGAAGCAACCGGGAGGCGGTTGGATGGATGAACAGCCGGGTGCGGGTTCCTGTGTGCTTTATAGTGTTATTTAAACATCGGGTGGATCTATAATACGCGCGAGCGCGCGCGCGCCCGGGCTCACTCGACGACAGCGTCGACGGCATCGGGCAGAGCGTAGCCGATCGCAGACCGGGGCGACTTGTCGCTGACGGGCGAGGTCGCGCCTGAGCCGTGCGGCAGGTGCCGGCGGCCGCCGCCGTCGTCCGCCTCGCCGTCGGGGAACACGTCGTCCCGCAACTCGGGGACGTACGGCGCCAGGGTCGACCAGGTCAGGTCCCACAGCTTGTCGTCGAACCCGTCCGGGTCGGCGTGCACGACGCGCAGCGCGTTCTTCAGCGACTCGGTGACCGTTTCCGACAGCAGCGACTGCCCCGACTCCAGGCTGACGAACCGGCCCAGCGACGTCAGGACGGCCGCCCAGAGCTCCTCGAACTGCGGCCGGTCCAGCCGTCGGATAACGGGCAGGCACGACAGGAACAGGCGGCAGACGAAGGACGAGACGGCACAGCGGCACTTCGACAGGTAGTGGGACGACGATCGCGTCTCGGACAGGACCCGCATCATGGGCACGATGACCCGGTGGAAGACGTTCGCCCACGCGTCGGGAGGGAACTCGCGGGCCTCGGCCGACAGCAGGATCTGCTGGAGCGTCACCAGCGAATGCTCCCGCAGGCTGAACTTCTCGCTTGTGCAGACCACGATCCGGAGCGCGTCCAGGACCGACAGACGCAGCGCCTCCTGGTCGACCGGGAGCTCTGGCGCGGCGTCGTCCGCGCCCTGATCAGGAGCGGCAGCTGTGGGTTCGACCGAGGCGCCGTCGTCAGCGCTGGCCGCTCGACGGGGGCCATGCGCCGCAAGACCATCGATTCGGCTGTGCAGCAGCAGGAAGTACTCCACAGCACGGAGACGATCCGATACGGTGCCCATCTTGGACTGGGCGAACTGGAGATCGACGCGGACGACCGTTTCGAACGTGTCGGCGGAAACGCCATCACAGGTGCGATCGGACAGGATCAGCGCGAGCGTCTCGAACGCCGGGCTGTACGTGTGCGACGACGACGCGCAGCGCCTCAGCAGACTCAGGACGATTTTCCAGGCGCGCGCGTTCGGAATGATGGACGAGTTCGCCTGCAGGATGTGCAGAAGCCCGTTGGCGACCTGCACGGTTGTCAGCCACCGGTTCCAGATATGTAGGACCCTTCGAGGAGGCGCTGACCTGCTGCCCGATACGATGGTTGGGATGCCGGACGACGTCGAACTGTGCACAGGTCTCCAGAACGGACACGACGGGCAGGTCGGGACTGTCCAGTGGCAGCAGCTTGAGGCACATCTGCAGGATGGCAACGCAAACGGCCTCGGCCATGGCGTCTGAAACGGTCAGGGCTTCGACGGTCGCCTTAGGGTGGAGGGTCAGCTCAGCGACATGGCGCAGCGCCCCTTCCGGATGGCTGCCGGGTTCGTCAGCAGCCATCATCTGCGACTGCAGCAGCCGCTGGAGATGTTCGGCAACGCGAGGCCAGACAAGCTGAGCGCGATCCCGATTCCGAACGACGACATTGCTCAGGAGCTGCAAGTAAAAGACAGATTGCTTGATGGCAAGCGCAACGTCCTCCTCGAACTTGGGCGCGTAGTGGTCGACGTCCGACTCGGGTTTGTGTGTCAGGCTCGTCAACGCGTCAACCAATGCATTGAGCGACTCTGCAGGCAGGTAAGCAGTGTCCGCCAATGATTCCTCGACATGGAGCCCTTCACAGAAGGCGCGGGCATGGTCTCGCGCGGCGTCCAGGCGCGTGGCAACGGACTCGGCATCAGACTGTGCAGGAATCAGCGAAACGTGCGTGCGTTCGTGAAACGCGCACATGCCTGATCGCCTGATGCCATCAGGAAGCTCTGAACGGAGCTAAATAGCGACTGGAACGATATGGGCTTCGTGACGTAATCGTCGAAGGCAAGATGCCGACGTAGTTCTTTGGCATCTTCTGTACAATACAGTTTAGACGAAACGTGTGTGCACTTGCAGGAATCCCGTACGGTGGCAGAAATCATCCAGGGCCGACATTGAGGGGGGCAGCAATCCCAGCCTGAGCAGTTGGAAGAGGACCGTCAGCCAACTGCCCCAGGACGTCGACATGCATTCCGCGAGGAATGGCCGGAAGGCGAGTCTAACGGCCCGCTGTGCCTGCGACTGGGGCTCCCCCAATGCCAACACGACGTCCTCTAAGTGCAGCGTCACGTCAAGCAGCCCTGTGCCAACCGTCAGTACGGGCAAGGGGTGAACCGTATGTCGCCAGGGTACCGGATATTTCACAGCCAAAGCTCACGACGCTGTCGACGGCGGCGCTGCAGCGGTACTTGCATCCCAATGAGCCAACCATCTCCAAGGCATTGACGCAGAGGTCGAGAACCACGTTCTATGGCAGGAGACGGTTCAGCCAGGAAACGCGTTGGTGGGCGACACCACAACGTACCGTGTGGCTTAGGCCATACAGCACACAGACAGAACGCAAGATCGGTTGCCAGATTTCCCCAAACAGTTCAGCATCGAGCTGCGATCCGTGATAGATGCAATACCTGAGGCGTCGCCAAGCTTAGTGGAACCGGGCACAGGCGACCAGCAAACAGCGCCTACGATCTGCCCCAGTCGGAGTTGGACCGAGCGATCAGCTCCGACCACAGGCTTCGCGAGATCTCGCCTCCCGGTCCCGGGCTGGATATCTTCAGCTCCTCGCAGACAATCGACTGGTACAAATCCTGCAGGAATTCCACAGAGAAGCTTTCGCCGTCGTTGATCCCGCGAACGTTCCGCATAAACTGGTCAAACGTCATCTTCTGTTTGATGCCATCGTTGTGGGCGTCCTAGCAGCGCGCATATCAGTTCAGCAAACAGCTGGCTAACGGAAAGCGCCGTACAGTGTTCAGCATGATCAGCGCGAACGTCAAGATGTGCACAACGTCGGCGTTGGCGAAATCTCTCGAGTTGTGGTCGAAGTAGTGCAGGGAGAACGACTGGACAATGCGATCGATCTGCTGGGCCTCGACGGGCAGCCTGAAACCCTCGAGGCAGATCCTCAGCGCCTCGACAACGGTCTTGGCACGAAAGTCGAACAAGGAGATGAAGGCATCGCGCACCTCGCAGGATAACGGTTTGTGGCCACCCAGGAATTCGCCCAGCACCTGCTTATCAACGACGGGTGTCTGAAACAGCAGCCGGGCCAACCCGTTGGCGTCGTGCCCGGATTCAATCAGGCCATTCGCTTCGAATGCCGCAATGCCCGCCTTCGGCTTCGCGTTGAACGCCGACACGCACTCGAACAGGATGGATTTCCGCGATCGCGTCGCCCGAAGCGATTCGACATCGAGGGAACCGTCGGCGCCCGGCGCTTTCGCGAACGAATCCAGGACGGCAAACAGGCAGCGCGCCGCAAGGACATGGTTGCCCGTCGGCGACGCTGATTCAGCGGGGAACGCGGCTGCGCACAGAAACCGGACGACATTGCTGAAGACGTTCGTGGCGCGCAGGCAGCAATCGTAGTTGATGAACAGTTCCCGGTAGACGCCCGGCAGGCGGGCTAGATCCGCTAGGCTCTCCAGCACAATCTCCTGGACTTCGGGCGGCGCCTCCGACTTGCCCAAGAAGACGGTGTTGACAAGGACCTCGATCTGAACCTTGAAGTGCGCGCGAAGGTTCGAAACGATGACGAAGGCGATGCGAACGACGAGGGCGACGACCGACGTCACCTGCGATCGTGCGTTCTGCAGAAGGAACGCGCAGACGTCGTCCTGGATCAGGCACAGCAACGACCTGTCCTGGGCCAGGTCGTTGCCGCCGTGCACGATCGCCTCCAGGATCAAGTGCAGGACGAGTTCGACGGTGCGGACGTTGCCGGTGGTACGCTGCGACGCAGCACGACCCATGGCGACCAGGTTGCCGAGGACCTTCACCATGCAGGCCACCCCGAACCGCTGCTCGATGTGTGGCGTATTGGTGGAATGCGCACGGTCCAGGACGTCGTCGTTGCCCGCGACCGCGGCGGCCACGCGCGCGAACACGACCCTGACCATTTCGAAGAGCGAGTGCCGGGCGCGGTCGCCGAGCAGCTGAGAGTACTCGGGCGGGCGCATCTGACGGTTGATCCGGAAACAGGTCTGGACCATTTCCCAGACGGTCGTGTCCGACAGGTACGCGGCGTGCTCGACGGCGAGGCACGCCAGGTGCACCTGCAGGATCTGCATGAGGACCAGCTCGTCGTGGCCGGCATCGGTCGCCTCGAACCGGCAGTGCGTGCCCGCGTCGGCGATGTCGGCGACGGCGGCGGCCGCATGCGCCGACGCCGCCGCGAACATGCCCGATGTCAGGAATCGGTACAGCGACGACAGGGCGGCGCCCGTGATCGGCCCGCTGGTCTCCTCCGAACGAATGGCGGCCACGAACGGACGGATCAACTCCAACCTGTCGAACTCGTCGCCGATGCCTGAGACGAACCATGAACGACAGCAGTGCAACGCAGGGCAGCGTACCCCGCATACCGTCTGTATTGTCGAGCGACCATCTAAGGTTCTGGAAGCTCTGCATCAGCCACGGTTCCTCGACGTACGCGCCATCCTGCACGCCCCCCCGCGTTCAGTACGAGCCGGGCGAGCGTCGCGCGCGCGGAGCCGTACCGTCGAGCGCCACCGGCGATTCTGTCGCATGACGCGCATCACCTCGAGCGTCTCGCCGACGACCAGGTCGTGGTGCAGGCGGCAGCGGCGCCGCGCGGCGTCGTCCGCCATGGCCATGGGGCCCCGGCGACGGCGATGCTTTGCGGCAGAGAGCGAGACGTGCGCCTGGGCCGCGCGCCTTCCTCGTCGCTGCGCGGGCCGCAGACCCGCGGGCGTCGTCGTCCCCAAAAATACGCCGCCGCCGTCGGCGCCACGTTACGCGACGCGGTGCCGGTCCGTCGTGCAGCGACGACGAGTCGACCGAGGGGGGCTGCTGGCGTCCGATACAGCCGTCCGATTCCTCGTGCACGACCGATTGGACTGGCTCGGGCGAACTGTGTGCTCCTGGGAACACGGAAACTACCGTGATATCGCTCGACCTACGTAGTGAATGGTGCGATGTAGAGATTAGGCAGCCGATCGGTCGTTTGCGGCACTGCTGCGGTCGTAGGTTCTGACGGAGAGGGTATCGGCATCGGCGGCGGATACGAGGGACCGCCCCATGGGATCATCGAGGACGATCGAGAACGGGGCGTCGCCGTCGATGTACTGCTGCAGTTCGTCCAGCATGTCGAGTCGTTCGGGGGTGAGCCCAGACGGCGCCGATAACGTCGCGTAGATCTCCTCGAGCATCGATTTCACAGAGCAGAACCGGGACCCCTCCACGTCGGCCTGTAGACCGATGTCGGGGATCGACACGGTCGCCGTCGTCGACTTGACGATATCCCGGGCGAGGTCGGCCTGCGATGCGACCTCGAGCGTGACCGCGCGACCGGTCGGCCCAGGGGCGCCCGATTCATCCACGACCGATTGGCGGAACCCGCAGTGGGCGCACTGGTGCACGCGCAGGCGCACGTCCTGGAACCCTTCCTGCAGCGACCCCGCGATGTACGTGTCGCTCTCGTCGCCGCACTGCTCGCAGCGGCCCGGGACGACCTCGACTATGTGAATCAGCAACCCGCCGCTGCCTTGCCCGCTAGCCATAGGTAGTATGCGGCGAGCCGCGAATGACGACGCCGCCGCCGCACAGTCCGTGGAACTGCGCAACTGCAGTCACGCTATTTCCGGTAAGTGTTATACTCGCCACTTAACGGTGGACCACCACGGCGATGTTGTACTAAGGCTACGTTAAAGGTCCCGCGACGGTATCATGACGACGTCCCAGGCGGCGGGTTTCCGGCCGGATTTCAGGCTGGACTGCAGGGCGCGATGCCACATCTGCCGTGCGGAATCGCAGACGAAGAAGACGGACAGCTTGTGCTGGCCGACCCCGAGGACAAGGATCGCGCGGGGCGTCTCGGCCACCTCGACTGAGTCGATCTTGGACAGGGCGAGATACCCGCCGAGTGCGTCGGCACCCGCGGCCCACCCCGATGTGGAGAGCGCCTGCAGCTGCGCCGACGGGATGTCGGGCGCTTCCACAGGAACGGGCGACTCTTTGGCGGCGTAGACGAACTCGAACAGCTTCTGTTCGTGGGGCTTGCACGCCCAGACCAGCGACCGCCGTTCGAGCGTGCCGTTGTCACGTAGAACGTCGACCAGGGTGCACAAACGCACGACCGCGCCCGGTACGGGTGCCTGCCGCACCTGCCACCAGGCCGAACAGAAGAGCCGGCACTTCCGCGTCAGGACGGCAGCAACGCTGTCAGCGGCGCCGAACGCGCGCAGCACCCACGTCTGCCGTGTGATTCTGGCGTCCCCGTCGCACCCACCTTCCACGTACCCGACCGTGATCTCCTGCCCGGTCGCGTCCAGTTCCGCTTCGTAAATGTCGCCGTAGTGCAGGCGCTGGAACGACGACGGCGCGTCGGTGATGGCGGCACCGATGTACGCGTAGTGGCAGGAGAGGATCAGGACTCGCGGGACGATCCCCGCACCGAACAGGACGCTGCGTGCGGGCGCACGCACCTCGATCGTAGCGGCGGCTTCGAGAAATTCGTCGACGGCGAAGACCTGCGCGTCCAGCATGCGTTGCTGTAAGGCGCGCGCCGACGCAGCGAGCGACGCTCGTCCAAGCACGTCGGCGAGGTACGATGGTCGTAACGAGACGCCTTGCACGACGGCCAGCCGCACGTAGTCCTTCGTCAGCGCGTCGCCGGCCTCGGCGAGGACGTTGCACAGCCGGGCGCGCATCGTGTCGATCAGGGTGCCGCACCCGGGGCGGATCTCCCGCAGGACGACGTCGCCTGTGCCCGCTGTGTACGTTCCCGCCGCCATCTCCAGGTCGTAGTCCAGCATGGC